>OY856186.1:156417874-156792909 GCA_963693315.1 Diogma glabrata
TATATATATATATATATATATATATATATATATATATATATATATATATATATATATATATATATATATATATATATTATATATATATATATATATATATATATATATATATATATATATATATATATATATATATATATATATATATATATATATATATATATATATATATATATATATATATATATATATATATATATATATATATGTATATATATATATACATATATATATATATATATATATATATATATATATATATATATATATATATATATATATATATATATATATATATATATATATATATATATATATATATATATATATATATATATATATATATATATATATATATATATATATATATATGTATATATATATATATATATATATATATATATATATATATATATATATATATATATATATATATATATATATATATATCTATATATATATATATATATATATATATATATATATATATATATATATATATATATATATATATATACATATATATATATATATATATATATATATATATATATATATATATATATATATATATATATATATATATAAATATATATATATATATATATATATATATATATATATATATATATATATATATATATATATATATATATATATATATATATATATATATAAATATATATATATTTTTTTTTTGTTTTTGTTTTTCCGTCTCCGCTTATCATATATAGTCGTTTGGCACCAAAATTTTTTCCGAAATTCCGAGATGAAGCCCATTGCAACAGGTAGATTTTTATATTAAATCTACCTAAAACTTCGGTATCACATTTAAAAACAAATAATTTAATTTTAATGTAATGAAAATCTACATTTTTTCTATAACCAAATTTACATAATAATATTCTATTTTTCAATTTTAATTAATTACTGATCATTTGATTTGAATTTATGTATTAATTCCTCGATCAAAATAATTTTATCGCTTATATACACATATTATTAGATTTCATGTTTCCCTTTCCAATTTTCACTAATACAAACAACCATTTATGCAAAACATGTATTATTAATACGAGTGACGTAGCTAAACCGTCAACAAAAAAATGTTTAATTGCACAACAATTGTACAGACATATGTCCCTACGCTTATTACAATTGAAGAGAAATAAATCAAAAAATTATTAGCGAATTGCTTTGAATATTATTTTAGAGTAAATATTGAAAATAGTCCGTCGTTACTGCTTTTAATGCTTCTACTATCAAAGACAGTATTTGCATGGGAGTATCACTTCAGAACTTAAGAGATGTGTCACATTGGAATATGCCCGTTTCTGATAGTGTTCGCATTGAAATCATTAAAAAAGGAAGTGAATATTTCCAACATAGAGAAGGGCCGTTTGCTACTGTATCTAAACACGGGTTAGACATAAAAGGTGATGTTCGTCATCTTTCTAAAGAATGGTTTTATAAAATGATGCCCAATGCTGAAAAAATTCTGTGGTCATGGATTGTTTATTATCCTGTAAATAATAACCTGTGTTCTGTAATGCTTCTGTTGTCACCAATTGATTGCTGTCACCAATAGTAATAATACAAAATCAACATTTACGAATGAATTTCAGAAGTGGTGGAAGCTAAATCCCAAAGTGGCCGACCATGAAACTTCAAGTGAGCATCTGGAGAATTTTGAAAAGTGGAAAACTGGAAATGAGGTTAAAAATTCATAAAACGATTTCAAACAAAACCTAGTATTTCTTGGATATGTTGAAGGACAAAGTTCTTTAAATAAAGGCAATTTCTTAGAACTAATCAAACTGTTGTCAAAGTAAGATGCAGTATTAAAAGAACACATCTTGAATTAAATATTTAAAAAAATATAAATATTTTGGCTAAATATTTTGGAATTATGTTTGATCGATTGTTTGATTGATCAAATGTCAGAAGTGATTCGTTATGTGAAAATTGATGATAGAAAAGTGGAAATCAAAGAAGTATTCCTTGGATTTTTTCCTTTACATGAAAAAAAAGGCGCAGATTTAAGCGATGCACGTAGGACTGGTGTAATGTATCTACACATCATCCCTTAACTCCTACAAAATCTTACAATGACCGCACATAAAATAAACAACAAATTTCTATTATATTTTAAAGTAAACAAACCGCAAAAATCATTTTCACACGATAACAAAAAACATATGTGAAAATAAATATAAATTATTACAAACCGAAAGAAAGTTTATGAAAATCATATTTCAAACAAAAAACTATTAAATGAAATATGATTACCATGCAAATGTAAATAACATAATTTTCGTTTATTTTTATGATGTAATAAATTTAAAGTAAAACTGAATATGTCGGTCAATTAAATTTACAAAGAAAATTTAAAAATATGTAACACATTTTTGACATTATGAAACAATTAATTTTAAGAATATTTTGCTAAATATGTAATTTTTAGTAATATCGATTTGTATAAATAGAAGAAATTATCGACAATAAAATTCAGATTTGTATATTTGTCTAAACGAAAAACAAGTGTTTTATTCATATATATAAGTCTGACGAAGTTCATTTCGCTTAAGCTTAAGTGACTTCTAACAGTTGGAGTATAGCAATCATTTGATTTGCGCAAAGCATTGCTATAGGAAAATTGGACTGTACTGACCTACGGACTTTTTTGAACAGATATTATTTCTCCTCACTGAAAGATATATTCTTTAGTGCAACCCATTAATGGATTTAACTCACAACTTTGAAGAGGATTACGAGCGTTATACTGGACTGACACTAAGAGCTGAACTTAAAAATGACATGTGTGAATGTCTTGACCGCTTCAGTGTTGAACTCCGAACTAGATTGAAGTCAGTTCAAGATGTAGCTTCCTTGTTTGAGGTTGTGCAGACAAACACTTTGCTTTTGGCGAACAGTGAAGAGTTGAAATTATCTTAATCAAAATTTACCGGTTTTTATGATGAGGCATCAGAAACAGATCTCCTCATATAGATACCAAGGTTGAAAAGGCTTTTAAAAGCGGCCAATGTAACAGTTTCTAACTGGGTGTGCCTATAGACTTTTTGAAATTCATCGTGCTATGGGATTTTACAGAATCTCTTCCGAATCTCATGGTCGCACTAAAGTTATTAAGAGAAGGGATTTTAAATGTGTGTACATAATATGTATGTGAGAGTATATTAATTCTACTCTCATTTTTTTTTACTATAGCTTATCATAAAAGTTTCATTTTCATACATCAATGTGAAAGAATGTATAATAAAACAGTACTTTAATTATATGAAACTTATTAATAATAATGCTCATTTGTATTAATTAAATAATAGTAGTTTAATCAATGAGTGAATAATGAAGTAGTTTATTCTCAAGCAAAAGTTTAAAATTTGAGCGAGGCACGAGCGAGAATTTTAATTTGCGAGAGAATAAAATTCATTATTCACGAATCGATTACAATACTGTAACGACTCTTCGTTGGTTCTTTTCGCTTATTGAGCAAACACGACAGTAAAAAGACGGATCTTTGGTTAACAAAATCTCAAACTTTATTTGTCAACTAATTACAACAGCTTCCGATTTTAATTACAATAAATTCTAGGGTCTCCAATTTATGTACGATAAATTTCACCGCTTTTCCACAATTTGAATCAATGATATTCGGAATCGTAAAATCTGTATTTACTATTCCACTAGGTTCAAATTCTTTCACTATTAGTACCCAGGCTCAAGTACCACCCACCTCAAGTACTTTAGATCGGTTTTGGGCTTCGAAGTATTGTATCGTGTTTGGATTCAGTAAAAAAGTATAAAATTAAAAAAAAATGAATTTTATTTTACAAAAAACGTAAAGATATACGCCTATTCCCGAACCCATATTGTCAATAGACCATATTGTCAATTTCACCAACATTCTTCACCGGCTTGTGTAAGATCTTCGTACAGGGGCGTCAATTGGGTAGGGCTGGGGGGGGGGCATTGGCCCCCCCCAAGGATCTGATACTATCAATACATCGATTCAATAAAACCATCCAATCGTGATAGAATTATACACTATAAAAATTTCAATGCACTGTTATTTTGTAAATTCGTCTAATTTTTAGATTTACTTAACTAATACCGCATTTACAGCGACATAGCAAATTAGTAGATAGTATATTAATTTTTGGGAAAAGGAGACGGTGTAGAAATCAAAGATTTTATTTACAGTGGTGTTCATAGTGTGAAGTATTAAATTTAAAAATAATTTATTTTTAGTAAGGCTAGATATCAAATTAGTTGCAAGCGTTCAAAATAAAAAGTGTTTACAGCACATATTTAAATTACATCTACTAATTTGCTATGCCGCTGTAAATGCGGTATAATATACCAATTTTATCGCATACTATTAATTGAAATATATCTGTTAGTATAATTATTACGTTACATATTATTTTGGCCCGACTAAAGTACAGTTCACCGCAATATTCAAACCGTTATCGTTCTTTGTATCAAGGACTAGAGCACCACCGATACGAAAGCCGGTCGTATTGCTTCTAATCTTCTGATGAAATCAGTTTTATAAACAAAACACGATCGTTCTTCCAAAAACGCCGTGGGTGCGTATTTTGACAAAATTCTATCGTACTATAAGGTGCGCGGCATCACCGCTTTTAGAAGAACGATTGTGTTTTGTTTATAAAACATTCGTGTCTGAGCCAGAGCCACAAAATATTTCATTAGTATAGGGTTCCTCGAGAGTTCTTAGTGCAGTATTTAACATTCAAATTTAAATTGTTATTGACCATTGGTAATTTATATAAACATAAAAGTAAGTACATGCAGGAGAACACCACCTAATTATACCCCACTTATTTGGAGAACCCTGACTGTTTGGCCTTGTTTTTTATCTATATCATATTGTACAAACTTTACAAGACTGTTTTAAAAACAATAAATTTAAAACAATTCTAAAATGTAAAATCCTATAACATATCAAAAGTTTTCTTGATAGTTGTGCTAATTTTTATAAAATGAATGAAAATAATTACGGGAGTAATTTAAATTTATTGGGTTATTTCCAGTGATTTTATAATAGTGAATGTTTTATAATGCACAAGCATTATTTTCTAACGACACGAACAAATATTTAAGTTATGTAAATATTTTCAAAATATGTTATGAAAACTTGCTGACAAATTCTTTTCGCTATATGGACTATAATTTTTAACTCATATTATAGCAAAAATTATATGTTTGGTTGGTTATAATAAAATCCAAAATTGGATTGGATTGGAAATTGCGTTGTCCCACGGAGAAATCTGTCCCACGAAGCGTCCCACGAAACAAATATTTCCACCACATTTGCCCGCATTATCGAAATAATCAAAAAACCTTATATCTATCTACGTACAGTTTGCGCAATATCTTAGTCAAAGCAATGGCTTCACAGTTTTTTCTTCCAGTTTGTATAATGTTATATATATGTTGATTTAACCATATTCAGAGAACAAACCAGTGCAATATTTTTTTTACTAAAATAGTAACTATAATTTTCTTAGAAATACTAAACTCAGTTATTTCACTTCAATAATTTACATATCCTTTAATGTCTAACAGATCTACCTCAGCGAAAAGGTTTCTTTGTTTATAGAAACATCTCCCCGGTGTATATACGAGAGATCGAAAGTATATTATGAAAAATAAAATACAAAATATTTTACTTAAAAAGACGCAGTTTTGCGTATAAATTCATAAAAATTTAAATTTTTAAACCAGAGTTTACAATTTTCCTTTATTCGAGCACTCATTTCAATCCTTTGAAATAATATTCAAAAATTAAAATGTTCATAATTTGAATATCGTTCTTACTCGTACGAGTAAAATTTTTGCTTTTTCGATTTTACTCCTTTGGAGCAGATTGCATTTTCCTGTTTTTTCATTCGATTTGCAAAAGAAGAAAACTAGGTAGTCACTCTACGTCATCCTTTATATTCATTTTTCTAACAATACATGAATAATTGAAAGAATCATTTGAAGCATTTTACGTTGGAAAGCATCAAATTTGACGCAAAAATAAAAGTTTTGAGTATTTGAAAGAAAATACTTATTTCAATTTAGTAGCAAGAATAATATTTAATTATTTTCACTCCTGTATGTGGGAGTGTTATATTTTTTTTAAGCTACGCACTGAAAGGACAAAGTAAAAGAGTGATATAAGTAGCGTTTAAAACTCTGTTTAAAACACACTTTAACTAGGTAGCTCAAAAGTAAAATTATTATTTTCTAATTTATAATTTTTTTTCTCAATAAAGAACAAACAAAGCAAACAGCATAAAATCTTGATAAATGGTATAGATTTGCAAAAGATAGAACGAGAGGTATACTGTATACCTCTTATACTTACAGAATACACAAAAGATAATTATTATTTAGTAAAATTAAAATAAATTGTTTCAATTGTTTTGCAATCTTTACTTGTGTAACAAAAGTTTTAAGCTACTATAAAAGGTAAATTTATACTAATTTTTAAAATTATATTTAAAAAGTTCTCCTGCAAATCAAGACGGATAGAAAACGTTTACGTAAATTCTTATACGATATTGAATTGGACTATCCTTTTATAAAAAAATCAAAATATAACGACGCAAAAGTTTAGTGTATTACCAGTCGGAGTGAATTTGCAAATTAACCGTGGACATTATGATATCAAAAGACCTATAGATATAGATAAACTTAAGAAAGCGTTGCTATAAGCCGCCAGCTCCAGTAGCTTGAACAAGTTTTGTTGTTATTTTGTTTTCTTGTTGTTATTTAACATTGACTAAAAGTTAGTTGCAATTTGCGCTGATAACACGAACAGCAATTTAAGTGGTGTCACTCAAGGGGTGAAAATTTAAAAACAAGCTAAACTCGAATTTGAACCAGAGTGTATTGGGTATTGGATTCGCAGCCCATATTCTAAATAACGCAATAAGAAATGCTGCTGATTTAAATGGCAGGGTTAAAAAAAATTGGATATATTACTGTCTTTACTGGTTTAAGTTGAAGGAGCTTTGCGGCAAAAGTAATGTCGAACATAACCAACTTATTGGATACAGTGAAACTCGCTGGCTGGCGGTAATGCCAGCACTAGAAAGAAATTTGAAAATGTACGAACCACTGCTAGCACATTTCCTAAGGGTTGAAAAATGTACAATTAAAATAAAAGAATTTTTTGAAGAATAAAATAGTAAAGGAAAGCATTAAATAGTAAATTTGTGCACAATCTAGTTAGCACGTATTCACCGTCCCACTTTCTCGCAAAAGAAGCTCTATTTAGTTAGTATTTGTAAGAACGTTTGCATTTTGTCTCGCATTTTAACGATTTGGCTCTGGTCAGTTTAGGGTAGACATAACTCTTTCTCTCTGAGACAAATAAAGGAAAACAAACAAAAAAACGATTCGACATAAGAAGAGTCACGTAGGGATTGCAATCCCGTGGTGTTTTATGGATCCTGGGACTATGTGACTCATAAATTTTAAATCCCGGGATGCCCGGGATCTAAAAAATCGTATAGAAAAACCATCCTTTTTTTTCTATGCTGCACGATCTGCTGTCGTTTACAAATTCACTCTCTGTACAGTTACAAAGCAAAGATATAATAATTTCTAGCACAAGCGCTTTAATTAAAACTACTTTCTTGATGCTTAAACAATGCAGAGATGATACTAAATTTAAAATTATTTTTAACAAATGAAGGGATTTTCGATGAAACAACACCAGAAGACTAGCAGAGTAACCAATGTAGCTCAAAAGCATTTTATTTTTATTTCTAAGTCGATGCATTTAAATGCTTTTAAATATATCTGTGTATAAAAACGTGTATGTTATGTTTTACGAAAAAAATCTTTTTATGTCATTTAAATTCTCGCACCCCCCCCCAAGGTTTTGGTGAAATGACGCCACTGTTTCGTAGCACAAATATGTTAATCGTAAGGGTTTGTTTCTTGACTAAACAATTGTAGTAGTTTTAAGTACCAGTCTATTACTTTTTTTTACATCATAGCAAGCAGTTTTACCGAAAACATACTAAAATTACCGAAGCGTTACTTTTTGTTTTTGTTAAAAAGTCATTTTAATATATTATTAGGTTGAACTTTTTTGTACTATTTACTATATTTACTAAAACTAGGCTTAAGCCGGGCATTCACATACAACGGAAACAGAAACCGAAACTGAAACTGAAAATTTTCCGTTTCTGTTTCTGTTTCTAATTTGGTTGACTGTGGTGAATAATAAAACAGAAACGGAAACCGAATTTTGTTTGAGTTTGTGAATTTGTTATCCATTATGAATAATAAAATTGAAGAATAACAAATACAAATAATTTTTATTTATTAAACCTATTTATTAAATTCAAAATTCAAAGCTTTTGTTACCACAATTCAAAATAATAATTAATATTATGTGACAGTTTCTGGTCATGTGACAGTTTCGGTACTGAAACAATTCAATTTTAATTGTTTTCGTTTCAGACAAAACAGACGAACTTTACGTTTCTGTTACGTTTCTAAATTCGGTTTCTGTTTCCGTTGCTGTCAAATTTGTATGAAATTCGGTTTCTGTTTCTGTTTCCGTTGTATGTGAATGCCCGGCTTTACCGATTCTATAGAACATTTTTTTGGTTTAAACGTGTTGAATAAACCTTTATATAAAAAATTACAATGAGGAATTTTTTAGATTATAATTGTTATTGTTTAAAACACACGTCATACAATACACACGTTATAGTTAAAACACACTTTTTTGATATCTATATATTTATTACAACCGATCGATTTGGAAAGCTAAACTTTCATTTGCAAGGATTGTTCTAAACTTTTAAGTTTAGAAGAGAAACTATTAATGTCGTTTTCTTTTTACCAAAAAATTGCACTAAACACGCCCATTTTCGATCTAGATCGATTTTTTTTTGACATTACGTATTCTATTTGACAAAAAAAAGCACTCTTTTTGCACTAGATCTAGATCTAGATTTTTTCGTAGAGCAAGTTCTAAATACAATAGAGTTGCACAAATACATTTACACATCTATCAAAATTTGTAAACAAACAAAACGCCATTTAGTTATTATTATTTTTTTTTAAGTGAAATAGTTATTGTTTAAATAAATCTTATGTTTAAATCGTGTTTTAAATTAAAAACTAATAGAAATTATTTAATTAAATACAATTAATTACTAAAACATTAAATGACAGTTTCACAAACACAACTACAAAACTAGATCGAATTTTGTCATATTCTTTTTATGAAAAAAAAATCACTCTTTCTGCTCTGGCAAAAAGAAAACGACATAAGTCTCTATTGACTTTTATTTATAGTAGAAAACTTTTTTTATGGTATAGGACTTTTTTTCAAAAAAAGTCATGGTAAGTAAAAATAATGGAATAAAAACAAGTCTTCATCTTATTTTCCTTTTGCACTTATATGATTTTCATATCTTCTATTTCAAAAATTAAAAAATACGAGAAAAAAAGACTATTGGAGAATAACTTTATTGTTGTTAACGGCATTTCTAAAATTAATGTTTTATGGCTAACTCATATTAATTTGAAACACTGTCATTGCTCGTAGGGTTCATAATAATTTTGAAACGTCAATTTGACAGTAAACAAAAACAAATTGCACAAAAAAGTGATAGTATTCTTTTCTTTTGTAAATTTAAATTATTATCGTATATACTAAAATAGTGATCAACAATGGCAGAAGAATTAGATGAAGAGGAGTTTTTCCAACAAGATTTTACAACAGCCTCAGACTGGGAAATCTTTAACGCACGGTTAGAAGAAATATTTCACGAATGGAAATTACCATTCATCAAACTTGGTGAAAATTTAACCAAAAATCAATTATCATTCTGTGAATGGGATATAACAACAGAGACAATCAATTTTGCGGATTGTGAAGTTGGTGTTTCACGGTATCGAGCCAAACATAACGAACTAAAATACACGAAACACGAAAAATCGAAAAATTTACAATGTCAAGCTTTTAATGATTTGATGTCGTTCGAAAATGATTACAGTATTTCGGATGAAAAATCAGAAAAAACTATTCATCCACTAGCAAGATGGTATGGCTTACGGGATTTTGTCGTGCTTTACCCAGCTAGAAACTCAATCACAAATGAAAGTCAAATTAAAATTTTATCGAGTTCCGTCCATATTGCTGTTGCTGAAAGTAGTGTAGAGATTCCTGTGTTTATCCATGTTTTAGACAAGATTCAGCATGTTTATTTAGGTACAAATTTAATTTTATTTTTACTATACATTATTTCTAATTTTATTTATTTTACCAGGTGTTTGTGAATTTCAATCAATTCGATTAAATTTTGATATAATTCATCTCACAACAATTCCACCAGATTGCCAAAATATATCAAGAATCTTGAAATTATTTCATAACAAAGTTGGAGTTAAATATCAAAATAGTGTAGTTGCAACTTTTCGTGAAATTTATCGGCTTTCAAAATTCTACAGCACTCAATATTTACCGAAACGACAAAGCGGTTTTAATGATCTACAATTTGCTGAACGAGAACTAAAATTATTAAATATTTTTCCATTTGGTGTTGATATTGATCCTGTTATGGAAATAATTTTATACGCAACTGGCCCAAGAATAGAGGAAGCTTTGATAGTTGATGGTGCATGTGACGCAAATTATCAATCGAATGTAATTCAGATTTATTCACTTAATTTTTAATTTTTATCAATATAATAGTTTTTCTTATCTTTAGTCGTTACGGATGTTATCGATACGAGTCAGATTTGAAGAATTACGTACGTGTTTCATGTCGAGATGTGTTTCATTGTTTCTTAATTTAACTGAATTAAACCTTAAATTGGAAGAATTGTTAGATGATGTTTTCATGTATAGTGGTAATGTTTCCATTGACAAAAATCCGTTAGATGTATTAACCGAACCAAAAATATCGACAATTATTCCCAATCTATGGATGAAAAATGAAACGAAGAAAGGACAGAAAATTGAAGGACCTTTGGATGATGAAATTTTAATGAATATGTTATATTACTTATTTCCTGATGCCCAGGCTAATTCTAAATACACTTACGATATATTTTTAGAACATGATGTTAAGGAAAATGTAAACATACTTTTTTTTACTAGATTTTGTGTAAAATTTATTTTATTTTTATTTACAGTTTGTTCCATTGAAAATCAAAACTGCTTTTCCAGATTCCTTAGTTCATCGTTTGGCTAATTTGTTAGCTATATGCTATTCTGATTTTGGTGGAATTAAAGCTATTGCACAATTTTGGGCGGAGTTTTGTCAAGAAATGAGATATCGGATTATTAACTGTATACATATTCCAGGGTGAGTGACTTTTATGAGTTTTTTTTAATGGTTGAAAAATATTAAATTTTATACAAAATAAATAATTCTAAAAAACCCGATTCGTTATATCGCTTCCAGAATAATGTCACTCGCACACGTCTATGTGCTAGTATTACTATCTTTTCAACTATGGTGTGAGTGTGAGGTATGTTTTTTTTTAAATAAAAAGTGTTGTGTTAGTTATAGGGTTTACAATATGTGTCACAACAACACATAAATACCTTTTAAGACGTGGATCCCACAGCAACTTGCGCTCTAAGGTGTTGATGAACGGTTTTTTTAAACCTCTTCGGATTGAAACCACCTGAGATTATGGATTCCGGCAAACTATTCCATTTGTATACAGTTCGGACAAAGAAATCTTTCTGCGATCTGCCAGTATGACAGCGCGGGATCTCGACCGTTTGCGATAGCCGATTGCCGAGTGAGACTGGGGTAAGAATAAATTTGAGGTATGATGTTGCTGATTTTATCTGAGCACTGTTGATGACGATATTTGTAAAAAACAACGAGGTCAGCAACAGTGCGACGATGTTGTAGGGAATCAAGTTTTGATGTCAGATCTCGACTCGATCACCCACAATTCGTATAGCCCGCTTCTGAACAGAGTCCAAGAGGGTCAGGATGGAAACAGAAGCAGCCAACTCCATACAGGGACGAATATAGGACTTATAAACATGGAGCAATTGGTATGGAGTGAAAATTTTTTTGCATCTATTTAGGAGGCCGAGTTTTTTAGATGCGCTTTTTGCCATCGCCATTACATGATCGTTCCAGAGTAGGTCATTTGAAACTGTGACACCCAATAAACGAATGTTTTTACATTCACCTATTGGTTCATCACACATACTGAATAAAATATCTTTGGGGAACTCGGTCTTTGATCTGGAAACCATCAACAGCTGTGTTTTGGTAGAGTTGTAATTGACCAGGTTTTGGTCTACCCAATCGGCGACTTTTTTTTAGGTCTTTATTCACCGTTATGGCAGCGTCTCTCCGGGCGGGATTAATTCGTTCGTGCATTTTACCTTTTGAAGTAAGTGGCTCGAACGACTTGTGCAGAGTACTATCATCTGCAAAACTATTTATTGGGTTGCTGGTGATTTTCAACAATTCGTTGATATAAATCAAAAATAGGGTTGGGGACAATACTGAGTCTTTAGGTACACCAGCGTTAATTAGTTTAAACTCAGACGAAAATCCGTCTAAGGAGACCGAAATGTATCGGTTGGATAGAAAATTTTGAATCAGCTTCACAACATTGGGATGAAAACCATACGCAACGAGCTTGTTGATTAAGTTGGCATGCCATCAAATGTGTTGGAGATGTCTAAAGCGATAACGTATGTTTCACCACCTTTATCAAGTATGCTGTTCCAACAATGCGCTACATAGTTTAATAGATCGGTAGTTGATCTTTTGTTTCGAAACCCGTATTGACTGTCGGCTATTAAATGATTTACTTCCAGAAATGTTGAAATGTGTGTATTAATATAATGCTCGTAGACTTTAGATAGGACCGATAGTAAAGCTATTGGCCTATAATTTGAGATATCGGGTTTTGGTGTCTTTTTGAGGACAGGCTGGAAATTTGCCAAGTTCCAGCACGAGGGAAATATACCAGATTGTAGGATTGGTAGAGTATCTTAGTCAAAGTTGGTGCAAGTTCTTTAGAAAAGGTTTTTAAAATAATGGGTGGAATGTTGTCCATTCCTGAGGCTTTGTTCTTGTTTAACCCCTTCGAAAGTTTAGCGACTATTTTGGGTTTGAAGTGGAGTTCATTCATATTAACTGTTACAAAACTGATATTATATTTGGTTAGCTTATTATCAATTCTGTAAATTAGGATCAGTAATTCAAACTTTCCCAATTCTACTACCGGTAAAATGTTATCTTGGTATAAATCAACAGATGGAGTTAAATATGGTAGTCTCATAATCACCTTTACCGACCTATTTTGCACTATAGATAGTTCATTAATGATGTAGTTAGGTAGGGTTAAACCGATAAGTAATCTTGCCGCTTATTGATTAGTCGGCTTTTTTTATCGGCCGATACCGATTAATCGGCTGCCGATTATTTGATGGAAATGAATTAAACAAATCTGCGCAAAGAATTTTTTAATTACACTATTAATTAGAACGCGGGACTTTTCTTCACAAGTCGGGAGAGTTCCCCCAAAATCGGGACGCTTTGCAACCTTGGTTTAAAATATTATGCAAATTTCGCTTTTATTGTTTTAATTTATAGTTCAGCAATATTTAAAACAAAATTCTGTAACTGTTGAAAGTACTTTTTTGCATTTTTCAGGCAACTATTTTCCATTCGTAGGTAAAACAATCTGCAGTCTTCAGCTTATTTTTTATCCAACATCTAGGTCGACACATTTGGTTGATTCATGTAATTCGGAACGACTTTGGTATCATTATTTCAAGCATGTTTACTCTGGTATGGAAATAATAAAAACATACGTATTTATAAGACATAAGACACGAATGGAAACTTTCGAGAACTGACACTGACACTGACATTGCTGACCAAACGAGAAACTTTGCACCGAATTTTTGAACCCAAATTAAGGTTCACAAATTTGAAAGAAACTGTACTTCCTATAACGTATTGAACGCTTTTTAGTCCAAACAAAAGTCTTGGTGAATGTTTCATGTTCCTAAGCCAAACGAATGGTTTATTCATTATTGCCAATTTAATTATATTTAGAACGCTGGATCTAGTCCTGAACTCTTTTTAAATTTATTTTCGGTCACTTTCGATATAGTCCCTGGGCCGGCGCCCCTTTATACTTCGTGAGGTGCCTGTCCTTGACGAGCCCGAAAACATTTGTTCTGCGATTTTTCTCGAATCGGCCGCTTTTGCTTTCGGCAAGCTCTGAAAAATGCCGAGTGCCCGGGATCTTTTAAATTTTTGTTTTTTTTTTAACTATGGGTGTGATTTGAGGGGGGTGATTTAGAACGCGAGGGGTGATTTAGAACACGAGGGGTGATTATGGGGTGATTTAGAACACGAGGGTAACATTGTCCGACAAAAATTTGTCTGCAATTGTCTAGTCCGGCAATTGTCAACAATAGCAGACACATTTTGGTCGGACAAGCTTACCCTCTTGTTCTAAAATAAATTTCAAACCCCCACAGTTAAAAAAAATTGTGGTAGCAAATTTACAAGATCGCGTGCAATCGGCGTTTGATTTGAGAAAAATCGCAGAACAAATGTTTTCGGGCTCGTCAAGGACAGGCGCCTCACGAAGTATAGAATATATGTGGTAATCATCACATAAAATCGGCGTCGGCCTAGGGACTAATATTTTCTAGGTACTGCGCATTATTAAACCTACAGGCTGTTTAGCTCTCAGAACCATGTTTTTACTGGTTTGGAGATATTTCTGACTGATATGCTAAATGTTTTTGAGAATACATGAATTTGTTATAATTTTCTACTTATGGACTATATAGAAAAACTATTACCAGGATTTAAAATTTCAAATGTTTTTGAAATATAAAAACGATACTTTTTTTTATTTATTTATAAAATTTCTTCAAACTTGTATTTATTTTTTTTTATAAAATATTTAAACTTCTCACTTCAATCTCTTACTAAAAATTAAAAAAAATCAAAATGAAAACTTAAAATTAAACTACTTCTAATTTTTTGTAACTCCTCTCAAATAAACATATAGAATTTTGTATATAATGTTTAATCTAAGTCCTCCTCCTTCGTATCCCTTCCAATCCGTCACTATATTTCCAACATCTGGTTACCAGATGTTGAAAATTCTCAAATCCGTTCTATAAATTGGAAAGGATAATCAATAAATTTTAAACAAGAGTTTTAGGAAAAATGTAATAAAAAGGGGAGGACCAGATATCATAAACTATAAAAATTTAAGAAATATTAAGAAAATAAATGATGAGACCGTTTATGATCGCCAATCGATCAAAGTGACGCCACATAACAATTATACAGTGGATCAATTAATTGTTATGTGTTACTGCGTGGTTTGAAGAACCACTCAAGTAGTCTCTGGGACGTATTATCAGTCACGAGTATGACAGACCACCGCTTAAAAAGAAATGTTTATTAAATTTTCTACTCTTTGAAGAAGATTAGAAAATAAGAAACATTTTTAATTGTAAGACTAAATTTTAACTTATTCACAGTTTTCTTAATAGACTATTCTAGCTTAAACTATCCTAAATTACAAAACCCTATTACAAAAATTATTGTAGAAATAAATATCGCTGAATTTGATGGTTAAGTGAGCTTTCTGTTAACGAATTCTTTTGTTGTACCATGTATCTATTATTTTAATTCTGGCTTGTTATGATTACGTTTGGAGATTCTATAACCGTGTGTGTTACAATCTGGAAAACCGCTTCGAACTGCTTGTGTTTTCCTGTATCTGTTTGTTTAAATTTAGTTGTGTTTTTCCTTGATACTGTTTGTCTCGGTTAAAATAACGTTATTGCGCTTGGTTATAAACTGGGTTAAAAATCAGAATCATGTTGATATTGAGTATAATAATTTGAGTTGAATCCGTCAAATAAACAAAAATTGTTTCCATTAAAGTAATGACGCTTCGTGATTTATTGGAAGGTTTTTTTCAGCTTCAGGGAATTAAACAAGATGACTTTAATTTCCTGAATGCCTTCCTCTTCAATTCATGGTTCTCTGAAATAAATTCTTTCTACTTTACCCCAAGACAGTATCCTCCAATTATCAAATAATCGATATTCTGCTTATTGCTGCATTTAAATTCTATAAGTCTTTTTATAATATATTAACGTATATGCACTATTCTCTTGAAATTGAATTATATCTTAGCTTATATGTGATCTAAAGCGCATGTTTTCTCTGCCATCGTATATTACTTCCGGTTCCTTGATTGACACACACTAGCATCGAAAAATCCTATTTTCTTCATATATTGTTGATTGAAGTCTAGATTTTTTACGGTCCTGTCCTTCCTTTGTAAAGCTCGTTGTTGTAGTTTAAAGTTAATATTTTATGAAATTGAAAGATCTTTATTCTTAAAATACTAATCCTACTCTATGTTTTAGTTAATGTAAAAGTTAATTTAAAACTTAAATTTTTAATATTTATCGAATAACTTATTTTAATTATTATAATATTTTTATTTGATCTTATTTAATTAGACTTACATATATTCATTATCTAACTTAAAATTAAATTGATACAATTTTAGCAAAATTCCATACCCCTCGCATAAAAATTTTTTGTAATTAGTAAATGTGATTTTTTTGTTGAACAAATATTTTTTTTTATTATTTTTTTTTGCTTGTTTTTCTATATAATTTTTTTTGAAAATCGAGGAACAGTTATTTATCTTGTTGAATCACAGATGATTTTTTTTTTAGAATTACGTTTTTTTAAAGATGGTTATAGTTTTGTTGTTAGCGAGATAGAAGGCAATCAAACACTATTAAAGAAGAGCAAAAATTAAGGAAAACAAAATTGGGCAATATTTAATGGTTTTATGGTTATATCCTTGTGTACTTATCGAAAAAGAAAATAAGCTCTTCAAGCTTTTACAAATTGTAAAAAGCAACTCAGCGATGCTACGATGCTCGCTCATCCTTCTCTAGATGCCCAACTTGCTATTAGGGTCGACGCTTCCGACAAAGCAGTTGGTGCAGTCGTTCAACAACTGGTCACCGATTCATGGCAGCCTCTCAGTTTCTTTTCGGTTAGGCTAACCGAAACTCAACAGCGCTGCAGCGCTTATGATCGTGAACTTTTGGCAGCTTATTTAGCCATTAAACACTTTCGTTGCCTTCTAGAAGGGCGAAATTTTATCCTATTCACGGATCATAAACCTTTAATTTATGCATTGTCGCAAAATCCAGACAAAGCTAGTCCTAGACAATTTAGACATCTGGATTTTATCAGCCAGTTTACAACTGACATTCGACATATTTCTGGAATTGACAATGTTGTTGCTGACGCCTTGTCACGCATTGATCAAATCCAACTCCCTGAGAGCATCGACTATTCGGCAATTGCTGATGCTCAAGCTACTGATTCAGAGTTGAAGGAACTACTTTCGGAATATAGCACGACGCTTAAATTCCAACAGTTTTCTCTATCCTTTCACTCCAACAAATTTATTTATTGTGACGTTTCAACGAGGAAACTACGTCCATTTATTCCAAAACAGTTTCGTCAAAGCGTTTTCGTGCAAATGCACAACATTTCTCATCCCGGAATCAATGCTTCTATTAAATTACTGACTGACGCCGTGGTCTGGCCGTCAATAAAAAAAGATGTCCGGGAAATGACTCGAAACTGTTTACAGTGTCAGAAATCAAAAGTTTCAAGACACACTCGATCTCCTCTATTTAATTATTCTTCAACTTCAGAACGATTTTCCGAAGTTCATTTAGATATTATTGAACCGATGCCTTCATCTGAAGGACAACGGTATTGTGTAACTCTGATTGACAGATACACAAGATGGCCCGAAGCAATCCCGATTTCAGAAATTACGGCTGAAACTATAGCCACTGCTGTTTATTCTGGGTGGATATCTCGCTTCGGGGTTCCAAATTTCATTGTGACCGATCGAGGATCACAATTTGAATCTCAGTTATATTCTGAACTTTCAAAGCTGTTAGGTTTCGAACATCGACGAACCACGGCTTATAATCCTAAATGTAATGGCATGATCGAACGTTTTCATCGAACATTGAAAGCGGCCATAATGTGTCATGATCGACAAGATTGGACACGTACTCTCCCTACTATACTTCTTGGACTGCGTACAGCTTTTCGGGAAGATTTTAAATCTACCTTTGCGGAATTAGTGTATGGATCTACCTTACGCTTGCCGGGACACTTTTTATCGGAACATACGACATTGGTTCCACAGTCGGATTTTGTAGCTAACATTAAGCTACAGTTCAACAAACTCCGACCTGTTACTTCTTCTCGTCACTCGAATGATAACGTTTTTGTTTGCAATGATTTGAAAACCTGCTCACACGTTTTTCTTAGAGTTGACACGGTTCGAAGGTCATTGCAACAACCCTAAGATGGACCCTATCTCGTCATCAATCGTGATGACAAAAATTTCACTATATAGATATTAGAGGAAGAATGGCTAAAGTTAGTATCGGCAGACTTAAACCCAGCTATCAGGATAGCACTAAGTCTGAACGATCCCTGATCAACCATTCACCGATAATATCTAGTTCTCCTCAGCACTGTTCTTCGATACCTGTTTCAAATTCTACGGAACAGGATCACATCTCTAACTCCGATCCTTCTTCATTTTCAATTTCGAGCACTCCGATCAAAATTAAAAAAACAGTGCGATTTAATTTACAACCTCAAACTTCTGTTACCAGGTCTGGTCGGATCACACGTCCACCTTCCAAATTATTAACATCAATAATCAAATTTCAAAATTAAAATTTTTTTGTTTACACAATAAGTTTTTAATGCAAGATCTGCAATTATTTCAAAATTTGTATTTTCTTTTATACGTCACACAATGTTAACACCTTTTTATCATGATATTTCTATATATCAATATCACTATCACGGTAAGGGGGTGTATGTGGCGTATATGAAAACTAAAAAATTTAAAAATTTAATCTAGTTGTTAAGAAAACGAAAAACAAAATTAGTTTTTAGTTTCGTTTCAAGATTTAATTTTCATGTTTTTCCAATTAGTTCCATTTTTATTTAGAAGGATGAAGAAATGTTATTAGTAAATCTTTTTATAATTTAACGGTGATAGAACATATTAGTTTTTATTAAATTTGTTTATGTCTTATCAATAAATGATAAAAGATTCCAATTGAATTTATTCAAGTTTTATGTTTAACATATAATCGTGAAAAGTTTTGTTTTCACCGTCATCTGCAAAGATATTGCAGAATGTAACATTGCAATTTGCATTAATTCTTTTCTAAAATATTAAATATTGTGATATACGTTATAATAATCAACTAAATTAATCAAGAATTGTTTTTTAATTATGTATCTTTATTCTACGCATTTTTTAAATGGAAATATATTTGAACGTGCATTTGTTATATTTATGTTATCCTGCTTTTAATTGATTGAATTGAAGACCTATGCATCAATGTGGATCTTTGAATTACGTTTTTAGTAATATTGTAAACGATCCAGCATCAATGAAACAGATTATATTTCAATAAATATCAGCTTTAATTATAAAGGCTAATTTCCTTTATGACATCATTAAGATTTATATTAAGCTCTATACGAATATTTTGTCAAAGTAAATATTTGAAGCTACAAACAACGAATCAAGATCCAGTGAACAATAGTACGAATGACTAGCTATACTCAATTAATATTATATAGCGCGAATTACAAGCTATAAATGTTTAATAAAAGTATGTATATACATATATATTAGACTGTTTCACAAATCCACTTTTTTTGAAATGTTCAGGTCCACATCAAAAATCTGAAAGATCTCGATGAAAAAAAAATTTTCCGCCCGATCTGAGCTTTTTATCTCATTCCCAGAGCGTGCGGTTTTGCAAAACGTCCTGAATTTTGGGCTATTCAAGCAGGAAATTCAAATTGAGGCTGGATACCGATACGATAACATAAAAACAAAAATACCGGGGTGCTATTCGATGGGAAATTTTCCATAGAATTCAAAAATAACCATGGTACACACGTTTTCTGAAGCCTAACCATGAAAATTTGAAGCCGAAGTCAAAAAATATTGCAAATTTGCTCATTTTTCGAAAAGTGGTGTCATTATTTTAACTTTTTGTCATGCTAACCACCACATTTAACGATTTTATCTCGCCAACACTCGGGACCTCAAATGACATTCGTAATAATGATTATGAAAAATAATCGACTATTATTTGACGACTCGTGATATTATATATGATAATTTTGTATATTTTATTAAGTAGATTTTGTGAAATTATGAAGAAGTTGCCTTTTAGCCTAGATTCTGGAAAACACGACTTCACTAAAAGTGAGATATCTCGCGATCTAGACCACCAAAAGACTTAAGATTTTTTTTGTTGGCAAGTTAATAAAATTATTTATGAGATAAAATCGTTATATGTGGTGGTTAGCATGACAAAAAGTTAAAATAATGACACCACTTTTCGAAAAATGCGCAAATTTGCAATATTTTTTGACTTCGGCTTCAAATTTTCATGGTTAGGCTTCAGAGAACGTGTGTACCATGATTATTTTTGAATTCTATGGAAAATTTCCCATCGAATAGCACCCCGGTATTTTTGTTTTTATGTTATCGTATCGGTATCCAGCCTCAATTTGAATTTCCTGCATGAATAGCCCAAAATTCAGGACGTTTTGCAAAACCGCACGCTCTGGGAATGAGATAGAAAGCTCAGATCGGGCGGAAAATTGTTTTTTCATCGAGATCTTTCAGATTTTTGATGTGGACCTGAACATTTCAAAAAAAGTGGATTTGTGAAACAGTCTAATATATATGTATATACATACTTTTATTAAACATTTATAGCTTGTAATTCGCGCCATATAATATTAATTGAGTATAGCTAGTCATTCGTACGAAGCTGTTAGGTTTCGAACATCGACGAACCACGGCTTATAATCCTAAATGTAATGGCATGATCGAACGTTTTCATCGAACATTGAAAGCGGCCATAATGTGTCATGATCGACAAGATTGGACACGTACTCTCCCTACTATACTTCTTGGACTGCGTACAACTTTTCGGGAAGATTCTAAATCTACCTCCGCGGAATTAGTGTATGGATCTACCTTACGCTTGCCGGGACACTTTTTATCGGAACATACGACATTGGATCCACAGTCGGATTTTGTAGCTAACATTAAGCTACAGTTCAACAAACTCCGACCTGTTACTTCTTCTCGTCACTCGAATGATAACGTTTTTGTTTGCAATGATTTGAAAACCTGCTCACACGTTTTTCTTAGAGTTGACACGGTTCGAAGGTCATTGCAACAACCCTAAGATGGACCCTATCTCGTCATCAATCGTGATGACAAAAATTTCACTATATAGATATTAGAGGAAGAATGGCTAAAGTTAGTATCGACAGACTTAAACCCAGCTATCAGGATAGCACTAAGTCTGAACGATCCCTGATCAACCATTCACCGATAATATCTAGTTCTCCTCAGCACTGTTCTTCGATACCTGTTTCGAATTCTACGGAACAGGATCACATCTCTAACTCCGATCCTTCTTCATTTTCAATTTCGAGCACTCCGATCAAAATTAAAAAAACAGTGCGATTTAATTTACAACCTCAAACTTCTGTTACCAGGTCTGGTCGGATCACACGTCCACCTTCCAAATTATTAACATCAATAATCAAATTTCAAAATTAAAATTTTTTTGTTTACACAATAAGTTTTTAATGCAAGATCTGCAATTATTTCAATATTTGTGTTTTCTTTTATACGTCACACAATGTTAACACCTTTTTATCATGATATTTCTATATATCAATATCACTATCACGGTAAGGGGGTGTATGTGGCGTATATGAAAACTAAAAAATTTAAAAATTTAATCTAGTTGTTAAGAAAACGAAAAACAAAATTAGTTTTTAGTTTCGTTTCAAGATTTAATTTTCATGTTTTTCCAATTAGTTCCATTTTTATTTAGAAGGATGAAGAAATGTTATTAGTAAATCTTTTTATAATTTAACGGTGATAGAACATATTAGTTTTTATTAAATTTGTTTATGTCTTATCAATAAATGATAAAAGATTCCAATTGAATTTATTCAAGTTTTATGTTTAACATATAATCGTGAAAAGTTTTGTTTTCACCGTCATCTGCAAAGATATTGCAGAATGTAACATTGCAATTTGCATTAATTCTTTTCTAAAATATTAAATATTGTGATATACGTTATAATAATCAACTAAATTAATCAAGAATTGTTTTTTAATTATGTATCTTTATTCTACGCATTTTTTAAATGGAAATATATTTGAACGTGCATTTGTTATATTTATGTCATCCTGCTTTTAATTGATTGAATTGAAGACCTATGCATCAATGTGGATCTTTGAATTACGTTTTTAGTAATATTGTAAACGATCCAGCATCAATGAAACAGATTATATTTCAATAAATATCAGCTTTAATTATAAAGGCTAATTTCCTTTATGACATCATTAAGATTTATATTAAGCTCTATACGAATATTTTGTCAAAGTAAATATTTGAAGCTACAAACAACGAATCAAGATCCAGTGAACAATAGTACGAATGACTAGCTATACTCAATTAATATTATATAGCGCGAATTACAAGCTATAAATGTTTAATAAAAGTATGTATATACATATATATAAATTAAACTTCTAACTAAAAATGCTAACTACTAGACTCATCCTCTTGTTTTTCTGTTGCATCGCTTGAGTAAATTTTTATGAACGACTTTTTCGGTATTCTTGTTAAATCTTATTTTAACATTAACTTCTGATACTATTTCAGAAACTTCAAATGGTCCATTATATTCCGGAAGAAACTTGGCTCCCCAACCTTTCTTACCACTATTTATTAAATAGACCATATCACCTACTGAAATATTAAGAGGTCTTGCCCTTTTATCGTATTGTGACTTGGTTTGCAATTTTGCTTGAATTTTGGATTCTCGCGCGATTTCATGTGAACGTTGTAGTTTGTGCTTTAGTTCATAATAATAATTGTCGTAATTATAAAGAGGATCTATTTTGTTTTTTATGAAAGTGGGTATATTTACCTGATACCCATACAAAATCTCAAATGCTGAATATCCAGTGGCCACGTTTTTTGTAGTGTTCATTGTGAACAACCCAAAATCTACAAATTTGTCCCAATCGTTTGTTTTCGTTTATATAACATTTTATTATATTCCTTAATGTTTTATGGGATCTTTCCAGTGAACCATTGATTTCTGGATGAAAGGCTGTGGTATTGATTTTTTTGATATTTAAAAGCTTGCAGATTTTCCTAAATAATTCACTCATAAAACTAGCTCCTTGATCCGAAAGTACTGTCATATTTTCAGAAAATTTTACGTGCAACTAAAAGCAGTCGGTCATACTGGAATTTTATCCGAGAGGTTGGCAACAATTTTATCAAATCTTCTATTCCACCATTGATTGATAAGCATTGATAAGCCCTGCAATCGAAACCATAGCGAAGGCAGATCTACTTGCTGCAAATTTTGCTGCAAATTTTGCTGCAAACTCTGTCATTGATGATGCCGGTATAAATCCACCGATCATTCCACCTGTCCAATCATCAATGAACAAAATTTACTTTCGTCCAAGAATTGTGCGGTCAACACTGCTTAATCTGGATCTTAGCAAATCTGCTGGTCCGGACGGTATACTACCTATTGTACTAAAACGTTGCGCTGATACCCTGGTTATCCACTAATTAGTCTCTTTCATTTATCTCTAAGCTCTGGTCTTTATCCATCATTGTGGAAACTGACTAATGTTCAACCAGTCCCGAAAAAGGGCAATAAGTCTGACCCATCAAACTATCGTCCCATTGCAATAACGATACTTGCTAAAGTCATGGAAAAAATTGTCAATTACAAACTAATGGCATATCTTGAAAACAACAATCTTCTCCATGACCGCCAATATGGCTTTCGTAAAACACGGTCTACTGGGTGACATCATGATGTCAGTCCTCACGGAGAAATGGGGTAAAGCAATTCATGACTTTGGTGAGTCTCATATCATTTCTTTGGACATATCAAAAGCGTTTGACAGAGCTTGGCATCGGGCCCTTAACAACAAATTAATTTCATTTGGAGTCTGTAAGACCTTGATATGTTGGTTGGAAGATTTTTTATCCCAGAGATCTATCAGAGTAGTGCTGGATGGTGCCATGTCGTCTACATTCCCAATTCAAGTCGGTGTTCCTCAGGGTTCGGTCCTATCACCGACCCTTTTTCTGATCTTTATTAACGATTTATTATCTATCACCACAAATCCATATATAGCTTTGCCGACGACAGTACTATCTTCCACTCCTATTCTTTTAAAAAACAGCCATCTAGTTTATCTTACTCCTTAAGTGAGTTTTTAGGAAACTTGCTTTCGAAAACTGATAAAATAATAATTGTAATGATAAGAAATAATTGTAATGCTTCCGTCCATGAATGTTACACTTGATAATCGCTTTTACATTTTAGAACATTTAGAACATTTTAGAAACAATAAAAAAATGATATTAAACTACATCATAAGTTTTTGAAATAATGTAAATATTTGTGTTTTAGAATAGCAAAAGGTTTTCCAGATCTGCGAACATGTCTGTTGCATCAAAAATTTCAAATGTTAAACATATGCATGGAAAGACGTCGTATTCGAGAAAGTGGAGTAAATTATTTGGCAACTGAAAATGAGGAAGAACTAGAAGAAGAATTTTTTGATTGTTCGGATGGAGAAAATGAAGAAAAGGAAACGATCGAAATTAAACCGCTTGGTAGAATGCACGTACTGGATAATATGTCTCTTATTGATTCTGATGAACTAATTTATGTACCTTTTACACAAGATCCGGTTCCGAAAACTGAGGATCAGTTGGAAGATGATGCAAAAGTTATGCTTGAACTTGGACCCGGCAGTGAATTACATGCTCAAATGATGAGTGCATCATTATTTTCTGATATGGAAAGTTTTAAAGCTGCAAATCCAAATGGAAGAATTGAAGATTTTATTCGATGGTATAGTCCGTGTGATTGGATTGAAGATCTGGAAGAGGAGATTGAAGGTTCCTTGCGAATTGAAACTCATAAAGGTAATCACGATTAAATAGAACAAGATTGATTATACCATAGATATTGAATGTATTTTGTTTGCTTAAAAGGTGACCAACGGAAAGGGAAATTAAGTTGCAGGATGCTTATCCCTGGAAATATATGGCAGGAGGTTTGGTCTCAAGCGAAACCGATACCTGCTCGTCGACAGGTATTGAATCTGTTGGTGTATTTATTTATTTTGTTTTCATTACAAAAAACTTAATTATAGAAACGATTATTTGATGATGCAAAAGAAGCAGAAAAAGTTTTACATTTCTTAGAATCTTTAAACATCGGCGGAATAGCAAAATTATCAATGGCTTGCTTATTTCATTCTGCAATAAATATAGTTGAAGAAGAACTGAAAACCGAAAACTATAAAATTGTAACTATTACGGAAACTGTAGAGCAGTTGTCTAATAATTGTTGTAAATTATCAAGAGAGAATTGGTATATCGATTTTAAAAATCCTAGAGGTTATATTTACATAAATAAATAAATTTTAATTTTTTTACTAAACAAAATAATTTCTAGCTAATTCCCTTTATAAATGGGAAAAGTTATTAGATGAGCTTAAATCAGCCGAATATATGGTAGAAAAAATTCGATCTTTAAAATTTAAATTATTTTCTAATATCTCTAAGCTACAAAAAGATGACAATGATGTAATTGATCAGCTGTTAAATGGAAAAGAAGTTGAAATTGATGGAATTCAAAAGAATTCAATCGCTTTTCAAGTTTTACAAATGTTTGCAGAAGCGAAATATATTCAAAATGAACAATCGTTTGAGAACGAAGATGTTACGAATATTGAATATGTAATTATAAAATTGAATTTTTCGTTTTAAAATATTTTAAATCATTATAATTTTGTTTACAGTGTTTGCCAAAACCAATTGAAAAACAATTTACGTTTCGTGTAACTGGAAATACAGTAAATAAACGATTTGGTGGTCCACAATTTTTAAGGTAAGTTTTATGAAATGTTTATTTCCGATTATTAATTTGAATTTTATAATGGTTTTGCAGAGCTATTTTAGGTACCAATGAATTTCGTTTGTGTGGCGCTTTTTCAAAAGATACTACATTTTATTAATATTTAATTAGAGCTTAAACAAAATACAGTATTTTTATAACGAACCGAAAATGCTATATGATGATAAGGAAGTTTTTTTTTAAAAATATATGTAAAGAAAATTTAATAAACAACAAACAGTTCAAAATGTTTGGTTTTTTTTGCTTATTGAAATTTATTGAAACTAGCGAAACACAAAAATATAATCATGTCTGTTCATTCAACTGGGTTTGGTAGAGATTATCGATTTTCGTCGGGATAGGAACATCAGGAAAAGTTTGAATTGTTAGCTTTGGAATTCACTACTTACCGTAAGGCATTTGATAAACTTGAAAATACCGTCAATAATCACCAACTAAGTGATTGATTTAATTACTAAGCAAAATAACATATCTTTGGAAAGTGCTGCTCAACGTAGTCTTCACCATGACCTTACAACAGTCGAAGTTCTACCAGCTAACCAGCAATCGTTGGAACATGCTCTGTTACATGAAACTGAAGGCCATAATCATCACATAAGGCTGAATAATCTATTGGATGGAGAAAATCAGTCAGATAGAACTGAAAAAGGGCTAGAAAATGCATTTACTCCTGAAAATGTTACTCCTCTTGAGGAACATAAAAAAGAAATAAAAGAAGAAACAAAAATCAAAATAGGTAACTTTAGCTATTAAACATGTTATCAGGCTGACCAGATAAATGAAAAGTCGGTAGTTGGCATTAATCATATAAGGTCAAGCAAAAATCTAAATGTTACTTTTCGACAGGCGCCAGCTTACCACAACAATTTTCTAAGCTCTAGTTCTATAAAATCAGCTTCAAATTCTTTCAACTTAGTTCATAAGAAAAGGAAGGTTGATCCTAGACCAACTACACCTATTCCACAACCGGCAGTACTTGCTCCACAGCCTTCTGTATCTTTTCCAATATTAGCAGCAAACGATCATGAACATGGATACTTATACATAACAAATTTGGATATAAGAACAACGGAAAACAGTCTAAGCCAGTATATTAAGCAGCAATTTAATTGTTCCTCAGTATACTGTAAGTTGATAACATCGTCGAACTTAAAATACAAGCCAAATTACTTGTCGTTTAAAGTTGGTATTCCTAAAATCAAAATTGACGAAATTGAAAAATGTTGGTCTTGGGCGAAAGGTATTGTCATCAAAAAATTTAGATCAGACAAAGCTACAGCTCCATCGAGGGTTTTTTGGCAATGTTGGAAAAAACGACAGGAATTAAAGATTTATTACCAAAACATGTCAGGGATGCGCTCATCTTTGGAGGAGTTTCGAAACGATATGGATAACTGTATCTATGATGTTATTCTTGTAAAAGAATCATGGCTACAAGATCAACATCTAAATTCTGAATTTGTACCTCAAGGATGGTCTATATATCGTAAAGACCTCTATATATCGTAATAATCGGTCTATATATCGGTCAATCCATATCCAATCCATATCCAATCCATATCTAATCCATATTCAATCCATATCCAATCCATATCCAATCCATATCCAATCCACATATTAATAATAATAATGATAATAATAATTTATATCCAATGCTTATCCAATTCATATCCAATCCATATATAATCCATTTTCAATCTATATCCCATCCATATGCATGCCATGTCCAATGCATATTTAATCCTTATTCATATCCAAATCCATATTCAAGCCATATCAAATCAATATCCAATCCATATTTAATACATTTCCAATCCACATTCAATCCATGTCCATGTCATATCCATGCCATGTCCAATCCATATCCATATCATAATCCATATCCATATCTATATCTATATCTATATCTATATCTATATCTATATCTATATCTATATCTATATCTATATCTATATCTATATCTATATCTATATCTATATCTATATCTATATCTATATCTATATCTATATCTATATCTATATCTATATCTATATCTATATCTATATCTATATCTATATCTATATCTATATCTATATCTATATCTATAATATCTATATCTATATCTATATCTGTATCTATATCTATATCTATATCTATATCTATATCTATATCTATATCTATATCTATATCTATATCTATATCTATATCTATATCTATATCTATATCTATATCTATATCTATATCTATATCTATATCTATATCTATATATTTATATATATATATCTATATATATATATATATATATATATATATATATATATATATATATATATATATATATATATATATATATATATATATATATATATATATATATATATATATATATATACACTCAGTTCTGTTTTTGCACGAATTTATTATTAACGAATTTGAAATAACACGAGTTGGAGAAAAAAAATAATTATCTTTATGCACGAAATTTTTTGAAATAACACGAATCGACTAAACTTTAAATTTAATTTTTTTCGCCCGTTAATCCGATTTTTCAAGAAAAGAAATTTCTTTTGTAGTACCTTATATATTTTTAAAAGCCGCTTCAAATTACATAATACATTTGCCAAAAAAAATTAAATTTAAATATTTTAATTTAAAAGTTCTAAACTGCAACAAGGTATTTAAATAATAATAAAATAATAAACGCCTTATTCTTGTTAAATTGAGTTTTATTTCACTAAATACGTATTTCGAAAGTTATATGCTTTCATCGACAGTAGTATCTAAAAACATTTTTAGATACTACTGTCGATGAAATGATAGCTTTCGAAATACGTATTTAGTGAAATAAAACTCAATTTAAAAAGACTAAAGCGTGTATTATTTTATTTATTTAAAATTAAAATGTAGAGTAGAAATACAGTAAGTATTTACATTTTTACTCTTTATTCATTATTGTACGATCCGTGATACGAATCAAAATCAAAAAAGGTAGAATGTTTTATAAATTTTTATCTAAAAATAGCACGGTTTCCACTAATTATATTTCTGTGTTTTGAGGGGATGGAAATGGGAAAGGGTGAGAAAATATTTTTTTTGACTTAAACTGGCTGTCATTTGAAAGACTTACACTTGCTTTAAGAAACATAGGAATTTTTACATAATTGTGAAGTGCACAGTTTCTGAGTTATTGTCGTTTATTATATTTGAGTTGATAATTTATAAATTATAATTTTATTTGAACAGTGCGTGTTTCAATATAGTGTGTGTTTCAATATAAACCATTTACAGGCTGGTCTAATTTAATATTTCTTTTTTTGTTTAATTTTGTTTTTTTGGCGTTCATGTTCCATGTAGGGGCGTTACCAAGCTAATCAGCTTTGCATATTCACCACGGTAATTCGCCATGTAGCGACATAATTACCATGGCAGCCGATTTTTTTAAGTTCGTTTATTACATCGATCTCCCATTGCAGTCGCGGTCTACCTCGAGGTTGCCCACTCCCAGTGGTACTAACGTACATTTTTTTAATCATTTCGGTCAGACTGTGGACTATTCCAATCAGACTGTGAATCGGCTCGTAGAACATGGCCAACCAAGCAATCCTATTGGACCGGATACAACCTATTATATCATGATCGACAAGAAGGACGCAGATCTCAAAGTTATATCAGGTTCTGTACTCTCCATCGTCTGTCTTAAGTGAACCAAAAATGTGGCTTACAGTCTTACGCTCAAATACAGATAAATGTGATTTTTTGTAAGGATTCAGGTTTGTGATCCTTACATCACAACCGGTCTAATCAATGTATTGTATAACTTGAGTTTGGTGTTAGTTGATACACACGGTGATCCAAGGAGAGGTTTAATTGAGTAGAAAAATCGACTATCTGCAATGATTTGAGCTTTTATATCTGTAAGTATGCTGTTGTTTGCGTCAAGCATTGATGACAAATATTTAAAAGATTCAACTCCCTCATTTCGATCATCGCCGCGCACATCAAACCGCGCACCTTCTTCTCATCCTTCCTTGGAACATTCATATATTTGGTTTTATCGTAGTTATTTTGCAGGTCGATTTTTCTAGCACCATTCTTAAGTGACTTGAAAGTTTTACTCATAAAATTTTCACTTTGGCCGAGTATGACATCAGTCATATAATAAGCTTTAACTTGTTCCCGGACACTTAAGAAAATTCTCAAAATAAGAAGCCCAAGTATCTAAAATATTTTTAAGGTCTACTTTTAGCTTCCCATATTCGTTTTGAATAGCAGTCGATCTAGTATGAGGTCCATTCTTTAAGATTTTAACCTGTTGAAAGAAGTAACATGTTTGATGTTCCTTATTAAAGCTTTCAATCGCCTCACAATTCTTCTTGCAGCATTCTCTCTACGTTCATCTACATAGCTTTGTAACGGCTTGTCTTGCCAGTTTATAGTTCCCATTCGTGGACCTGATTTCTCCAATGTTTGGCAATATGGTTTTGATATCTCTCTTCTGTTTCAGCATTCTTTAGTGATTACATGTTAAAACGAGTCTGTTCTTTGAATTTTGGAATGCCTGGATCTGAAAAGTGGAACCTTATCTTAGCACATACAAGGTCACATACAAGGTCACTTCCAATCTATGCAACTCTAAATGATCGCGCAACCACATCCCCCAAAAAGCAACGTGCTGTTACTACCACGTGGTCAATTTGATTTCGAGTTTTTCCATTCGGTAAGACCCAAGTCTGCTTATGAATCGATCGATGCGAAAAGAAACCACCGACAATTCTCAATTTACTTGATAATGCAAACTCAGTCATTATCTCACCATTATCATTCGATTCAAATATCTCTTCCAACCTTCCCATTAAAGTTATTAAGAACCATAATGAAGTCGCGTGTTGGTATTTGTTTCATAACCTCTTCCATTGGTATGTAGAAAGCATTCTCCTCGTCGACGGTCTAAACTGTAGTATAGGTGCATGCACGGCAATAAGAGAAATATTGTTCTTTGTACCGTGTACCCGTAGGTAACAGATCCTCCCATTGACCAGAATGAATTTCATCACGGCTCCTTGTGTGCGTGCACCAACAAAAAACCCAGTACCAAATTCTCTTCGAGAAGGATAACCACTACAGTATAAAGAGTGAATATCTAAATCTAGTTTTCCGATTATTGGCTGTCTAATTTCTTGCACAGCAATGATATCCATCCCATACCTCTCAGCCTATGTTTCTAGACATATTAGAGAGCATCAAGTGCGCTCATGTGGCGCTCGGTAGTCTGTCCTTTTTCACGTCCATGTGAAATTCTGTTTTTTGTCCAGATTTGTTAGTCTTTTTCTGGTTTCTAAAATTAACAAAGTTTTTTTCGGGGTTAGGGTGTTAACCTCAGACCCAACCCAAATTTTGTGAATGGGTTCGTTCTAATGTTAAGGTCATCAGAATAACCTTTTTACATGTTTATTTAGCGTGCCTCTTGATCCAAGACAGACGCCCGTTCACAGCTGCCCCTAACATGGAGAAGAGACGCTTGGGTCGCATTCGTTTTAAGGCGCCAATTTGCTGTTATGTAGCGTCATTGACTAAGCAGTTTTTTCTCTGATTGTCTCCGATACACTAACCTGATGCTGTCAGCAGCACGGCAAAGACATCGGATTTTGCTACTCTTCTTTATCTTTAGTTACCATAAACCGCTATGAATAAGATTTAATATGTAACATTTTCCAATGGGAAATTGTTACATTTTTCGTATCTGATCGATCAATTTTCCATTGACATTGCTATTTGTTAGAGAAATTTTACATCCATGCCGTGCTACTTGTCTAACGTTGACAGAATTAGGTTAGTTTAGTTGAGACGAGAGAAGTAAAAACTGCGTAAACACAAAGTAAGAATGATTCTACACCTTGGCGAGTCATTGCTGCCGTAAAACCAATGCAACTCAAGCGTCTGTTCTCACCATCTACAATCGGAAAACGACCACCGAAATCGCAACAAATGGTTTGACGACTAAAGCGTTGAACATAGGTGAGAAAAATGGTTAACAAGGAACACCCGAAGCTTCCAAGCTGATTATTTTCTACGGAAAAGAAACACGAACATATAAAGGTTGTATCGAAAACATCAACCAACATGCTGCTAATGGGAATTCGAAAGAGTGTTTTGCCAATGCGTGAAATCTGACAAAAATTACCACCCAAGATCCACAGTCGTAAAAAATGGAAACTACGAACTTACAACAAATGAACGTGATGTGCTGGCAGTATAGCGCTCCCACTTTCAAAGCCTACTGAACAGGAAATTGATATTGTTCGAGCAATTGTGCCGTCAAGTTGTGGTTTTCATCCCAACCGTTCAACCGCAGATCAATGTTTTGCTTTAAGGATGATTCTAGAAAAATGTTGGGAGTACAACATCAGCATCCACCAGCTCTACGTTGATTTCAAGCAAGCATATGAGAGTATCATCCGCGACAACAACAGTTTCTGGTCCTTTCGATATAACACAATCGAACAGGTGTTCGACAAGGTGATGCTCTTGCGCCCGTACTATTTAATTTGCTGCTTGAGAACGCGATAAGAAAAAGCCGAATCGAGACACAAAACTGCATTTTTAACAAATCTAGCTTAATTGTTGGTTACGCAGATGATATTGCGCTTCTCGGACGTAGAACAATTGATATTAAGAATAGGCTCACAGCTTGAAAACTAAACTTCTAACAACATCTAAGAACATAACTTCCGGGAATCTGGATACTGGCGACTATAAAGTGGAATGGGATGGAAGCTGATTGCACAGGTGGCAAAATCATTTAAAGTTTAAAAGGAAATATACATTTTGTATGTCCTTATGATTTGGCAATAGAAAGACTATATGCATACAACACAGCTTTGTCAATTATTTTTGATCCTATGTTCTTTTACGTTCACGGAACCCTCGGCGAGCGAATTTTATTCGCACTTGACCAACTTTTTTGAATTTTGTTTACGTTTTGGGCCTGAATACTAAAATTGGATCAGCTGCCAAATTATGTAATTGTGAAGCGGTGAAGTTGTAAGAACTCACAATAATTCTGCATATCCAAATTTTTGGTTTGCCACTTTCGATAAAATTATGGAATTTGTACTTTTATGTAACAAATTTTCTAAAGTTATAACTAATTTATGGCAACAGCTAGCCATCAATTGAAAAATATATATAAGCGTACTATATTTTCAGAGCAGATGGTGGTGTGAGTCAATGCAACAGCGTGTCCAATATTTTTTGTACTGATTTCTTGAGAGTGGAACCAATCCTCCATTTTTCCATATATACAATGTATATTTTTACACGAATTTTTTTTACACGTCATTCTCTGGAACCAATCTGTCGTGCAAAAACAGAATTAGGTGTATATATATATATATATATATATATATATATATATATATATATATATATATATATATATATATCTATATCCATATCCATAACCATATCCATATTCATATGCATATCCATATCCATATCCATATCCATATCCATAGCCATAGCCATATCCATATCCATATCCATATCCATATCCATATCCATATCCATAACCATATCCATATTCATATCCATATCCATATCCATATCCATATCCATATCCATATCCATATCCATATCCATATCCATATCCATATCCATATCCATATCCATATCCATATCCATATCCATATCCATATCCATATCCATATCCATATCCATATTCATACTCATATCCATATCCATATCCATATCCATATCCATATCCATATCCATATCCATATCCATATCCATATCCATATCCATATCCATATCCATATCCATATCCATATCCATATCCATATCCATATCCATATCCATATCCATATCCATATCCATATCCACATCCATTTCCATATCCATCATCCATATCCATATCCATATCCATATCCATATCCATATCCATATCCATATCCATATCCATATCCATATCCATATCCATATCCATATCCATATCCATATCCATATCCATATCCATATCCATATCCATATCCATATCCATATCCATATCCATATCCATATCCATATCCATATCCATATCCATATCCATATCCATATCCATATCCATATCCATATCCATATCCATATCCATATCCATATCCATATCCATATCCATATCCATATCCATATCCATATCCATATCCATATCCATATCCATATCCATATCCATATCCATATCCATATCCATATCCATATCCATATCCATATCCATACCCATATCCATATCCATATCCATATCCATATCCATATCCATATCCATTTCCATTTCCATATCCATATCCATATCCATATCCATATCCATATCCATATCCATATCCATATCCATATCCATATCCGTATCCATATCCCAGTGGCATAGCGACTTACGGGTTTATTCGGGTTTAACCCCCCCCCCCCCCTCCCCCCATTGAAATTTTAAAGTTTCTGTCTTCTAGAAGAATTGCTCTAATATTCTAATATTAAGATTTTTCCCTGGCATCTTACGAATAAATTGAACAGTTGCTTTCTTTTCGTTCCACAGAACCCCACACTCCACTATGTTGTCATAGTGATAGCACACATACTCACTAGCACACATACTCAAAAATTTGACTGCCAGTTGCATGCCACGATGCGTACTATAAGTGGTACTATCAGATCCACCCTTTACCTTGGCCTTGTGTTATGCAATATCGCTCCACCTGCACTCAGACGCTCGCATGCTCTCATGCGTGAACATAAAAAGGTAACCAACAACATCACGTTACCCTTGCACGAAGATTACGGGGACCACACTCTTTGTCGATTGAAGTCAAGAAAGCCTCCACATAAAACTGCCAGCAACCTGCTGGCAACTCCGCATGGAGGAATCAGTTTTTATTGTTTTGAATATTTTTTTATTTTTGATCTACGGGTATGAAAACCCCGCGTACTCCAGTCCCTGCTATTGACATACGAGTTAACGTGAGATATCACATACCACTGGCAATAGCAGTGAGATATCACTAGCCAAGGTGACATCTTAGGGGTGGTGGCGGATGAACTGTATTCAGTCAACGGTAGCACCCTCAGTCTTAGCTGTGAAATAATCCTTGATGATGAGACGCTATTGCTTCCTTGAGCAAACGAGCCTTCATATAACTATGTGTGGGTTTTAATCTTCAAGAAAGATAGAGCGCCACAGGATCAAGAAATATGCAACCGGCTGGATTATTGGCAACTACAGTTCTGTTTTGTTTCAGCAAATTTTTGTAAAAATTTGCTATTTACTTTTAATTTACTTTATATTTTCTCTATTCTATCATAAAATATTGGCCTATGTCATATTTTGTCAGTTATAGGATTTTTTGTTTAGTTATCCATTCTTTAACCAAAAATATAAAAAAACCAAAAAAGAAAGATTTACGTCCATCAACATCTTTGAACGTATGTTGTAGTGGGACCTTGCTCTTAAAAGGTTTTTATGTGTTATTGTGACACATATTGTAATTCCTACTACACAACACATTTTATTAAAAAAAAAATATCTTGGATGCCTGGGACACCTCCTGGCATCATCAATACAACTGGCCTTTCTATTACTAACCCGACTTCTACCCAACCTGGTTTCGATCTGCCACGTCATACCTGAACTACAATAAACCGAATAAGAACGAATCATGGACGTTGTGCTGATTCTTTCTACAAGTGGGGCATTTCAGAGTCACCTCAATGTGACTGTACAGCTCCACAACAAACCATAAAACACAATGCAACTGTGTGTCCAATTCGACGGTACAATGGCGACATCTCAGACATCCATTCGGCAACTCCCGATGTAGTAGCATGGATAGACTCGCTCGATGTAAACATCTAATATTCAAATGTACTGCCCAATGTTCAAATATTTTACTTTTTTACTAAAAGACGCGAATGTAAGTTCATTTAATGTGTATCCATGTTTTGTTTTAGGTAGATTTCATAGAAGAGTCTACCTATTTTAAGTTTAATTTTTAATGTGTCACAAAAAAACCATACGCTAAATAAAAAAAAAATAGTGATACAATAATTTGGAAAAAAAACAAATATTATGTTAAAGGTAACTTGTTCCACATATTTTTATTTCAAAATTTATGCAAATTTGTAATTTTAATTTAGAGTAAACATTTTTTTAAAAAATATTTTACTTGCGGCGAATTAAAAATAATATATGATGCACGGACATAAGCTATTTTGGACTTAACGTGGATGCAACTCCACATACGTCCAAAATCTTTAGCTTTACGTCCTAGCATCATAATGTACTATTCTGTCGTCTTTTATTTATGCCCACTGGTCTACTATTTTGTCTACTATTCTTTCTTTATGAGTACATCTGTAGCCCTATTCCTGTACATCGTGAAATAGGAATTGAGAAATAAATTACAGCAATTTTTTCATAACTAGTATTCCGTGCCGGAAATAACAAATAACAATTTCGTAGATCGGACAATAGATAAGATCGGACAAAACAAAGTGTCCTGGAAGTTGTTCTAAATACAAAACAAAATTAATTGTGTTAGAATAGTTAAAATGATATCTAACGCCTCGATATTTTAAGGAATTTGATTAATCAGGAAAATCATTTTTCATCCCTTCCTAGACACAGGTTTGAGGCGAATCAATAGGTAAAGTGTCATTCAGTTTCAAATAAGTTTAAATTTCAAAATCACTAGCACAAAAATTTCTATTTAAAAATAACCAAAATTATCATTTTTTAAAGTTAATAAAAAATTATTCGAAATTATTATTTTTGTTCGAAATAAAAGCGATTTGACCGTATTAGCGAAACATAGTATAAATGATGAACATATTTTTGAATTTGAAAACACTAAAATTTAGATATAGAAGAAAAGTTTAAAAAAAGATATATCCTTGAGGCTGCACATATCCAATTAAAACTACCGATGGCATGTAATGCACAACTAGATACCAAGTTTCTACATAACGAATACAAACACCTGTTAAACTTGAAAAAAATATTTTCAAAAAAGCCAACGTAGCTTTTAAGAAAGTTTTTATTTTCCTAGTCTTTTTGTTTATATAATTTTTTCAATTCATTTAAGTTTTTTCAATTTTTGTGTCAATTTTTATAATATTTGTATTTAATTTTTGTTTAACTTGAAAATGGCAATGTGCCGAAATATTGTTTTTTATTAATTTAATAATAAAAAAATAATGTGAAAGACTGATTAGTGTAAAAAATAAAAATAAATATTGCTTTTATAAAGTTAATTAAAAATTATTCGAAATTTGTTTTATGAAAGTTAATTAAAATTATTCGATATTTTTGTTTTATATTGCACCAACTCTCACCAAAATATTTTATAAATCCTATGAATCTGGTATTTTTCCATCCTGCTGGAATTTGGCCAATGTCCAGCCTGTCCCAAAAAAGGAACGAAATGTGATATTTCAAATTACAGACCAATAGCCTTACTCCCAGTCCTGTCTAAAATATACGAGCAATATATTAATTCACACATATCCAAATTTTTGGAGGACAACCATTTGATATCATGACAGCCAATACGGTTTTAGAAATAAAAGATCAACTACCGATCTATTGAACTATGTAGAACATCTTTGGAATAGCATACTTGAGAAAGGTGGAGAAACGTACGTATACACTCAGAAAACAAAACGATGCGTTTGTTACTTATGCGCTATAGTAACTCCAAAATTGTAAACATAACGTACGTTTTTCTAAAATTTACTAGTGTAAAGTATTGATAATTTAAGTAATATTATCCTGTGCCACGTTAATAATGCAAAATTGGAATTGTAAAATTTTTGAAAATAAATTTACTACTGAAACAGTAAATTTTGAAAGATGAAAACAAAGTTACCTAATGGTCGTTACATTTACTTAACAATTTTGTAAAACATAACCCTCGAAAAATGCTAAATTTACATGGCAAATAGTGCTAAACATACTTATACACACGCGTATATATAATCCACTATTTACCCAAAGAGATTAACTTAAGTATGCTGAAAATTGCTTATATGATACGTACTTTTTACTAAGACATCTTCAAATTTACGTTTTCATAGTTTGAAAATTACGTATGACTTCGAGTATTAAAGTCATATAAAACGTAAATTTTAGTTGAAATAATAGTAAAATTTACAGATGTATAGCTGTCAATTTATGCAGCACATGTTCTTACGTTTTGGCGTGGCGTTTTGTTTGTTTACTAATTTTTGAGAGATATATGTATTTCTTTTTTTTTATTGTATTTTATGTTTTGCTCTTAGCTAAAAATCTAGATTCAAAAAATCTTTTTAGGGTGAAAACTCACTTTTTTTGACCAAATAAAACAGGTAATGTCAAATAATAAATTGATCTGAGAGCAAAAAATGTCAGAACAATGTTTTGGCAAAAAGAATTTGACATATATATAATTGTTATTTCTGTGTTACCTTATGTCGAATTCTTTTTGTCCAGAGTGAAAAAGTGATTTTTTTTTCATAAAAAGAACATGCAAAAATATGATCCAGTTTTGTAGTTGTATTTGTGAACTGTCATTGAATAGTTTTGTAATTAATTGTACTTAAACTAATTATTATTATTAATTTTTAATTTAAAACACTATTTAAACAATATTTTATTTAAAAAGTAACTATTTCACTATTAAAAAAAATAATAAGTAAATGGCGTTTTGTTTGTTTACTAATTTTGACAGATTTTTTAAATGTATTTGTATTCTTTATTGTATTTTATGTTTGCTCTAGCTAAAAATCTAGATTCAAACAAAAGTTTTTAGGGCAAAAAAAAATCACTTTTTTTTGTCAAATAGAATACGTTATGTCAAAAAAACTTGATCTAGATCAAAAATGGGCGTGTTTAGAGCAATTTTTTTTGGCAAAAAGAATTCGACATTAGTTACATTATTATTATTGTCGGAATAAATTTGAAATGTTTAGGTCTATATAATTTTAAAATAACTACAGTATCGATAAATTGAAATGCTGTGAAATTGAATTTTTATGAATAAAAAGGAATCATTTTTATGTTATTTTAAAAAAATAATAAAAATGTAATAAAAATAAATAGTGGTCAGTCTGTGAATCGAACCCTCGAACGTCCTAAACTTAAGCATCAACATAATATTCATAAATAAATTGATGTAAATAATTATTTAGATAGACGAATGGTTAATGCTGCTGCCTTGTACACAGAGGTCTGGGGATCGAATGCGGGTTAAGTCCAAAATAAATATTAATAATAAATAGCATTTTATCTTTACAGGGCCCTTCTTAACCGCTGTTAATCCATTGCCGTGTATAAAATTCTCTCACCCTGAATTGATAAAAAAACGATTAATAATTGCAAAAAAACTAAATTTTTTCATTTTTTTGGTGAGACAAGATGGTAGCATAAAAGTAGCATAACAGCGCAAAATGTTTTACATGCTTTTAAGTAGATTTTACTTAGTCAATTTTGTTTAGTTTACCTATGCCTCCGCTGGCTCAATTCGTACGTCATTTTCAGTTAAATTTACATATACTTTACGTTAAATAAGCTATCTTTTTTTTCTGAGTGTAGTCGCATTAGACATCTCAACAGCATTTGATCGAATCTGGCATGCCAACTTGATCAACAAGCTCGTTGCGTACGGGTTTCATGTCGCAGTTGTGAAGTTGATTAAAAATTTTCTGTCTAACCGATACATCTCGGTATCTATAGATGGCTTTATTTCTGAGTCCAAATTAATTAACGCTGATGTACCCAAGGCTCAGTTTTTTTTTTTTTTTTTAAATTTTATTTAACGTCGCACGCCTCGAAAGAGTTTTAGCGACATAAAAATACATTGGATTTAATATTACATATCATTGAACAATCCTGTCATCTTCAAAAACTTTAACACCATAAGACATACTTCAGAATCTGATAATCTTTCCATTGAATCACTGTTCAGCTGATTGGTTTTTCTCTCTTGCTCATACAACACACATTTAGTGAGAATGTGTTCAACTGACAGACATTGATCGCATACAACGCAATTCGGTGTCTCTTCTTTTTTCATAAGATGTACATGGGTTAAATTAGTATGACCGATCCTAACTCGAGTGAGTGCAACCTGATCCCTTCTCAACATGTCTTTCGTTGGGTTTTTATCATAGAATTTTTGCTTATGTCTATAGTATTTATGACTCACTATATTTTCCCATAAATTTTGCCAATGAAGGCTCAGTTTTATCTCCCACTTTATTTTTAATTTATATCAACGAACTGTTGCAAATCACCAATAACCCAATAAATAGTTTTGCAGATGATAGTACACTGCACAAGTCATTCGTCCCCCTATCTTCAAAGGGTAAAATGCATGAAGAAATAAATCCCGCCCGGAGAGATGCTGCCATGAATGTAAACGAGGACCTGAAAAAAGTCGCCGATTGGGGTGACAAAATTTTGGTCAATTTTAATTCCACCAAAACACAGCTATTGATTGTTTCCAGATCAAAGACCGAGTTTCCCAATGATATTTCAATTAATATGTGTAACGACCAAATAGACGAATTTGAAAACATTTGTTCATTGGGAGTCACAAAAATTCATATCATGGCCATGGCAAAGGGCGCATCAAGAAAACTCGGCCTCCTCAATAGATGTAAACAATATTTTTCTCCGTATCAATTACTCCATATTTATAAGTCCTTTAATTCGTCCCTGCATGGAGTATTGTTGTCAAGTTTGGGGCGCTGCATCTGTTACCATCTTGGGCCTTTTGAACTCTGTTGAAAAGCGTGCTATACGAATTGTTGGTGATCGAAATTTAACATTCCCCAAGGTTCGGCACTCTCACCAACCTTGTTTCTTCTATACATTAATGACTTACTTATTTCCACAGTGCACCCAATCCATAGTTTTGCTGATGACAGCACATTACATGCATCACATGCATCTCCTAAATTTCGGTATCATACTGCAGTTACCACTGATAGAGAGTTGCTAATTGATTCCATCAACAAAGATCTGGAGCGTATAATGGAATGGGGTGATCGTAATATTGTTTCATTTAATCCAACCAAAACCAAATTATGCCGTCTTTCACGAATGGAGCGACATAAAAATTTTCCTATTAAAATAAACCAAGAGGAATTGCGTGAGGTTGAATCAGTTAGACTTCTTGGAGTGGATATTCAAAATAACCTGAAATGGAATAAACATGTGTTCAACCTCGCTAAATCTGCAATGCAAAAATTAGGATTCTTGAGTCGATGTAAAAAGTATTTCAATCCCGAGCAAATTTTGCTAATCTTCAAGTCCTTTATTCGTCCATGTATGGAGTACTGCTGTCATGTTTGGGGAGGTGCTTGTCAGTCAACAATAAATTGTTTAGACTCTGTACAGAGAAAAGCAATACGGTTGATTGGTAATACCGAACTAACGGACCAGCTTGATTCACTCCAGCACAGAAGAAATGTGGCTGAATTGTCAATATACTATAAATATAACTTTAGTGAATTCTCCTCTAAGGAAATTCAAAATATTCTTCCATCGTGTGCGCAGTATAATCGACAAACAAGAGCTGCCGAGTTATCCCATCCATTTGTTGTACAAATACCTCGTTGTAGAACTGTGTCCTTCCAAAACGACTATTTCAATAGAGTGGCCAAATTATGGAACTCATTGCCCTCCTCTGTATTTCCCGATGAATTTTCTCCTCAGGCATTTAAAGAAAATGTCCATTATCATTTAAAAAAATTAGTATAGTTATCCCTATATCCCCATTCCTTCCATTCCTTTATAGTTGACATGGTATCTTCGGATATTCAAAGAGTCTAAATAATGAATATTTCATATTTAGTGTGCTAAACATGTCTAACTAATTAATAAAAAAAAAAAAAAAAAAAAAAAAATTAAATCTTGATTCCCTACAACATCGTCGCACTGTTGCTGATCTCTTTGTTTTTTATAAATATCGTCACCAGCAGTGCTCGGATGAAATTAGATCTATAATGCCTCAGACATCTTCTTTTCCTTGTTCAACTCGTCAATCTGTTTGTGCAAATAGTCAAACTGTCGGGATTACTCACTGCCCCAGTAACAAAATGCAAAGGGATTTCTTTGTGCGTGCATCGTACAAAGGGAATGCTTTGCCTGAATCAATAGTCTCGAGTGCCTTCAATCCACAAACATTTAAAAAAAGCGTCCACCAACACCTCAAGATGCATGTTGTTGTGGGATCTATAAGGTCTTAAAAGGTATCTATGTGTTGTTGTGACACATTTTGTAATTCCTACTACACAACACTTTTTACTAAAAAAAAAAATATTGTAAAAATATTTTTGTTTTGAAATAAAAATTATTCGATATTTGTTTTATTAAAGTTAATTAAAAGTAATTTAAGATAGTTAAAAAAAATCATTAATCTATTTTTTAAAAAATCATTAACTAAAAGAATTAAAATTAAGGAAACATTAAAATGAAGTATATATTATTGTAATGAATTATTAATAAAACTAATAAATTGGTTTATTGGGTTAAACTATTAAGTCTTATAAAATAATCCCCCCCCCCCCCCCCCCCCCCCAATGGAAAATTCTTCCTATTCCTATTCCTATTATATTCATATCCATATCCATATCTATACCCATTATATCCACATGACATATAAAGTTGAGATTATTGTATTCTCCACTTGAAAAATTGAGCCATCAAAACCTATTGGGTTCGAATGAGATCTTAGCCATAATGTTCAAAAACATTAGACTAAAGAGATTAAACTACCTCACTCCTACACTCAACATATTTCGAAATGCTTTTCAGAAACCAAACATCTGACAAAAGAACAGAATCTTAAAACCTCTAAAAAGACAACAAAATATGAAGTCTACCTAAAAATAATCTTTATTTTCAACAAAAACAATTATTTTGCGTTTTCGATATATAAACTAGCTGATTACAACAACTGTACAATTTTTCGGAGAACTTTTTCTATTGTAGATTTTTATTTTCACATTATAGTGAATAATTTCAGAGTAAAAACTACATAGTCACCACTGCACGAACACAAACAACAAACATTTACTAATGTTCACCAACGTTTGCTAACAATCTATCTGCACCTACCAAAAATTTTATTAAAACAAATGTTTGCCACATAGCATTTGTTGAAGTTCCGAAAATTTTGCAATAAAAATTTTGACAGGGGTTGTTTGCCAATCAAATGAATTATTAAAAACAATTACACAATTTTATAATATTGTGACGATTATGGAAGACGATAGAACACAATAACAATAGAACATCTTCAAGAAAATTCTCGTTAGAGAATCATATTCAAGAAAATTTTCGTTACAAAAAAAATATACAAATCAATAAAACCAAATCAACGTAACCAAAGTAAACATAAAGTAAAGTAAATCTATTAGAGAATAGGTATAAATCAACAAATTAAAAGAAAGAGTAGATTTCACACCTAGGTGTCAATATTTGAAGATCGTCTTATTGTTGAAATAAAGGTAGGAAAAAAAGGGTGTGTTCATCTAGAATATTACAGTACCATCGAGGCTATTTCATGTAGTATATATAAGAGGTGTTCTTCGAGAATAGAGGTAGTATAAAATTGTTAGCGATACAAGTAGTATAAAACTTTAGCAGTGATATAGGCGAATTAAAATTAACAGTGTTATAAGTAGAAAGTTAAAAGTGATATTGTGAACAAGTATAAAAGAATTATAAGTGGTAAAATATTATTAGTACAAGAAGAACTAAAAGGGGAATAGCAATAGGAGAAATATTTTTATTGTAAAATCTTAAACGAATAAAATTATAACGTTTAGAAAATCCATTGTGTTTTAAATCTCCTGATTTAGTGATCGAAGTAAATAATTGTAACTCGGCTAAGAAACGTTACAACTGGTGTCAGAAGTGAAATTGGGAAATAAGATGGATTTGAATAGATTAAAAGTTCAAGATCTGAAGAGCGAATTGGAGAAAAGGAATCATTCAACAACGGGAACCAAGAATGAGTTGAAAGAACGATTAATAAAAGTTATGGAAGCAGCTGGATTGGATCCAGAAAAATATCGTTTTGGGCAAAAAGAAGCATATGAAAATCAAGATGCAGGAAATATTGGAGATAAAGATGGTGCTGTTGAAGCAACGAGGCAAGTCGTACCAGCAAACAACGACTTTGCACAGTTAATGTCTATGATGGAGCAAATGAGTTTCAACATGAGATCAGATGTTAAGGCAAATATGGAACTCATGAGTAATGAAATGAAAAGTTAGATGTCAACATAAAGCAACAGTCTGCAAACATCGATCAACAATTAGCTGCAAGTCGAGAAGAAATAAAGCAACAGTCTGCAAACATCGATCAACAATTGGCTTCAAGTCGAGAAGAAATTAGTCTGGTTAAATCACACATCGACGAGAAACTGGTACAAATGACAGCGAGTCTACGCGTCGAAGTAGAGAAAATTGTAGATGAGAAAGTCGAAAATGTACAAAAAGAAGTGAAAGTGCTGGAGCAGAAAGTTCTCGACGAAAACCAGAAAGTACAATCAATGGTTGTGGATTTTGAAAAGAGGCTTGAAGATGTTGAAATTAGTGGCAAAACAATTCACACGGTTCAACAAACACAAAGAATGAAGTTAAAACCGCCCCCATACGATGGAACATCATCGTTTGGAATTTTCAAATTCCAATTTGAAACAGCAGCTGATCAGAACAGTTGGAACGAAACACATCGTGTGGCAGCTTTAGTAGTGGCACTGAAGGGTGAAGCAGCAGAAACAATACAAGCAGTTCCAGAACAAGATCGAAGGAGCTACAATGAGATCATAAAGGCTTTAGATCGCAAATATGGTAGTGACCACAAGGGGGAGATATACAGACTTGAGTTGAAGGGTCGCTATCAGCGAATTGGAGAATGTTTGCAAGAGTTTTCGTCTGCGATCGAACGTCTGGTACATATGGCACATGGAAATACATCATCAGACTATATGGAAAGAATGAAGATAGATGCGTTCATCGACGGCATAAGAGATCCAGAGACGCGGAAGTCAGCTGTGACGACACCTAAAGCTACGTTTGCTGAAACAATAACTTGTGCGTTGACTAGTGAGACAGCACAAGCAATTGCCAAACCAACAATTAAAGTACGCCGTGTAGAAATGGAAGAAGAGGATAGTTTTAGGCTCCAAAGAAGATCCCGAGAATTCAACAGTAGAATAAGATGTTGGGTATGTGACAAACTTGGTCACATATCTCGAGAATGCAGAGAGGCCAGACGAAAACGGGGAAGATCTACATCACCAATCAGACGGAGATCAACTGAAGAAAAGGCTCAAGCGGGAGAGGATGGTCAAATAGCAGCGGAAGGGTTAAACTAAAACGAGTCAGCTTTAAGGGGCGTAAGTTAGCTCTCACAACCGAATGCCCCATAATCTCCATCCCTATTTCAAGAATCGCAAGGAATGGTAGCAGTTTAACGATTGGAGCTGAAATTGATGACAACAACTGTACCATTACACTAGATACTGGAGCAACTCGCACAATAGTCCGTACAGATTTACTAAAAGGGGAATTACAACCAGAAGAAAAATATCGAATACAAACAGCAACAGGGGAAAGTGCAACTATCATGGGAAGAAAAATTGCTGATATAAAAATAGGAAATACGCACTTTCAGCATGAAGTTGAAGTTTGGGCATGGACTTCATGAGGCCGAATGGATTTGTAATAGACGCTGGAAATGGAGTACTGAAGTATGGTAACGTAGAGTCGGCTCTTCAGATGAATGGTGCAGAATCAAGTATGAGGCGAATAATATTAGAACATCGCGAAAAGCTGCCACCTAATACCGAATCAATCGTCTGGGGAAGATTGGAGGGAGATTCTGGGTCACCAAGGTTGTGGGTTGTGGAAGCCAATGAATATGGTCTATAACATCAAGAGATCATTATAGGGTAAACATTAGTTGTACCAGATGAAAACTTAAGAATACCGATAAGAACACTAAATCTGTCAGACAAAACAAAAACCCTCAAGAAAGGAACAATCGTCGGTAAATGTGAAGATGTGAAGAAGTAACTACCATTGTGAAATGTGAACAACAGCACACAGAAAGGAAAGTTGAAAATCAAACGCAGAAGAAAGAAATACAAAATCTACTACAGAAGTGGACAACAGAGCTTACAAAAGAACAAAAGAAAGAAGCAGAGCAGTTGCTCGAATGTTATTCGTCCGTCTTCTGCAGCACATCAGCAGACAACGGAAGAACTAATATGGTTAAACATAAAATTGACACGGGAGCAGAGATGCCGATTCGCCAAGCACCAAGAAGATTACCATTAGCAAAATGGGAAGAAGCTGATAGAATGGTAAAGGATATGAAAATGGCTGGTGTTATCGAGCAATCAGATAGTCCATAGAGTTCACCTGTGGTTTTAGTTGGAAAGAAGGATGGAACTATGAGATTCTGGGTCGACTACAGAAAACTGAATGCAGTAACAAAGAAAGATAGCTACCCATTACCTCGAATTGATGATACCTTGGACACATTATCAGGTGCCAAATTATTCTCAACATTAGATCTGCAAAGTGGTTATTGGCAGGTAGAAGTCCAAGAAGAAGATCGAGAAAAGACAGCGTTTAGTGTGGGTAGTGGGCTATGGCAGTTTAACGTTATGCCATTCGGACTATTTAATGCTCCCGCATCATTTGAACGTTTAATGGAACGTGTGCTGGAAGGATTACATTGGAGAACGTGCCTTGTGTACTTGGACGACATCATTGTAATGGGCAAGGATTTCGACGATCATTTGAAGAATTTAGAAGAAGTCTTAGAGAGAATCCAAGCAGCAGGACTAAAATTGAGTCCAAAGAAATGTACACTATTCAGAGAAGAAGTAAAATACTTGGGGCACAAAGTAACAACAAATGGAATACACACAGATGCTGATAAGATCACCAGTAAAAGAATGGCCAAGACCCAAAAATTTACATGAGCTTCGCAGTTTTCTGGGATTGTGCACTTACTACCGACGTTTTGTACCAGGATTTGCCAATGTTGCTAAAAGTCTGCATGAGCTCACGAGGAAGGATAAAGCTTTCGAATGGACCGAAAAGCAAGAAGATGCGTTTGTGGAGCTGCGAAAAAGCTTGTGCACTGCACCAGTTCTGGCTTACCCTATACCAATTTTAAATTCTTATTAGACACTGATGCTAGCAATGATGGTATAGGAGGAGTGTTATCTCAAGAAATTGATAGGCAAGAAAAAGTAATAGCTTATTAATCAAAAATACTGTCCAAGCCAAAAAGGAATTATTGTGTAACCCGTAAAGAATTGCTGGCTATAGTGGAATGTGTAAAACATTTTCACAAATATTTGTACAGCCAAAAATTCCATTTGAGAACTGATCATGGAGCATTGAGGTGGCTACTACAATTTAAGAACCCGGAAGGAAAAGTAGTTTGATGGATTGAACGCTTACAGGCTTATGATTTCGACATTGAACATCAAAGGGGAAGTGCACATGGAAATGCTGATGCATTATCAAGACGCCCATGCCAGGTGGAATGCAAGCACTGTAATCGGGTGGAGAGTAAGGAAAACATTATTGATGTCAGGCCTCTGTAAGTGCTTCCTAGTGAAGACTGGACACCTGATGTAGTAAGGAAGCAGCAACTGGAAGATTCTAGCTTAGCACAAATAATAAAGTTCAAGGAAAAGGGAGAAAAACCTGCATGGAGTGAGATTGCGGATAAAAGTCAAACATTGAAGGCATATTGGGCACAATGGGACAGCCTCTGTACTGAAGATGGATGCTTGAAAAGAATTTGGGAAAGTCCTGACGGATCAGTTAAAGAATCCCTGATAGTAGTTCCCAAAATAAGAATACCTCAAGTATTAAAGGAATATCATGAAGGAACCAGTGCCGGTCACCTGGGTATTAACAAAACCCTTGCTAAAGTACGGCGTAGATTTTATTGGTCAGGAGAACGTCAATCGGTAGTGGAATGGTGTCAAGCATGCGATCAATGTGCGGCTGCAAAGGGACCTACAAGAAGAAGTCGTGGTAACATGAGGCGGTATAATGTAGGAGCACCATTCGAGAGAATTGCAATGGATGTAGCTGGACCATTTCCGACTTCTGATAACAACAACAAATATGTGCTAGTCATAATGGATTATTTTAGCAAGTGGCCAGAAGTGTGTGCACTACCAAACCAAGAAGCAACAACGATCGCTGAAGCAGTAGTTAGCAACTGGATAAGTCGCTACGGAGTACCGATGGAGATTCACACAGATCAAGGGAGAAATTTTGAATCTACCATATTTCAAGAAATTTGTCAGATGCTTGGAACTAATAAAACTAGAACAACTGCTTCACATCCCCAATCAGATGGCATGGTGGAAAGATTTAATGCTACTCTTGAGAAATATCTAGCAAAAGTAGTAAACAAGAATCAACGTGATTGGGACCGTCATATTCCGTTATTCTTGATGGCTTATAGGTCAACAGTGCATGATACAACCAAAACGACGCCAGCTACAACCATTTTTGGACATGATTTACGGCTACCTGGTGATCTGAAGTTTGGGATTATTCCGTCATCAACATTATGTGTCCAAGATTATGTTAATAAACTTCAAAAAGAACTTGAGGAGGTACACACGTTTGTAAGACAGAAAGCACAGATATCCAGTGATCGAATGAAGGCTCGGTATGACATTCGCGCAAACAACAAAGGATTTGAGGAAGGACAACTAGTGTGGCTACACAATCCACAGCGGAGAAAAGGATTATCTCCAAAACTGCAAACATCTTGGGAAGGACCTTATACCATCATAACAAAATTAAACGATGTCGTTTATCGAATAAAGTAAGGTCAACGAGCGAAACCAAAAGTCGTTCTTTTAGAAAGATTAGCACCCTACAGAGGAGGAGATTTAGATTCTATTCGGGACGAACAGAAATAAGTGGAGGAAAATGTGACGATTATGGGAGACGATAGAACACAACAACAATAGAACATCTTCAAGAAAATTCTCGTTAGAGAATCATATTCAAGAAAATTCTCGTTACAAAAAAAATATACAAATCAATAAAACCAAATCAACGTAACCAAAGTAAACATAAAGTAAAGTAAATCTATTAGAGAATAGGTACAGTGGCGTAGCTAGGGGGAGGGGGGGGGGGGGGGGGGGGTTGGTCCGCCCGGGTGTCACCCGTTTTGGGGTGACACCCGACCGTAAAAAACTTAAACAAACCATCACAATGTTTTCAACGATAAATCATTTAGAAACCATTTTAGCCAGGTTATTCATATAATTTTAATTTATTAATTGTGATAACTTATAACAATATGTTCTATAAATGTGTCCTATTGGTTTAAAAAGGATCTATTCTACTTTTTAAAATTTTTGAGTTATTACGTAAAATAATATTTTAACAATATGTGTGTATTTCTTTTTTTTTAATCGAATCAACATGTTTAGCATTGAATACTATCACCACAATTACTCAATAGCTTTGAATATTCCTATAAATACCATATTAACCGTTTTATTTTACGGTACATTATTTAGTATGCAATTACATTATTTAGTATGCGATTCTTTAACGACCAGGTCTACGACCAGGTAAATAATTTCAAATTAATTTTTTTTTCCTTTATCTTGAAACTCGTAAATTGGAATGGATCGTTTTCGAATGGACACATAAATAATTACTGTGGAATAAAATGGTAGTTATGCAATTACTATAGTTTTGCAAATTTTTATAGGTAGATACATACTCATCCTGTTTGTTTTCAGTTTTATAATATTAATGATAAAATTTAATAAGACAAAAATATTTTTATAACATTGCAATATTGCAATAAAAAAATCATTTGTCAAATACATAAGTGTATTGCTTTGGCAAAATAAAAAAAATTGAATTTATGTTAATCAAATCCATTTTTTAATTGTGATACATAAGAAGATATGGGACTAATTGAACAAAATCTGGGATTAATTTCCATTTAGTGAATTATATGATGGTTATTATTTCGGATCTTGAACATCTTTCCAATATAACGAACTTAAGGATGAATTGTACACATTGTACAAAACCGGGGCATATAACGAATTTCGAACTTTTAACGATCACAATAATTTAATTTTATGCCGGAGATAGCTCAAAACTATTATCACTGAAAAACACTGAATTTACCACAACAAACACATCATTTACCTTGAAATCTCTTATCATTTTTCTTTTATAAATCGTTTTAATTTTTAACGATGTACTCAACTGAGTTTAAAATTATACTGAACGACTTTGTTTATATATGATTTCCTGTTTCAATTTCCCTCTCCAACATACAAAAAAAACTTAAACAAACATGTTTATCATTGAAATTGGGTGACGTAATTATATCTTAACAGTAGCATACAAAAATATAGCGACACAGTAGCATACAAATATATGGTGACTTTTGAGAAAATTAATGAAATTATAATTGAAAATAAAAACTAACATTTATAGAGCAAAAGAGCAATAGTCCTGGCACAACAAAATAGTCCTGGCACAACAAATTGTTTTCCTGTGAATTGTTTTTCTGTGAATTGGTTTTCTGTGAATTGGTTTTCCACCGGATCAGATGCCTATTGGAAGTCACTTGAATTTTGAAATTCGAAAAAATTTTTCATTTTCTCTAAAATTCCTTCAGAAAAATTTTTTGTGTTGGTTTTGGGGAGCGATATACATTAAACATTAAATTCTTTGTAAAAGTTCAAGTACATCTAGCATTCTTTATTTAAGAAACTGTTACACAAGTAACATTCTATTGTAGCGACCTAGGCATTAGCAACTTTTTTGATTCCAACATTTCTGTCTTATAACCGTGGGGCCTTATTCATTTTGATTTTCATTCTTCTGTAAAAATGTTGAAGGGCAGAGTATCAATTTCTTTGAAATTATCAATTTTAAATGAACTCCAAGATGGCAAGACACCAACAGATATCTGCCGAAGCTAAAACATCCATAAGTCGACTTTAACGAGGATAAAAAATAATAAAGAAGACTTGGAAGAATTCGCCTCAAAAACGTATGTTAATCAAAAAGAAATCAAGCGAATGAAGTCATTAAAAATCCTAATCTTGATGATGAACTCTACGCATGGTTTTTACTACGACGGGAGGCAAACGAAATACGAATTAGTTTCAAAGGAGATGCTCAAAATAAAGCATTAGATTAAATTTAATAGGTCACTCAATTGACACGAAGCGTTTTCAGCCAGTGATGGCTGGCCTGATAAATTAAAAAAACACCGTGACATAAGAATTTTGACGGTTTACGGTGAAAAACTTTCCTACATGCTGAAAGTGCTGCTGCATTTGCAAGCGATTTCAAAAGGTTTATTGCAGAAAATGGATTTTTACCGGAACAGCTCTACAATTGTAACGAAACCGGTCTAGTTTACAAAGGTTTGCACAAGAAAACAAACGCTATCATTTTCGTAAAACTTGTGCAGGACGGAAAACCATGAAGGAAAGGGTCGCCATTATGCCTTGTGTAAATGCAGCAGGCACGCATATACTCGATTTGATGATGATTGAAAAATCAAAAATTTCTCGGTGTTTTAAAAATGTAAATTTGATATGTTTTATTTTATTATTAAATAAAAACTAGCACTTTTAAATTAATTTAAATATAATTTATTTGAACAAGATTTTGTAACAGTTTTAATTTTCGTTTAATAAATGTTGTTCGAACGAACCTAAAACTCAGAGTGAGTGTAATGTTTTATATATTATTTTAACTACTTTTAACTATATTTATTAAAGCTAATTCAGCTTCCGTTGACCCTGTTTTATCTTTTCGTTTCGCCTACATAGTGTTGTCGTTGTTGTTTAACTTGAATTTGCATTATATCAGAGTTTTTTCCGCTACACATACTTCCCCACCCGATCAAAAATTAAGAATTTTAGATCGATACAAATTAAAATGAACTTTTTTGTGTTGCTTTTGTGTGCTTTTATATGGCGACAGGATGCTGTAGGCTGGTTTTAACCAGTTGATGCCGTGTTTTGTTCCTGTTTCCTTTACTAGAATCTCAATTCCCAGGAACCGATGTTATAGGGAGATCCTAGGGCAGTCTTTATATTAAAACACTTGAACTTAATAGACACACCATTTATTTCACTACAATTAAACTTTGTACTGTTTTACATTATGATTTAGAATGCTCTACGATACAATTTAGACTGCAAGTTCTTATTATATTCTTTGTATTATTTTGCTTCGCATAACTAAAAGTTGCTGATCTCGCAGCTATTGTATTACTCGGTTATTGTATTACATTATAATAAATTGTGTTTGTGCCACCCGTATGGTCACTACAGCCGATCGTCGTGTTCTTTCCGTGAATGTCCACGACGATTAATTTACGTAGCTTGCGTACAACTGAAAACGCCCCTTCCTAAGGTGTTCTAAGGAGTCCTTTTACTTTGTCCACTCGGATAAAAACGTGTGTGCAGTTGTTGAAATCTTTGGGGATGAAAATGTTGGTTTGATTGGGTTGCCTGGAAGAAGTGGAGATTAAGGTCTGCATATTTGTTCGCAATTTCCTAATAAACTCAGATGTGTCATAAGTGTTGGCTGTAGGAAAGTCGCCAAAGAATTCGCCGGGGACTTTTAAAGTTTGACCATACACTAGTTGAGATCTTCCTTGAAAGAGGTTCTTATACCAAGTAATGCAATTGGGAGTGCTGCACTCCAATATACGGTATGGCATCATGCTTTCAATGATGCTTTAAGTTGACGATGGAATCATTCGAGGAGACCATTTGCTTTAGGATTATAAACAGTTGTGCGAATTCGATGAGATCCTAGTAGCTTCGTGGGCTCGGTGAACATATTGAATTCAAATTGTCGGTAACAATCTGTCGTTATAACCGAACGAATCCCAAATTTAGAAATGTATTCCTGTAACAGTGTCGATGCAATGGTACTTGTTGTCATGTCCTTTATGAGGTATGCTTCTGACCAACGTCTGAAGCGGTCTACTGTTGTCAATATGTAGCTCTACCCATTTGATTGTGGAAGTTACCCAACGATGTCAATGTAAATATGGTCAAATCTGCAATTTGGTAATTCAAATTTATCGATCGCAGATTTTGTGTTTGTGAACTTTTCTTCGTTGACACGATTTACATGATTTGGCCCATATCCCTGTGGCAATATTCATTCGTGGCCAAAAATGCCTAGATGTAATTAATTTGCCACAACAGATATTTGCGTCCATTAACATCCTTAGAAGTTAGAACGCATGTTGTTGTGGGACCTTGGTCTTAAAAGGTTTTTATGTGTTGTTGTGACACATATTGTAATACCTACTACACATCACATTTTATTAAAAAAAAAAAAAAAAAAAGTTGCACGTATGCCAGAATGTGATAAATCTGTAGGTAGGTGATCGAAAATCGTTCTTCTAATTCTGTGTGGTTAACGTATGGTCGATTATAGCCAGATGATGTCTCGCACCAGATGTTGTCTTTGCTGTTTGATGATTGTATGAACTTATGTTTAACTTTTGATGATTTTGACGGTTTGTCAGTACTAATCAATTTCTTGAGTTCATCATCCTCCTATTGTAATTTTCGTAGATATTTCAGGTTGAAAGTTGAAGTGCAGATTTCTGTAGAATTTTCCCCAGCACGTGATAAGCAATCACTGACGACGTTGTCTATACCTTTGTTGTGTCGTATTTCTGTAGTGAGCTGTGCGATGAAATCTAGATGACGCAGTTGTCGTGGACTTCTTAAAGGGAGGAAATTGATGTGATCAGAGGTTTGTGATCAGTGAAGACAAAGAAATTTGGGCCTTTGACAAAATGACGAAAAAGTTTAGCTAATAGTTCTCTATCAAACGCGCAGTATTTTGCTTCAGTAGAAGTGAGATTCCTGGAAAAATGTAAGTGGCTCCCAACATCCATTGTTGTACTGTTGTGGTATAGCTCCGACTGCAGTGTTCGGTGTTCTTGATGAAAGACTCGTTACATTCTTCAGTCATCTTCAAAAATTGAATTTGTTGTTGCCTTTTTCATCAATGATGCCAAATGCTCATGAATAGGCGCCAACATTTCGGCTAACCATTGGATGAAGTTTAAAATCCTTCTTCTTTCAATAAAAATACAATATTCCTTCACGAGCGTTTTATTAATTTATTTTAGTGAAATATCTTCACTTAACATTGTTCTAGAACTTAACAATTTAACAACATGCTTAGGTTATTACAAAAAACAATGTGTCGTCTGACAATAGTCATAGAACTTACTTATTATTATTGATATCAACGAACTTACATATTGATATTGATATCAAGGAACTTATATATTAACATAGATTTATTTTATTATAGCAGTTTTGAATTTAAAAATTATGTTATATTATCTGGGTCTTACAGTTCGGCCAACCTGACTTTATATCGCCTCGATATATAACAAAACTTAACTTAATAATATTTCATTTTTTTTCATAACTACTGAAATTCAAATTATTATTATATCCTAATTGTTTTAAATTAGTATCTGTTTACTTCAAACAATTTAACGAATTTTCCGAACAACAATATAATACTGTTTTTTTCTTAAAACTAAATTTTATTTTAATTTTCGTCATTTTCACTTTCAAAGCTTTCATCTAAAAATTCCACACTTCCATAAAAACTTTCATCCTCATGTTGCCCCTCTAAATCACAATGATCCCTAAAACTAGGATAAAGTCTTAAATTTCGCGAATCAAAAATGCCTTCAAACTTTCTCCCAGTCACTTGATATCCTTCAATATCTCCTACAACATACCTATCTAAATCTAATTTCTTTTTAACCACATACGGTCCTCGAAATTTATTGCCTAGTTTAGTATTTCCTCCTAGCGTATGAAAATCTCTCACAACCACTAAATCTCCTTCCCTAAATTCCACTGTCTTTCTTAACTTCGCATCATGATATCTTTTATTATACTCTTGTTGCATAACTATATTACTATTAGCCTTTTCTCGAATTTCCCCTAAACTAGAGGTGTCCTCAATATTTAATCCTTCCAAAAATTCGACTAAATTCGACTGAATTTTGTTTTTCTGGACCACCCCGAATAATAATTTTGCGGGCCTTTCTTTCACCGCCGCATTCGGTACATTATTCAACATATATTCTGCTTGACCTAACGCAACATCCCATTCAACCTTCAATTCCTCAACTAGTTTTGCTAATAATGGAACTAATGTTCGATTATATCGTTCTATCTGCCCGTTTGCCTGTGGACAGGCCGTTGCTATAGCTATGTGCTTTATACCAAAATTCCCAGTGAATTTCTTAAAATCATTTGACTTAAACGCAGAACCTCGATCGCTTACTAGGCGAACAGGTGTACTATATACTGACATATAACCTTTTAAATGTTTAATTACCTCCTTCGTATTTGTGGTTTTTGTTGCGTACAACTTTATATACTTGGTAAACGAATCTATCACTGCCAAAATATACATATTTTTTCCTTTCGTGGTTCTTTCTAAAGGACCTAAATGATCCACATGGATTGTATCAAATGGGACCTTTACCTTCTCTATGTTATGTAACTCTGCTTCAATGGACAACGGTTTGGGGTTATACATTACACACGTTACACAATTTTTTATATGTTTACTAACCTTGTCCTTCATATAAGTGAAATAAAAACTCTTCCTAATAAGACTACATACCTTATCAATACCAAAGTGTCCTAAGTCATTGTGGTATTTATATATGACACTTTCAACCATCGCTTCGGGAATGACTAATTGTAACCGTTTTTTATCTACCCTATACAAGATTCTATCTCTGATCTCGTAACCTTTCAATTGTAATTGGACCACTTTGTCTTTCATCTTTCGTATATTCTCGTCTTGTAATTGACTAACATAAATCCTTTCCAAAAAATAATCTTTCCTCATTTCATCTATCATATAAACATTCATGCGACTTAATGCATCTACGTGACGCATTCTTTCCGATGGTCGGTGAACAATTTCATAGTCAAACTGCTCTAAATATAACGCCCATCTTTCAATTTTCGGATTTATATCTCTACGAGATATTGTTTGTTTGAGCGAATTGCAATCCGTTATGATAGTAAAATGCAAACCAAAAAGGTACGTTCTGAACCTTTTCAAACTGTAAACAACCGCTAATGTCTCTAGTTCAAAACTGTGAAGTTTAGACTCAGCCTCAGTTGTCTTCCGACTAAAAAACATTAATGGGTGAAATTTCCCATCACTTTCTTGTTTCTGCATTAAGATGCTACCAAAACCCCCTGATGAAGCATCTGTGTGCAATTGTGTCTCTGCTGACGTAGAATAAATACTTAATATTGGTTTCCTGATTAATGCTTCTTTCAGTCTTTCAAATGCATCATAATGTTCTGCATCAAAAACAAATAAACTGTCCTTCTTTAATAATTTATACAGTGGAGAAGCGATTTCATTAAATCCATTCACGAATTTTCTAAAATAGCTAACCAATCCTATAAATCTATGCAAACTTTTATTATCCGTTGGAATGGGATAATTTTTAATAGACTCAACGTGTTTGTCTGTAATACTTATCTCATCTTGTGATAAACTATATCCTAAATATTCAATATTTGTTTTTAAAAACTGACACTTCTTTAACTGTAACGTTATAAGATTATCCGACAAAACTTGAAATAATTCTTTCAACACTGAATTGTGTTCTTCTATGCTTTCTGTAGCTACTAAAATGTCATCCATAAAAACTACAATCTTCCCTGATTTAACCAAATCATAGAGAACTTTATTTATATATCGTGCAAACAACGACGGTGAATTTTTATACCCAAATGGTAATTTATTAAATTCATATTGCCCATCTTCTGTTACGAACGATGTATACTTTTTTGAATCTTCCTCAACATCGATGTGGTAAAATCCATTTTTTAGATCCAAACATGAAAAATACTTTCTACCTTTCAATTTTGCGATAATATCCTCGATAACGGGTAAAGGAAAATGATTTTGCTCTACCAGACGATTAAGAGGTTTATAATTTACGCACATTCGAAAAGATCCATCTTTCTTTTTAGTTAACACAACGCGACTACTGTAATTCGATTGACTTTCCCTACATACCTTACTTTCTATCAAATTACTAACAATTTTATTCAACTCGGTCCTTTCAAACATACTATATCGTTTAGGACTAACGTTAAATGTCTTATCCTCTTTCAATTTTATCCTAACTTCAAATTTAACTATCGGTTCTTTCGGTTTCACTCTTTCAATATAAGCCTCATTGAAATTTTTAATAACAATACCTTCGTAGGATTTTGTTTCGTAACTATCCCCTATATCTAGACTAACTGCTTTATTCTCATTCAAAATAGCTTCACACTTAAAAACTTCATTCATCATATCCATATCAAATTCCGAATCATTCATACTTTCCTTTTGTGAAATATCTGACTTGTTATTTATTTGTGATTCTACTTTACGATTAATTTTAATATTATTGATATTATTCTCATTTAAGAAATCTCGACCAACTAAAATATTATCATGCACTGTACTATTTGGAACTATTAAAAAATTTACAGTAAAAATATTATTATTAATTACTATTTCTGACTTTATCGTACCTAAAACTTTAATCGGTGATTTATTTACACCTTCAATATGATTTAATTTTAGCTCACAAAGATCATTAAAATCTAAATTAATATATTTAATTATCATGCATTCTTTAATTAAACTTACACTACTTCCCGGATCGGTGAATATCTCTTGATATGACATCTTTCCATTTAACAAGATATCCGCCCAAAATTTACTATTTCCGTCTACTTCGATTGTATTATTGTCCTTTATTTGTTGTAAATTAATGCTGTATGTTCTTTTGGAATTATTATTAATATTAATCTCTCTGCAATTTTCCACTGAATGACCTATTTTCAAACACTTCGTACATTTCGGCTTTCTTAAGGGTTTGTTACAATTTGTTGATATATGCCCTAATTCAAAACAATTGTAGCATTGGTTCCGACGAGTTTCAAAATTGGTACTTGGTTTAGTACTTGGTTGACTTTCCGAAACATATCTACTTTGTAGTTGTTGAAATGGTTTTAACCTTCGCTGTGTATCATTCTGACGATCTCGTTCACTCTTTCTTACACTACTTACAGCTGCATACCAATCCATCCGGTCTTTCAATTCCTCTAAACTTTCCATTCGTTGAGTTTTTAATGTTGCTGTCAAATCTGGTTCGTTCATCCCCGTAACTATATATTTTATTATTGACTCATCACTAACTTTATGTTTTCCAATAGCCAGCATTTCGTAGTAATAATCTAATAAAGTTTGATCCTTCCTTCGATATTTACTTCGTAAAGTTTCAAACACATCTGCATCGCTTTGCCGATCTTTGAAATTCATTCTAAATTCCTTTACAAATCTTTCCCAAGATAAACTTTTATCGAAAATGGAATTATACCATAACTCTGCAGCACCCTTCATTTTTTCCTCCATCGCCAACATCAACAACCTTTCATCTATTTCATACACTTCCTTCAATGATTCAACTTTCTTGATCCATTGATCAGCTTTCAATTTCAATTTGTTTGACGGGTCAAAATCTGGTAAGATATTTATCACGTCACGTGGCGTTAACATATACGAACGGCTAACTTTCGGTGTAACATTCGCGTTATACATTTTCCTTTCTCTTTCCAACAGATTTCTTTCCCACTCTAAATTTGATCTTTCTACTTCCCAGGCTTGTATATAAGATCTAGAATATTCTGGTCTTGCCGACCCATATGACGCTGACAATAACGACGAACTTCTATCTTCCCCCTCATCCGTGACATTCCCACTTTGTGAAGTAAGCCCTGGAACTTCACCACCACGTGTTTCATTTAGCAATTCTCTTTCTATATTTTGTGTTTCACTTTCAACACATTCCTTTATAACTTTCTCTTCAGCATTTATGTTTCGTTGTTGACTTATTATATCCAACAACAATCTTTCTATTAAAATTGTTCTCTTACCTTCAGTACTCAAATTCCTTTTCGCTAATTCCTCCTTCAGCTCCGCTACGTTCATTGATTCGTTCATTGATTCTTTTCCTTTAGCAGCGCACATTTTTTTTTAAAATATATCTTTCAAATTAAAAAAACTTTCACTTTCTCCTTCAAATAACTTTCAAAATTTTTCCTTATAGTAAAACTTCTCAAACTTGTTCCTTCTAATAAAACTTTCAAAATTTTTCTTCAAATACTTTCAAGATTTTCCTTCAAATAACTTTTAAAATTTTCCTTCAAATAACTTTCAAAATTTTCCTTCATTGAAGCTTTATACTATGGCACACTATATCGATATTATCCTTCTATCGATATGGCCCCATATGATCCAATATCCTTTCGCCCAATATCCAATCGTCCACTATCCCACTTCTGGTCTTTAAAATCCTTCTTCTTTCAATAAAAATACAATATTCCTTCACGAGCGTTTTATTAATTTATTTTAGTGAAATATCTTTCTTCACTTAACATTGTTCTAGAACTTAACAATTTAACAACATGCTTAGGTTATTACAAAAAACAATGTGTCGTCTGACAATAGTCATAGAACTTACTTATTATTATTGATATCAATGAACTTACATATTGATATTGATATCAAGGAACTTATATATTAACATAGATATATTTTATTATAGCAGTTTTGAATTTAAAAATTATGTTATATTATCTGGGTCTTACAGAAGCGTTGATAATAATTCACCAATTCCTACGAATTGGTGTATTTGGGGGATTGATGTTGAAGCTTGAAAATTGGAGATGGCAGTTACTCTATCTTTCGATGGGAGTATGCCGTTTTCCGAAATAATTTGGATCAAAAAATATAGTGCTTTTTGGTCGAAGATGCATCTTGAAGCTTTAATATTTAGGCGAGTGAAAAGTTTCTCCAAATGCAGGAGATGTTCTGCTTGGTCTGCTAGCAATGAAAATATAATTTATGTAGACAAAAACGAAATCCAGTACCTTTGTTACTTCGTTGATGAAGCGCTGGCATGTTGGTGCTGAGTTTCGTGAACTCGAACAATCCAAAAGGTGTAGTTATAACCGTGTTATGAATATCCTCATCTATACCATCTAGGTGATAAACTCTTACCAGATCTATTTTTGAAAAAATTTTGGATCCTCCTACTTGAATCAATGTTAATCTAAATTAAAAATTTTTAGATTGAATTGAAATTTTGTTATCGTAATGAGGTTATTGAATTTTTAAATTGAATTTTAAATTTAAATTTGAATTTTAAAATTGAATTTTAAATTTGAGTTTTAAAATTGAATTTTAAATTACTTCGGTCTGAAAGACCCTCTATAGTACGACAATCTCGAGCCCAAAATGAAAATTTTACCTTTTGCCGTAAACTAAAAGCATTTTGCTGAAAACAATATAAAACCCTTAACACAGACCGAAGTCTTGTTATCTCAAAGCCTTGAGATTTCAGTCCCTTCTCCCGAATGTAACGATCGTTACATTCTACAACAGTTCTGTAGTTTATTAAATATTCCCCTAACAAAATCAAATCTTAACATTTGTTGGTACAGTAATATCAAAAGGTTAAAACGAGAACAATACATATGAGCAATTTCACGCAAGTTCAGCAAATTTTTGGGAAATTTTGACTTGACCCCTTTTAATTTTGGTTATTTTTTGTTTATAGATAGTCTTTGATAAATAAAAAATACAAGTTCTCTTAGAATTTTTTTTTTCGACCAGGGGTCTTCACAGGGTGCCCCTCAATTTTTTGTTATTTTGTGATGTGGCTGCATTTTGACGAGCGATTGTAGAAAAACTACTGAATCGATTTTCATAAATGATATGTCGTTGAATAGGTATTAGAACAAGTCTTCTTTATGGTGGCATAAGTTAATTAGTTAATTTAAGGTTGACGCTGAATGGCATTTTCATGCTACCAGCCATGGAAAGGGACCTTGTGATGGAATTGGTGGTACACTGAAGCGTGCTGCACACCGTTATAGTATGCGAGCGAAGATAATATTATTGATACACCAAAAAAACTTTTCGAATGGGCTTTAAAATGGGAATCTACCATGAACTTTGGATACGCCGATAAAAATGAATATCAATTAACAAAAGAAAAATAACAAAATCGATATAAAAATGCGATTACTATAAGTGGAACTTAAAAATTTCATTCTTTTGTACCAGTAGATACTAAGACAATAAATGCAAAAATGTTTTCCAACTCAAAAGAAACTTTTGAATGTAAAATAAGTAAATAATTTTTAATAACTATATTTATTTTCACATATATAATTTGTATGATATTTTAAAAAGTTTATTCAATAATAAAATATTTGTAATTTAATGTTGAAAAACAATCTTTTACTTTATGATTCCATAATAACATAATACGAACATAATACTTCTCCAGTCAAAAGTTCCTAAATAGATTTAGTTGTTTATACGGCTTTTTTGTTTGCAGTCAAGACTGTCAAATTATTTTTTATAAGAGTGACAAGTGATTACTAAAAGTGATAAATAAACATTTCATTTTCTATGCCATCTAATACAAAGAAAATAATTGCAGAAGTGCTTTCCTATTCAAAAGAAACTTCTGTTTGTAAAATAAGTAAATCATTTTTAACAATTGTATTTATTTTATTTATTGTAGTACATATATAATTTTTATAATATTTTAAAAAGTTCATCTAATAATAAAATATTTGATATTTAACATAAAAAAAATATCTCTTAGTTTATAACGCCATTTTTATAATTTTCCTTCAGAACAAAAAAAACTGATTCCCGACAGTCATATGCACAACGAATTTTATCTTTAAAACAAAAAATAACGCGTGTCCTCAACTTTCACAAGTGGTTAGATATAAAATAAGCTTCAATTTAGTTTAAAAAAAAAAAAAAAGAGGCTATGCCATCTTTTTTTCAATTACACCGTTTTTTTCTTATGTTACACCGTTAAAAATTATTTCAAAAAATTAACAGTGTACATTTTTAAAAACTTTGTTCTAATACCTATTCAACGACATATCATTTATGAAAATCGATTCAGTAGTTTTTCTACAATCGCTCGTCAAAATGCAGTCACATCAGAAAATAACAAAAAATTGAGGGGCACCCTGTGAAGACCCCTGGTCGAAAAAAAAAATTCTAAGAGAACTTGTATTTTTTATTTATCAAAGACTATCTATAAACAAAAAATAATCAAAATTAAAAGGGGTCAACTCAAAACGTTGTTGAATCTTCGTGAAATTGCTCATATATAAAATATAAAATAAAAAAATTTAACATTTTCCGTTAAAATTTTATTTTATATATTGTTTTCATTCTAACCTGTTGATATTTCTATACCAAAAAATGTTAAGATTTGTTTTTTTTTGTATGAAATCAATTGTCAATTAAGTTTTGTTTTTCTATGCTGTCTAGGATGTATTTCATTATGGTGATAAAAACTTTAGCAGGCAATCTGGAAATTATTCAAAATATTTTGCAGTCGTGGATAAAATAGTATCTTGTATTCGCATAGGATGATGGCAATTCTTCACGAGGATGAAGTTTACGGAACAAGCGAAACGAGTGGAATGAATCATTCGAGTGAATTCTTAGCTCATCTACTATTCTTTCTGTGGAGCATATAACGAACCTTTAAGCGCAGCGCTAATTTGTGGGTGGGACGGGCCTTCGTCAGATAATGTTCACAAAGCAGTTTCTTTTCATTCCTTTAAAAAAAACACAAACAACAGCACAAAACACAAAAACACTTTTTCAATAAATTAGAAAACGAAACTAAAATGCACAATTAATTTTTTTTATATTTAATCAACATTAATCATAATTTCTTTTGCAAAACTCAAAATATACATTTATTTAATTTACTGACCAAACTAATTTAACAAATCAGAAAAAACCAATTTAAATTATCAAATGAACTAATATACAACATAAAAAAATACCTAAGTTATTCAAAGTTGATTCGGCATCTGTGTTGTCCTTCAAAAGAAATAACTCCTAAGTCTTCCTCGAGTATTTCTTTGGCATCAAATAATTGAAGTGTATCTGTTTCCAGCCAAAATTGCCAACTATTTCCATGTAGTAAATAATTAAATAATTTCCTTGTTATAATAAATAAATTTTTTAACTGCAGTCAAAACCAAGGACTTGTGTTGCTGTTAAGAGCCAAACTTGAATAGACCGATTCATTAATTTCTTCGACCCAGCTTTATTAATTTCTCCTACTTTTTCTTCTCCAAATGATTTCTGCAAATATGTTGGTTGCCCTTTTTTTAGACTGTTTTTTGACGACTTGATGTCTCCATATTTTAAGCCATATTTTAAGGCAGACGTTCTTTTCGTTTGCGTTATAGTGAACGAAAAATGATGCGACATTCGACGATATAGCTAATTGATGTTCAAACAATATACTACGATCAACTGGAGTTTTATGTTAAGTTTAATATTGAATTACGTGGTAACATTTAATAATCCTATTTCTGCACCATCTACCGATAAATTTGGTTGCATTACATGTAGTTCATCATTCATCAGTACATAACTTAAGGCAATATTTCATTTATTTTTTAAAGAAAAGATATTTGAATCGTATTTCTTCATAATATTCGATTTTTTTTGTAAATAATCTTGATACAGAGTTTTCTCTCTTTTGAAGGACCTTTGCAGTACAGTTTAACTCATCAGGATACTAAATCTAGGTTTTAATCTAAATCTAACTAAATTCTATATCGTTAATAAGAATAACAATTCCGTCGTTAAGTCTAACAAAAGAGATCTGCTGTTTATAGAAAATAAATTAAATTTTACGATTTTACATAAAAAACTTTTTTGTTGAAGCCAGCAAGTCAAAAACCTCTAACTGCAGAGGTTTATATTTATAAGAAACAGATTAAAATGTTTCCACAGATTTTAAATTTATGAAGATTTTAACAATATTAGTATCCAAACGGCCGTTATAACGGATTAAAAAAAACCCTTTTTTTTTCTAGTATAAAGCCTATAGTTCCTTAACCATGTGTCAGATTTTTCTGATTTACGAACTTGTCCAAGATATTAATAAAACACACATTTTTAAGAAAGGTTTTTTGATCTGGCTCCACAAATGCAACCGTGAGAGCGCCGGTTGATTCAAACGCATTTTGTGTTTTACAAGCTTTTTTGTTGGAGCCGCTCACTCAGAAACCTCCAACTGCAGAGGTCTTTTTTTTGAAAGAAACTGATTAAAAAGGTTTTAAAAATTCTAAATTTATGAAGTTTTTAAAAATATTAGAATCTGAACGGCCGTTATAACGGATCTAAAAAACAGAGTTTTTTTCTAGTATAAAGCTTCTATTTTCTTAACCATGTGTTGGATTGGGCTGATTTACAAACTTGTCCAAGATATTAATAAAACGCACATTTTTAGAAAAGGATTTTTGATCTGGACTTATAAATGCGACCGTGAGAGTGCCGGTTGTTTCAAAAAAAAATTTTTTTTTGCAAAACTTTTTGTTGGAGCCGCTCACTCAGGAACCTCTAACTGCAGAGGTCTATTTTTAAAACAAATTGATAAAAAAGATTCCAAAGATTTTAAATTTGTTAAATTTTTTGAAATATTAGTATCCAAACGGCCGTTATAACGGTTTTAAAAAATCAATTTTTTTCAGAAAAAAGCCTCTAGTTTCTTAACCACGTGTCGGATTTTGCTGATTCACGAACTTGTCCAAGATATTATTAAAACACACAAGTACAGAAAATTTTTTTGATCTACCTCAACAAATGCGACCGTGAGAGTGCCGGTCGTTTTCGTTATATCTCATATCGTTTATATATATATATATATATATATATATATATATATATATATATATATATATATATATATATATATATATATATATATATATATATATATATATATATATATATATATATATATATATATATATATATATATATATATATATATATATATATATATATATATATATATATATATATATATATATATATATATATATATATATATATATATATATATATATAAATATATATATATATATATATATATATATATATATATATATATATATATATATATATATATATATATATATATATATATATATATATATATATATATATATATATATATATATATATGTATATATATATATATATACATTTTTTTTTTGTTTTTTCGTCTCCGCTTATCATATATAGTCGTTTGGCACAAACATTTTTCCGAAATTCCGAGATGAAGCCCATTGCAATAGGTAGATTTTTATATGAAATCTACCTAAAAACAATAATTTTATTGGACGAAACAACACAGATAGATGAGTGGAAATTATGTTCAATTTGTAATTAATTGAATTTAAATAAGATTTTCTTCGCGTTACAAGCAATACTAGCCTCACTCATTCTATCACGTTGTTTTTCATTCATTTCCTCGTTTAAATAATAATTTAATTTAACTCAATAAGAACTACCGGTTTTTCGAACATCAAACCCTTAATTATGTTATTGTTTATTTTATGCTCCTATAAACAAATAATAATCCAACGCTTAACGACATAAAATTTAATTATCTAATGTTAAAAATATCTAAAAAAATTACGATTTTATTACGTTTTATGGAAAACCTTGTGAAGTCATCATTTTATTTATAGAACAAATTTTTATATTTTTATCCATCCAAACAAGAATAAACATAATTGATTTCCGAATAGTAGTTTTCTTTTTCCTTAAAAGAAAAACAAATTTGGAAAAAGAAAACTTGAAAATTATCTATGAAAATATCACTCTTAAAATGAGGAATTATGTATAGTTAGTCTCACATTAATTCTCTCGATAAAATTCTTCCTGAGAAAAACGGATTATCAAACACAAGGAAAATTTATATTTTAGTGTAGGAGCAAATTTCTTGTTATACGTTTCAATCTCTCTATTTCGTTTTCTTTATAATTTCTATTTCAATCAAGTACATTTTTTTCTTTAAATTAAGGATATTTTTATTTCAAAACTTTTCATATACAAATTAAAACAAAAATCTACAGTAAAAGAACTTTTAAAAATTAGTGAAAATTAAAGCGAAAAAAATGTTTACATTAAATGAAAATTTGTTTGTAATAAAATCGATTTAAGGGAAAAGTGATTGAATATAAAATGTTCTTCGCAGATATTCATTCAAAAGTTCGTGTTAAGCATAAAGTGAAAAAATTGAACATATTTTTTAAATTAGACAACAGGTCGGATAATTTATTTCAATAAACAATTTTTTTTTGTATTTGTATTAAATTAAAATAAATATATAGTTTAAGAGTTATTAATTTTTTATTTCCACTTGAAAAGTGTTAAATTTTGCAACAAAAATATTAATTCATTTCAAGTATTTATAAAAAAATTTCTTCAAAAAAATTGATAATTGATAAAGTTTAAAAAACTTAAAAAAGTTTTTAACGTTAAATATGATAACTGTAACAAATAAAAAAGTAATCCAACAATATATGTGATTTCTTTTATGATTTTCTCTAAACCGAAATTATGCTATGCGCAGGATTTTTTATTCAAACTGTTAGTTCCTTCCTAACCCAAGAGCTAAAAAATTGGTGTTTTAAATTTAATATTTTCTTAATTAAATTTGCAACTGTATTGGAATATAAAAATTAAAAAAGGTGTTTTGTTCGTTGCCTAGATATTGTTTTACATGTAGGGAGTGAAATGTTAACGTTTAACTTAGAATAGAATCACCACATTTTATTGTTTTATTAATGTTTTAAAAATGGTTATGAAGATTTAAGTTTTGAATATTAATATGTATATAAACAGTTTGCTTTTCAATGGCATGATATAATGGGATATTGAATTATGTATGTACGAAGTAGATCCGATCGGGATGTAAACTTTTAATTTATCATTTTACAAATTTAAAGATAATATTTTCAAAATTTCCATATTGTAAACATTATTTTACATATATTCATTTACAGATGTTTGAAACAATTACAATAAATCATGAAAACTATAGATGCAAAGCAGTCTGTAATGTGGTGCCCTCGTACAACTATAGTTATTCATCCGTTTATGAGAAAATGGAGTTCGGTGTTGTTATTTTCAATAATAAATGTTTCATTATTTATTCAAACTTTATCTGATAAATGTGAAACACGTGAGTTAGATGAAACACCCCCAAATCCGGTAAGTAATAATTATAAATTTTAGAATCGGGTATAGTAGAATGACTGGATTTCATATTAAACTAAATGGTTTTGGTATCGATGAGATCTCTGAGTCTTTAAATGATTGTCATCATCACTTGAAAACGTACAGGTGTAAGAAGAATACCATTCTTAAACAGGAAGTAAAGTCAGTGCATTAACTGTCATGCCCTCTGTGGCAAGCGAGAGAATTTGATTTTGTTTCGCTTGGAATCGCTTATAAGCTGATACTATTCTGGTGAATGGTTTGTGTGATGACAATTGCTCAGTACTGTTCAATTTTGCCTTTAAGGTTTTCGGTTTAAAGAAACTATAAACTGCACTTGATTTTAGAAACATTGCAATTTTTTTTTAGAATTTTGCGATGCGATTTTTGAATTATTGTCAAAAGAGTGCAACAAAAAACACAACTTTTTGGCAATTACTTTTGATGTTTTGTTTTTTCGTTCACGGCACCTTCGGCGAGAGAATTTTATTCGCACTTGACCGACTTTTTTTAAACTAAACTAGATTCCTAAAATAAATTTTGTATTACTATCTGGTTATCTAAGTCCATAAAATATAGATAAAAACAAATATTTGCATTTGTTTAAATGTGGAAAATTTCAAATTGATAGCACTTATAGTTTGCGAGGAAATATGGCTGATTTTGATTTATAAAATAAAATTCTCATTCACTAATAAAGTAGCATAAATTACTTTAAAATTCTCATTCGCAACTATATAGTAGTCATACGCAACTATATAAAAGCAACCATATAGTAGCTGAATTTGTATGGCCACATTATGGAAATGTTAAGATAAATATAGATATTTTATAGTTTGCTTTAAAATTTTAGATCTATATCCGTACTATACAAAAGTTATTATCCCTAGTTCTCCGGACTTGCATTTTATAGTACGCATATGGATCTTAGAACTACCTAATGGATCTTAGAACTAATACTTGATCAGCGTACGATAAAGTAGCGAACTATAACACTAGTGATGGATGGCTCACAAATTATAATTAGTTACAGTAATATAAACAGTTGTTATTGATGGTAAATAGCCCTAAAAAAGGAACAGAAGCGGATAAAGTTCTGCCGTAAGAAAGTAATCTCTTATCACGGCTTGTGACGAAAACTTACAACGATATTACGAGAAGCACTTTTTGGCACTCAACAAGAGATGTCAGATCTGGCGATATTAAATATTTTCTTGACTAAGTCTATAGAAACTGGAGAGTTTTGAATGGTCCTTCATTGTCGGAGCATAATACAAATATATATTTATGCGAACTTGATGTTATTAATTGAGAAATACTCTCCAATTAGAGTTCTAGTTCCCACGAGTAGATTTATGCGAGAAAAAATTATAGAGAGCCTATAGCAAGTAACATTATAAAGAATAATAAAACACAGCATAGTATTGCAACAAGCTGTCTCCGAAGTGAACTTGACAATCATTAAAGCGTTCGAAATAAGCAGGATATTTACTTATCTTTACAGCTTTTGAAAAGGCCTCACGCGTACCTGTTGTTACATGAATACTTGCCTATTTATTAGATTGATATTAAATTGGCCGGCAACTCGACTCTTACTAACGAGCTTGATTCCTTGCAACATAGAAGAGATGTCGCTGATTTGACGGTATTTTACAAGTATATTATGGATCATCGGGCGTCTGCGGAGATCAAATCGATTTTGCCTGAGCCAGCAAACTTCGCACTTTGCACCAGAGCATCAATAGCAGCCCATCCTTATACGGTTCAAGTGACAAGGTGTAAAACTGTCGCTTTTCAACGCGATTTTATTAACAGAGTTTCTCATCTCTGGAATGCCTTACCGGCGTGGGTCTTTCCTGATAATTTTAATCCTCAAAACTTTAAGATCAACGTTAATAAATTCCTCAAAGAAATTTTAATAATACTTTCGAGCCCCTAGCTCCCTAGTTAGCATGGTATCTTTGGATATTCAGAGACGTTGATCTACATTGGTTAACACTAAATATGCCTAACATTGAATTAAAAAAAAAATTATTGGACAATTAATCTCTTTAAAATAGTAGGTATTGGAGTAGAGAAACCGCAGTGTGGTAGATACGTTGTGCATATCTATGGTACTGACAATATTAAGGTTGAATCTTAGCGGTGGAAAAGAAATAATTACAAAAGAAATTGAGGCTGGCCGGAATCAGCAACACGAAAACCTGTCCTTCAGCGTTAATAGAGATTTAAGGACAAGTGGAGTAGCATTAACTAATAATAACGCATAATCGGACAAAACCATCCTAAGATTTAGTAAGTAAAGTATAGTAAACCAAAAATCATATAAACACCAACAACGATTTAACACTGATTAATGTTACTTAAGGATGGACTAGTTGGAAAGTTCAATGATGATAGGTAGGATTCAGTTTGATTCAAGAACAAGGTGGCGTGCAGCAGTGTGTGGATGACTTTTTGAAGAAAAATAACAATGCTGAAGCAAAATTCTCTGAGCCTATATGAGCATTCAATTGAAAGGGTTTAACTGATGTTTTTACCCCTTCTCATTAACACCCTCTTAATAAATATAATTAAAAGTATTTGACTATTTTCCACTGACTATTTTCTTTTCAAAAAATGGTAAAAAATTATTCAAAAAAATCAAACTTAACTAGGCATGGGATTTCATTAAAAAAAGAAACGATTCCTTAGAATTGTTTATTCAAATTAAAAATATCGATTCTACCGAAAAAAATATTTTATTAATCAATCTTTTATAGTAGTTTATGTAACAAGTACGCAAAATATGGTTTTAGCGGACGAATCGTAATGTTTCCGGACGAGGCGCGTGCCGAGTCTGTAATATGAAGATGAGTCTGCTAAAGCCATTTGCGTACGTGTTGCATACAACGTTTTTTTGTATTAGCTCTTAAGATTTTTTTTCTAATTTATTGCTTAATTTGTATTCTTGCGTACCTAAAAATTTGATTTTTGAACAAAACTTATCAAAGCAATTGTGATTATAATTTGAAAACAATTATAAGATAAAATGAAAACAAATTTTGAATCCGCTAAAATGTTGTCATAACGACTTTAAGTACTAGGCCGCTAAAATACAATTTTGCGGACTCTAAACAGTTCTAAAAGTAATCATTTTTCGGAGCTAATACTAAAAAATAATTTTTTTTATTTCATACTGATATCTAAAACGACATTTTTCGGATTATTTATGGCACAAAAAGTTAAACTTCAATGTCCTAGGATTTTATAAAATTTTATAAAGTCCTACGACGTTAAATTTCAATTTTTTGTACCATAAACGTTGAACTTTAACGTCCTGGGACTTTATAAAATTTTATAAAGTCCTAGGACGTTAAAGTTTAACTGTTTGAGCAAAATTTAAAACTCATTTCTTTTTATTTTAATAAATTTCCAGTATGAAACAAAATTTTGTATTTACCTCAAACGAAAAGTGTTTTCAAAGGTACTCACTAGTAATTTCGTAAACAACTAGCTCGTACTTTAAAGTTTCACTTTTCGTTCTAGATAAATAAATAACTATTATTTCATACTGATATCTAAAACGACATTTTTCGGATTATTTATGGTACAAAAAGTTGAACTTTAAAGTGCTGGGACTTTTTTTTTTATTTTTTTATTAATTAGTTAGACATGTTTAGCACTAAATATAAATATGAAATATTCATTATTTAGACTCTTTGAATATCCGAAGATACCATGTCAACTATAAAGAAAGGAGATGAGGTAAATGGAACGAATGGGGATATAGGGATAACTATACTAATTGTTTTAAATGATGATGAACATTTCCTTTAAATGCCTGAGGGGAAAATTCATCGGGAAATACAGAGGAAGGCATTGAGTTCCACAATTTGGCCACCCTATTAAAATAGTCGTTCTGGAAGGAAACAGTTCTACAACGAGGTATTTGTACAACAAATGGATGGGATAACTCGGCAGCTCTTGTTTGTCGATTATACTACGCACACGATGGAAGGATATTTTGAATTTCCTTAGAGGAGAATTCGCTAAAGTTATATTTACAATTCAGCCACATTTCTTGTGTGCTGGAGTGAATCAAGCTGGTCTGTTAGTTCGGTATTACCAATCAACCGTATTGCTTTTCTCTGTACAGGGTCTAGACATTTTATTGTTGACTGACAAGCACCTCCCCAAACATGACAGCAGTACTCCATACATGGACGAATAAAGGACTTGAAGATTAGCAAAATTTGCTCGGGATTGAAATACTTTTTACATCGACTCAAGAATCCTAATTTTTGCATTGCAGATTTAGCGAGGTTGAATACATGTTTATTCCATTTCAGGTTATTTTGAATATCCACTCGTCTAACTGATTAAACCTCACGCAGTTCCTCATGGTTTATCTTAATAGGGAAATTTTTATGTCGCTCTATTCGTGAAAGACGGCAATGTTTGGTTTTGGTTGGATTAAATGAAACAAGGTTACGATCGCCCCATTCCATTATACGATCCAGGTCGTTGTTGATAGGATCAATTAGCAGCTCTCTATCAGTGGTGACTGCAGTATAAGATCGAAATTTGGGAGATGCATGTGATGCATACAATGTGCTGTCATCAGCAAAACTATGGATTGGGTGCACTGTGGAAATAAGTAAGTCATTAATGTATAGAAGAAACAAGGTTGGTGAGAGTGCAGAACCTTGGGGAACCCCAGCATTGGTTGTGAAAATATTGGATGTGATACCATCTAAATTAACATGAAATTGGCGACCTGTAAGAAAACTATGTATCCATGAGACAGTAAGATAGTCTATGCCATAAGATTTTAATTTAGCTATGAGATTTTTATGCCACACTTTATCAAATGCTTTAGAAATGTCAAGTGAAATGCTGAATGTTTCACCATGGTTTTCCAGGGATTTGTTTCAGAGATGGGATACGTAGGCTAACAGATCACCTGTTGCATGACTTCTACGAAAACCATACTGCTTATCATCAATAATTCGCGACATTTCCAAATAATCTATCAAATTGTAGTTAACATATTTTTCAAATATTTTAGCTAAAACCGACAGAATTGCAATTGGTCTATAATTGTTAGGGTCTATCTTACTGCCTTTCTTTGATATGGGTTGAACGCTGGCCAGCTTCCAAGAATCGGGAAATATTCCGGTTTTATAAGATAAATAGAAAATTTTTGTTAAAATTGGAGCTAGTTGCCTAGTAAAGTTTTTAAGAATGAGAGGTGGAATACCGTCGGGGCCAGCAGATTTGTTGATATTGATAGAAAGAAGCATTTTCCGTACAATATTGCAACGAAAAATAATTGGTTTCATTTTCGTTACAACTGGGGGAATGAGTGTAGGAGAATGGGGGGGGGGGTTCAACTATGTTTGAGTTTTCTGCGAAAATACGACCCAAAAGATCCGCCTTCTCTTTCGAGTCGCTCACGGGAATGTCATTCAGAACTAAGGTTGGAATAGAGGATCGAGTAAAATTGCTCTGGACTGATTTAACTGCCTGAAAGAAAGAAACTACGTGAGCCAGATGGGTGCTCGGCGAATTTCTTTGCTTTCTTCTGGATAAACGCGTCTTTGTCCAAGTCTATTTCGAATTTAATAATACTTCTGGCTTTCGTATAGGCGCTATGGGTTTCAGGTGTTTTATTAGCGTTAACCGTCTTAAATGCTTTGCGTTTATTCCTCACTGCCTCATCAACATCCCGCGTGAACCAAGGCTCAATTTTAGGAGTGATTAATCGATTTGGAATAAACCGCTGCATTCCGTCTTTTATGATTTCAGAAATTCTTATTGCCGATGTGCTAGGATCTTGATCAACACAACAAATAGTTTTCCAAGGTGTTTCATCATAAAAGTTTCTCAGTCCCTCCCAGTCAGCGCGTTTATAGTTCCAAACGCGACGAGGATTTGCTTTAATTTGTGTCGGTGATGTAAATTGCACTATTGCTGATATTAATAAATGATCCGATGTTCCGAGGGGTTGTTCAACTTTTGTCTTCGTAGTATCTGGTTCGTTTGTCAAAAACAGATCCAGCAAATTATTGTTATGATGTGAATTGTCTGCGATTCTAGTGGGACACTCTATCATTTGCGTCAAACCGTGATAATCTGCGAGTATCAGTTCGGCTTGTCTTCCTACGTCGTCAGTGCGCAATGAATACTTAAGCCATTCTTTATTATGAATATTAAAGTCTCCAAGAATGACCAGTCTTGCTTTGGGGTAGTCCGTGGTTATCTTGTCTAGATTCGCTAATATTTGATCGAAAAAGAGACATCCTGGGGGAAAATTTGGGGATCTGTATAATCCTATTTTAAACATAGTTTCATCAACACCTGAGATCTTCAGTGGTATAGAATTATGGTGCTTAGAGTTCAACTCGCAGGCCTTAATTCTCATACATGAAAGTGAATCTCGAACAAATACACAGACACCATGCTTGTTATAAAAGGAATGTTCCAATTCGTAACTAGGTATCCGGTATTTATCGAGATCCAATTTCGATGCTTTGCCACTAACAATTGTTTCAGTAAGAAACAATATGTCAGGTTTATTTTTTTCGATGAAGTGATGAACCACGTTTAGATTCGAATTGAGACCTCTTATGTTGGTGAAGTCAATGCTAAGCTGTTGGTTCACTCTGCTGCCATTTTGTTGAGACACAGACTTACCCTTTGACATTGCAGGTATAGATACTGAAATTCGGCCAGGTCTAAAGTTCAACACTACACAGTACAAAAAACACTGGGTATCTCTGTCTCAAAAACACGATAGCAGGTTTCATGCAACAGTAGCACGAAAAGAGAAAAGCAAAACAAAAATGGGGACACAAAAGACACTAATAAAATTGAAGAGTACAAATAAAGGGTTAAATTTGAAATTTCTACTAACAACTAAAACGAGACTTTACACTTCCTATTACCAAGCAATACAAAACAAATTTATGCTTTAAAATAATAAATAAATTTATTACATCAAATCAATAAAAGGTAAAATTTTACCTTTGCCTACAGCAAATATAAAATACCAAATAATAATAATAATAATAATTATTATTTTAATAATAATAATCTAGATCAAAAATGGGCGTGTTTAAAGCAAATTTTTGGCAAAAAGAATTCGACATTAGATATAATGCACAACTGACAGTAGATGTATAAACAAATGCATCAACAAATTTTTTATATTCTATAATCAACAAATTTTAGAACTTTTTCGAATTGATTAAAAATCTTAAACCAATAGAATATATTTACTAGTCTTAAAAACGTTAAAAACTATTAGTTAACAAGAAATTGGCGATTTTATTTTAATTTATTAGTGATTTATTTATTTTACTCATTTTTTTTAACTAGCAAATTAAAAAATAGTATTTAAAACAAAACAAGATTACAAAAAAAAATTGCATCTGAGAGATGTACGTCAGTAGTAAAGGGTTAAAGTTCGCACGCCAAATGAAAATGAATTGAATGTTTGATGATTTGTTAATAGCTTTGTTTTTAGGTCTCTTTAGGACACGTGTCTTTTTTTTAGGACACGAATGCGTCTGAAAATAAATTTTTAGTTCGTAAATGAGTATTTGTTTCGGACCGAAATTCTACAAACAAATTAAAAAGGTTTTCTAGCTTTGAGTGATTAGTTCGTTCTTCTTCAGTGTTTCGTGATGTCTCGGAAATGCCAGCGCATGGTCTTCTTTGTTTGTCTATTAAATTTTAATGATAACTTTTACTTATAATTGAAGAAACAAAACAAGCGATCGGTGTCTACAGTACTCGTATATACTTTTCTGTTGGGTTTGTAAGTATTTGGAACTCTGGATTTTTGAAGGCTTGGTATACGTTTCATGCTCTCAATTTTAGGATCTTAGTTTGGATACAGTTTCTAAATATGTTATTGAATTAAATTAGTGATGGAGTCAGCCCGGGCTCACCTGTATTTGCGGTAATGGTTCACGTTCTGATGATGAATTAACATTTTGAAGTTTAAAAAATAACTTCTTTAGTTTTATATAGCGAACCACCTGATTGGCGACAGACAAGTTGCTCTATTTTATTATTTATGACTCACCGTGTTTTTCAGTTTCATTAAGTAAACGCAGTATCTCTACTGGAGCTTGTCCACTACACCACTTACTGTAAAATTAAAATTTTGAAATTTGCTTACCCCATCGTAACCTTCAATAATTTAAGAATATTGGCTCTTTTAATTTTAGCTAGTATACATAATTAGCTTTAATATACATAATTAAAACTATTTTTTGTCGTTTTCAGCATTACGATGCATCTGAAATAACAATAAACGCTGCTAACTCGTTAGCCGAATTTTTGCAATCAACATCAACAAAGAACATTGAAAAAATACGCAAGAAAGCAAATAACCTTGCAACATTAGCAATAGAAGAAGATGAAAATTTATTAGCCGTTGCAATTGCAGGACCATCAATCCCATTAGCTGTTGTTCAGTTTCGGGATCGAATACAAAATACAGAAGATTCAATGAATCATACATTTTTAAATATGTATTGGAGAGAGTTAGGTGTTGCCTGGAATCATACAGATGGATCACAATTTTGGGGAATACCCTTTAAGGATTGTGGTCCATTACAGGGTAGATGGTTGTGGCCGTTTAGTGTAATAGTCCACGAAGCGAAACATAGAATTATAGCCACATCATTTATTGCAGCTGATGTTGATCAATGTAATGATGCGTTGGAATCAATATTTGGAAAGAAACATAGGTGAGTGTGTCAATCAGCTAAATCTATCATGTTATTTACTTTTTGGTTTTTAGTTGTGATCGTAAAACAACATTTTGTCTTCCATCCGATACTGATTTTTCATCAACGCGTGGGAGTTATACATGCGTATGTAAAGATAAATTTTATTTGCCAAATGCTACATTTCATGGTTTTAATGGCAATCAAGTTGAAGAAGGGAATGGAAATTTTAGTTGTCTACCTTGTCCTGATGACTGTTCCGTCTGTGATAGTTCCGGTGATTGCATTTTTGGTGAACAACAAGAATTAATTTCAACGGAATCTTTAGTAAAAGTTTCAATTAGTGCGACAATTGGTGCAACAATATGTTGTTGTTTGGTTTTATCTATAATTGTTTATCGGGCAAGAAAATCAAAAGTTATAGCAACGGGAATGTGGACAATTTTAGAAACAATTTTGTTTGGAATAATATTACTGTATTTGGCGGTAAGTAGAACAAGATATTAACATTTTCTTTCAAATCATCTCCCTATTAAATTGTAATTGTTTAAACATAATTTAAACCACGTAATATATACTTGTATAACGGTTTGAGGAAATAATTTATTTCCGTTGTGATTTTGAATCAAAACTAATATTTTTCTACACACGTTTTATTAACCGTTTATTGTTTGCTCATAGAATTTAATTTTTCAAAATAACATTAATTTGATGTCATGGACATGAAATGAAACGGAAATAATAGTGATGTGTATAAATAATTTGTTATAACAATTAATAACATAACTTCGATGCAGATCATTGATAAAACTATAGATCACGTGATTCGTGAATTTGTCGCTGTCAATAACCGATTAACCGAAGATATGGTTTTTGTTGGTTTACTACACTGTTTTAAGATTTAATTTAATGGTAGATATACTTTTTTACACTTCTACGGTTATATACAATTTAATGTTCGATTTTCTCGCAAATAACTATATTTCGATATTTAACAATTTATAACGCCAGTTTTACTACAAACCATTCCTATTTGGTAGCAGGAGGTATCCAGATGATGAGTTGAAAGATGATAGTTGTCAGGTGAGTTTGGTAACAATGTTGATTGTAGAGATGATAGTTGCCAGGTGCCTCTGTCTGGCTATGATTCTTGATGAAATAACTGCTGATGAAGATAATGTTCAGTGTTTTGAATTGCAGTGGAAATGTCCAAATAATATCAGTTATTCAATAGATGAGGTTGATTGTAGCTTTTGTATATGTGTATATACTTAATTGAGTTTGATGAAATTGAACTTTACTTAGAGTATTTTAACAGTAAGCATTTAATATTTCAGCTTAACTATGACTGCAGTTCAATAAGCTAATTCATTTAGATATAATTAGTGTGGATGTAATAAATCACTTGAACAAAAATGATTCTTGGATAGAATTCATAATATATAAATAATAAAAACTTTTCAATCACAAAATCCTCTCCACTATATTTAATAAAATTTTTCAGTAGTTATTTTTTATTTATAATTATTAAATTATAAAATTGATTAATTCAACATTTTAATTAAAAAAAGGTTTTCTATGCAATAATTTAAAATAACAATAATAATAATGGAGTTAGCAAGAAGTTAAAACAATGAATAATAATGAAAAAACGAATGAATGAATATATTTTAAATTTTTTGACAATCCGTTTTTCCAGGCAACTTTTCTCTTTGATTCTTAAAAGCAGGAGTTATTATTTTAAATATATGAGAAGTTATTGCCACAACACTCCCCCCCTAGTGCCATCGAAGATGGGACGATATAGAAATTATTGTGCTACAGCACGAAGGAAACGAGCAGGGGTACGAGTGGTTCTACCTGCTCTCGTAATTGTAGATGCAGGGTGGAATAGTTGCGTTTGAGGAATAAGATTAAATCTGACCTTCTTAGTTGAAATATTTGCTTTAGCGTCGCGTTTCCTCGCATCTTCAGAGGTAGAAGGGAAAGACGAGGATGTGTCCGGAAGAGTAGAATGGACTTTATCTGTAGAAGACGAAGTTTCGTCTGCGCGACTGAGATCAGTTCTTAAAGTAGATGAGTTTTGAGTTAAGTCATCTTCAGATTGTTCCCTAAAGCAAGGTTTTAATCTGTCGATGGAAACTCGAATGTGTTGACCTTTACGGTCAATAACGAAATTTTTATCATCGCGACTGATGACTTGGAAAGGACCTTCGTATGGAGGTTGAAGAGATTTACGTACTAAGTCAGTACGTAAGAAGACATGCGAACAAGACTGGAGATTTTTGGAGACGAAAACATTAGGAGAAGTGTGTCTTGACGCAATAGAGGGACGAAGGTGGTTGAAATGTTGTTTCAATTGAGAAACGAAGTCAGATTGAGGAGTAGAAGTGTAGTTTTCGGTAAAGAATTCACCAGGAAGACGAATGTTAGTACCATAGACGAGCTCAGCCGATGAAGATTGGAAGTCTTCACGGAAAGTGGTTCGTAAACCTAGTAGTATTGATGGTAATATACGCGTCCAATCCGTTCTGTCGTAGGCCATTATTGCGGATTTTAGAGTTCGGTGCCAACGTTCGATGAGGCCGTTACATTTAGGATTGTAACTTGTAGTTCGTTTGCGTTCGAAACCGATTAATTTTGACAACTCGTTAAAGAGATTGGATTCGAATTGGGAACCCTGATCAGTGACGATTACTGAAGGTACTCCGAAACGAGAAATCCAATTGGAGTAGAGAGCTGATGCTACCGTTTCAGCTGTGATATCCGAGATAGGAATGGCTTCAGGCCAGCGAGTATAGCGGTCAATAATAGTGACACAATAGCGTTTGTCCTCAGAGGTAGGAAGTGGACCAATAATGTCCATGTGAATCTCGGAAAATCTTTGAGAAGTGGAAGGATAGTTACCTAAAGGAGCTTGAGTATGGCGAGAAACTTTTGCCTTTTGGCAAGCCAAGCAGTTCTGAGCCATTTGTCGTACATCCCTTTTAATGGATGGCCAAATGACTTTTTCAGTAAGGAGTTTGACAGAACTGTGGACTCCTGGGTGAGATAAATTGTGGAGACTATTGAAAACAGATTGACGAAATTGCTTTGGAATAAAAGGTCGTGGATTACCAGAAGAGGTATCACATAAAATAGTTTTGGCATTAGAATTGCCAAACGATACTGGAAAGGATCGGAATTGAAGTGTGGGACTAATGTCCACTAATTCCTTTAGTTCGTTATCGTTGAACTGAGCGTCAGCAATTTCGTCGTAATTAATGTTTTCTGGAATCGATATTTGCTCGACACGAGAAAGTGTATCGGCAACTACATTATCAATTCCAGAAATGTGGCGAATATCAGTCGTGAATTGACTGATAAAATTTAGATGGCGGAATTGGCGAGGACTAGCTTTGGCAGGGTTCTGCGACAAAGCGTAAATGAGTGGCTTATGATCGGTAAAGAGCGTGAAGGTTCTACCTTCAAGGAGATACCGAAAGTGTTTAATTGCAGAGTAAGCTGCAAGGAGTTCGCGATCATAAGCGCTGTATTTCTGTTGCGTTTCATCGAGTCGCACAGAGAAGAAACTAAGTGGTGTCCAACAGTCGTTAATTTTTTGTTGGACAACAGCGCCAATTGCCTTATCGGAAGCGTCGACCATTACGGCAAGTTGGGCAGAGTGTAAGGGGTGAGAAAGAGTTGTTGCCTCACTTAGTTGCCGCTTGCATAAGTCGAAGGCTTGAATGGCGTCTTCGGACCATTGAATGACACGTTTGTCATTCTTTTTGGAACCTTTAAGGAAATCGTTGAGGATAGCTTGATTGCCACCAGCGTGAGGAATGAATCGGCGGTAGAAGTTAATCATTCCGAGAAAACGACGGAGTTGCATAACTGTTTCAGGACGTTCGAAACGATTGATAGCATCGACACGTTCAGGAGTAGGTTTGATTCCAGATGAATCAATAGAATGTCCGAGAAAGTCAACGTTGGTTTTAGCAAAGTTGCATTTATCAACATTGATAATGAGACCAGCGTCGGAAAGACGCTCAAAAACAGTCCTAAGATGTTTGAGGTGTTCCTCAAAGGTTTCAGAAGCAATAAGGAGGTCATCTATGTAGATGAAACAGAAATTTAGGTCTCGGAGAAGAGAATGCATAAACCGTTGGAAGGATTGCGCAGAGTTTCGCAATCCGAAAGTCATTCGAACGAATTCGAAGAGTCCGAACGGAGTTGAAATTGCAGTTTTTGCAATATCGCGCTCATCAATAGGAATTTGATGATATGCGCGGACAAGATCGATAGTGGAGAAAAATTTGCATCCATGAAGTTGATGCGAAAAATCCTGAATATGTGGAATAGGATAATTATCAGGAATAGTGACATTGTTAAGAGAGCGGTAGTCACCGCAAGGTCTCCACTCGCCGTTCTTCTTTTTGGCGAGGTGGAGAGGAGAGGACCAAGGGCTTTTTGACGGTCGGCAAATGCCTTGCGACAACATAATGTCGAATTCCGTCTTTGCGATGGCCAATTTGTCAGGAGCTAATCGTCGGTACTTACAAGCGACGGGAGGACCGTGAGTCTCAATGACATGAGTCACGTTATGTTTGACCGGCTTAGCTAGGTCATGAGGAGAAGTGATACCCTTAAAATCATTAAGGATATTTCTAATTTGAATATCAACCGTATCATTATTGATGGTTGTTAGCGAGAGCGTTGGAGAAGTGGAGATTTTGGCGAGAGTGAACAAGGATGTTAGTGGATCGACGAGGCGTCGATTTTTAATATCCACTAGGAGACCATACTTGTTCAAGAAATCAGCTCCAAGAATAGGGATGGTAACATTGGCGATAACAAAGGTCTGACAGAACACACGTCTGAGACCAATGTTTAGAGTTAGAGTTTTGTTACCATATGTACTAACAGGAGTGGCGTTAGCAGCGTAGAGAGTGAAAGCTGATTTCTTCGAGAGTTTTTCCTCTGTTGTTGCGGGGAGAACTGACACTTCAGCACCTGTGTCAACCAAGAATTGTCGACGGGAGTTGATATCGAATATCAAGAGACGTAGTTTGGAGAAGCTATCATCACATGCCGCCTCATGTGATGAACTTAAAAGTTTTTTGGAGAAGAAAATTTTGGGCAATATAATTTGCAATCGGGGTCACATTTGCGTGCGTTATCCCCGTAAGTGTGATGGTAATAACATATACCATCGAACATTTGAGTGCGCGACTTGGAACGAGGTCGCGCGGAAGATTGATTAGGGCAATTGGAGCGATTATGCCGAAAATTGTTGTAGTCGTTTCGATCCTTGGATCTACTACGACTACGAGGGAAAGGTCGAGAAGAAGATTTTTGCTGCAAGGCATTCAGCAGCTGTGCGTGTTGGGTCTGCAATTCTTGATATCGCAGAGCCCAGACCTTGTCCTCACTGGAGGAAGAAGAAGGAGCGGCAGGATTATCTACCGCACTTAGTGTTGGACCAACCAAAGTGGCCAAAATTCTGTCGGCTATCTCAGCAGTCTTTGGCAAGTCAGCCTTGACTACCGCGATAGCAGTACGCACAGCTTGTGGGAGTTTGTCTTCCCAAATAATTTTTAGCATTTTCTCTGAAACGAGACCTTGGGATTCAGCAGTTAAATCCCGAAGAAATTGTGAGGGCTTTTTATCCCCAAGTTCCATACCGCGGAGCACATTGCGCAAGCGATCAGAAGGGCTGCTTGATAAGCGGTCTAAAAGAGCCTCTTTTAGCTTATCGTATGGGTTAACCGTATCTGGCTGGGATATAATGTCTCTTACCAGCGTAGCAAGAGACGGCGTTATGACACCAAGTACATAACCGTACTTGGCTTGCTGGGACTTAATGTTGCCCAGAGAGAATTGGCCCTCAAGCATGATAAACCAAAGTTCTGGTTTATCAGACCAAATGGGAGGGACTTTTGGGGTAATGGCGTTAATTTGGGGAGTGGATGTTGGAAAAAAATTTTCTACCGAACTTGCAGGTGGCGGTTTTGGAGAGGAAGGTGTAGATGAGGAGGCAGATGTTTGATGGAGTTGCATTCTGGAAAATGCAGCTTCCATTCGTTCATCTAATATCTTGTCAAGCTGCTCTTGCGTTACCGTGAAGGTCTGAGCAGCTTGTTCCTGTTCAAGTTCGATTAAATTGGGTGGGTCACTCGCAGACATTACTGAAGTGGGCAAGGAGGACGGCAACGAGGTAAAAGAATGTTGCAGCCAATAAAACTTTTAGTGTGTGTGGGTTGGCAATCACAAATGCGCAGATTGCAACCAACAACGTTATCGATACAACAAAAATTTCCTTAATAAAACGCACTGTGAGCGGAGACAATCAAAATATTTGTAATGCAATTCGAAAAAAAAAAAAAATGTTTGCATCAATAAAACAAAATTTATTTAATCAACTCCTGATTTTTAAAAATAAAAAGAAAAATTACCTGGAACGATTCTTATCGGGGTCACCAATTTTGGTAGCAGGAGGTATCCAGATGATGAGTTGAAAGATGATAGTTGTCAGGTGAGTTTGGTAACAATGTTGATTGTAGAGATGATAGTTGCCAGGTGCCTCTGTCTGGCTATGATTCTTGATGAAATAACTGCTGATGAAGATAATGTTCAGTGTTTTGAATTGCAGTGGAAATGTCCAAATAATATCAGTTATTCAATAGATGAGGTTGATTGTAGCTTTTGTATATGTGTATATACTTAATTGAGTTTGATGAAATTGAACTTTACTTAGAGTATTTTAACAGTAAGCATTTAATATTTCAGCTTAACTATGACTGCAGTTCAATAAGCTAATTCATTTAGATATAATTAGTGTGGATGTAATAAATCACTTGAACAAAAATGATTCTTGGATAGAATTCATAATATATAAATAATAAAAACTTTTCAATCACAAAATCCTCTCCACTATATTTAATAAAATTTTTCAGTAGTTATTTTTTATTTATAATTATTAAATTATAAAATTGATTAATTCAACATTTTAATTAAAAAAAGGTTTTCTATGCAATAATTTAAAATAACAATAATAATAATGGAGTTAGCAAGAAGTTAAAACAATGAATAATAATGAAAAAACGAATGAATGAATATATTTTAAATTTTTTGACAATCCGTTTTTCCAGGCAACTTTTCTCTTTGATTCTTAAAAGCAGGAGTTATTATTTTAAATATATGAGAAGTTATTGCCACACCTATACCGAAGTCTTGATAATTTTCCAGTTTGGAAAAAGAAGTTTGAATTCCTCTATAATCTATATTTCTATATATAGTAAAATGGTAGAACGGTTCAGCTATGGGTTTAATCGATTTTAAGAAGTTGTAAATTTCGTTCGCCTATTTTTTTATGATGGACGGATGATCTGCAGCCAAATTCTGTAATTGTAAAGCGGTGAAGTAATGTTATTCTTCACTTCATCGCAATAATAAGATTCCCTATGTGAGTGAGTAAGCCTAGAAAGTTAACAACGACTTTTTGTTTGGTGATAAAATAAAATTGTTCCTTTTGTTGTTGTTGACACTATGTCAAAAAAGCCGTTACATCAATTTGGTTTGATTTTCTTTGTTATACATATTTCTTAATTAAATCAAGATTTATTTTGTAAATTTTAAAATATTTAATTAAATTTAAATTGAATTTGAATGTATGTTTAAATCGTGTTAAAGATTTAATTTTATGTATTTTTGACGTTTGATAGTGCACCGTTTACTATTAGATTTTTTAACCTACAATACCTACAATTTGTGTATAGAATCGCAAAAATGATAAAAAATGAGGGATCAAATCGAAATGAAAAGAAATGAAAAAACTTTTAACGCTTCACCACTTCACAGTTACATAATTTGGCTGCTGGAGTGATAAGTTTCAGTACTATTCCAATTTTAAAACAACAAACTTTAAATTCATCATTTGTTACAATTTTGATTGTTAAAGCATCATTCAATTTGACGTTGTTGCATTGCTGGATATTTTCATTGATTGATTGATTTCACAACAAATAATAGTTTTGAAATGTACCGCCGTAGTCTTATCTATGTGGTCGGGTATTTTCTGGTTTATAACAAGGATGAAATTCTGTTATTGATTTAATTTAAGGCTGTTGCTCAATTAATTTTATTGAATTTTTTCGGTTTTTACATATTCCTCTACAATTAACGCTGGTCAGCATTTTTGATTACGTCAGACGCTATCTTTCCCTTTTTTAATGTCTACTTCATTTGTTTTATGATAATTGATTATAATCATAATAGAATGCTGAGATAAATATTGTATATTGTAAACGACTGGATGTTAAAGGTTTTAATTTTAATTAACTAGCCAAGGGTCAGGAAACTACTAGTATTTGCTTGACATGTCATCCACAATAATAATTAAAACGAAAATTTTTCGTCTTAGTTTTATTTTAATTTAGCCCAATGAAGTTCTCTAAAATGTAATGAAATCATTCAATTTGACCAATCACATTTGAATTATACTAATAACAAACAATTATGCGTTTGGCCTACTGCGATATCAGTGAATTATAAATAATTGTGAATTATGAATAATTTGAAAATAATTCAATGATATCGCAGTAGGCCAGTGTCGCGTTCTTTTTCTTAACATATTTTCTAAAATTGTTAAAATGTCATAAAATTGTGTTGAAACGTCATGTTAAGATTTGTCGACAATGTTGATTTATAATTTAAGAACGACAAAATATTAGACTTTTGGTCTGTCAAAAATACATTTGTTATATTTGAGCATATAAATTAAATATATTAAAATTATTTAATTTATATATAATAAAACTCAATTGCGAAACACAAAAACAAGAAATTGTATTTACGAATCTCTTAATTATAAACATTCTGACATATAAATAGATCACAACATACCATTTGACATAACAACATTCTATAATTCATGTCTAGGAGGTGAGTTGGAAATTGTTACAAAATGTTAACTTTTGACAGTTTAACATTGAATTTAGGAACGACATCATGACGTCATTTTGTTACACAATTACCATGTTTCCATGACCGAGTTAACCGGGATTATCTCGGATTATCTCGTCATGGAAACGGAGTTTTCGTTAAATTTCTTAACTCACCTTAACTCAACGAAAGTAGCGCGATTAGAGAAGGTTAACAAAAAACAAACACAAAACAAAAAAGTAAAAATGGCGTCGCGAGATTTTTGGAGTGAAGAGGAAAATAAAATTTTAATCGAAATTATTCAAGAAAAAAACTAGTAAATTAATAATAAAAAACATTAGTAAAATATCCAATTTTTCCGTCGTAACCAAATCTCTTTTTGTATTTTTCATTTAATGTCATCGTTTAATGTATTTTAATACACAATTTTTGCTAACTCCAAGAATTTTTATATTATCATGGAAACGATACGGATTAGCGCCGCCATGTTTTTAACTCAACGAAACTCTTAATTCGAGTTAACTCTGTCATGGAAACGTAGTAAATGTTAAAATTATTGAATTAAAGAACGACGAAAGTTAACAATTGTTAACAATAGTCAACATTGTCGAGAAAAAGAACGCGACACAGACTATAATTCATAAAAAATATATAGGGCCTTTCTAGAACCTATTATTATAATTTTTGTGTTAGTTTTTGACATATAAAAACTTATAAAAATCTATTCTATTTTTGTAACAAGCAAAATGAATAAATTTTGCATCTTGATTCTGTAATTTCTTTTGACATTTCTATATTACCATTTTTGACATTTCTACATTAATATTTCGATTGTTGTGATATGACATATTGTGATTTATTAAACTTTTAAAAAAAATTAAATTGAAAGTTAATCACCGAATTTGAAAAGTTTTACAAAACAAGAAAAATTGATAGTTTTATATTTTTATAAGTTTCTCTACTCGTAATAGTTTCGTCTACTATTTAAAACAAAATTAAATGTTCTAACTTAATCTTTTCTGAAAATTTACCTAGCCCCAAAAAAAATGCACTAATAATTTTTTCTTTTGTAGTCTCTATGGATTCAACTCTTTTTATAAGACCAATCTTAATACAAGATTGGAAACCTAACATAGGTTTAGAATCAACATCTATAATAAAAAAATTTTGAAACTAACTCTAACTTCTAAACGAAAGGTTACAGTTCCTAATGGATTTATTTTGAAAACCTCCAAATGAAGTTAGTTTTATATCGACCCGTTTTAAACAACAATTTGTTTTGATTTTATTAAAATATTTTAAGGGCACATTTACATCAGCTCCCATATCTATTTTGATAACAATGACTACTGACTAGATCATTTATTTTAATGTTTTCAACCTACAAATCCTTTCAATTTATGTTTTCATTTAAATTAAAATTATCTAATGAATTAATAAATAATATTTTACTGTTATCATGATCATTATCATCAAAATTTAATTCTTCGATTTTTTTTAACTAAAACTTCTTTAGACGCGTTTTAAGAATTTTGCAACGGAAGGACAAAAAACGAATATAATATTCGGCAAATATACGATACATTTCAATTATGACACACATATAAATGTCGACATATAAATGTCGGAAGTAGTCATTTGAACAGATATATAACCATATATTTTCATCTCTATCATACTACCATTGAATAAATATATAAGGAAGAATAATTACGTGTGGCTACACGAATATTTTTTGAAGTATGTAATTTGTATATCTGTGCGTTCTTCATCCATGACGTTTGACATATTTCGTTTTGTATTTTAAAATAAAATGAAAGCTTTTACCCGAAATTCTACTTGAAGATATTCAAATTAAACAAAATTTATAAAAATTAAAGTTTAAATTAATGTTTTACAAAACAATTATTAGTATTTGTGCAGTAGTTTATTCATAAAAATGAAGTGTTGCATTAAAATATGTACAAATAACCTTAAATACACTGAAATTTGATCATCGAATTTCATATCAATGATTAGAATATTTTGACTTATACTACGCATAAAAAGGGTTTAGAATGATGTTTTAACAAAAACATAAAGTATTTGCTTTACAAAAACTGTTATTTTCTAGTTTAATTTTATATTTTATTACCCTACATAAATGTAATTTTTCTTAATCCATCGTTGTCAAACCATATTTCAAACGTAATCACAGCCGAATATAAGGTGTTCTTAAAGTAATTCAACATTATTAAAATATGTGTTGTATGGACATTTAAAAATATTTATAAATGGAAATATAAGGAAATATTTTATCCAAACATATTAGGCTTTTAAATTTATATGTAACATTTATTATTTCTTTTATTTGTTTTGAAAATATAAATATGCAAATTGTAAACAGTACCACCCAGTTAGAATGCAAACACTATCAAACTTCACCAATACTAAAATTTAGATGCTTCACTCAAAATGTCTAGTTACTCTTCCTTAGATATTTATTCAATGCATACTACAGTCTGATTTTGAATTTTAAACATATACATGTACACAATTCCAAAAAAAATTAAGTAGAAATTTAAACACAATAAAATAAAAAAGAAATTAGAAGTAAAAAAGGCAAACGAATATTATGTTCGGCAAGTATGCGACAATTCGATTATGTGTATTGTATTTTTTATACGCTTATTCAGTATCATATTAAATGTTATATGAGTTGGACGTGTCGATCTTAGATTTAAATATCTAATAATATAATATTCGTAATATTTTATTGAGTTTCGTAATTTTTTAAATTTATATTTTGAATTGTTTTAGTTTTTTGAAGTAAAACTTCTTTAGGGCTGGTTTTAGTAGTCATTGTGGTCATGGTGGCCATGGTGGTCATGGTGGTCATGGTAGTCATGGTGGTAATAGTGGTCATGGTGGTCATAGTGGTAATGGTGATCACGGTGTTCACGGTGGTTATGGCGGTCATGGTGGTCACGGTGGTCATGGTGGTCATTGTGTTCATTGTGGTCATGGTGGTCATAGTGGTCATGGTGGCTATGGTGGTTATGGTGGTCACGATGGTCATGGTGGTTACGGTGGTCATGGTGGTCATGGTGTTCACGGTGGTCATGTTGGTTATGGTGGTCATGGTGGTCATGGTGGTTATAGTGGTTATGGTGGTCATGGTGGTAATGGTGGTCACGGTGGTCATGGTGGTTATGGTGGTCATGTTGGTTATGGTGGTCACGGTGGTCATGGTGGTCACGGTGGTCATGGTGCTCATAGTGGCCATGGTGGTTACGGTGTTCATGATGTTCACGGTGGTCATGATGGTCAGGGTGTTCACGGTGGTCATGATGGTCATATTGTTCATGGAGGTTGGTGGTCATGGTGGTAGTGGTGGTCACGGTGGTCATGGTGGTCATGGTGTTCATGGTGGTCATGATGGTCGTGGTAGTGTCACGGTGGTTATGGTGGTCATGGTGTTTAGAGTTTGCATCCCGGGCTTTCCCGGGCGGGAAAAATATTTGTGTTGATTAAATTTGTTTTGTTAAATAGAAAAATGAGTGGTGTAATCTTTGCACGCGGTTGAAATAAATTTCTTTGGCTACTGTGGCAGGTATTAATAAAAAGATGAAATATAAAATAAATATCTCATATTGCAATTTAGAGTTGCATTTCTTGATAATATAATATGCAGCATGTGTAATAAAAAGTAATATTTACATAATGTATTACAAAGTCAATTCAATTATTAACATAATTGAAATATGAAATTAGAGGTTTATGACAAATTTGCTAAATTTTTTGAAAAATGCATCAATTCGTGAAATTTAATTTGTAATACGTGGTAAGACTTTGCAAAACATGTAAATATGGCTTTTTATTACACATTGTTGCAAATTATATTTTCAAGAATATTAGAAAGAAACTCTAAATTTCAATATGACATATCTATTTTATTTTATATTTAATATTTTTAGTAATACCTGCTGCAGTGGCCAAAGAAGTTTTACTTCAACAGCGTGTAAAGATTACGCACTTCATTTTATTTTTAACAGTAATCTATTTTTAATATACGCACTGAAAAATACATGTCCTATTTCCAATCGAAATGCAATTGTCTCAACCTCACCGTACATATGGCGAATCAAACTACGAAATTGCTTCAACAACTCTACAATTATAAATCGATGAAGTTGAGACAATCACACGAAATAGTTGCATGAAAATAAAATATAGTTCAATTAATCTCAAATACTTAAACTTTAAAATGAAAAATTCATGATATAAGGCCATAGAAAATTTTTTTCAGTGAAATAGTTATTATCTTTATTCAACTGTTATATTGGATATAACACTTTATATTTTAAATAAACCTCAATCTGTAGTTAGGAAAATGTTATCGTGTAGTTGGGACAATCACAGTGAAATTGTTTGCAAATAATTTTTCTTTGCATGAACAATCAACTGCCAACTTCGAGAGAGATGAGGTTGTCATTAACTTCAATTTTTTTTTTCAGTGCAGCTCACTTGAGAAATGGTCAAAATTCTCTCCTTCTTGTTGATTGCGGGTATAAAATAAATACCTTTCAAACAATATATTTATTCTCGGATTGCAGTACTCCTTGAATTTTGCAATTACCACCTTGATGTCATCTTTCTCCTTATCAGCAAAATCAAACGAGTTGTAAAGCTCTACGGCTTCTTCGCCCATTAGATTCAACAATATGGCAACTTGCACATATTTACTTTTGTCAGTCTTGCTGTCATAAAAATCTCATACTGTTAATTGTAACGCTTGCGGTAGCTTATATTCCATAATATGTTTTCTTATAATTTTGATTATAATTGTGTTTTTTTCGTTTATTTTTATTTACTGTAAACGTTTGCTTTTACACTAATTATCTTGTACCACAAGATATTAAAACAATTGCAAAATTTTATTTTTTATATTTATTTAACATTTGTTAAACACAATTTGTAAAATTATCAACTGCTCCATGTTGTATTTATTAAATATGTATGTAATATCAATTCAGCTTTAGATTATTACTGGCATATTTATTGTAATACATTCAATTTATACAAAATCTTATGCCTAAATACTACAGAGTGTAACATAATATAATGTTACACTTTGTGACATAATATCTACTTCAATCTGTTTATCCTTAATCTAATCATAATATATAATATCAAATAACTCTTACTTGATTTCAGAATAAGTATTTCCATGTGTACACAACCAATTTAAAAAACGATCAAATAAGTTCTGGTGGAATTTCTTTGTAAATTGTTATACATCATCGGATTGTGGAATATTTTGTCAAATTTTTTTTTTTATACACCTTGAACAAATTAATCTTATGTACGAAAATATCGACTATCGTTAGCTGTAAACTAAACTCGTTAGATGTAAACTTGTATTACAAGGTTTTTTTACGTTACCTGCTATTGATTGAATTCCATCCTGCTTTAAACCCAACCTATGGGTCATTAAAATGCAATGTTGTACAATCAGAGCCGGTACAGGGGGTAGGCAAACTGGACGCTCGCCTAAGGCGTTTTATTTGAAGGGCGCAGAAATTATGAAAAATATTTTACTTTTGAACTTTTATAGAGGAAAGAGGTGGGTATAGATAGGGTCGTTAAATGTCATTCTTGTCTAGGGCGTAATTAGCCCTAGTCCCGGTTCTGTGTGCTACTTATATATTGTTTTTGGGGGAGAACTTTTCCTTTTCCAGGTTTTAATTAATTCATGATCGTTCAGATTATATACTTTGCATTCTTAAACACTATTATTATGGCTAAAGCCGCAATTAGACTATTGCAGAACTCTGCAATATTTCTGCAATGGTATATTGTAAAATATTCATTGCAGAAAAGTTTGGCAATGAACTCATGGCAAAACATTGCATTGACTCATTGCAATGTTTTGCAATGAGTTCATTGCCAAACTTTTCTGTAATCAATATTTTACACACTATCATTGCACGACTATTGCAGAAATATTGCAGAGTTCTGCAATAGTCTGATTGTGGCTTAACGCAGAAATTGAAATTTGATATACTGTCGTAAGTTGCTTTCGTCATTGCATCTACAAGTCACATATTTCTTTGTTTTAACAACAAGGTTGTCGAACCCATTCGTTACCTTTATGATAATCAAATTTACGTCCCGCTGTTAAGTCAATTATCTTGGCCTACCTTTGATTGTATTTTAAACCATAATAGTCCCTGGGCCGGCGCCCATTTCATGTTTCGCGCCGATTTCATGTTTCAAAACTTTTGTTCTACCATTTTCCTCAAATCGACCGCTTTTTCGTTCGGCAAGCTCCGAAAAATACCGATTGTCCGCGATCTTGTAAATTTGCTGCCAAATTTTTTTTTAGCAGGTGGGGTTGGAAATCCAAAATGTCAGTTGTCGGACTCGACAATAGGAGTCCGACAACTGACATTTTGGATGTTTGGGACAATACCGGACAAATTTTGGTCGGACAAGGTTACCCTCGTGTTCTAAAACAAATTTCCAACCTTAACAGTTAAAAACAAATAATCATCAAGGTCTCGGGCAATCGGCATTTTTCAGAGCTTGCCGAACGAAAAAGCGGTCGAATCGAGAAAAATAGCCAAACAAAATTTTTCGGACTCGTCAAGGACAGGCGCCTCACGAAGTATAACATATGTGGTAATTATCACATGAAATCGTCGCCGGCCCAGGGACTATAAGTTAATACATACATAGTTATAAATTTTGAAAAAACTAGAGATGCTGACACAATCACTACATTATAATTGTTAATCTTTTGGATTCAAATTCATTTCTTGAGTTCGGGACCATATTTAAACGGTACCTTTTACAAAACATAGTTATTTCAATGGTCGCCTGCTTAAAGAAATTAATTTATTAATGATATTTTGTTTTATCACTTTTAGGTTGCACTACATTTTTTTCCTGCTTCAACAGTACGTTGTCTGCTTGAACCATGGTTCCGTGAGCTAGGCTTTGTCATATGTTATGGTGCTATTATACTGAAGCTTTATCGTCATTTGATTGAATTTCGAACGCGAAAAGCACATCGTTGGGTTGTTCGTGATATGGATCTTTTAAAATATTTATGTGCAATGATTGTTGCAGTTTTATGTTACTTATCAGCATTTACGGCTTATACAATGGATTTTTTAGAAATGAGTGGTTTAAATGGTTTAGAAGAGGAAACAACAAATACGTGTCGTTCCCTTAAATGGGACTATGTTACACAAGCTGGAGAATTTTTAATATTAGTATTTGGCTTGCATATATGTTTTGCTAGTCGTAATGCAAATACCCAATTTAGGGTAAACTAATTTTTATTTGCAATGAGTATGATTTCTTACAAAACTTTTTTCTTACAGGAAAGACAATTTTTGGTTGCTTCGTTATTTATAGAATTTATAGTATCTTCCAGTTATTATGTATTCCGTGATATGTACTCACAAGATTTAAGCCCAGGTGTTCTATTTTTAGCTTTGTTTGGAAGATCTCAACTAACAAATACTGTTACATTAGGATTAATATTTTTTCCAAAAATTTGGTATCATCATAAACATGTAAGGAAAGGACGTCAGGTTATCTTCGTATATAATTTATACGTTGTATTTTATTAATTCGTTTTAAGGATTCTTATGATGGACATCGTATGGGAGGTGGGGGACTACCTAGTTGTGCAGTGACGTGTGCGGGAGATCCAGAAATTAGTGATGTAACAATATCTGAGATGAATCCTGAAGATATTCGTGCTGAACTTAAAAGGTAAATTTTTTCTTCAAGAAAAACATTACAAATATGTTTATTCGTTCTTTTTAATATTTTAGACTGTATACTCAACTTGAAGTTTTTAAAAATAAAAGTCTACGACAAGATAATCCACATATTAGTAAAAGAAGAGGGGGACGTAAAGTTGCACACAGAAGATTTTCATTACAGGTGATTATTGACTTCTTTAACATTTAAAAAAAAAAACGAAAATTATGCCGTCATTTGACGATGTTCATAAACTGGAACTTGTTTACGCTTGTGATCCCAAAATCTTCAATATCGAAGGTTCTTCAAATTTATTGTTTTTTTACGACTATATCGTCAAAGTACACTACGTTTTATCTAATAAAAGATGGAAACTCGAATCAGGACGCTGATGATGTAAACCCGACCTTTTTTGATGTTTTTAAACTTCGGTAATCGTTAGTATATAGTAAAAAAAATTGAAACGCGCTTTTTATTTTTCTTCACTAGTTTTGACGAACCCAGCTAGCACAGATTTCGATTTGTAACATAAATATGTTACAATTCGGTTGTAATTCAGTTTTTTAAAACAAATTTAGTCACATATGGGTTACATTACAGTTTCGACTTAGCGATTGGCAACAAATCATTCGGCTCAGTTACAATACTGTTTTAATTTTGTTACAAAAAAATACACTTGTTGTTAAAATGTTCCATGAAAGTTACACAAAAACAAGTTATGTTTAAGTTAAATTAACGTCAATGAAACATTTCGTTTTGTAAAACGTCTTAAAAATGTTATTTTATTGTAGTTGCCACAAATCCAGTAACGAGCTAGCTACATTGATGTGACTAACAAATTTTCCTCAAGTTACTGTTACAAGGACGCTGCAGTGAGGTTTTTATTTAGTTGCAATGACAGAAAAAACAAGGTTCGAGCATTGTAGTTGAAGAAATTTAGTTAGTTACAAGGAGGCTGCAATTAGGTTGTTATACAGTTGCAATGAGAGAAGAAGAAAACGGGTCGAGCGAAATAATTTTAGACAGCCAATTAGTTACAAGAACGCTGCAATGAGGTTTTTATTCAGTTTTAAAAACTATGGAAGAAATCTGTCTTGATGTTCTATGTTCGCCATATTTTTCTTTGTTTTATGTATTTCCTACACCATGCGGTTTTATTTGAGAAAATTCGAATGTGATTTTCTATGGTATTATTTATTTCCTATAACAATTTATGGTGCAATGTGACACTAGGAACATTGAAAACTGTATTTAGATATATAGATGTGAATTTTATGGTGATAACGAAAATTCGAAAATTTTCTAATTTTCTACTTTTTTCCAAATTTTCAATTTTTGGGGGGCGCGTTAATTTTCCAGAGGTAACATCCACACTCATCGACAAAATGGCATCCGTTATAAAATTTTGATCTAAAAATCATGAAACTTTTCAATTTCAAAGTACATATTGAGTAGTGTCTGATTTTTAAAACTTATAAATTATTTCAATAAAAATCATGTAAAGGAAAACTTATTAAAAACATTTTTAAAACATTACAATATGCAACTGAAATAAAAAAAAATCGTTTTTACATCTTGTTGCGTGCAACTTCAGCAAATTTGTGCTAGCTGGGAAATTTCTTAAGAAATATAGTGATAATCCAACATTAAAGTTAAATTGTGTTCGAAACGATTATTCAGTTTGAGTAAATTTTTTTTGTTTGAAAGATACTTAGTGAGGCTTTATAAAAATATATTACTGACAAAAAACATTTATATTTTATTTTAATTTTAATTCTTCAAACATGATTTTTTCAAAAAGTACATTTTTGTTTTCTTTCATTTTTTTATATTTTAAAGGTTTATTATTTACTCAAAACTAACTAAAATTACAGACAAGCGTTAATTTTTTTTTTGAGAAAAAGGCATTTGAATTAGTGAGTTAGTTTGAATTTTTTCGTACTTTGTGCCATTTACAAATACATATCTAGTTTACTGATTTTATGCATCTTTTTTTGTTCAAAAGATATTAAATAAAGCTTAATAAAAAACAATACACTGATTATTCTTTTGCATGAAATTTTTTAATTTAAATATTTCAAAAACTAGAACTTTCAAGGATGGCTAAATCCAAAAGTGCCTTTTTCCTTTTTTTTTGTTTTCTAAAAATTTTGTCCTTTACCCAAATCATACTAAAATTAAAGACAGGCAGTTTTGTTTCGTTGACGAGACAGGTCCGTTTGAATATTTAGTAACAATTTTTCTGCCGCTAGTGCATTACACAATACAAAGGACATAATATTAAGCTGCCCTTGCACATTGCCCATACCAGATGCTATCACAATCCGATTTCTGGACCAGATAATGTACCTTCAAAATCCTTAAACCGTGGCAATGAATGAGAGCTATTTGTCTTTGTTACGAAATTTAGTTTTCTATATAAGACTTCTGAGCTACCAATTTTCTGCATAATTTTCTTATGGCTATCTGAATCTGACTGATCGACAACAACGATCATAACATATCTATATTTTATCCAATATGAGTGGAAAGTTTGAGTTTTTGCAGTGCTGCTTTTTACTTATCTTATGTAAGCTTTGTTGTCCATGGTCGTCCAAATCTTGTAATTGCTTGTCTTATCTGGCTTAAATTATGATTGTCCTGTAGATAATATGATAAACTTTTGATGTTATGGATCAGTTTTGTTGTTTCCTGCTCTACTTGGCCACGGTAAGAAAAAGACAAACGAAGCTTTTAAACTAAGTCAAAAAAAAAATAATATTTTTTATAAAATAAATTTCTATTAACAGAAAAAAGGAAGCAAAGATAAAGCAAGTGCAAAGCGTAACCATCGAGCACATCATACAGAAATCGAAGTAACCGAAGCCGAGCCATCACGTACACCAGAAGATTCAGTTTGTAGTGCTGAAGGTCCAACAGATACAGGAGCTGAAATGTCAGGAATTTCATCATCCAAATGAAATTCAGTTAATGTTTTCTTTTTAAAAGGAAACGGAAAATGGATTTAGAAAAATAAAAAAACAAACCACATTTATGAACATTTCTTTTATACACATATACTTGTCTTATATTGTTTTATACGTTTTTTTTCTGTATTCAGAAATAATAATATTAATAATAATATCATCAAAATATTTATATTAAAATCTGTTTGTAACTTATAAAAATTTAGTGAAATCAAAATCCAAAAAACCAAAGCAATTCGAGGTAAACATTAATATTAAAATTTAACTGTAAATAAAACAGAAAAACAAAAATTTAGTATCGATCGACATGTATATTCGTGTACCCACCTAATCCAATAAAACTTTTCTCCACTTTTGCATTTAAAATATCGGTAACATTTTGTCAGCCAATATTTCTAAAACTTATGACTTTTTATGAAACAGCGCCATCAATACGAAATTGGTTGTGATAAAATTAAAAAACAAAAAAGTAGTTAATTTTGTAAAAACCTTTTTTTTTTTTTAAAGAAGATTGAATATTCGTTAGAGATGTTATTGATTGTGCCCAGTAAAAAAAAGGTATATTTGTAAAAGTTATCGCTAGACTTTTTATGTCTTCTGTTCGCTATTTTGATTGATTCTTTAATATTTAATATTTAAATTTTTTGTTATTTATATAGTAAATATAATACAACTAAATACAACTTTGACAATATTATTTCCTAAGTGGCTAAATTTAAAACAATAACAATTTCTTTTCGGATTTCCTAGAAAAAACTAAATTCATTTGAAAAATTTCTTTGTAAACATTAAATTTATTAATATTAAGTGCTGCAAACGATACAGTGGATAAATCAAGTGTTGATATATGTAATTACAAATAGATTTTAATAAAAAAAACTTTAAAAAATTACTAATAATTGTAAAAAAACGACTGTTTTTTAAAAAGTAAAAAAATCTTTTTTTTGTATTATAAAGTAAATAAATAAATAAAAACAATTGGTTAGATAATTGAAAAATACTTATAATACTAATAGTAAATCAAAAATAAAAGAAGTAATGTTGGTGTTAAAATGTATCTTCATGAAATGTTAAAGAATAAATATAATAATTTGTATATTGTAAATAATATTAGATATTATAGAAATAAATAAATTTAATATATTATACGCATAAATTGATGTTGTTTTACAATAAATAACGATTTGTGTTAAAAATATTATGCTCGTGTAAGGTTACCCATACCTATGTTTTATTGCTTCATGGCAAAAATAACGCGCAGTGCCCTGCACAGAAAAGGAACTTTTAAAGTAAATGTCATCAAAGTTTATATTCTTCATAAAACTTTCAACTTGGTCAAAGCCAAAATAAAGTAAAACATATGAAAAAAAAGGAGAAGTGAGACAACTAAATAGTTCTGAAACCAGCTACAACAAACGTTAAGCGACTGAAATCCTCTGCTTGCGACCGCTCATACTCTGTCCCAGATGACAGCACAAAATGGCAACAATTACAATCCAAATCAACCAAGAAAGAAAACTACTCTCCAAAATCGCAAAATCCAACTGTTCACGATTACGCAAGATGACCAAGTAAACATCACAACAACTCAGAGATAAGAAGGAAAGTAGAACTGCGATTCGAGAAAATCAAATTTCATTTTAAAGGCCGCTTTACTTAAAAAAATCGTAGGAAGACAATATTGTAGCATGTGTAACCATCAACGTAATAGGGCTAAAACAAAAAAATCCCAGCGGCAGGTATATCCGCTAGAAATAGGTAGATTTCGGGGTCAGACGGTTTTGTGTCCAAATAAAATTAGATAAGTCAGATTAGTTTAAATAAAAAATATAAGTAGAAACAGAATAATTCAAAAAAATTATCGAACCAAATTAAATACATTATCCGAACTAACTCCATCAATACAATTTCGGAACAGTTTTATTTAAGTTGGTTTAAACTACTTTTAATAACATATTAAATCCACCAAAGATCAAATGAACTACGTCACAACTACAATTATACCATCACACATAATTTATAACATTATCAAACAATTTTATTTCAAAATCATCTTTTGTTGTTGTGTTTTTTTGTTCTTATTTAATCTTTTTTCAAACGGTTACTTAGTAAAAAAAATAAAAACAAAAGAGATTTTGATAATTTTTCTATGGTATTAAATGGGTTGATATTTTTCTTGTAAGGGTTGCATTATAATGCTTATAAAAATGGAACCTTTTGGGTTAGAAAGCTGAAATTTTTTGAGGCTATAGTTGAAAAGTATGTTTAAAAGCTAAGATGAATTTAAATAACATAAACTTAAACATGATGAAAGCATTGTTTTTTGCGTTTGTTTTCATTTCAACAGCCGTAGGGTCTCAACCGTTAGACTTAAACTATTATTTTTGAAAATTTTGGAAAGATTTATATATTAAGTACGTGAAGACATTGACATTATTTGCCGAAACGTTGTCCAAGACATTATTTGCCGAAACATACAGAGAAAATTATTTTGGTGTAGGTCAAAAAGTGCGACCGTGAGAGTGCCGCTAAATTCCGTTATACCTCATATCGTTATATATATATATATATATATATATATATATATATATATATATATATATATATATATATATATATATATATATATATATATATATATATATATAATTTTTTTTTTTTTGTTTTTCCATCTCCGCTTATCACATATAGTCGTTTGGCATCAAAATTTTTCCGAAATTCCGAGATGAAGCCCATTGCAATAGGTAGATTTTTATATGAAATCTACCTAAAAGAAAAGAATTAGCTTGATTTGTAAGGACCCAATTGTAAGGATATTATATATATATATATATATATATATATATATATATATATATATATATATATATATATATATATATATATATATATATATATATATATATATATATACATATATATATATATATATATATATATATATATATATATATATATATATATATATATATATATATATATATACATATATATATATATATATATATATATATATATATATATATATATATATATATATATATATATATATATATATATATATATATATATATATATATATATATATATATATATATATATATATATATATATATATATATATATATATATATTAGGGCGGCAACTTTGAAGTTTTGGCATCCGATCCGGGGAGCGCATTGATAAAAAGTTGCGGGGGTCTTTAAAACTACTATATTCCAAATTTGAGCTCAATCGGTTAATTCTCTCCACTGGCCCAAATTCGATTTATAAAGAAACCTCACTTTGAAAGTAAGCATTTTTTTAAACTGCTGACGACTCCACAAATGTTTTTCGATTTTCAAATTTTTTTACTTCACCACAATTTTAAATTGTGTGAAGTAATGCAATCTATCGTGAAAAAAAAAAATCTTACATACCCCAAATTTTGTTTTTTCTTTTGTTTTGGACCATCCTCTATCCAAATAGCCAATAAAAATTTTGGTGTACGTCTGTGTGTGGGTGGGTGGGTGGGTGGGTGGGTGGGTGGGTGGTTGGGTGGGTGGGTGGGTTGGTGGGTGGGTGAGTTTTCTGCATAGGATCTTGATGAAACTTTGGCAAATGATACAGGTTCACTTGAAAATAGAAGATCTGGATTCATTTTAAATTTGGACAAAATGGCGGGGGGTCTCCCGAACACCTCTAAGTTTAAATCTTGAATAACTTCTGATCTCGAGCTATGATCTTATTGAAACTTAGTATATAAGGTTTTAATACTGTTTCCAATATTTCTGCATACCAACTTCCGGTTTGTCACTTCCGGTTAAAAAGTTTTTTTTTCAGGTGTTTATCCCTACTGTAGCCTACAATTACCGACCGATTTTCATGAAACGTTGCGAAAAGTTTTTAAATAACATGAGAAAGATTTTATCAGCTTTTGGAGCACATTGGATAAAGGGTTGGGGGGTCCACCATACAACAGGTGGTTTTTTCCACAAAGTTTTTATGTTTGTTGGGAGCATAAAACATTCATTCGTGAATGAATTTTGATGACACTTTGGAAAAAGATGCAAACATGTATGACAAAGAACTGATTAGTTTTTGAGCGATAGTGAACAAAGTGGTGGGGGGTCCCTGGAGCACCTGTTTTTTTGAAAGCTCTATAACTTCTGTACGTGATAAGCGAATTGGATGAAACTTGGTACATGAGTATGTAGTACGGTTTAAAATAGTTCTGCATCCCAACTTCCGGTTTTTCACTTCCGGTAAAAAAAATTTTTTTGTACTTTTTTGAAGTTTTTTCAGTGTGTCCTTATGCACACTACAGCCTACAATAATGAAGTGATTATGATGAAACTTATGGAATAGGGTTCCAATTAGTGTGAAAAGATAATTATTATGTTTTGGGACACATTGATCAAAGTGGTGGGGGGTCTACCATACAAATGCTGACTTTTCACACTTTGTTTTTTAAGTTTGTTGGGAGCATACAGACTTCATTCATTATTCAATTTTAATGACACTTTGGCAAATGATGGAGACTTAAGTAACAAAGAACTGATTAGTTTTTGGATAATATTGGAATAAGTGGTGGGGTCCTCCCGAACACCTGTTTAATGTGTCACACTTTTTTCAATGTTTGTTGGGAGCACACAGCATTCGTTCGTGAACGAATTTTGATGACACTTTGGAAAAAGATGCAAACATGTATGGCAAAGAACTGATTAGTTTTGAGCGATAGTGAACAAAGTGGTGGGGAGCCCTGGAGCACCTGTTTTTTTGAAAGCTCTATAACTTCTGTACGTGATAAGCGAATTGGATGAAACTTGGTACATGAGTATGTAGTACGGTTTAAAATAGTTCTGCATCCCAACTTCCGGTTTTTCACTTCCGGTAAAAAAAATTTTTTTGTACTTTTTTGAAGTTTTTTCAGTGTCTTTATGCACACTACAGCCAATAATAATGAAGTGATTATGATGAAACTTATGGAATAGGGTTCCAATTAGTGTGAAAAGATAATTATTATGTTTTAGGACACATTGATCAAAGTGGTGGGGGGTCTACCATACAAATGCTGACTTTTCACATTTTGTTTTTTAAGTTTGTTGGGAGCATACAGACTTCATTCATTATTCAATTTTAATGACACTTTGGCAAATGATGGAGACTTAAGTAACAAAGAACTGATTAGTTTTTGGATAATATTGGAATAAGTGGTGGGGGTCCTCCCGAACACCTGTTTAATGTGTCACACTTTTTTCAATGTTTGTTGGGAGCAACACAGCATTCGTTCGTTATCGAATTTCGATGACACTTTGGAAAAAGATGCAAACATGTATGGCAAAGAACTGATTAGTTTTTGAGCGATAGTGAACAAAGTGGTGGGGGGTCCCTGGAGCACCTGTTTTTTTGAAAGCTCTATAACTTCTGTACGTGATAAGCGAATTGGATGAAACTTGGTACATGAGTATGTAGTACGGTTTAAAATAGTTCTGCATCCCAACTTCCAGTTTTTCACTTCCGGTAAAAAAAATTTTTTTGTACTTTTTTGAAGTTTTTTCAGTGTCTTTATGCACACTACAGCCTACAATAATGAAGTGATTATGATGAAACTTATGGAATAGGGTTTCAATTAGTGCGAAAAGATAATTATTATGTTTTAGGACACATTGATCAAAGTGGTGGGGGGTCTACCATACAAATGCTGACTTTTCACACTTTGTTTTTTAAGTTTGTTGGGAGCATACAGACTTCATTCATTATTCAATTTTAATGACACTTTGGCAAATGATGGAGACTTAAGTAACAAAGAACTGATTAGTTTTTGGATAATATTGGAATAAGTGGTGAGGGTCCTCCCGAACACCTGTTTAATGTGTCACACTTTTTTCAATGTTTGTTGGGAGCACACAGCATTCGTTCGTGAACGAATTTTGATGACACTTTGGACAAAGATGCAAACATGTATGCCAAAGAACTGATTAGTTTTTGAGCGAAAGTGAACAAAGTGGTGGGGGGTCCCTGGAGCACCTGTTTTTTTGAAAGCTCAATAACATCTGTACCTGATAATCGAATTGGATGAAACTTTGTGCATAAGCATTTAGTATGATTTACAAAAATTCTGCATCCCAACTTCCGGTTTTTTGCTTCCGGTAAAAAAAAATTTTTTTACTTGTTGGCAGTTTTTTCAGTGTCTTTATGCACACTACAGCCTACAATAATGAAGTGATTATGATAAAACTTATGGAAAAATTTCAATTAGTGTAAGAAGATAATTATCATCTTTTGGGACACATTGATCAAAGTGGCGGGGGATCTACCATACAACTGCTGAATTTTACACTTGGTTTTTAAAGTTTGTTGGGAGCATACAGATTTCATTCATTAATCAATTTTAATGGCACTTTGAAAAAAGATAAAGACTTTATTGACAAAGAATTGACTAGTTTTTGGACAATATTGGGATAAGTGGTGGGGTCCTCCCGAACACCTGTTTATTGTTTCAATGTTTGTTGGAAACATACAACATTCGTTCGTTAAGTAATTTTGATTACACTTTGCAAAAAGATGCAAATATGTATGGCAAGGAACTGATTAGTTTTTTTAGCGATAGTGAACAAAGTGGTGGGGGGTTCTCCAAGCACCTGTTATTTTGGAAGCTCAATAACTTCTGTACCTAATAATCGAGTTGGATGAAATTTGGTACATACCCATTTAGTAAAGTTTACAACAGTTCTGCATCCTAACTTCCGCTTTGTCACTTCCGATAAAATTTTTTATACTTTTTTTCGTACAACAGAATTTATGTTTGTTGGAATACTACTGCCTGCTTTAATATTTTTATTATTAGAACTACGAAGTCCATAATATTGGTTAGCTTTTAATTAAAGTATTTTATGGATATTAGCTCATTATATATCCAGATCACTATGTTTCCAGAGCTGTGGTGAAGTCAGCCTATGCATCAGCGTCGCAATATTTTTTGTTGCATCCCAAATTAATAGTTTTTAAAATAAAAATTTTTTTTTTTGTTAAATTAGATAAATTACATAACAAAAGGGTTGTTCAAAGTTGAAAATTTTTGAAATTTGAGTTTTTTTTGCCATTTTTTTTAAAATATGGAAGTGCAAAATTCATTTTAGACTAAAAAGGTACACTACAAAGTTTTAGTACACATTTTGCTGCGTTCATAAATATATTATTTTTTTTAAAAGCTGTATTTGTTTAAAAGTTATGATTTTTTTAATAATAAGTGATTTTATTTATTACTTCGGTCTGAAAGACCTAAGTATTACATTCATGAGCTCAAAGTGAAATTCTTACCCTCACTTTTTTGGCATTTCTCGACGTTTTAGGACCTACTGATTCTAAAAAAACAAACAAAAAATGTATGTCTGTCTGTAGGCCGTACCTTTTTAGTCTAAAATGAATTTTGCACTTCCATATTTTAAAAAAAATGGCAAAAAAAACTTAAATTTCAAACATTTTCAACTTTCAACAACCCTTTTGTTTGTTTGTTTTGTCTAATTTAACAAAAAAAAAATTTTTTTGTTTTAAAAACTATTAATTTGTGATGCAACAAAAAAAGTTGCCAGCAGTTTGAAAAAATGCTTACTTTCAAAGTGAGGTTTCTTTATAAATCGAATTTGGGCCAGTGGAGAGAATTAACCGATTGAGCTCAAATTTGGAATATAGTAGTTTTAAAGACCCCCGCAACTTTTTATCAATGCGCCAAAATTTATTTTTGACATGAATATTTTTCCATACAAAAAGTGGGCGCCCTAATATATATATATATATATATATATATATATATATATATATATATATATATATATATATATATATATATATATATATATATATATATATATATATATATATATATATATATATATATATATATATATATATATATATATATATATATATATATATATATATATATATATATATATATATATATATATATATATATATATATATATATATATATATATATGTGTGTATATATATATATATATATATATATATATATATATATATATATATATATATATATATATATGTACTAGCGGGACCCGGCGTGCTTTGCTACGCCTTTAAATAAAGTTTGTGTGTATACATTTTGTTGACGTAGTAGCAATACTTTCAAAGAGTAGTATTGGGAAATCATTTTCTATTTTTTTTTTAAATATGAATGGAAAACGATCAGCACTCTAGTTGATCAGCAAAATATAAAAAAATAGTATTATATATAAAACAAAGGATATATAAAAAATACGCGATCAAATAAGTTTTCAGGTGTGTAAGGTTTCAGGTGTGTCTCTATATAGAACATTATTCGGAACAAAAATGGATTCACAAATTTTCACAGTGCTCATGCGGTTTAATATACGCTTTCTTTACCGGCAGGTTACTATAAAAACGTTGCAAACAATTTTGATCGTTATGTCATTTTATAATCAGCAAGGGCTGTAAGAATAGTGACAATATATTTGATGAAGGTATAGAAGAAGTGATGCAAAAAAGAAATAGAAGAAGTGATGCAAAATAATCAAAATTCTTTGGAAGTTTTTGTATTAGAATTCATAGAATGTAAATTCATGGGATGAGAAATATTTCTATTTAGTGAACATCCTAAGTCATTTTAAAGTCGTTATGGATTGTTGCAAATAAATGCGAAACTAATATCTTACACACGGTCAATATATTGGCATATATGTTCCATATAGACAACATTAATGGAATATTAATTTTTGGGCGATTTTGTGAGTAATTATTGCTCAAAGTAATTATTCCCGATAATAAGTAATTATTGTCGGGATTGAACTCACACTGATCAGAGACATCATAGTTCAAAGCCATCTTACAGACTCAGCCACAGTGGATGAAACAACAATAAAACATATTTTAATTTTCATGTTCCGATAATTTCTAAATTGAAACTTCATTATCTCATATTTTTATTTAAATTGAATTCTCCATCTGTGATTATACAACTGTAAATTGTATTTGTTCCCGACACGAAACACACAAAAACTGTTTTAAAGAAGTTTTTCTGAGCAAGGTTGCCAACTGTGGTGTTTTCACCCGGAGTTTCAGGTTTTTTATGCTGTTCTCCGGTTACCGGGTTTTGGCATAAAAATCTCCGGTTTTTTTTCAAAATATTTCAAATTTGCATCGTAAACGCATTGAAATTTTTTTGTTCTGTTTTAAAAACAGAATGCACGAATGCACCCCATAAATTGTGACTTATGCTTTATGACATAATAGATGCAATTAACCAATTAATTATAAAACGTCAAATTATATTCATATATTTTTAATCAGTTTTCATGAATTATGGTGGTTGGTATAGGTTAATTTTAATAGCGATTTGATTCTACTAATTCATCGTTGTACTGACTGTTTTGTAATTGTAAGTAATTTATTATATTAATATAAAAATATTTAATATTAAAGTAAAATTTTATTAAAGTGAACATCTTTATACTTTAACTTAAATCATTTCAAATTTTAGTCAACAATGCCAAAATCAAAAAGAAATGAAAACATAAGAAGCAAAGAATATTTTACTTCATTCCAGTCCAGTCCATTGATAAACAAAAACTATAGGAAATGGATATTATGTTTTAATTATTATGTTTATTTGTTTTATTAAAATAAAATAAGGAACTTAATTTAATAAAAAAAATTTGTTTTTTATTAAATATATTTTTTTATCATTGGTGGAGATTTTATCTCAAAAAACACATATTGGGGATCAAGAATCACCACAACAAAAGGTAAAGAACTGTACGAAGCAGGACAGATAAAAAAGGGTGATTTTCATTCCGGTGGTTCTCCGACCTACTGGCCAACCGACCTTGGTAAGGTACCTGATTTATAAGACTTCTTTATTACAAGGAATATGTCAAAAAACTACATAGATATTGAAAATAACGAAGGGTTGTCGTCAGATCACTCTCCTGTTATAATGACAGTTAGTGAAAACATAATCAAGCGGACATATGCACCTAAACTAACAGGTAAAAACACTAATTGGAATGTTTTTCGTGAGTGTATAGAAGAGAAAATAGATCTACAAGTACCAATTAGAAACCCAGAACACCTAGAAACAGAGCTAGAAAGGCTGATTGAAGCTGTACATTTTGCAGCAACGACAAGGACTCCAGCACCGCATCCTAATCGTATTCTTACCGCAAACTTTCCCATGGAATTAAGAGAATTGATAAAATCAAAGCGCAAGGCACGTAAAATCTGGCAGACAACTCGATTTCCAGAACACAAAACTATTTTAAATAATCTGTGCCTACAAGTAAAGACAGCTATTAAAGAAGCAAAAAATGAATCTATTAACAGATATCTCTCAAGTCTTTCTGGTGATAAAAGCAATGAGTACTCACTTTGGAAAGCAACAAAGGGACTCAAAAGACCAATAGTGCAGATCCCTCCGATTAAAAAAGATGATGAAACATGGGCCAGAAGTGCTAAACAAAAGCTGATCTATTTGCAGAATTACTAGAGAACACCTTCAAGCCATTTGGTCGACTAACAGAAGACGAAAACATAATGAAAGCGAACAAAACTGATTCACAAGAAATTTCATATGTAACATTACATGAACTTAAACAAGAAATACGTATCAGTTTGGTTCCAAAAAAGGCCCCAGGCTACGATTTAATCACCAGTGATGTGGTTAAAATGCTACCTGATAAAGGTATGCGCAAAATACTTCATATAATTAATGCAGCATTCCGATTAAGTTATGTACCGATGCAATGGAAAGTAGCAGAAGTGATTATGATCCTAAAACCGAATAGATCACCAAATGACAAAAAACTCGTATAGACTGATATCATTACTCCCAACGATATCGAAGCTTTTTGAAAAACTTTTTCTTAAAAGACTTAAGCCAATAATAGAAAATAGAAACCTCATACCTTCGCAACAGTTTGGTTTCAGAGAAAACCACTCTATACCATCGAACAAGTGCACAGGATCACGAATATTATTGAAGAAACGATTGAAGCCAAAATGGTATGCTCCGCAGTCTTTCTTGATGTCGCTCAAGTTTTTGATAAAGTTTGGCATCATGGTTTAAAGTATAAATTGCATAGAGATCTGCCCAAACAGTTTGTTATGCCGCAATCTGAGGAATTATCTAACCAGTAGTATTTATAAGAGAGTCTACACCCCACTCCAGAACGAGTTCAGGTTCTGTATTGGTAGACTGAAGGAAATGTATGCCTTGGTAGTGAGATTTAGCGGTCAACGAACAGTCAAGGATACATTTTCTTCAGTCGCCACACTGTTCTATTTTTTTCTCTCCCTTATAAACTCACTACTTGGTAATCCTAAAGTTTAACATCCGTAACTACATAAACCAACAACTTAGTACAACGAAAATACATTACCTGCTTCATTATCAAAACCATTAATTATTCGCGTTGCTACAACAACACGTCGGGTTGCTTCAGTATCAGTTTCTATTAAAAAAAAAAACTACCAATCTCACAATTAACATTGCTTAAATTCGTAAACATTCTTCTACTTTGTTTTAATCAAACAAAAAATAAAACTCATGTAGTTGCAATTGCATTTTTCTATTTTTTGTTGATGCTATCAGACACAATCTCATCATCATCTGTTTGAATAAACTGTTAATAAATTGTTGCATTTCGGGATTATTGTTATTTCGTTCTCTCTATAATCTTTAATAACTGAAAACAAAACGAACACGGATTATATGTTGTCGATCCTTCTTTCTTTTTTTTATACTTGGTTGACGATCTCATTCTAAAAAAACCGATTAAATTCCTTTGTCTGGGAAAATACAACAACAGAGAGAAGTATACAATGTTTTTGAATGGTCATCTCCTTCGCTCCCATTCGTTTAGATTATTTAAACAAAGCATTTTTCATAATTTTGTTCAGTATGATTTTGATGAAAAATCAATTAAAAGTTCGTCTTGATTTGAAATTGACAAAGAAAAAGATTTATGTAAACTTAAAATCAGTTTCTTTCCTTTTCATGTGTTATATTATATTCTGTATTGTGATTGTTGAAAAGGAAAAATTTTAAATTAATTTAAAAAAATTTTGAGTTGATTTTTGAGATAGATCAAAAAAATGTATAATTACAAATTAAAATACAAATTCATGTTGATCAATTTGTCGAAAAGATGAAATTAATAAAATTTAAAGATATGGTGTCTCATAAAACCTTGTAATTTATTTAAAATACATCTAAAATCGAAAAATGAAAAAAAATTAACAAGTGTTCTGATTTTTTTACGCAGTTTAATCCAAATAGAAACGGTTTCAAAGTGAAATAAATAACTTGTAATAATTTACGTCATCGTGGTTGTGATTTTGGATTGAACGTTTGAATACGTTGGTGATACTGGTGTTAATAGTAAAATTACTAACAAGTCCAATAGTGCGTATATGCAAGGCGTGGTCGGCTTACCGGGTGATAAAATTATAGTTTAACATCATTTAATTTTGATCCAACCTCAAGAAGTCATAAGCGTAATTCAAAAGTTGGATTATGAATCTGAGGAAAACAATCCAACGATCTGCACATTTTTTGGGAAACGACAAAATTAAAAATTGGAATAAAACCAACCAACATTGAAGTTCATCATCAGCTATATTAACATAAGGTTAGATTTTGCTTTTGTATTATATAAATTTTACTAAATACTTGAAATTTTTTCTTGGTTAATTATTCTAAGACGAAATGGTCTTATAAAAGAGTTCATTATTTAGGGATTTTTTCTTGGCTAAAGCCACATTGCGGTTTTTCACATTTTTTTTTATACACCCTTGGCATAACGTTGTGTCAAAACAACGTTATAAATTTTGGCGCTGAAACAGAAAAAAACTGGTTTTAAAACGGTAAAACGTTTTAAACCACCAATTAATTTAACTTTTGTTGAATATTTTTGAAGATATTAACTTCGTTTTAAAAATATCGGTTTTTTTGTTGGATCGACTTGGTCGAATTTGTGATAATTTTGTTACATCTAATGTTATATATATATATATATATATATATATATATATATATATATATATATATATATATATATATATATATATATATCTATTGTATTTTATATTTATTGCATTTTTTTTTATATATACTATTGTATTATGATATTATGATATATATCTTTATATTTGATCGTTGTTCATGATCCAGCAAATAATCTTTACAACGTTATAGTCGAATTAAACCATGGGTATCTCTAAGAAAGAATCCAAGAAGGCTTAACCTTCTTAACATGTTTCGTTGGTTAAGGGTCGCCTCTGTCTTTTGGCATGCGATCACCAAGCGGATTTTTTTTTAATAATATTAGTAAAATTTCAATTAGTTTTCCTTCCGAGACTGAATGCAGCTTTACTGGTCGAGTGTTTATGCGGAAGAGAAGGGAAGCCTGTCAGTCCAACGGACAGCCAGGATCCCTTCTACAATGCTAAGCACTCCTCCATACAAGTGAAACTGCATCCAGATCTCCACTTTGTTGGGAAGAACCAACGTTCAACCCAACCTCCCTTCACAATTTCAATGGACTTAGCAAATCCATCCAACATCGCGTTTCAATAGTAAATTCGGTCTTGTACTGAAATCGGATCTGGAGACTGGTACTCTATACTGGTCTACTCCCAACAAACGATATTAGTCTTAATTGTTTTTCTTAACTTTTCTAGTTTTATATTTTTCTTAGTTTTAAGGATGAATGAACTCAGCATATGATTTTTGTAGATAACAGATATTTAGGCTGAATCTTTAAACAATGCTGAATTCATTTCATCACGCGGGAGGGTACTAGAATGTAGATTTTAGGATTTTTAGGCCTATTTTTGTTCTAGACCTCACATGTCGTTTCTGGGAAGAGATCGCGAGTTCGATTTTCCACTTCGAATCTTCGTTACAATTCCTTTTAAAAATTTTTTGATTATACAGTCAATCGGTGTGGGCTTTGCCCAGGAAAAATCTCTAACAATTATAAATAAATAAATAAATAAATCTCTCCTTTTTTAAATAAATTAATAAATAAATAAATATTTTAATTTATAAATATTTTTACAAATAAATATTTTCTCACACATATTTTGATAAATAAATATTTTTTATTCTTCATAAATAAATATATATACATTTTTTTTAAATTCAATAAATAAATAATTAAATAATTAAATAAATGAATATTTTCTCATTTTATAAATAAATAAATAAATATATATATTTATATATTGAATAATTTATATATTAAATAAATAAGCATTGAACATCAAGAAAATAAATAATTAAATTTTTCCTACTCAATAAGTAAATCAAGGTGTACTAGTTGCAACAGAATAAATAGATTGTAAGTAAATCAATATTTTTTTGCATTTAAATATTTAAATAATAATTTTTTTTCCTAGGATCTTTAAGATCAATAAATTTTTCTCTGTAAAACGAAGGTTGAAGGAGTTGATTATTCAAGGTATTTGTATATTTCTTTCTGCTGTTGTTGGTCGCGTGTTCACGATTTTGAGTCGACTTACAATCTTTATTACGCTTTACAATTCTTTTACGGTTGTTGTGTTTTTTGACATTTTTGCGCGGAAAAACATTTTAGGGGGTCACGATCATTATCGTTTGTTGTTGGTTTTGTTGAGTTGCATTTTTTTTTATATTTTTTGTCCTTTTTTACATAAAATCTGACAACAAAAAAGAAATGTCAGTTGTTCCGTTGGACCATCCGTTCTACGGTCTTGAAGAATACGAGTTGTGGGTCGAGTGCTTCCTCCGGGACATACAGTACAACAGCGAGGACTGGATACAACAATTGAGTGACGCTGCGCGTAATCCAGCTACAAGAATGTTTCAGTCCCACACGGCGAACATGACTGAAGAAAGCGAAGCGATTGTAGACGCTGCCTTATTGTTGTCCAGTAAAGCGAGGGATCTTGTACCCTCAGTACAACCACACATTTTACAGGGCCTTTTAAACCGTGTTAAACATTATCTAGATCGTGTCAACCGATTGGGTGACAGTGATGAAATTGTGTACGGCCGTAATTATGCCACTAGAAGTTTGAATGAATCACTCAATAGGATTAAATCTTTGTCTCCTCTACTTTCTTATCAACAAGTGGCTAGGATACAGGCAGTGCCAGCACCAGTAATGCAGCAGGAAGAGTACGAAGACTATCAGGACTTGAGTCAATTTTGCACAGATTGGCTTCCTCTATTCTCAGGGGATGGGTCATCACCAGATGCTCACGAGTTCATCCATTTGGTTGAAGTGGCTGCACGGAGGGATCAGGTGACCATTGATGATTTAAAGTCAATCGTTCCCCGGTATCTTCGTGGAGTCGCGGATAAACATTATATAAGCCTTACTTATGAGTATCGGGTGGTGACCTACTCCATACTCCGAGAAAGTTTATTACAAACGTTTGGTACTCTTAACGACGATAAGGCTGTACTGAGTGCACTACTAAACAGAAGACAAAATGAAAATGAGATGATATTTGATTACATTATAGAGGTTAGCAAGCTCAACAAACGACTGGCTCAACCATTTTCAGAAAAGGAGATGATTGAGATTGTAAGGGAAGGCATGTCAGATAAATTAAAAAGTGCTACAATGGTGGCTAATGTAGTTACCCTAGCTGACTTGCGGGTACTGTGCCAGAAATATGAAACGCTATGGTCATCTTTCCCAACAACATCGAAAACAACTTGTCATCTAGAAATACAAACTGATGGAACCCGATGCATTGCCACAGAAGCAATGGAGAGCTTTTTGACAACTACGAACGAGCAATCGATAAATAACCCCTGTATTTTAACAGATATACACATTGAACCTAAATCTAGCTCAGTTCAAACTCCGGCTCAACGAAAACTAATTTCTTTAAAGCGCCATGAACGTTTTAAACGCTATCTAAAGTTGCGAAAGATTTTCAATAAAGCATGTGTTGTTTCTATCATTTCCGAACTAAATGATTCTAGGCCACATATTTACATCGACATCCTTGATAAAATTGTATATGGACTTCTGGATAATAGGGCTGCTATCAGTTTTCTAGGAAGAAATTCTTTAGAGTTATTAAATAATGCCGGAATCTCATATCGTAAGTTTTCATCTTTCATCCGGACAGTGGATGGAACACGTAACCATATTTTGGGGTATGCCGACGTTCCAATTTCTTTCAACGGTTTTACAAAATCTTTTAGGTTCTATGTAGTCCCAAGTCTCAAGGAGGAGGTGTATCTGGGTGCAGATTTTTGGAGAGACTTTGGCATCACTCCTTCATTTATAGCTGATCTAGTTCAGAGTGATCGTAACCAAGAACGAACACATAGTCTCGAAGTTCCAATTGCGCAAGCACTTTATCATGCGGATCAGTTAGCGAACCTCAGATCTAACGTGCAACAACATTTAATAGCTGCGTTACAAAGGCCTCAACAGCAATATACTTGGCGAACGCGAACTCGACCTCAAAGTTTTCAGCCACAACAGCGGGTCTCGGTACGGCAACATCGCTTGGGTGGTGCAGCTAATAAACGATCAGCCAAGATGTCTTCACAATTAGTACCAGCCATAATAGAGTGCAAGGTTGGTGAGAATATGTACAAGTGTGCGAATTTAGATGGTAAGGACATAGGGACTTACCCTTCTAAAGACATCCGATTATGACATTTAATTAATCCCCATCAGTTTTAAATCTGTTAACTTACTTTGTACTAGTATTCTTATTTTTATTAATTTATTAATTATTGATATTTTTTTATCTATCCCTGTTAATTTATTCTGTTATAGTTTTTTTTATCCTTATCAATTTATTAATTATTATTAATTTTTTTTTATTATTCTTTATATTAGTATCTTGATTTATTGAAATTCTCACCTTGGTTGTTCTAATAAATCATCCACTATGCTTAACATATTAACGTTTTTGTGTTAGATGTGGGCCGCTTAAGACTTTGTCTGCGGTTATCTGACTCTACTTTGAATTAGCTTACCCTCCCCATTCATTTGTCATTAAATTTTAAAAATTTTTACTATTTTTTCTAAATAGCTTTCATCGCTGACAATAGTAATGCTGTCTCTCATTACCTCAAATTGAATTTTGGTACTTGAGGGCACTGTTCAGTAAGAGTATTAGGTAGTTTTTTTCATTAGTTTTAGTTTTTTCTTTAGTTTTAGTTTTTTGTGAAATTTGATGTAAGAAAGAGATTGTTAGGCTCATATCTGTCATCAGTTCCACATACAATTACTGAACAGGGCTCTCAAGTATGGAATTTCGGTGGATGGTCATGATGGTCAACATTTTTATTTCCTTTTATGACAATAGAACTTACCTTAAATAAATATTCTCATTAACTTGCATCTGTCACTTGACTCATTTGCGAACGCTTACCAACTTTGCGCTGCTTGTTGTCTGCTGGGACTCGGCATGTCTCAATTGGGGAACTTTTACAGCGAGACATGACAGTTTACACGATATCATTAATGCAGCTGATCAACAAAACTCTGGCGTTCTACAATCAAGAATTTGGATGCAATAGTCATTAATTCAACATAAATAAAACAATTTTTTTTTGAAACATCTATAATTCACAACTCTTTCATAATGGATATACAACATCAGTAATTCTAAACATCTTTATTTTTCATCATGGTTACTCAACATCTACAATGCGTACTTTCTTTCATCATTTAGCGTCACGCAAAAGTGCTAAACATCTGGTTGTCTTGGGAGAGGCACTCGTTTCATCAATTCGTATACCTAGTATCGGTAAATAATGGTGATAGCATCATATTTTCTTTCCTTAATCTTCACAAAAAGCATTTCCCTGTTGAATGCTTGTTTGATATCGGTTCAGGAAATTGTCTGTTATGCCGCAATCTGAGGAATTATCTAACCAGTAGTATTTATAAGAGAGTCTACACCCCACTCCAGAACGAGTTCAGGTTCTGTATTGGTAGACTGAAGGAAATGTATGCCTTGGTAGTGAGATTTAACGGTCAACGAACAGTCAAGGATACATTTTCTTCAGTCGCCACACTGTTCTATTTTTTTCTCTCCCTTATAAACTCACTACTTGGTAATCCTAAAGTTTAACATCCGTAACTACATAAACCAACAACTTAGTACAACGAAAATACATTACCTGCTTCATTATCAAAACCATTAATTAATCGCGTTGCTACAACAACACGTCGGGTTGCTTCAGTATCAATTTCTATTAAAAAAAAAACTACCAATCTCACAATTAACATTGCTTAAATTCGTAAACATTCTTCTACTTTGTTTTAATCAAACAAAAAATAAAACTCATGTAGTTGCAATTGCATTTTTCTATTTTTTGTTGATGCTATCAGACACAATCTCATCATCATCTGTTTGAATAAACTGTTAATAAATTGTTGCATTTCGTGATTATTGTTATTTCGTTCTCTCTATAATCTTTAATAACTGAAAACAAAACGAACACGGATTATATGTTGTCGATCCTTCTTTCTTTTTTTTATACTTGGTTGACGATCTCATTCTAAAAAAAACGATTAAATTCCTTTGTCTGGGAAAATACAACAACAGAGAGAAGTATACAATGTTTTTGAATGGTCATCTCCTTCGCTCCCATTCGTTTAGATTATTTAAACAAAGCATTTTTCATAATTTTGTTCAGTATGATTTTGATGAAAAATCAATTAAAAGTTCGTCTTGATTTGAAATTGACAAAGAAAAAGATTTATGTAAACTTAAAATCAGTTTCTTTCCTTTTCATGTGTTATATTATATTCTGTATTGTGATTGTTGAAAAGGAAAAATTTTAAATTAATTTAAAAAAATTTTGAGTTGATTTTTGAGATAGATCAAAAAAATGTATAATTACAAATTAAAATACAAATTCATGTTGATCAATTTGTCGAAAAGACGAAATTAATAAAATTTAAAGATATGGTGTCTCATAAAACCTTGTAATTTATTTAAAATACATCTAAAATCGAAAAATGAAAAAAAATTAACAAGTGTTCTGATTTTTTTACGCAGTTTAATCCAAATAGAAACGGTTTCAAAGTGAAATAAATAACTTGTAATAATTTACGTCATCGTGGTTGTGATTTTGGATTGAACGTTTGAATACGTTGGTGATACTGGTGTTAATAGTAAAATTACTAACAAGTCCAATAGTGCGTATATGCAAGGCGTGGTCAGCTTACCGGGTGATAAAATTATAGTTGAACATCATTTAATTTTGATCCAACCTCAAGAAGTCATAAGCGTAATTCAAAAGTTGGATTATGAATCTGAGGAAAACAATCCAACGATCTGCACATTTTTTGGGAAACGACAAATTAAAAATTGGAATAAAACCAACCAACATTGAAGTTCATCATCAGCTATATTAACATAAGGTTAGATTTTGCTTTTGTATTATATAAATTTTACTAAATACTTGAAATTTTTTCTTGGTTAATTATTCTAAGACGAAATGGTCTTATAAAAGAGTTCATTATTTGGGGATTTTTTCTTGGCTAAAGCCACATTGTGGTTTTTCACATTTTTTTTTTATACACCCTTGGCATAACGTTGTGTCAAAACAACGTTATAAGTTTTATGAAATTTTAAACTCTTACCTGGATGACCGCCACTTTAGAGTCAAATATGATGATAGTTATTCAACATTGAAAAAGATTGATGCAGGAGTTCCGCAGGGTAGCGTCCTAGGACCGGTACTATAGCTGCTATATACAAGAGATTTGTCTGGCCTAAGCAAAACAACTATTGCAACTTTTGGAGATGATACCGCTTGACCACCGGAAAAAACCGTAGAAGAAGCAACTAGCAAACTGCAATACGCTACTAATAAAATCCACAACTGGACAAAAAGATGGCGAATTAAGCTGAATGAAACAAAATCCTCTCATGATAACTTCACTAACCAAAAAGTAAGCCAAATACCTCTGAAAATCAACTCAACACAAGTTGCTTATGCAAACGCAGCAAAATATCTAGGTATGACTCTGGATGCTAAACTGAGATGGAAGGAACATATTAAAAAGAAAAAAGAAGAACTGAATTTGAAATTTAGAAAGATGTACTGGTTACTTGGTAGAAACTCAGTACTATCTATTCAAAACAAACTGCTTCTGTATCGTCAAATACTGAAACCAGTGTGGACGTATGGTATCCAGCTATGGGGCTGTACTAAGAAATCGAACGCGAAAATCATCCAGTTGTTCCAAAACAAAGTGCTGCGTTGCATTGTTAATGCCCCGTGGTACATCAGAAACGAAGACATCCATAGGGACCTAAAGATAGAGTTCGTGAAGGATGAAATAAAAAAATATGCAATTAAACACACCACGAAAATATTGAAATACGCCAGCTAATGGATGTGCCCGTTGCTGAAAGAAGGCTTAAAAGAACGAAGCCACTAGATTTGATTTTATAATCAAAAGTATACTTAATAAAATAATGTAGATGGGACTAACCAATGGGTTATACCCCAAAAAATGTGCTATAAATATGAAATGTAAATTACTAGATGAGCGAAGCTCAGTTGTTCTTTTATATTAATAAAAAAAAAATATATTTTTTTTAAAACTTCAAAATAAAGTTGACCTTTTCCGGTGAGTTTTTAAAATATATGGAGGTATAGTCTCTATTATGTTTTTTCTCCGGGTTGAAGAGTTGGCATCCATGTTTCTGAGAGAAAATAAAAAATGCTTTAAAATTGCAAAATTCATATGAATTAAAATAATTTCTTAAAGCTTAATCACTCTAAAAATCTCTCGAAACTTTATTTATTTTACACCAAATAGTGTAAAACTTTTGTTTATTTAACATTATACCCATCGCAAATTGTCGGTATCTCATAAGAAGGGAAATTCAAGAAAACTCGTTTTGATAACAGCCGTGTTCGATTTGACTGAAGCATTTGAAACAACGAAAAATGTAATACAATTGTTGTTGTTTTTACAGTTGTTTCAGTTACACTAAACGTACCTAACATTCAATTTACATTGTATCATTTTTATTGCAACAATTATTTATTTTAATAAGGAAAAAATTTCAAAATGTCGTTTTAATTCTATTTCTTTATTCGTGTGTTTGTGGGCACAAATTATATTTTGTGTTTTTCCGTCTAGATGCGTACACGAATAAATCAGATGGTATTACCACGTTAGCTGGCCACATACAGTTGTCCAGATGTGAGAAGTACGGATTCTCCAAATCTACCTGGTCCACATCCTTGCAGCAATTGTCCTTGTGCTTTGTTGGCGGTCATTGCAAAAGCGAGTTGGGATCATTGAAATGCTTGGGAACAGTACATCTTCCCCTTTGAACTTTCCATTCAAAATTGTAGCTTCAATGACATCTTTTTCACCGAAAGTTTTAAAAAAATTTGTGCTATTTCAAAATATTTGAAATATTTTTTAATAAAATGTGTTGTGTAGTTGGAATAACAATATGTGTCACAACAACAAATAAAACCCTTTAAGACCTAGGTTCCACAACATCATATTTTTTAAGATGATGAACGCAAATTTCTTATCCTTTGGTTTTTTATATTCTTTTTAAAGAATGGAAAACTAAATAATAAACCCTTATACATAATAATAAACGACATAGGGCAATATTTCATGAAAGGAAATAAAAATAAAATACTTTTTTTTTCAAATTTGTAGGAACAAAGCTAAATTGGGCTACTAATTATCGTTATAGTGCTAGAAGCATATACTAAGATCATAAAAAACATGGTTCAAGGATTAAACCCGGCATATTTAATAGTTATATGGAAGCTCATTTCTTCGAGCAAGCGAAAAACTTCATTCTTTAAGAAAATATACAAAAATAAAAAATTTGCGTCCATCAACATCTTAGAAAGCATGTTGTTATGGGACCTTATTCTTCAAAGGTTGTTATTTTTTGTTGTTGCACACATTGTAATTCGTACAACGCAACACATTTTATTTAAAAAAAATAATAGCGTGTCATCATCACATAGAAGAATATTAATACTATAACTAAGACTAAGGGTGCTATCCTTGATTGAAAAAAGATTGATTCATCCGCCGAAACCCCTAAGATATCGCTTTGGCTAGTGATATCTCACTGCTATTGCCAGTGGTATACGATATCTCAAGCTAACTGATATGCAAATAGCAGGGACCTAAGTACGCGGGGTTGTCACACCCATAGATCAAAAATTTTAAATTTAACAAATCTTCCTGCGGGAGTATCTAATTAATTCGTTAATGAATTCATTAATTTGAAAATTCATTAGTTTGAAAATTACGATTGCATACGTGTTGCCAGCTAAGTCCCACCATTTTCAATTAGTTTGTTCATCATGATTATCATTCGTGTTTGATCAACTATGCTTCTCGGTAAAGTATTTGTGCGGCTCCCATTTCGTAATTTTGAGCTTTAAACCGATTTTAAAGTCAGTGTTTATGAACTATCTTGTAGTGATTACTATAAAAATATTATGCCGGCAGACGCGTAGGGTTTTGAAGAAACGCTTTAAGGCAAATTCTGTATACATTAAAACAGACCAACCAAATAAAACCCCTGTAGCAAAACATGTTTTGGAAAATAAAATGATTATTTAAATTTTTCAATAGATAATATGAGGTTAAAGAAAGATGTGCACGACAGCAATAAATTGGATGCTTTTGAATCCCTTTACATTCATTAGAACATAAACGCAATTAATATCGACAAAGGCAACATAAATTCAAATTTATTTAATTTATTTACTAACCACACACGACAATTGGACAAAGCAAGCGTGGTGAATTTTCAAAACTTTGACATTAAAAACAACGCTTTAAATACAAATACGGCACCATCTATTGGCTAACCCAAATTTATGAGGCGTATATCACACTATCAAATATATTGGTCAATAAAAAAAATTTGACATGAAGTTGGAGAGTTTAAAGAATTGAATAAATGTATAAGGAAGAATAATTACGTGTGGCTACACGAATATTTTTTGAAGTATGTAATTTGTATATCTGTGCGTTCTTCATCCATGACATTAGACATATTTCGTTTTGTATTTTAAAATAAAATGATAGCTTTTATCCGAAATTCTACTTTGAGATATTCAAATTAAACAAAATTTATAAAAATTAAAGTTTGTTCATAAAATTGAAGTTGCATTAAAATATGTACAAATAATCTTAAATACACTGAAATTTGATCATCGAATTTCATATCCATGATTAGAATATTTTTACTAATACTACGCATAAAAAGGGCTTAGAATGATGTTTTAACAAAAACATAAAGTATTTGCTTACAAAAGCTGTTGTTTTCAAGTTTAATTTTATATTTTATTACCCTACATAAATGTAATCCATCGTTGTTAGGCCAAATTTCAAACGTTATCACAGCTGCATATAAGCTGTTCTTAAAGTAATTCAATATGATTAAAATTTGTGTTGTATGGACAATTAAAAATATTTATATTTGGAAATATAAGGAAATATTTTATTCAAACATATTAGGCTTTTAAATTTATATGTAACATTTATTATTTCTTTTATTTGTTTTGAGAAATGAGAATATAAATATGCAGATTGTAAACAGTACCACCCAGCTAGAATGCAAACACTATCAAACTTCACCAATACTAAAAATTAGAAGCTTCACTCCAAATGTCTAGTTACTCTTTCTTAGATTTATTCAATGGTGTAAAGGTTGTAAAATAAGCTTCGTTAGTTTTTCATCCAGTTTTGATGACAATTTTTTTTACCTCTAATCGTTCTATTTTAATAAGCAATACAAATAAGAGTATTTTTCAATTTGATATTGATTTTTGTAAACTAATATTGAAGATCAATGAAAAATTTAAAAATATAAATTTATATTATTCTTTTCTTTAATTTTTACTCTTATTTTTATTCAAACTTTATAAAAACCAAAACAATAATTTTTTATAGGTTTCGATATTTTCTAACACTTCTATAATTAATATATAACCTCCACAAAATTATCAATAATCTTTGGTAACGTATTTGACTTAGCATAATATGCTTTTCGTTTATTATTAAACAAAACAAAACTTTCTTTACTAAAACATATTTGATAGTCTAATAATGGCTTTATACTAAGTTGAAGTTTACTATCAATCGAATAAATTGATTTACGCTGCCATCTGAAAGTTGGCATATGAACCATCCATATTTAACATTTAATTCGTAATTTAAAAAAAATTAGGTATTTAATCAAGATAATAACTATCCTATCTCTCAATCTGGACCATCATACACCCCTTGTACAAAATTTCATTAAGATTGGTTACGTTGTTGCGGAGTTTATCGCGGACAAACATCGTGACACGTGATTTTTATATATATATAATATAATATAATATATATATATATATATATATATATATATATATATATATATATATATATATATATATATATATATATATATATATATATATATATATATATATATATATATATATATATATATATATATATATATATATATATATATATATATATATATATATATATATATATATATATATATATATATATATATATATATATATATATATATATTAGATCGACCCATTTTTGTATGGAAATGCAAAATGTTGTTTTTTTTTTTGGTGTTCAGGGCTTGATTTGTTTATTGGTCCATACTGAATATCCACACAAAAAATTGGGTCAATTTGTGCATCCAAGAGCCAGCGCTTTTGCATATAGCAAAACAAGATTCGAAATTTCTTAGCTGTAAATACTCATATCTCAAAAACGCTTAATGATATGAAAAAAAAGTTAAAGCAAGCTCACCTTATTTTGCGATTGTCTAACTTTCTTAGAACAAATTTTTTTTCTCAGAATTACAACAAAAAAATGTTAGTGGAATTTTCTGAATTCGTTCTCAATTTTTCAAAAAGGCCTCATTGCCTCCAGTGACATTTAGGAAAAAAAAGTCTTAAACAAAATATTAATATTTTTGCTAAACTAACATTTATTTAGAACATACTTATAACTTTTATTCAAAAATAAAAAAGTTTTAGAACAAAAGATCCATTATTTTAAGTATTTCTTCAAATTTTCAGTTTAGCTTAACAGTGTATTTCTAAAAATATACAAAATCTATTAAAATTAATTAAACACAATATCATATTAATAAAAAAATTATTTGCCTTTAAAAATATTTGCAGAGTCACTTAGGAAAAACAACTATTATGCCAAGTGTCAGAATATGAGCATCGATCAATGCATTCCTGACAGTGTAGTTTATCGAGAAAAATTTTTGAAAATCGGATTTCTACGGTTTTGTGTTAATTCGTTAGTATTCTAAAAATATGGATGCAAAACCTAATTTTTTAAGAAGCAGTTCAAAAAATTTTAGTTATAAACTGTTAGAAGGTCTTGAAATTTGCATTTGCCTGTAGAGAACATTATTTAATAATTTACTAAAATGTCCATATCTTTTGATTAACTTAACCGAATTTCGTGATTTGATACTTGTTTAAAAGGTATTGAGCTAAGTAATTTTAATAAATTATTTTTGCACGTTTCAAATTTAGAAGCACACTTAGGTGACCTAAAAATTAAATATAATATTTTAAAATATGCAAAAGGTGATATTCTAGTACCTCTAGAATTTTTTGACTGAGATTTGAGTAACAATATCAAAACCGCAATGGAGAAAAAGTTACTATTTCATAATCAAACCCACATGACATCTAGGAAAGCAAATATTTTCAAACTAGTACAGAATAAAATATATTTAAATTTTTTCGTGTCTGACCAATCCTAGATATTTTTTGAAGTAGTCTTCAAAAAATTCCAAAATTTCTGTATGAAAACCCAGATTCTTGGATAGCAAATGAAGAGTATTTGAGCATTTAACAGCAAATTAAAGGAATTGTGGTCGTAATTCGTAAATGACGATGCAGAACGGGGAGTAAAGTTAATGACGGACTACAATAGACATATTAAGTCAAGATGAAGAACAGAAACCGTTCATCCTTCAAGATGTAGAGAATCATCGACAAAAAATCCTTAAAACCAACAAAAAATTCTGTTGCAGAAATCTTGCATGACTATTGGATAACTAAGTGCAACTATAACTTCACCAATAACTAAGTAAAAAATGTGTTAAATTATCATTTAAAACATCAATTTATAACAAAGTATGGAGTAATCAGCTAAATAGCATGTCGATTTATTACCTTGAATTTTCATTTCAACACTATTTCATATTTTGTCTAAACATTCTTACATTATATTTTGTTTTGCCTATTTCAAAATATTATATTTAATTTTTAGGTCACCCTATTATGCTGCTAAATTTGAAACGTGCAATAATTTACTGATATTACTTAGTTCAATACCTTTTAAACAAGTATAAAATCGAAATTCGGTTAGGTTAATCAAAAGATACGGGCATTTTAGTGAATTATTAAATAATGTTCTCTACAGGCAAATGCAAATTTCAAGACCTTCTAACAGTTTATAACTAAAATTTTTTGAACTGCTTCTTAAAAAATTAGTTTTTGCATCCAAATTTTGAGAATACTAACGAATTAACACAAAACCGTAGAAATCCGATTTTCAAAAATTTTTCTCGATAAACTACACTGTCAGGAATTCATTGATCGATGCTCATATTCTGACACTTGGCATAATAGTTGTTTTTCCTAAGTGACTCTGCAAATATTTTTAAAGGCAAATAATTTTTTTATTAATATGATATTGTGTTTAATTAATTTTAATAGATTTTGTATATTTTTAGAAATACACTGTTAAGCTAAACTGAAAATTTGAAGAAATACTTAAAATAATGGATCTTTTGTTCTAAAACTTTTTTATTTTTGAATAAAAGTTATAAGTATGTTCTAAATAAATGTTAGTTTAGCAAAAATATTAATATTTTGTTTAAGACTTTTTTTTCCTAAATGTCACTGGAGGCAATGAGGCCTTTTTGAAAAATTGAGAACGAATTCAGAAAATTCCACTAACATTTTTTTGTTGTATTTCTGAGAAAAAAAGTTTGTTCTAAGAAAGTTAGACAATCGCAAAATAAGGTGAGCTTGCTTTAACTTTTTTTTCATATCACTAAGCGTTTTTGAGATATGTGTATTTATAGCCGTCAAATCTCGAATCTTGTTTTACTATATGCAAAAGCGCTGGCTCTTGGATGCACCAATTGACCCAATTGTTTGTGTGGATATTCAGTATGGACCAATAAACGAATTTAGCCCTGAGCACCAAAAAAAAATCAACATGTTGTTTTTGGGTCGGTCTAATATATATATATATATATATATATATATATATATATATATATATATATATATATATATATATATATATATATATATATATATATATATATATATATATATATATATATATATATATATATATATATATATATATATATATATATATATATATATATATATATATATATATATATATATATATATATATATATATATATATATATATATATATATATATATATATATATATATATATATATATATGTATCAGGATTGTTAATATACACGTATAAAACGTTTTATACGTTACATGTATAATACGTAGCGTATAAAACGTATGAAACGTATATAACGTATAAAACGTATAATATGATTTTGTTTTTGAAATTCATTCATAAAAAATTAAAAATACTTCTTACTTCAGATATTAATTATATTTTTAGTAAAAATATATATATTTTAGTAAAAATATAATTACGTAGTTATAAATTATTTATATATTTTATAATTTATAACAAAAACTATTTAAATTCTAGATGTTATTTGAATGTATATTTTTATACTTTATACGAAAGACTATGTTACTGTACATTAAACTGGTTAATAATTTTTAATTCACTAGATTTGAATACTGAAAATTTTGAATTATATAGTAGAGATTTTTTTGAGCACTCAAACTCAAGCAATTAAACTGTTTTTGAATTTTTCAACACGTATACTATATGATTTTCTTTCATTTTGATTCCAACATTTACTTAATACTTAATGGGAAGCACTTTGGATGAGAAACATTTGGCTCATGAACTTAATTATTTGGCATCATGAAATGTTATTGAATATATAAAATATGGTTCAATGCAACTTCAGCTCCTCCCATCTAATAAGAACAGCTGGAAATATAATGTTGTTTCAGAATAAATGTCGTTTTTTCATAGCAGTTAGGGAAATTATTAGAGATTATTAGAGAGATGTTTTTAAAAAAATTTTGTTGTGTGAATCCGGGTTGCACCACTTCCAATTAATAGACACAGTTTGAAAATAACAGGTTCTTGCTGATCAAATTTTTTTTTTTATACAAAAGTTGTAATAGTTAAAATAATACGTATTTACGTCAAACGAAAAAGTTTAGTGGGAAGTTTATTGAGTAAATTCATTTTTGGTCATTGATGAATAATAGGTATGGTTGGAAATGTCAAATTATTGCAGACTAAATTTGTTTTGAAAATAAATAATTATATTTTGAAAAGAAGCATTTACGTTAAATGTGGAAGTTTTCTGAACTAATAGGAATAGTTGGGTAAGAAATTATCATGCCGACGCTATATTTTCTAAAGCAGCTGTTCCTATTAGTCCCGATATCTAGGCTTTATAAATATTAAATATCACGAGTACGATACGAGTTAACGCCCGCGTTAATGTTATATAAATGTATTTTTATTTATTAAGGATTTTACTTTTATACGGTATAAAATGTAAATAATTGTGTGTTTTATACTGTACGTTTTATACGTACGTATAATACGTGTTTTATACGTTACCGTATTATACGTTACAACCCTGATATATATATATATATATATATATATATATATATATATATATATATATATATATATATATATATATATATATATATATATATTATATATATATATATATATATATATATATATATATATATATATATATATATATATATATATATATATATATATATATATATATATATATATATATATATATATATACTAGCGGGACCCGGTGTGCTTTGCTACGCCTGTAAATAAAGTTTGTGTGTATACATTACGTTTTGTTTTGCAATAATTTCAAAGAGTCGTAATGAGAAATGATCTATTTTTTTTAAATATGAATGTAAAAGGATCAGCACTCTAGTTGATCAGTAAAATATAAAAAAATAGTATTATATATACAACAAAAGATATATAAAAAATACGCGATCAAATAAGTTTTCAGGTGTGTCTCTATATAAAACATTAGAACATACGGAATAAAAATGGATTCACAAATTTTCACAGTGCTCATGCGGTTTAATATGCGCTTTCTTTACCTGTGGTAGGTTACTAAAAACGTTGCCAAAAATGTTGATCGTTATGTCATTTTATGGTCAGCAAGGGCAGTAAGAATAGCGACAATATGTTCGATGAAGGTATAGAAGAAGTGATGCAAAAAAGTAATAGAAGAAATGATGCCAAAAAAATCAAAAGTATTTGAATGTTTTTGTATTAGAATTCATAGGATGAGAAATATTTCTATTTAGTCAACATCCCAAGTCATTTTAAAGTCATTATTGATTATTGCAAATCAAGGCGAAACTAATATCTTACACACTGTCAATATATTGGCATATATGTTCCACATATAGACAACATTAATGGAATATTTATTTTCGGGCGATTTTGTGAGTAATTATTGTTCAAAGTAATTATTGAAAGTATTTATTCCCGATAATAAGTAATTATATTCGGGATTGAACTCATACTCATCAGATACATCATAGTTCAAAGTCATCTTATAGACTCAGCCACAGTGGATGAAACAACAATGAAACATATTTTAATTTTCATGTTCAGATAATTTCTAAATTGAATCTTCATTATCTCATATTTATTTAAATTGAATTCTTCATCTGTGATTATCATTATACAATTGTAAATTGTATTTGTTCCCGGCACGAAACAAACAAAAACTGTTTTAAAGAAGTTTTTCTGAGCGAAAATAAAAATGCTTTAAAATTGCAAAATTCATGTGAATTACAATAATTACTTTAAGCTTAAACTCTCTAAAACTCTATCAAAACTTTATTTATTTTACACCAAATAGTGTAAAACTTTTGTTTATTTAACATTATACCTGTCGCATATTGTCGGTATCTCATAAGAAAGGAAAATCAAGAAAACTCGTTCTGTTGTTGACTCAATTGTTGTTGTTTTTTCAGTTGTTTCAGTCAAACTAAACGTACCTAACATGCAACTTACATTGTATTATTTTTATTGCAACAATTATTTATTTTAATAAGGAAAAAAATTCAAAATGTCGTTTTAATTCTATTTCTTTGTTCGTGTGCTTGTGGGCACACATTATATTTCGTGTTTTTCCGTCTAGATGCGTACACGAATAAATCAGATGGTATTCCCACGTTAGCTGGCCACATACAGTTGCCCAGATGTGAGAAGTACGGATTCTCCAAATCTACTTGGTCCACATCCTTGCAGCAATTTTCCTTGTGCTTTGTTGATGGTCATTGCAAAAGCCAGTCGCACTGGAAAATAAACGTTTGAATTCAAATGCCATATCTGTTGGGATCATTGAAATATGTAGCAACTGTACATCTTCCTCTTTGAATTTTCCATTCAAAATTGTAGCTTCAATGACATTGTTCATCATCTTTTTCACCAAAAAATTTAAAAAGATTTGTGCTATTTCAAAATATTTGAAATATTTTTTTAATAAAATGTGTTGTGTAGTTGGAATTACAATATCACTCACAACAACACATAAAACCCTTTAAGACCTAGGTTCCACACCATCATGTTTTTGAAGATGATGGACGCAAATTTCTTATTTTTCGGTTTTTATATTCATTTTAGAGAATGGAAAACTAAATAATAAATTCTTTCACATAATAATAAACGACACAGGGCAATATTTCATGATAAAATGGAGGAACTAAAAATAAAATACTTTTTTTCTTCAAATTTGTAGGAACAAAGCTAAATTGGGTTACCAATTATCCTTATAGTGCTAGAAGCATATACCAAGATCATGTAAACATGGTTTTGCTGAAGGATTAAACCCGGCATATTTAATAGTTATATGAAAGCTCATTTCTGCAAGCAAACGAAAAAGTTCATTTTTTAAAAAAATATAAAAAAATAAAAAATTTGCGTCCATCAACACCTTAGAAAGCACGTTGTTGTGGACCTTATTCTTCAAAGGTTGTCATGAGTTGTTGTTGCTCACATTGTAATTCGTACTATACCCAACACATTTTAATTTAAAAGAAATAGCGTGTCATCCTCAAAGAATATTCTATAACTAAAACACTAAGGGTGCTATCCTTGATTGAAAAAAGTTCATCCGCTAACATCTCTAAGATATCACCTTAGCTAGTGATATCTCATTGCCATTGCCAGTGGTTTACGATAACTCAAGCTAACTCATATGGAAATGGCAGGAATCTAAGTTTAGGAATCTAAGTTAAGCGGGGTTGTCACACCCATAGATCAAAAATTTAAAATTTTACAAATCTTCATTCGGGAGTATATACTTAATTCGTTATTGAATTCTTTAATTATTACTATAAAAACATTGATCAAAGCAAACTACGCGCATAAACCGATATTTTAACAAAAAACCAATTAAAATAATTATCACCAATCACCAATGAAAAAATAATACACGACAATTTGAAAAAGCAAATCGTAGTTTATTTGCACAAACTTCAACGTTAAAAACAACGTTTTAAATACAAATACGGCACTATCTATTGGCTAACCCAAATTTATGAGGCATATATCACACTATCAAATATATTGGTCAATAAAAAAAATATGACATGAAATTGGAGAGTGCAAACGTTGTAAAATAAACTTCGCTACCTAGTTTTTCATCCAGTTTTGATGACAATTTATTACAATTGGACCTTTACTACTATGTTTCTGTTCAGTATACTATTAAATCTATACAGATCACAAACGCATCTTATTATAGTTAAGCAAAGGAGGTCACTCCCTCCATACAGATTATCTCCACACGGACCCTAAATTTGAGAATCTCTTACTATTTCCTAAATTTATCTTGACATTCCAAAAGGAATAATTAAACAAAAATTAATGTATCTATAATCTAAAAATACCTTGAATTATAACTGTTGATTGGTGGTTTGGTTTCTAATCTTTCAATTCCCTTGACTAGCGTTTGATCAACTAACTGTATTGGACGAACTAATTTGTGAACATAAGTTGCTGCTGTAATTGCTGCACGTTGAATTGCATCTTCAGCTGTTCGAAATGCCCAATTGAACATTGCATTTGTATTTGATTTTGGTTTATCCCTTTGCACATAAATTTTATTATTCCAAATCGTAATGATACTGCCAAATCGTTTATTTTCAATGTTAACATTAACAAATCAAGGTTATTTGTAATTTTTATAACATCAGGGAAACTTTCCTTCGTCGTTACATATATGAAATAATTTATTCATTCAATCACTTTTATAATGAAATTTAATTTAATTGTAACATTTTTACAAGTGGTTATTATAAAAATATATAACGATAACAATCTACAATCACTGTTATATCGAGAATTATTAACTATTTTTAATACATTTTATGTAATGTTTAATAACAGACTGCCTTAAACCTTTTGCTTTAAGCACCGAGATGGAATTGATCTTTTTATTTTTAAAAATTGCAAAATGTGATTTTGCTTTTGCCATCTTATGATGTCAAAAACAAAATCGGGTAATCTTTGAAAATTCAGCAATGATTAACAACGACATCTGTTCATTAGTATTGGAAATAAAAATTTAGTACGTTCGTTGGCTTTTTATAATATATTCAAAATCAATTAGCAGTTAAGTTGGGAAAATTTTAAAAGTACTATTAATGTAAAAAAAAATGAACGGAAACTAATGTAATACATTTCTATTGAATTGAAAACAAAGAGGAATTTGATTTTATTATTGTTTTGCGATTATTGCGATCGTTACACCATGAATTCAAGGTAGAAACCAAGATTTCTACTCTTGAAATCACAAAAACGTCGCCATCCCCTCCATGACAGAAAACCACCGAACTACTTCCACTTATTAAATTGTATCTGGGATCGAGATACCCACCGTCACTGGCGTCAAGACCGACGACCGGTTCCAACACTCATGAAGTCCTTAAGGACTTCACTGAGTACTGAGACCGACCATCCATCCGAACGTCAGCACCATGGACACCCCGATACAACCAGAAAATTTTTGTAAAAAAAACAAACTTCGTAAAGGAACCAAAGGAAAGACCGTCGCAGCCAATCCTTGCTGAATCTGTACAAAAATTCCTAAGATATTGTATATGTAAAAATATAATTTATTTATTTTAATTTCAGATATGCTGAAATTTCAGAATTAATTATATACCTAAAATTAGTTATTGACGATAGCACCCCTAAGAATATTTATTTATTTTTAAAAGAAAATTGAAAAATAAAAATATTTAGAAGAATGTTTATTTATTGGATGCACCGTCCTAACTTTGAAATATTTATTTATTTTTTTTAAAAAAATAAAGAATATTTATTTCTTGACGTAAAGCTTAATTAAGAAAATTTATTTTATTTAGCTACCTAAAATTAACTTAAATTTAAAAAAATTATTTATTTACCTAAAATTATTTAATTACGAAAATTTACTTTATTTAATAAAAAATTTTATTTATTTAATTTTTGAAAAAAATTGTTTGATTTAAAATTATTTATTTTTATTTAATATCATAAGAGATTCCCAAAATCAAGATTCGTCTGGAGACAACTGTAAAAAGTAAGTATGGTTACAATATCCATTTTGTTCAAATTTGAAATATCGCGTTCGCGAGCCCACTCCAACAACGCATGTGAGAACTGACTAGAAAAGCCCCTAACGACCAGATTCTACAGAACAGGTTCTCCCCAACCTAAAAAAACAATCACAACTGTCACGATTAGACACTAGGTCCATTTCTACTGACCCAGTTGTGCTTGTTTAACCTACAAATAAATTACAACTAAACCTAATGCGAAAGTTGAAGAACGCTCCCGAGCACCAGACTTCAAATCCTAAACTCTATGAACACTGTCTATTGCAAAGTTAAATGGAACAAATGGTAAGTTTTTGAATTTGTATGAGGTGAAGCCTCTGATCCTGAAAGCAAAAGTATAATTGGTCCTTCTCTTCATTACACCGAAGAAGCCTCTGAGCAAGGAATGGTACTACTGGTTTGCACCTAAGTACAAACACAGCAAAACCACTCCTCGTCCCTGAGAACTTCCTCGCCGAATGAAGAGAAGAAACCAATGTTCTTCGATCGCATAACCCCGATAGCCATAGGCGATCTAAGAACGACATCAATGTTAAGGGGATAAGCCCCATGGATGGCTTGTTAGGCCTACCGCTGAGAAAATTGAATCAATAAACCTAAATAATATATAACTTATCCATAATCTAAATAATTTCTTATTTAAAAATGCTAAATCGAAACATGAAATATATAATATGTGTTAATAAAGTTTTACATGAAATTAATTAAATTTAATCTTCAGACTAGATAATAAATTGGTAATTTACATTATAAAAAAATTACGATTATTTTAAATTTAAAACTAAGCTTACTAATTTTTAAGTTATTAATTCTAATATATTTGTTCAGGTCAAATTTTTATCGCTTTATTTATTGTATTCAAAACAAACAACAAAAATAAATGTTAGCTAAAAATAATTATTTCTATATTTATCTTATTTTTTAAATTAATCGCAATAAAAAATAATTTTAAAAATGGTAACTAAAATGGACTCATACGAGATATGTACACGTACGTCAGCGGATCAATATGATGACAAATGTGGAGATATTGATCTGGATCCGGCTCACTCTATAAAGCTAATGGGAATTAATTATTTTCAATTATACTTCTATAAACCCAGCCCAATAATACTTTGAAAGTAGTGACGAAAGATTTAAACTTATACAAAATTGTTGAAAAACTGTTTGGTCAATGTTAACTTTTATTACGTTAATAACATCCTAAAACTCATAAAAACATGACTTAACCACAAAAAATTCTTTCGCCAAACGAATTGTATTGCAATAGGAGTCGTTTTGGCCAAAAATGAACATTATATTAGCCAAATAAAAATATTTCATCGTTTCCGTATAAGTTCAAAAGCTTATAGAACTGTAATGAGACATGTTCTATTGACATCCACTCTATAGTGTGAATAATACACAAATCAATACCTCGAAATTGTAACTCACATTAAACCAATGACGAATATGGGGATCGCGTATGAGTGCATTGAAAAAAGCTAGCTAAACATTTACTAAATCTAACCATAATCAAAAAAAACATACAATTAATTTCATATATAAATTAATTGCATCATCCAAAAATATGTACAATATATAAACAAATATATGTACAATATGTACATGGTAGCATAAAAAAAATTTCAAAAAAAACTGCTTCCCCAAAACGGTTTTCTTTTTTCCAAATAAAAATTCAAAATATATAATTAATTCTAATTAGTTCTAAACAACCTAAACTATAATATTAAGTATGAAACATATATTTAAATACACAGGAGTTAATTTTAAATATAACAATTGATTTGATTAGGAAATCTATTCCGAAACAAAAACCCTAAATTTCCATTAAATCAACCGATGACTAATTGAATTTTATTTCATATAAGTCATCGGTCAAGAAAACAAAACGAGAAAATTATTATTCATCTCAAAATAGATTTAAAATCAAGAAACATTATTTGTTTTTGTTTAATATCAAAAAAAACAATAATTTATAAATTTTCAGCTGAAATGCTATATACAATACAAAAAGTATCACAAACAAACCGTAAAACTGGTTTTGACAAGAAAAAAATCTTTATGCCGGTTTCAATATATTTTAATATAAACATTTATTGCGCAAATACTGCTAATAAAAAGATTTTATTTGCACCAAAAAAATATATGAATACACAGGACTAATTGACAACCCAAAACCAGTTGACAACGCCTATAATCAAAAAAAAAAATCACAACTGGTTTATCCTAAAACTTACAAAGAGAAACGCGGAATTCTTCAAATTTTTGAAAATATAAATTTAGAGTACTTATGATAAATATACACATGAACACCTTAGAAACTAAACCTTTATTTTTTTCCTCTAGCTTCCTAACAAAATTTAGCTAAATAAACCGACGCGAAAAATAAACTATATATAGATATTAATTAATCTGAATTGAAATAATCAATTAATATATAAATATAATAATATAAAATGTTCCACAAGAAAAGTTTTTTCAAAAAAAAACCGGCTTGCCAACGCCCAGCCTGGAAAATATTTTCCCACCAAATTATTTATATATATATCTAAAAAAAATACAGGAAATATAACTGTAATTAACCTAACGGGTCCCTTTTTGTTCGGCGCTACGTATTACAATTGGACCTTTACTACTATGTTTCTGTTCAGTATACTATTAAATCTATACAGATCACAAACGCATCTTATTATAGTTAAGCAAAGGAGGTCACTCCCTCCATACAGATTATCTCCACACGGACCCTAAATTTGAGAATCTCTTACTATTTCCTAAATTTATCTTGACATTCCAAAAGGAATAATTAAACAAAAATTAATGTATCTATAATCTAAAAATACCTTGAATTATAACTGTTGATTGGTGGTTTGGTTTCTAATCTTTCAATTCCCTTGACTAGCGTTTGATCAACTAACTGTATTGGACGAACTAATTTGTGAACATAAGTTGCTGCTGTAATTGCTGCACGTTGAATTGCATCTTCAGCTGTTCGAAATGCCCAATTGAACATTGCATTTGTATTTGATTTTGGTTTATCCCTTTGCACATAAATTTTATTATTCCAAATCGTAATGATACTGCCAAATCGTTTATTTTCAATGTTAACATTAACAAATCAAGGTTATTTGTAATTTTTATAACATCAGGGAAACTTTCCTTCGTCGTTACATATATGAAATAATTTATTCATTCAATCACTTTTATAATGAAATTTAATTTAATTGTAACATTTTTACAAGTGGTTATTATAAAAATATATAACGATAACAATCTACAATCACTGTTATATCGAGAATTATTAACTATTTTTAATACATTTTATGTAATGTTTAATAACAGACTGCCTTAAACCTTTTGCTTTAAGCACCGAGATGGAATTGATCTTTTTATTTTTAAAAATTGCAAAATGTGATTTTGCTTTTGCCATCTTATGATGTCAAAAACAAAATCGGGTAATCTTTGAAAATTCAGCAATGATTAACAACGACATCTGTTCATTAGTATTGGAAATAAAAATTTAGTACGTTCGTTGGCTTTTTATAATATATTCAAAATCAATTAGCAGTTAAGTTGGGAAAATTTTAAAAGTACTATTAATGTAAAAAAAAATGAACGGAAACTAATGTAATACATTTCTATTGAATTGAAAACAAAGAGGAATTTGATTTTATTATTGTTTTGCGATTATTGCGATCGTTACAAATTTTTTTACCTCTAATCGTTATATTTTAATGAGCAATACAAATAGGCAATACAATACAAATTTTTCAATTTGATATTGATTTTTGTAAATTAACATTGAAGATCAATGAAAAACTTAAAATAATAAATAAATAAATTTAAATTATTGTTTTCTTTAATTTTTACTGTTATTTTTATTCAAACTTCATAAAAACCAATACAATAAATTTTTTACAGGTTTCGACTTTCGATACTTTTTAACACTTCTATAATTAATATATAACCTCCACAATAGTTATTTAAGTATTAAGGGCAGTAAGAGTGTTTTACCGATTGAGGATATATGTTTTGAGATCGAGACGAAGTCGAGATCTCTAATATATCCGAAATCGGTAATACTCTTAATGTCCAAAATGCTTATTACATTTTTTGCACGATTAATAAAAATTCAATTAAAATTATTTAAATAATAAAATTCATTCACAAAATTCAAGTTTGAATGTTTTAAAGAAAATTTCTTAAATAGTATATTACATATCTAGAGTTGTAAATAGCATTTTACATGCGAGGGAAAATTTTGCGCACGAGACGCGTAGCGTCGAGTGCAGTATCTTCACGAGCATGGAAAATGCTTTACAACTCGAGATTTGTTATATACTTTTCCTACGACTTTGTTTTAATGCCCAAACGCATATAATTACTTGAAAAAATGAGCTACTTATTATAAATTAAATGCAAATAGTTGACAAATTGTGGTAGGCTTTGCATTATTCTGTGTCAAAATGAATTGAAATATTTAATTTTTAAAAATCAAATTTTTCTTTAAATAAAAATTTTTCTTTTTATTAAAAGCGTGCGGTAATATATATATATATATGAAAATCCATTACCGCACGCTTTTTTTTACTTACCGCACGCTATTTGAAATAATCAATTTGCATGTCATGGATAGTGTGATGTAATTTATAATTTACTGTGATAGGAGTAAGAAAATGTCATTTCAAAATAGTAAGCTTTGCGTTTCATCATAATTCTTTAGGTTTTTATGTTGCAAAACTTAATTCCATCGAATATATTTTCAAGATTAATTGCTTTAAAATATTTTAATTGCAATATTTTTAAATGAATGTTATTTAAATTTGAAGCTAGTGAATAGACGTACACAATTATTTAACTAATAATCGTTTTTATTCACACCCTGAGGTCTCCCTTACTGGTAAGTAATTACTTACCGGCTGCATGATCGGTAAGTTATTACTTACTGACGAGTGATTTGTAACGAAACTTAGTATGTTTATTTACCAATCAGCAAACATGCAAAATCGCCTGATCGTGCAAAAAATTATCAATAATCTTTGGTAACGTATTTGACTTAGCATAATATGCTTTTCCTACTCCTATCAGAGTAAATTATAAATTACATCACACTATCCATGACATGTAAATTGATTATTTCAAATAGCGTGCGGTAAGTAAAAAAAAGCGTGCGGTAATGGATTTTCATATATATATTACCGCACGCTTTTAATAAAAAGAAAAATTTTTATTTAAAGAAAAATTTGATTTTTAAAAATTAAGTATTTCAATTCATTTTGACACAGAATAATGCAAAGCCTACCACAATTTGTAAACTATTTGCATTTAATTTATAATAAGTAGTTCATTTTTTCAAGTAATTATATGCGTTTGGGCATTAAAGCAAAGTCGTAGGAAAAGTATATAACAAATCTCGAGTTGTAAAGCATTTTCCATGCTCGTGAAGATACTGCACTCGACGCTACGCGTCTCGTGCGCAAAATTTTCCCTCGCATGTAAAATGCTATTTACAACTCTAGATATGTAATATACTATTTCGTTTATTATCAAATAAAACAAAACTTTCCTTGCTAACACATATTTGATAGTCTAATAATGGCCTTATACGAAGTTGAAGTTTACTATCAATTGAATAAATTGATTTACGCTGCCATCTGAAAGTTGGCATACAAACCATTCATATTTAACATTTAATTTGCAATTAAAAAATATCTAGGCATTTAATCAAGATAATAACTATCCTATCTCTCAATCTGGACCATCATACACACATTGTACAAAATTTCATTAAGATTGGTTACGTTGTTGCGGAGTTCATCGCGGACAAACATCGTGACACGTGATTTTTATATATATAATAATAATAATAAATAATAATAATAATAATAATAAGATAAGATATAAGATAAGATAATATTAATATTAGATTAGCACGGTTTTGATAAAATACGAATTTCCATCTTTTTTTATTCAAAGTTTGGCATGTTTTGTGTTAATTATAATAAATTATAAATTAACGTCTCTGAATATCTGAAGATAAGATGGCCAACTAGGGATTAGGATTAAGTTTGAATAAATTAAGCTTTTTTAAGAAATGTATGAACGTTAACTTTAAAATTTTGAGGATTAAATCTATCAAGGAAAACCCATGTAGGTAAGACATTCCATAGATGAAAAACTGTGTTCAAAAAATAACGATGAGCAGCAACAGCTCTGCACCTTTTAATATGTAGTGTAAAAGGATGGGCTACAACATTTGCTCTGGTGTAACGCGATAGGTTTGCTAGTTCAGGTAAAATTGATTTGATCTCAGTGGAATTGTTCATCCTTTTGTTCATCCATAATGTATTTCTAGAAAATTATCGGATCAGCAACATTTCTTCTGTGCTGCAAGGAATTGAGTTACCAATCAGTTTGACAGCTCTACGTTGAACAGAATCAAGACACTTCAAACTTACTAAAATATACACCAACCCAGATGTGAGGGACGTATAAATGAATTATATATTAAAAAGAAACTGTTCGCTATTGAAAAACTTGCGACAATCTCCCAAAAGGCCAAATTTTTAACAGTGTGCTTAGCTAGGCTAAAAATATGAGAATTTCATTTCAGAAGTTTTAAAAATTGTTTCTCCACAAGATCTTTGGAGTCAAACTTTAATGGAAACGGATTAGGTGCGGACAACCTAGAAAAATAGCATATACCTGTGTTTTACTTGTATTAAATGACAACACTTTTAACATAACCCCAGTCCCCAATCCATAATTGTCGTTAGATCATCGTTTACGGAATTTATCAAATTTAACCTACAGTCATTAAGCGCTGATGGTGAATGTATATTACACATTTCATGTGGTGCATGAAGTGTGCTATCATCGGAATAAAACTATTCATAATATTAACAGTTGCATTGCATTTAACAAATCGTTAATGAAAATAAAAAAGCGAGTTGGTGACAAGGGCAGCACCGTAAGTTTCACCATAGTTTTCAAGAAATTTATTCCAGACATCAGTGACAAAAGAAAGTAAATCTCCCGTCGTCCTATCTTTACGGAACCCGCATTGCCTTTGATAAGGCAATTTTGAGGACTCTCGTTATATTAAAAAGAAGCTCATTATATTAAAATAAAAATAAATGTGCATGAAATGTGTTTATCAACGTGTATTATTGTATACATACAAATGTGTATTAGTGTATACATTCAAATTAAGCCACTTATTGTTGGGCAGTTAGTAACACAAAAATTTCTTAAATATTTATTTAATATTTTCAAGAATTTTTAGAAATTTTTATAAATTGAATAATGAAAATTCATCGTTAAAAATTAAAATATAAAATAACCATTTTAATAATAATTATGGATATAACAAAATTGTGCACTTAGTTACCGTAGAAGTTTCTTAGAAACTATTTCTTGCGTTGATAAAAATAAGAACAACATGAAAAAATTAATTTGTTTGCATCGAAATTTGTACGCAAATGCCCCTGAGTGTCCTAAATTGTTTCCTAAGTGATATTTTTAAACATAAAGATATTTCTCAACTGCATCTACTGTGTTTACTAGAAAATTTGTTTATATCAAAGTTTCCAGTGAATAATTAATTAATAATTACTTCGGTCTGAAAGACCTAAGTATTACATTCATGAGCCAAAAGTGAAATTCTTACCTCCCCTCTTTTTTTGGCATTTCTCGACGTTTTAGGACCTACTGATTCTAAAAAAGCAAAAAAAAAATATGTGTCTCTGCCGGCCGGCCGTCCGTCATTACCTACGCTACAGGGAAAACCACTGGAGGGATTTCAAATTTTTTTTCTAAAATAGGTATACCCAAGGTACAGGTCCGAAAGGACGCTTTGTTCGATGATGTACCGGAAGTGTGTCAAAAACTCATTATGTGTGTCAAAAATTGCAAATTTTCATATTTTTGGCTTAAAATACGTTCATTTTAAGTGAATACGAGTAGGAACATTAAATTTGGAGAAATCTTGATGGTAGGGATTGGTATGTGAGACCAAAAACTAGCTTATTGCATTATAAGTTTGTCAAAAAAATGTTGTCAAGTGGGTCAAAGGAAAGTGTGTGTCTATAACATGTTGATTCACGCGACGATGTATGAGAAAACCAACTCATAATTCTCCTCCGTTTTGATGACCGCAATAGAACAGAGTGTATCCTTTCGCTGTTTCATGGATTCCACTGTCTTGCCATCTTAATTCTTGTAATGCCATTATATCCAGTATGTAGCTATCGACAATTGATGTGTGAGTATTAGGAGATATCCTAGTCTTGTAAGACTTAGCACGTTCCAGAGTCCCATTTTTAAATCGTAGTCCGGGCCCCGGGGTTTCTGAGTTTTCGAGTTCGTTCTTGTGAAGCATCCGAGATAATCCGAGGCCAGTGTGCAGAGTTCTTAATTTTTTTACGGAAATGGAGGGTTAGCCCTTCGCACAACCCAAATTTCTGTGAATATGTCCGTTCTGCATCTTAAGGTTACCAGAAAAAACTTTTTTGCAGGTTTATATAGCGAGCCACTCGATCCAACACAGATGCTAGCTCCAAGCCTAAGTATACAATATACATTTTGAAGTTTTAAGCTTACTCCTTTAATTGATGTTGTAAAAATTGATGAATTAATCGAATTTTGTGACAAACAGCCATTGAACAGCCTTACACAACTCGAGAATAAAAAGCATGTAACAGTCATTAACTTGTGCTTTAACTTTAATAAATTTTACTAACTAACCTATTTTTAACATAAAGCTCCTTAATAAGTTTTCTCGAAATATAAGATTTATGAGAGGATGCAACATGGTGATGTCAGGATATTATCTCGTACCACTTATCATAAGCATCAGTAAAAAGGCTTAACAATCTAATGCGTACATCGCGATGCCATTACGTAACATTAATGTTTTAATTTGTCCTCATTTTATCACTCTTCACATTTTTTAACTATCCGACTTTCTTTTAAAATTAAGTATGAACTCAATTACTTATATTCACACAGTTATGTAATCTTTTAAAAACTAGGTTAAAATACGTTCATGAAATTGTTTTTGAATATAAAATATCATTCCAGGTAAATAAATGTCCGTTATTTATTCTAAAGACAACATTCAGTGCGAATCGCGTTTTTTTATTAGTTTAATTTGGAATTCAATGCGAAAACGGAACGAATAAATCAAAAGCTAATTTTTTAAAAATAAATCGTGCCTGAATTAAGAACAGTATTAAGTCATGAATATTTCAACACCTTCAATAATTGTGAATGTCCGAATCAATAATAAAAACCTATATAAACATGTAAATATTTATTTTCAAAAAACCATTTGAATTTCGAATTGCAATAATAATTTTAATTCTTTATAATATATACTTTTATAATTTGTTATAACATTACAATAATCAAAAATCTGTAAAACAAATTAATGTTATTAGCTAGCTTTCGTTATACAAACCAATATACATACATAATAAACAACGAATTATAATATATCTCAATGCTAAAAAAGTTATCTTTAGGAATATAATATATATATATATTTAGGAATAATAAATTTTTAATATATTTCTATTACAATAACTTTATTATTTGTCATCAAAATCGCAATATTGTTGTAGTAATAAAACCGCTGTTGTAAATTGAACAAAAACTATTAAGCTTTTTAATTTTGAAATATATTAACATTTGGATTTTTGAGTAATAAGAATTTTAAGATTTGTACACATCGGTTTTCTTTTATTTAAAATATGGCTTATAATAATTAAATCTGGTTCGTAATTAATTTTTAAGTTGTTAATCATTATGTTATCAAGATTCTTTCAAATAATTTGACAAAAAGTTTTTTTACATAGATTATTTCTTCATTTATGTACGTTAAAATGCAAATTGAATATACTGAAATAAATAAAATTTCATAAAAGTAAATTAAATATCAAATATATATTATAAATGTATCTACTGTATTATTAACAAAAAATTAATCAATGTGAGAAAGAACAGACAAATCTCAAACAGAATTATTTCAAACATGATTTATTTAAAGATTGAAATATTAACAATAAGTAATTTATTCTAACATAAATATTTTTAAACATAAAAAAGAGTATTTAAAACTTAATTAAAGCTCTAATATTAGTCAAATAGGGAAATATTATTTTAAAAAATTTAAAAATTTGGCATTTGGATTGTTTTTACTATAACTAGTTTTTAAAAGAAAATAAAATAATTAATTTTTCTAAGGTTTTAATAATTATCTATTCAATTCACAATTTGAGCATTTATATAAAACTAAAAGTTTAGTATTTTTATTATTAATATAGATTATTTTTTTTCTATTACAATAATATACTTTAAAAATAATTATTTAATAAAAATAATTATTTAATTAGGACGAGATCAGGAAATCATTTATCTAAAATATAGAAAACAAAATGCTTTAAGTTAGTAGGATAATTTGTTAAAATTGATTTGTAATACATATTATATATATATGCAGTATAAAGTATGTATGTATTATATATATATATATATATATATATATATATATATATATATATATATATATATATATATATATATATATATATACGGTGATCATATTTTTGCGAACCAAATCGGGGAACCAAAAACCGAAAAGCATTTGATGACAGAACATTGCTAAAGGGTGCTTCATATTGCTTACGAAACAATTCTATTAGTTTTGAAGTAAAATTGTTCGATCTTAGGAAATGATCATGCTTTAAGCTTTTCTTCGAAAGATTGTTGCCTGTTGGTAGCATCAAGCTCTTCACGGGTTTACTATAAAAGCATATGCTGAACTAATTCTTCAAATTTTGTCTATTTTTGTTTTATATGCTTAACAATACTGTGCCATTAATTCTTTAAATTCTGGTACAAAATCTTCTATTCCCCCTATTATTGATGGTGATTTAATCGTCAATGATCCCGCAAGAAAAGCTAACTTGTTCGCTGAACGCTTTGAACTGAACTCCACTGTTTTGGAAACTCCTAAAGAAATACCCCAAATCCAGTCTTCAGGAGTTAAAATGAACGAACTTCACTGCAAACCCAAAATAGTCGCTAAACTTTTAAATGGGCTAAACATCAACAAAGCCCCAGGAATGGACAATATTCCACCCATTATTTTGAAAACCTTTTCTAAATAACTTGCACCAACTTTGACTAAAACCTTGACCAACCTTGAATAATCCTACAAATCTGGTATATTTCCTTCGTGGTGGAAGTTGGCAAATGTCCAGCCCGTCCCCAAAAAGGGACCAAAATCCGATATCTCAAATTATAGGCCAATAGCTTTACTATCGTTCCTATCCAAAGTCTACGAGCATTATATTAATACACACATTTCAAAATTTCTGGAGGCAAATCATTTAATAGCCGACAGCCAATACGGTTTCCGAAACAAAAGATCAACTACCGATCTATTAAACTATGTAGTACATTGTTGGAGCAGCATACTTGATAAAGGTGTTGAAACATACGTTATCGCTTTAGACATCTCTAAGGCATTCGATGGCATTAGAGGCATTCAGTCTGGCTCTGGCATGCCAACTTAATCAACAAGCTCGTTGCGTATGGTTTTCATCCCAATGTTGTGAAGCTGATTCAAAATATTCTATCCAACCGATACATTTCGGTAACCTTAGATGGATTTTCTTCTGAGTCTAAACTAATTAATGCTGGTGTACCTCAGGGCTCAGTATTGTCCCCAACCCTATTTTTGATTTATATCAACGAATTGTTGAAAATCACCAGCAACCGAATAAATAGTTTTGCAGATGATAGTACTCTGCACAAGTCGTTCGAGCCCCTTCCTTCAAAAGGTAAAATGCACGAACGAATTAATCCTGCCCGCAGAGACGCTGCCATAAACGTGAATAAAGCCCTAAAAAAGTCGCCGATTGGGATGACCAAAACCTGGTCAATTTCAACTCTACCAAAACACAGCTGTTGATTGTTCCCAGATCAAAGACCGAGTTCCCCAAAGATATTTTATTCAGTATGTGTGATAAACCAATGGGTGAATGTAAAAACATTCGTTTATTGGGTGTCACAGTTTCAAATGACCTACTCTGGAACGATCATGTAATGGCGATGGCAAAAAGCGCGTCTAAAAAACTCGGCCTCCTAAATAGATGCAAACAAATTTTCACTCCATACCAATTGCTCCATGTTTATAAGTCCTATATTTGTCCCTGTATGGAGTACTGTTGTCAAGTTGAGGGTGCTGCTTCTGTTTCCATCTTGGCTTTCTTGGACTCTGTTCAAAAGCGAGCTATACGAATTGTGGGTGATCGAGCTTTGACATCAAAACTTGATTATCTACAACATCGTCGCACTGTTGCTGACCTTGTTGTTTTTTACAAATATCGTCATCAACCGCGCTCCAGATGAGATCAGCAGCATCATGCCTCAAACTTATTCTTACCCCCATTCCACTCGGCAATCGGCTACCGCAACTAGTCAAACTGGACCTACGTCTTAAAAGGTATTTATGTGTTGTTGTGACATATATTCTAAACCCTATAACTCAACACTTTTTATTTAAAAAAAAAATGCCGTATCTACCTTCATTAGCAATTGAAAATATTAAACTACATTTACAATATTTCACTTCATTGGAATTTTTCGTTTTATTAACGCAATCCACTTAATGTTACCGCGTAGGGGTATTCGTTTTTATTTCGTAGCTACAACAATTTTAGTTGCACTCGACCTATCGAAAGCTTTCGGCATAGTGTTGCACGATGCACTACTAAATGATATTTTTTACACTAATCTGCCAGGATTAATAAAGCACTGGTTGTGCAACTACCTAAGAGGCCGCCAAATGTACCTTGAGTTCCGTAACTGTAAATCTAAAATTAGAGTGCTCAGACAAGGAGTTGCACAAGGTGTAGTTCATTCACCTTCATTATTCAAAATCAACCTAAGTAGTTTACGGCACTGCCACAAGAAATAACCATTACATCATAATATACATACGACTGCAACAGGAAACAACTTGGAACAACTCACTAATGTTCTGAACACCTAGCTTAACATCTTGAATGAATGGTTTAAAACTAGAAAATTGAAACTATCCACTAAAAAGTTTACTTCCACACTTTTCATACCATCGACGAAGGAGATAAATACAACACATAACATGTGCATATTGCATACTCATTCCTACGGTCAAAAATCCGACACTGTTGGGGGTAACACTTGATCTACTACTTAAATTCAACGCCCATGCTCAACAGGTGAACTCGAAACTGAAAAACAGGAATAATGCAATGGAAGCACTAGCTGGTACTTCATGGAGCAAGGATAAAAACAAAATAATAACAGCAAACAAAGCAACAGGAAGACCTTTCTTAAATTACGTTGCACTTATATGGACACTCCAAGCCTCTGACACTTACTGTAATAAATTAAAAATAACACAGAACGCCTTGCGTACTGCAACCGGATGTCATTTGATGGCTCACCGAGATCACCTGCACAAAGAATGTAACATATTGTCGGCCCGTGATCATAATGAATTACTTACCAAACAATATCTATGGGCCTTTCATAAAGACCAACATCCTTGCAATGACACCTTATCCATTACTACACCACCTTGAGACATAAGGCGGACTGCGAAGTGCTACTTACAAGATGTTGAAAACAATCAAGTCATTGGTAACATATACGAACCTACGTATCAAACGGGCCTAAAAAGTTTTCATACCAAAATTGTTGAAGACACAATGAAGAACTACACCCCGGTTGATCACGCATCTTAAAGAACTACATGAGTAGAATTGACATGGAAATTGTTTACAAATTTTCCGCATGTGAGGGCACGCCACATGATGCTAACCACCTATTTAATTGTCCAAAGAAGCATCAATTTTCCAAGGAGTAATCGATCAGATCCTAAATCGAATGGAAAATGTAGAATGTTACTTGGACGATATTCTGATTGGAGGAGAAACGAGTGTAATAAAAATCTTTTAGAGGTCTTAAAACGGCTAAATGATCATAATGTTCGCGTAAATATTTCAAAATGTAAATTTTTAGAAAAAAGTGTGAAATACCTAGGTCATGTTATTTCGGGTGATGGGGTCCAGCCCGATGGTACAAAAGTAAATGCAATAATAAATGCTCCGGCTCCAAAAAACCTCCAACAACTTCAACCGTTTTTGGGACTCCTAAATTATTATGGGAGATTCATACCGAATTTGTCATCAGAACTTCATGTTCTGTATAAATTACTTCGTCAAGATGTCCCGTTTCATTGGTCTAAAGAGTGTGGCCAAGTTTTTGAACGATGCAAAACTTTAATACTGAGTAATAATGTATTAGAACTCTTCGATCCAAATAAAGCCATAATTATTACAACCGATGCGAGTCCATACGGAGTAGGATGTGTTTTATCACATTTAGTCAATGGAGTTGAGAAGCCTGTAATGTTTGCATCTAGCACACTTTCTTCAGCAGAACGAAATTACTCTCAACTCCATAGAGAAGCTCTAGCAGTTGTTTTCGGGGTTAAAAGATTTGAAAAATACCTGCTCGGTAAAGAATTCCTTATCTGCACAGATCATCAAAGCCTTCAAAAAATATTCAGTCCAAAAAAGAATACCCTGCCAGTGGCAATAGCTAGATTGCAAAGGTGGGCAATTTATTTGTCAATGTTTAAATATGAAATCAAATTCAAACCTGCAAAAAAAGTAGCAAATGCGGATGCCCTTTCCCGCTTACCTTTAAATGAGAGCACAAATGTCGAAGATGTTAAGATTTGTTATTTTGATAAGTCATGTGAAATGCCGTTAGTGTTCGAGGATATTAAAAATCAAACAAAAATTGACCCAATTTTGTCGGAAATGTATAATTATGTCTTGTTAGGATGGCCAAAGTCGATTCCAGACCATCTTAAAAGATATTATCGCAATATTGCAAGCATCAGCATTGAAGATGAATGCTTATTTTACCGTAGTCGTGTAATTGTCCCAAAAGGTTTAAGATCCCAAATGTTAAAATCTTTACATGAAAATCATGCGGGGATTGTCAAAATGAAGATGATCGCCAGATCATATGTTTGGTGGAGTGGTCTTGATAAAGATATTGCGAAGTATGTAGGATCCTGTACTATATGTCAGCAGTGTCAAAATGTTCCAAAAGAAATTGTCCAATCAAAGTGGCCATCAAGTCAATCACCGATGGAACGAACAGATCTTGATTTCTTTTATTTTGCAGGTAGAATATTCTTATTATTCGTGGATTCCTTCTCGAAATATGTAGATGTAATGCAAATGAATTCAACGAACGCTAGGAGCGTTATTGAAAAGTTTCTTGTGAAATTTTCATGTCTTGGACTGTGTTCCAAAATAGTTACGGACAATGGCCCGCCTTTTACAAGTTTTGAGTTTCGAAATTTTTGTAAATATCATAATATAGAGCAGTGGCGTAGCGACATACGGGTTTGTTCGGGTTCAAACCCCCCCATTGAAATTTTAAAATTTCTGTAATCTAGAAGAATTGCTCTAATATTCTAATATTAAAATTTTTTCCCTGGTATCTTACGAATGAATTGAATAGTTGCTTTCTTTTCGTTCCTCAGAACCCCCTCCTTCCCTCTTCCTGTCAGACCTGACGCCGAGGGGGGTTTTAAGCAAACATGTAAATTTTCGCAGCGATTCCCACTTTTTGCTCAGTATCACTTATTTATTTTCTTTGTCATTCGGCAAATTACGATTTTAAAATCTTTACGGCAACTCGACTTAAAATAGCCGAAGCAGAAAAATCTGGATGAATGACTAATACATTTTTAAATAAAATCAATAATTTATATAAATAAATTATTGTAATTATAATCAACGGAACAAACTTTTTTGGTATATATTTATTATAACATGTTTCGAATGCAAACATTCATCGTCAGATTACCAAAATCAGTGGCGTAGCGACATACGGGTTTATTCGGGTTTAAACCCCCCCATTGAAATTTTAAAGTTTCTGTCTTCTAGAAGAATTGCTCTAATATTCTAATATTAAGATCTTTTCCCTGGAATCTTACGAATGAATTGAACAGTTGCTTTCTTTTCGTTCCACAGAACCCCACCCTCCACTATGTTGTCATAGTGATAGCACACATACTCACTAGCACACATACTCAAAAAGTTGACTGACAGTTGCATGCCACGATGCGTACTATAAGTAGTACTATCAGAACCACCCCTTAACCTTGGCCCTGTGTTAAGCAATATCGCTCCACCTGCACTCAGACGATCGCATGCTCTCATGCGTGAACATAAAAAGGTAACCAACAACATCACGTTACCCTTGCACGATGATAACGGTGACCACACTCGTTGTCGATTGAAGTCAAGAAAGCCTCCACATAAAACTGCCAGCAACCTGCTGGCAACTAATTTTAATATCTTGGATGTCTGGGACACCTTCTGGCATCATCAATACAACTGGCCTTTCTATTACCAACCCGACTTCTACTCAACCTGGTTTCGATCTGCCACGTCATACCTGGACTACACTAAACCGAATAAGAACGAATCATGGACGTTGTGCTGATTCTTTCTACATGTGGGGCATTTCAGAGTCCCCTGAGTGTGACTGCGGCGCTCCACAATAAACCATAAAACACATTGCAACTGTGTGTCCAATTCGACGGTACAATGGCGACATCCAAGACATACATTTGGCAACTCCCGATGTAGTAGCATGGATAGACTCGCTCGATGTAAACATCTAATATTCAAATGTACTGCCCAATGTTCAAATATTTTACTTTTTACTTTTTTACTAAAAGACGCGCAATCAAATTGAATGTAAGTTCATTTAATGTGTATCCATGCTTTGTTTTAGGTAGATTTCATAGAAGAGTCTACCGGTTTTAAGTTTAATTTTTAATGTGTCACAAAAAACCATACGCTAAATAAAAAAAAAATAGTGATACAATAATTTGGAAAAAATAACAAATATTATGTCAAAGGTAGCTTGTTCCACATATTTTTATTTCAAAATTTATGCAAATTTGTAATTTCAATTTAGAATAAACATTTTTTTTAAAATATTTTACTTGCGGCGAATAAAAAATAGTATATGATGCACGGACATAAGCTATTTTGGACTTAACGTGGATGCAACTCCACATACGACCAAAATCTTTAGCTTTACGTCCTAGCATCATAATGTACTATTCTGGCTTCTTTTATTTATGCCCACTGGTCTACTATTTTGTCTATTATTCTTTCTTTATGAGTACATCTGTAGCCCTATTCCTGTACATCGTGAAATAGGATTTGAGAAATAAATTACAGCAATTTTTTCATAACTAGCATTCCGTGCCGGAAATAACAAATAACAATTTCGTAGATCGGACAATAGATAACATCGAACAAAACAAAGTGTCCTGGAAGTTGTTCTAAATACAAAACAAAATTAATTGTGTTAGAATAGTTAAAATGATATCTAACGCCTTGATATTTTAAGGAATTTGATTAATCAAGAAAATCATTTTCATCCCTTCCTAGACACAGGTTTGAGGCGAATCAATAGGTAAAGTGTCATTCAGTTTCAAATAAGTTTAAATTTCAAAATTACTAGCACAAAAATTTCTATTTAAAAATAAACAAAATTATCATTTTTTAATGTTAATAAAAAATTATTCGAAATTTGCTTTTTTAAAGTTAATTAAAAATTATTCGAAATTTGTTTTATGAAAGTTAATTAAAATTATTCGATATTTTTGTTTTATATTGCACCAACTCTCACCAAAATATTTTAAAAAATCCTATAAATCTGGTATTTTTCCATCCTGCTGGAAGTTGGCCAATGTCCAGCCTGTCCCAAAAAAGGAACGAAATGTGATATTTCAAATTACAGACTAATAACCTTACTCCCAGTCCTGTTTAAAATATACGAGCAATATATTAATTCACACATATCCAAATTTTTGGAGGACAACCATTTGATATCACGACAGCCAATACGGTTTTAGAAACAAAAGATCAACAACCGATCTATTGAACTATGTAGCACATCTTTGGAATAGCATACTTGAGAAAGGTGGTGCAAAGTACGTAATCGCGTTAGACATCTCAACAGCATTTGATCGAATCTGGCATTCTAACTTGATCAACAAGCTCGTTGCGTACGGTTATTATCCCGCAGTTTGTAAAGTTGATTCAAAATTTTCTGTCTAACCGATACATCTCGGTATCTATAGATGGCTCTACTTCTGAGTCCAAATTAACTAACGCTGATGTACCCAAGGCTCAGTTTTATCTCCCACTTTATTTTTAATTAATATCAACGAACTGTTGCAAAACACCAATAACCCAATAAATAGTTTTGCAGATGATAGTACACTGCACAAGTCATTCGTCCCCCTATCTTCCAAGGATAAAATGCATGAAGATATAAATCCCGCTCGGAGAGACGCTGCCATAAATGTAAACGAGGACCTGAAAAAAGTCGCCGATTGGGGTGACAAAAATTTGGTCATTTTTAATTCCACCAAAACACAGCTATTGATTGTTTCCAGATCAAAGACCGAGCTTCCCAATTTCAATTAATATGTGTAACGACCAAATAGACGAATGTGAAAGCATTCGTTTATTGGGAGTCACAATTTCTAATGACTTACTCTGGAACGATCATATCATGGCCATGGCAAAGAGCGCATCAAGAAAACTCGGCCTCCTCAACAGATGTAAAAAATATTTTTCTCCGTATCAATTACTCCACATTTATTAGTCCTATATTCGTCCCTGCATGGAGTATTGTTGTCAAGTTTGTGGCGCTGCATCTGTTACCATCTTGGGCCTTTTGGACTCTGTTGAAAAGCGTGCTATACGAATTGTTGGTGATCGAAATTTAACATTAGGTCTTGATTCCCTGCAACATCGTCGCACTGTTGCTGATCTCGTTGTTTTTTATAAATATCGTCACCAGCAGTGCTCGGATGAAATTAGATCTATAATGTCTCAGACATATTCTTTTCGTTGTTCAACTCGTCAATCTGTTTGTGCAAATAGTCAAACTGTCGGGATTACTCACAGCCCAAGTAACAAAATGCAAAGGGATTTCTTTGTGCGTACATCGTACAAATGGAATGCTTTGCATGAATCAATAGTCTCGATGCCTTCAATCCACAAAGATTTAAATAAAACGTCCACCAACACCTCAAGATGCATGTTGTTGCGGGACCTATAAGGTCTTAAAAGGTATCTAAGTGTTGTTGTGACATATTTTGTAATTCCTACTACACAACACTTTTTACTAAAAAAAAAAATATTGTAAAAATATTTTTGTTTTGAAATAAAAATTATTCGATATTTGTTTTCTTAAAGTTAATTAAAAATAATTTAAAATAGTTAAAAAAAATCATTTTTTTTAAAAAATTAAAATTATTAATTAAAAAAATTAAAATTAAGGAAACATTAAAATGAAGCATCTATTATTGTAATGAATTATTAATAAAAATAATTAATTGGTTTATTGGGTTAAACTATTAAGTCTTATAAAATAATCCTTGACCCCCCCCCAATGGAAAATTCTGGCTACGCCACTGATATAGAGTTACTTCACTCACCACCGTATCACCCACAGTCAAATGGGCAAGCTGAAAGATATGTTCAGTTTTCGTATTACTGTTTAATAATTACTTCGGTCTGAAAGACCTAAGTATTACATTCATGAGCTCAAAGTGAAATTCTTACCCCCACTTTTTTTGGCATTTCTCGACGTTTTAGGACCTACTGATTCTAAAACAGCAAAAAAAAAAAATGTGTGTCTGTCTGCCGGCCGTCCGTCACAACCGACGAAATCTAGAAAACCGCTGGACGGATTTCAAAAAATTTTTTTTCTAAAAATAGGTTTACTCAATGGGACGAGCCGAAAGGACGATGTGTTCGATAACTGTACCGGAAGTGTGTCAAAAAAATCGCCAAGTGTGTCAAAACAAGGAAATTTGCATATTTTTTGCTTAAAAAACGTTCATTTTAAGTGATTACGAGTAGGAACATTGAATTTGGAGAAATTTTGATGGTCGGGATTGGTATGTGAGACCAAAATCTAGATTATTGCATTATAAGTTTGTCAAAAAAATGTTGTCAAGTGTGTCAAAAGAAAGATTTTTATTTATTTTTTACACAATTTTTTGGAAAAAAAATAAAATCAATTGTTTGTTTGAAATGAAGTTTTATTTATTATTATTGAGAAGTATGGCATTATAAGTTTGTCAAAAAATGTTGTCAAGTGTGTCAAAAGAAAGATTTTTATTTATTTTTTTACCTAATTTTTTGAAAAAAAAAAATATAATTTATTGTTTGTTTGAAATGAAGTTTTATTATTATTATTGAGAATTATGGCATTAAAGTTTGTCAAAAAAATGTTGTCAAGTGTGTCAAAAGATTTTTATTTAGTTTTTTACCCAATTTTTTGGAAAAAAATAAAATTGTTTCTTTGAAATGATATTGTCAAGTGTGTCAAAAGAAAGATTTTTATTTATTTTTTTACACAATTTTTTGGAAAAAAAATAAAATCAATTGTTTGTTTGAAATGAAGTTTTATTATTATTATAGAGAATTATGGCATTATAAGTTTGTCAAAAAATAATGTCAAGTGTGTCAAAAAATGATTTCATTTATTTTCAGCCAATTTTTTCGAAAAAAAAAATGTAGCTGTTTTATGACGTAAATGTAATTTAAAATGAAATTGGACATGGAAATTTTTGAATTTGTTATAGGTTTTGAAATATTTTTGGAATTTTGAAAAAGTTTGTATTTTTGATTTTGTAATAATTTTTGCAATATTTTTAGAATTTTGGAAAAAGTTTGAATTTTTAAGAATTTTTGAAATATTATTGGAATTTAGAAAGAATTTAAATATTTGATTTTGTTCTAATTTTTGGAATATTTTTGGAATTTTGAAAAAGTTTGATTTTATTTAATTTTTACAATATTTTTGGAATTTTGATTATAATTTTCCGGCAACGTATTGATGTTTCGTGTTAGTTTTGTAATAAATTTTTAAACAGAGATAAAAAATACTTGTACTTTAACAAAGAGTTATGTTTGATATACATCGCTGCCCAAAACTAAAAACCATGTCCTTATAAAAGTTTTATGCCGAAAACTATATCAAAATCCTTAACCCAGACCGAAGTCTTGATATCTCAGAGCTGTGAGATTTCAGCCCCTCCATATTTTGTTTTTGTATTATATAATATCGCTCTAACTTTTTTTTATGTAAATTAAGGTCAAAATGAGTTATTATTTTTTTTCTAGGAAAATTTTTTTTTTGTTAATTTAAATTTAAACGGGGGAGAGTTGATATGATGTAGTCTATGTTTTTTAAGAGTCAACACAGTAAACGGTTATTACTTGATTTATTGTTAAATGTGTATGTATGTAGGTTCCTTATTTTTAAGAGATAAATTATAATAATAAAAAAGTTTGGTTCTTTTTCGAAAGAGACTGTCGGTCAGTCAACACATATTGTAGATGATAAATAAGTGAATAAATAACTAGAAATATTGTTATTCAGAAGTGTTGTTTTATTAATAAACATATAGTAAATATAACAAAGCTAACTGGCCTGACAAAGGAAGATCTGTGGTACCGCCCAAGACCAATATCACTTCCTAAATTTGAACTTGAATGAGTGTAGTGCACGTCGCTACAACAAAAACATCAGGTTTTTTTGATTTTTAATTTTTTTTATTTTTGATCTACGCGTGTTACAACTTCGTTCACTCCAGTATGTTCTATTGATATTCGAGTTAACGTAATTCCAGTTAATATGTCACATTCCACTGGCAATATCAATGATATATCACTATAATCAACAAATGGTTGATAAGTGAATTAAATTCGATGGATTTTACTGCTTGTACTTCACAAAACATGGTTAATAATTGTAAATAAAATTCGTTATTGTAGTATATTTCGCAATTGAGTTTGCATTTTTGATAAATTAACTAATGTGACTATATTTAATTTATATGCTCGGTCCGATTTCGATTTAACATCATCCTCCTTTCATGTTAGGTTTTTGGTTTCTTAATAGCTTTGTCGCTGTTTATTTCTTGATGAAAAGTTGTTTTATAGCAAAAGGTTTTAATTATAGCGGTTGCAATGGATGGTAGAGGTCTGATGGACCGATGATTTCCACCAGTTGGTCGTGCAAGCAAATTTACCTTCACCCCTCGCTTGCTCTTGCGGGTGTGAATTCTTTCGCATTTAAACAAATCAACAGATCCAAATCGCATGCAGAAAATTCCACCCATCCCGGGCATCCGCGGAAATTAAATCGAAACCCTGCGGGCAACACTAAAACAGTCGTAGCAGCTCATCCTTTTACGATTTAAATAACAAGGTGTAGAACTGTCGCTTTCCATCGTGATTTTTTCAACCGAGTTTCTCATCTCTGGAATGCCTTACCTGCGTAGGTATTCCCTTACAATTTTAATCCCCAAAATTTTAAAACCAACATCAATAAATTTCTTAAAGAAACTTGATTTATATTCTCAAACCCTAGTTGGCATGGTATCTTCGGATATTCAGAAACGTTAGTTTGTAATCCATTATAATAAACACTACAAATGCTTAACTTTGGATTAAAAAAAAAGTCAAAGGAGCAATTGCTGCGACCTTAAAAAAAGGGCAGGGCGAAAAGCGGCGGTCCGCGAACTAGAAATGAAAGTTGGTGAGTAATGTATCGAACCCAAACTCAGAGATAAAACGACGCATACTCTACCGACGAGCAAAAAAACCTAATAAGATCAACACACAAAAAAATTCAAAAAAAACTTGAGTAAAAAACGAGAAAGTTATTTGGATAGTTGCAAGCCGTAGAATAATGGAGCTGATAGCTGAACAAAACAATTTCAAAATCAAATACAAAATGTGAGTCAGGAACTTACGCATTCTGCGATCCACCCCACAGAACAAATAAAAACAGTTACGACAAAAACTTTTAAACAATTCGGATACGTACCTGCATTTAAAACCCGCAATAAAATAAGAAATATAATAAAAACCGGAAAACCCAAAATAGTGAAACAGGTGTTTACAAGTTAACGTGTAACGATTGACAGAAATTTTACATAGGCCAAACGTGGCGGTCCTTAAAAATAAGATTTACCGAACATATATGTGAAATAAATAAGAACAATCCCAAATCACACTTTGCTCAACACCTGAAAAATGAAAAACATAACTATACTGATATGCAGTGATATGAAGTGTACAAACACGATGTGTAAAATTGAAGGAATTATTGATTAAACCCGTAATATTTTTTTTTTTCAATAAATAAAAATTTCCATAAACATTGAAAATAATAATTTTTAAAGATTCGTTAAAAGTTTGGGGTACTATAATAAATATAACTTAAATTACAATATTACTTTCCGCGATTTTTGATCTGCAAAATCATTTGTAGTTTCAGCAAAAATAAGTTCTCTTAATAAATCTCTTAATAACTCTATGCTCATGAGCCTTAAACTATTTAGTCGGATAAAGCTCATAGAAGCCCTATACTGTTAATTAATTTCAATTTTAATCTACTTTTAATTAAATTCAATTTTGAAGTCTCTTTAACTCGTACAATTTGAAGTCATAAGAACTAGATAAATTTTTAACAAAATATAAATGTTGGGAAAAAATCCTTGCAAACTTTGCCTCACTTTGTCTATGAGAAATCTGTAACGTTTAGTGGATTTAGTAAAAAAATTATAAATGGTTCTTAAAAATTAAAAATTTTTTTTGAATATGAACAACACGACATATATGAACCATATAAGGTATAAAAGTTAAAAATCCCTTAAACGGTTTATTGTTTTCTAAGTAGCGCGTATTATTAAGCGCAACTGATATAGAAGAGTATTTTTTAAATTTGTAAAACTTTATCCAATAACCGTCGATTCATAATCTTAATAAGCTCCTCATAAACTGTCGAAGACAGATAGTTCGTATGGCACTTTTCACATTGCCCCTACTTAAGTAAATGAGAATGTAAAAAGTCATCATATTGAGCTAACAGTACTATAATGCCGAGAAAATTACCATTATGGGAATATTTCGTTTTCTCCTCTTAGCGGCAAATTAAGTACAGTTAAAAATAATATTTTTATAACGCTAAGTACTCTTTGTAAAACTTTTTTCCTATATTTCTTTTCATTTTTCAATGCTTTTTTAAACTCTTGTCAATTAAGATTAAATTTGACACCCAAACAATAAAATGGTAAACTGTAACTAAGCGCGCTTTTGACATTTCGTGATCATGTAATCGACTGAAAGGGTTCTTCCAATCACAGTGCTGGACTGAAAAGCATACACTAAAAACAATAGAGTTTACCGGTTATCACAGAAAACTAAAGCCATAATCGATTGATGGTATCTCCATTTCTGACGAGTCTTTGAAGCATCGGAAAGATAAAAAATTATGTATTACGTACAGTCGCGTTTGAACTTGTATAGCCGCAATCAGGGGCGCAGAAAAGTCCAACGAATTTTTTTAAATAAAAAGTGCTGTGTAGGAATTACAACAACACACATAGATACCTTTTACCTTACCTCATATGTGTGCATCAGTGATTCTAGACTTTAAAAAATAAATTATCCGTTCCCGTATCAAAACTTCCCGATTTTTACCGTTTCTTTAAGGAAAAACTTCCCATCAAGCTGTTTATATGGAATTGAATTATACCAATTGTTTATATGGAAAAAACTTCAAAAACCACCACTATAACAATATTTGTTTCGATTCTTCATACACCTTGTGGAATAAGATAGTATTTCTATGAAATAGAGCATTAAATCTATCAAAACTGCGTAAGACGTTAAGTAAATATGCTTTGATTTCGAGGTTTGCAAAAAATTTTAAAATTGCCCTACCTCATTTTTGATACGTATAATCGAAATAATGATACAAAACATCCCAATTTTTTAATATGTTCAAAACGCATCGATGCATAGAGAGGAGCCATCTTGTATAGTTGCAGGTGATTTTATTTTTCCTGTCGTAGTGTGAAAATATTCCTGAAACTCAGAAATATGTTATTGCTTTTGCCTTTTGGAATTTTCGAAACGTTTGTTTCTATTTCTCTAAGAAATATCAGAAGGTCAACATCTGAAGGCTGAAATTTCATCGATTTTACTGTATACTATAAAGGCGATGAATGGCAGATTCATTTAAACAAAATTATTGAGTAATCAACATCTTTCTGGAAGCATAGTAAAAAATGGTTGTTGCGATCATTTTGAATAAGTTTAAAATCTAAAGCGCTTCTACGATTAATTGTGAAAAAGCCCGCACTTGCCAAGTTTTGGCCCGCTTTCCTGTTTTAAATGAAATATCCCATAAATACCCAAAAAAATCACCCGATCTGGCTCTATTGCTGTGTATTAATAAAATGGTCATATATTTTAGATAGAACTGAGAGCAAGGGTATTGTGGTCTATAATTTGAAATATCACATTTTGTTTCGTTTTGAGGATGGGCCGGACATTAGCTAACTCCCAGCACGAAAGAGAAATATCAGATCTATAGGATTTGTAGAAAATTTTGGTAAGAGAAGGTGCAAGTTCTTTTGAAAATGTTGTTAGAATAATAGGAGGAATGATGTTCAGACCGGAGATTTTGCCACTTAAGAATTTTTTTGACAATTTTAGGTTTGTAATAAAGTTTGAAATAAAGAGATATTAACTCCTGAAGACTGGATTTTTGGTTGTTCTTTAGGAGTTTCTAAAACAGTTGAGATCACAGCAAAGCGTTCCGCGAACAATGTGGTTTTTCTCCCTGAGTCAGTGACGATTAAATCACCGTCAATAATAGGAAAAAAAGAGTTGGTACCAGACTTTAAAGAACTAATGGCACTGTAAAAACTTTTGTCAGAAATGGACATGGTAGAAAGTTTTGCCGCTCTCGCTCTGTCAATTTCTGTTTTTTCATTTCGTTTATCCGGTTTAACATACTATTGGACTGTATAGATATTAGGACTTAAATCGTTAGGGTATATTTTTTATGGAGCCAAATTTTAAATAATCTTTGTTTGTTTCTAAGGGCCAATTTGGTTGGAAAACAAATATTTTTGTTGGGGTTTCATTATGGAGAAGGGAACAAATTTATTGATACTAAAACATTTTAGTCAAACAAAATTTATACTATATTATTATTATATTATTATTTTATTTTTATATTTATTTTCACTCGGATATAATGGCCAAACAATCTACCAGAGCTCCTGACATTCCTGGTCAAATTAGTAAATTGCTTTTTTTGTTTTTAATAAATGATTCTTCGTTGGTACAATTTAACGCATCAGAACCTTTAGGTGGTTCAGACCATAATTTGATTTCCACTCAATCAAATTTACAAGTTCCTCAACAGTTTCAATCTAATCCTAGTCTTATTTGGGTTGCAGATTGGCAAGAACTTAGAGATATATGTTTAATTCAAACATTTCTGCTTCTAATTTTTCAGAAATAATACACGTGGGTATATGCAGGTTTATTCCGATAGATGGTTCTGAAGGCTGATCTTTAGGTTTCGAGTAAATGTGAAGAAGCAATAAAATTTAAAATAAATGCTCTTTAAAAAATGGCCAGTATACAGCCAATTCCAAAAAAGCTGTTAACACGAATTCAACAAATTACAAACCCATATCAATCTTGTCGGTTGTTGCTAAAATATTTGAGAAGTTCATTAATTTTAATATTATGAGCTTCTTAAGTCGTCAAAAATACTTAATGAAAGACAATACGGTTTCCGTAAAGGAAGAGCAACGGGAAATTTACTTTCTTTGTCACACATATCTGGAACAGTCGGTTGAAAACCTTGGTGAGACTTTCATTGCTGCTCAACAATTCATATCTTACTAATGAGCTATAGATTCGTTGTATGTTGCTGATTTGAAGACACACCAATACACTATGGATGAACGCGTGTGTCTGCCTAGATCAAATCAATTTTACCTGAACATAGTATCAATAGCAGCCCATCTTTTTAAGATTCGAGTGACAAGATGTAGCTTTTCAAAGAAATTTTTTTAACAGAGTCTAGCATCTCAAGAATGCCTTACTGACGTGGGTCTTCCTTGATAATTGTAATCCACAAAACTCTAAAAATAGCGTTCAAAAAATCCTCAAAGAGAATTGATCAATAGTGAGTAACCTTAGATCCCTAGTTAGCATCGTATCTTACGATATTCAGAGATGTTAATCTATTATTTCTGATGGTTAACACTAAATAATGTCTAACTTTAAAAAACAATACTGAAAAATTATCGGTTAGGGGGAGGGGGGGTTCGGACCCGAAACCCCCACCCAGCTTGTGTGCGTCCCTGGCCGCAATAAGGTCTAACGGAATCGATGCGTTGGTACTATTCGAATTAGGCCGAAAAAAGTTTGTTAGCCTAGGTATTTCAGAGAAAACTTTTAAGTCTTTTTTCTATTTGTCTAATATTGTGACGATCAACTGATCTGTGGTAACTCATAATGTTATTATTTTCAATGATAAACAGGAGTGCGTTCGAATACTTAATGAGATATTAACCATTTAATGAATCATTTAATGAATAACAGATGACAGCGTTCGAGAACTCGAAAATTCAATTTCATTTAATTTTTCTTCCGACTAGACCACACCTCTTTTCATTTAATTTTAAATGCAGTATATCTATTTAGCATATTTAAGTTTTAATGAAGTTTTTTATTCAAAAAAATTTCAAATCGAAAACCGGTAAAATTTTGTTTTATAATTTTTAATTAATTTAGCATTAATTGTAATATAATTAATTAAGTAACTAATTTTATATATAATAATTAATTCTCAATTGGAAAATATAAACAAAATAGATTAAAATTTTGAAATTAGTGAGAGATAAAAACCAACAGCTTTTCCATTTGGAAAATGGAGATAAAACCAACAGCTTCAATAATCAATTACATTTAACGATTGAAAATAAAATTAATTAATAAGTTTCTGCAACCAATTTAATCACCAGTCTCAAACTGATTCCTTAAAGTTTTCGAGTTTATTATAATCTTAAAATTAAATTTGTTTTTGAAAATTTTTAAAATAAATTTAATTACGACCGAAGTAATTGAAAAATAGTGCATTAAAAGGAAATAAGATTTTAAATTGATTATAAATTTTATAATCCAACATTTCGTTTATTTATTTAGTTAATAACACATTTCTGTTATTTTATAATTATATGTTTGGCATAGAAGTGTCAAAAATTTTCAAATTTGACATTACATACATTAAATAAAATTCGTTCGAATACTAAATGAACCTCGCGTCTTTTGATTAGTTCATTAACTATTTAATGAAAATGAGTCCTCATGAAGTATTCGAACGCACTCCAGTATGAGATCGAATAATCTTACGAACGCACTCCAGTATGAGATCGAATTAATCTTACTATTTTTATACGATAAAGCATAACTCATAAGTTTTATTATAATCACCAAAGAAAATACAAAAGATAATATACAATTATAATAATTATTTTACAATTATAATTCTAGCATGATTATCTTTTTAGTTTTACTGTTCAAAGCGTTTATAATGACTTAATATCTTCTCAATAAGGCAGGGATAGAATTGAAGGGTTTTCATGAATTATTTTTTAATTGTAGATGGTCGAATCATGTGTTAATCTAGAGCTTGGTGGGGGCCTGTAGGCAGTGCCTAGTTTGCCTACCCCTTGATCCGGCACTGCTTACCTCCCATCCCCGCTCCTCGAACAATAACTAAACAACTTAAAAGATATTTTGATGTGCGGCCTTCCATCCACAGAACAACAAACAAACAGAAAAACTCACATAAAAAAAAAAGGACAAAATTCGCTCGCCAAAGGTTTGAATATAATAGAATATAAAAGAACACAATATCAAAAATAATTGACATAAAGTTGTATTGTAAAGACTTTTTATATTGATAGACCATAGACGCATAACAAAATACATGTTTTATAGTAAATTTCATTAGTAAAAGCCAATCAACATTGATCGAAATGACATAAAAAAATGTTACTATCTTTATCCATAGCTGTTTATGCTGACCTAAGAAAGAATCAATTACACCAGTTTGTAAATGGTTTAAATTAGAAAATTTTTTTCTGTCTATCAACGTCGAAAGGGAATACTTACTAAAAATGGCACTTTTTTAACAATAACACAAAAACTGTGCATCGCAAAATTCTAAAAAAATTGCAATATTTCTTAAATTAGACGTTCTTTCAAATGACACCCACTCATTTGGGTCAAAAATGTTTTTCATTAAAAACTTACTAACTGTTCTATCATTCCGAATTCATTTTAATTTTTTGTAATTTTTTTATATCTACGGGTGTGACAACCCCGCGTACTCCAGTCCCTTCTCTTGACATACGAGTTAACGTGAGATATCACATACTACAATAGCGGTGAGATATCACTACCGTCTTCCCCCGAAAACAACGCCTAGGCGTTGTGTTCGAGGGTGAGCAATTTTTCGATTTTCTTAAAAAGTGATATAATTATTCGAATAGAACGCTGTTTCAAATAGAACGCTATCTCGAATAGAACGCCACTTTTTAAAGTAAGCAATTTTTAAAAAATTTGAATTTAATTAAAACGTTTGTCGAAAAATTTATTCAATTTTTATAAAGAGTTTGTGCCGGTGTTATTAGCCACTTTCCAATCGATTGAATTGCTGAAGGAATTGATTGTAGCCAATTGGTTTAATATTCAGTAAATCATTAAAAGTAGAGCCAAAACAACAGAAAAAGCAATTTTTTTGACATTAAAAAACACATAACCAAAAATCAAAATCGAAAATTTAGACACAATCAAATATGTACAGATTTAATTTTTTATTATTTTTAACGTTTGACCACAAACCGCAAATAACAAAATATGCACATGTTGAACTGATGAACCTATTTTCCCTTCACTTTTTTCAATTCTGTAGTAGCCCAATTTACGATCATTGTGAACTGAATATTACCATTGGAACATGCAAATTCCGGCATACAATTCAGTTTAAGTGAATGATTCAGCAATTCACTCGATTGTAAGGCGGCTAACGGATGGGAAGCATTCTTTTACAAATCGAACAGATTTGTTGTCCAAATCACACATTTTTGAGTTGGCTGAAATTTTTTTTAGGGGTTTATATCGAATTTTTTTTTGTTTTTGGAAAATAGAGCGGTTCTAAATTTTAAGAATTTCGGAATTTTTGACTTGAAGACTTGTTTTCAAAAATTTATAGCTTCGGTTCTATTAAAGATAGAAAATTCTAGATTGTTTTATTTTAAAGTTAAAAAATGCTATTTTAAAAAAATAAAGTCATTAAAAATTATTAACAAGTTACTATTTTTATTAACACATAATATGTTAAAATCAATTTTTAGTCAGTGTCCAACAAAAATAAAGAGTTTAGTATAACCATCGTATTCAAGGCTCAATTTTCTATAAAAAGCTTATTTTTTATTAATAGAGAAACGATTTTTACTGTTAGAAATAGAAATTTTTGTCGTCCCACGCTGGAAAAATTAGTTTATTTCTAACAGTAAAACTCATTTCTCAATTAATTAAATATACGTTTAAATAGAAAATTTTTTCGATATAAATCCTCTACGAAAAATTCCAGCCAAATCAAAAATGTGTCGGTCAGAAAGGTGTCCGGTTTGTAAAAGAATGACCCATAAACATTAATCGTTCATTATACAATTGATGTCCACTTCCACAACAGTAATGTTGACATCTTCTAGTTTGCAAAAAGCTACAATCTCCATATCACGTTGTTCGTGGTTCTCGTCGATAAGATCATTTAGATTGGCTTCAATTTCTAGGATGGTATCGCTTATAATACTACTTAGCCACGTACCGAACGGTTCGAAACTGATTTTGAAGTTTTTGAAATAGTCAAAAAGAGATTTCGAGTTTTTCTCTGTCAAAAATCAATTGCTTTCATGTAAAAATCAAAATACGTATGATATTATTTATCATACATGTAGTGAATGCCTTAAAAAAATTAGTTTGTATTCATAATTCAATACATAACGCCTAGGCGTTATATTTGAATAAAACGCAGGGTAGGCGTTCTATTTGTCTACAACGCCTAGGCGTTTTTTTTCGGGGGAAGACGGTAGTCAAGGTGATCTCTTAGGGGCGGCGGCGGATGAACTGTTGACTTAACGGTAGCACCCTCAAAATTAGCTGTGGAATATCCCTTCATGGTGACACGCTATTGCTTACTCGGAGAAACGAGTCCTCATATAACTCTATGTGTGGGCTTTAATCATTGGAAATGACAGTGCATCGCAAAGTCAACGAGTATGCCAATAGCAATTGGCAACCCCATTCTTTTTTGTTTCAGCAAATTTTTCCAAAAACATTATTTTAAACATTTATTTTACTTTTATTTTCTCTATCTTATCATGAAAATATTGGCCTTTGTCATATTTTATATGTGATAGGATTTATTGTTTAATTGTCCATTCTTTAACAAAAAATATAAAAAAAACGAAAGATTTACTTCCATCAACACCTTTGAACGTATGTTGTTGTGGAATCTTGGTCTTAAAAGGTTTTTATGTGTTGTTGTGACACATATTGTAATTCTTACTACTAACTACACAGCCCATTTTATTATTAAAAAAAAAGTTAGGTTAGGAGCTAATCGAGGAAAGAAAACGCCATTACTCAAAATTATATTAAAAATGGTGAAATATGTTTTATGCAGAAGTTAATTTACTCCTATTGTCCAAATTATTTATTTACTAAATTAACTTTTGGTAAATCTAAACGAACTATTAATCTAATTGTTTCAAAGCGTCGATACAGGATATGTTCCGATAATATTCTAGTTGATGGTACTTTGTTATGGAATGAATTACCATATATGAATTTAAAAAGCCATATAACCATATACAATTTAAAAAACTTTTAAAACACATTTGGAAATCACCCAACCCAACCCATAAGATAAAATTTTGTAATAGATATTATAATTTTGAATTTATAAAAACATATAAATTGTTACTTAAATTAATTTATTTTATTTTAATTTTTAATCTACCTAATTAAATTAAATTATTATCAATAACTTTTTATTTTATAAAATAAAAATTGCATACTTAGAAAGGACCCTACAGTTGTTTTTAACTTCTGAGAGGAGCACCCTACTTGCAATTTATTACATTTAATTAAATAAATAAATAAATAAAAAACAATTTTCAAATACAAAAACTCAACAAAAACAAAACCACTTGGCAGGTTGGGCAGACATTCACAGGCGATGGAGCTAGCATGAAACCGAATCTGTGAAACGCATGGCCACAGGGAATAATCAATGCTAGCTTCTTTGAAAATACAAAATGGATACGGCGCTGCTGTTGGCCAAGGTGGCGTTGGGATTAGAAGTCAAAATGACTGAAAGTGGTGCCGAAAGGAAAGTAATTTAAAAAAAAGATCCTACAGAATGTATTACCAAAATTTGAATTGGTTGCGGAGAATGTTGACGAATCGGATGTCAAATGGTGACATAGAAAGCTTTAATAGAAAAATTTTAGAAAAGTCTTTACGAATAACCGTAAATTCTTTAACGAATTTACAAAATTAAAGAACAAGTCACACTATTGAACGTCAATCATTGAAATTCCAAATAAAAATATTAACATTTAAAATCATTTTCAAAAAACACAAAATGTATCAAAATTTCATCTAAATTCAAAAAACTATTTCTCAAAAAAATTAAAATTCGAAATTAATTTTTAAAATTCCACCAAATTCGAAAATTCAAAAAAGTTCGCCTAAATTCGAAATTTCTAAAAAAATTAATAAATTACTAAAACTTTGGAAATTCCAAAAAATTCGACAAAATTCTAAGAAAATCGTAAAATAATACAAATTCTAAGATTCAAAAATATTAGATAAAATTGCAAAATTTTTAAAAAATTGATAAAATTCAACTAAACATTCAACAAAATTCCAAAACTCTTAAAAAAATTCATAAAAATTTCGAAAAATTAATGGAGTTTCATAGGTTGTTCCGGTGATGACATCTGTCTGACAAGCAAAAACATGCGGTTTAGCTATAGCTCAGAGAGCCAACTGCTAGCACTTTTCAGCTATGTGACAGCATTTTGGCCCAATGCAAACACTCAAACAATCTGTATGGAGAAAAAGTTGTTAGGAATGGTGTTGCCTTGGATGCAATGACTGTAGCATGAAGGGCAGACAATTACATCTATGTTATCTTTCACAGAAACTACCTCCAAGAGCACCATAACAGGCTATGCTATAATGAAAGGAAATCAAAGACTATGGAAAATTTGTTTATGAGCATAGCGATGCAAAGTTTTTTCTCTGCCGAGGACGCAGGGTCTGACGACACATCGCAGAGTGGGATGGTATTGGTGGAAACTCACAATAACCAAACAGATCCATCACTTATTTTTCCATCACAAACTGTCTCCCTGACGATGAAAAAACTTCACTTATTTGAAACAATGGTGCACAATAACAACCAGATATTTATACTTTTAATATTATTATATAATATATTATTTTTTTCATTAAGGCAAGATGTCAGTTATTCAAATAATAAACCATTAAGCCAAAAAAAGATGGGTACAGAACATTTAGAATATTTTTCGAAGCTGCCAAAATTGAAAGGGTTTCAAGGATTCATAGTAAACCGTTTCAAGATATTGGATCTGAATATGACTGAAGTGAGGTATTCGAAAACATTTTTTACATGAACTAAGTGGAAAGGGTTTTATTACTGTGCTGCTTGCAACAGTAAACATTATGTCAGAATTTGTGAGTAATTCATATTATTAATAATAAATTTATTTTAATAATAGAACACTTGTTATATTTTGCAAATTAATTTTTGAATCTAACTTTATTTATCTTATAATAAAATAAATAAATAAAATTAAAATTCGCTCAAACGGTTTCGGTTTTTATACCATTTTCAAGAGCTTAAAAATTATTAATAATTGCAATCATAAAAGGCAAATTATAATTGCAATTATAAAAGGCAATTGGCAATTATAAAAGTAATACCGAGTAAGTCTCTGTGTTAAACATGCATTGAAAGAAAAAAATCGGTCATTACAACCTCTTTTGTGCCAACCGAATGTTTTCTGTCAAAATAACCTCAAATACGGTTGTCTTTTCAAAAACCAAACTTGAAGAAACAACAATCGAATTTGAGGTTATTGTGACAGAAATGATTCGGTTGCCACAAAAGAGGTTGTAGTGACCGAATTTTTTCGGTCAGTGTGCGAGAGAGTATGGAACATCAGGGAAAACGTTTGTATAGTAGTTAAATAAGCTTAAGATTACAGTACAAATAAGGCTAACAACTTTTAGTTGAACTAAGCCTTACTCTTATTACCGAAAGCGTCGTCGTAGTCAATATACTAACCTATGATCAACCGATTTTGGTTTTTGAACTTTTCAATAGATGGAAGAATCAAAAAGAAAACTTAAGAAATCGAACTTACACAAATAGTTGACTTAACCATCCGATAAAGCAGGAGTTACCCAACCATACTTTTCGTGAGTCTTTACTAATGAACGGAACGATTCTTCTGCTGAGCGCCTGAAAAACACGAAAGCGTCAAACAATATTTATGTATGTGTTTGAAATTATAATTTCCCTACTTGCTAAATTCTTTTGTATTTTTCATCTTTTTTGCAATTCTACCCTGACCCTTGACTAGACTTGCTGCAAATTGCATTAAAACTGCTTCAACCGTATATGCACTTGCCCATCCGCGAGGGGTTAATAATTCCATACAAATAGCACCACCTTCCATAACAAATCCTTTTTCAATTCTTGGTTCAACAACACGCATAAATGGTGGTGCAAAAGGAAAGTTATCCGGAAATTGTAAATGTAATAAAATTGATTCAATATTCATTTCTGCCATGTCTTCAGCTAATGGTGAATCTGGATCGACATAATGTAATCTTGCATGCCATTCGTATAAATTATCGTTAACTAACTCTACCTGAAATAGGTAAAAAGAATTTGTTTTTAATATTACAAGTATAGTTGATAGAAATATCTTTACCGTAAATATAGGATCGGGTTTTGATTGTTGAATTTTTTGAATTTCTCGAAGTTCTTTCATTAACCGTCTGGCCCTAATCGTAGTATCTATTGTTTTAGGCAAAGTAATTCCTGAATTTGTACTGGGAGAAACACCACTTCAAAGGAAAACAAATAAATTGAATCATAGAAAACAAATGATTTAACAAGAACCTTACCGTCTCAATCTTCGTCCTGGACTTCCAGAAGGACCGCCAGGAGCTGCTTCTCCGTTTTCTGTTTTATCATTACTTTTAAAAAATTTTCTAATTGCGGCAGCAACTTTTTCTTTTGATCTGGATGACATTTGTTTTGATTTTATAGAGTGCAAATAAGAGAAAAAGTTTTCGGCTTATGTTCTAGCAACTGCTTATTTAGATAATTTGGTTATGCATAATTATAATGGATAGGGAAGACTTACGGCACTATTATGTTCTACATAAAATGCGAACTGAGGACAACCTGTAACAAAAATTATTATTTGATTTTATTGTAATATCAACTGGGTTTTAAGTATAGATTATTTTTTGTATTTTTAAAAAATTGTAAATCCTTAAACTCACTCAAACAAAAAAAAAATAAAACAAAACTTTTCACTTTTTAAAATAATTATTTTTAATTTAAAATGCAAATTTAATTTGATTTCAATTCTTTCTTTTTTATAGTAAAGTTATATAGTAAAGTAAAGTTATACTACATGTTTCGAGATACAATATCTCATCTACAGGTTGTTTGTACAATTAAAGAAATTATGGTCACAATACTAATATTTAAACCTAAAGAACTTGTTATCTACTTTTTTTTGAATTTATGGTTCTGGGTGTAAACTAATTGATGGAAAATTAAACAATTAAACAAAATTAAAAAAAAAAATCAAAAACGAAAAATTAAGGATTAAAATACAAAACAAAGAGAAGAGGAAAAAAAAATTTCATATATAAAAAAACTGAAAATATTAAACAAGAGGGCGGGTTATGGGTATGGAGATTGGATTAAAACTATGGAGATTGGATTAAACAATGGAGATTGGATTTTAGCATCTTCTAAATTCATCAGGTGTTCTGTTTTTGCAATATAAAATGATTCATATGCATCCAATTTCCATTTGTTTATTACAGGTTTGATTATTTTTGAATTTCTAAAATCTATTTTATGGTTTGATTGTATCATATGTAGAGCATTCGGTTATTCGATATTTTGAGTTATCCGAATATCGAATAACTTTTTCTTTAAATATCCGAATATTCGGTTAGTATTCGAATAGTAAAAGAAGTACTAAGAACTATGAATAAAATCAAACAGGTTTACATATTATATATTTTATTTTATTTATTTTCTTGAAATATGCATTTAAAAAAGAGAAGTGCATTTAGATGTTTAAATTTTAGACTAATTCTTATTTCAGATATCCCACCGTAGAGAAACCCCTTTCAGTTTTTTTTTAAGTGGGGCTGATAGTGATGTTGATTCAGTTGTTTACTTCTTTGCGCTGTTTGCATACATGCAAGTCGTCGTGTAAATGCCGCAAGCAGAATCTATCATGCACTTCACTATGTGTGTGCGATGGACAGTGTGTTGGCAGTGAATAACTATTTTCAAATAACATTTATTCCACATTTTTACTGCTTTTCATTATTTCATTTTTACTTCTTTTCATCGGTTATTTTTGTTTAATTATCACTTTATTTCATTGTATTTCATTTTTTTTCTTGTATTTTTTCCATTACTCCGCCTTTTTCTACGTTACTTAGAGTCCCACATGGGTCCAGCTATTGGTGTTTTGTTATATTTTATTATTCATAACCCTTAAGCATATTAAATGATATCAAACATGCCCGATTTGAGCAAATTTTCTTTTTAAATTAGTAGCATCGCCATTTTGAACCAGGTGGTCTGAACAATGGGATCTGGGTAGAATTTAGATCTAACACACATTAAGCCAAAGTGTGAAAAGTTTCATGCTGGTAGCCAGAAACCTAATAATTTTACCAAAAAAGGAATTATCCCACCCCACTACATCGGGATATTTAAAAATTGAATAAATCATATGATACGCTTTATTTGAATTTTCACAGTTTCACATGTGAGTTGAATTTAAAAAGTTCATTGAAGTATATACCTAGGTATTTAATGGAAGTTTTTATTTAGCGTATGGTTTTTATAACACATTAAAAAATAAAACTTAAAAGAGGTAGATTTTTCTATGAAATCTCCCTAAAACAAAACATGAATATTGAATATACATTAAATGAGCTTACAATCGATTTGATTGCGCGTCTTTAGTTAAAAAGCAAAAATATTTGAACATTGGGCAGTACATTTGAACATTAGATGTTTACATCGAGTGGGTCTATCCATGTTACTACATCGGACGTTGCCAAATGGATGTCTGCGATGTTGCCATTGTATCGTCGAATTGGACACACAGTTGCAATGTGTTTTATGGTTTGTTGTGGAGCTCCACAGTCACATTGAGGGGACTCTGAAATGCCCCACTTGTAGAAAGAATCAGCACAACGTTCATGATTCGTTCTTATTCGGTTTAGTGTAGTCCAGGTATGACGTGGCAAATTGAAACCAGGTTGGGTAGAAGTTGGGTTAGTAACAGAAAGCCCAAGTGTATTGTAATGATGCCAGGACGTGTCCCAGGCATCCAAGATATTAAAATTAGTGGCCATCAGGTTGCTGGCAGTTTTATGTGGAGGCTTTCTTGACTTCAATCGACAACGACTATGGTCACCGTAATATTCGTGCAAGGGTAACGTGATGTTGTTGGTTACCTTTTTATGTTCACGCATAAGCGCATGTGAGCGTCTGAGTGCAGGTGCTGCGATATTGCTTAATACAGGGAAGCAAGGTAAAGGAATAGACCTGATAGTACCACTAATAGTACGCATCGTAGCATGCAGCTGGCAGTCATCTTTTTCAGTATGTGTGCTATTCAACCAGACTGGTGCGCCATACTCAGCCACTGAGTAAACCAGACTTAGAGCAGTTGTGCGGAGGGTAGCTGGAGTAGCAACCCATGTCGAGCCTCCCAGTTTGTGCAATATATTGTTTCTCGTTTTAAGTTTTTTTGACGTATTCTCTAGGTGGAATTTAAAAGAAAGAATTCTATCGAGAGTAATGCCCAGGTACTTTGGCTGTTGATTGTATTTAATGACATAGCCGTCAAATGACACTGATAGTTCGTGTTTTGCCAGTTTGTTGTTTAGGTGGAAACAAGAACTCTCGGTTTTACTTAGATTAGGAAATAAACTCCACGTTCGAAAATAGTCATTCATTATTGCCAGGTCAGTTGAGAGCAAATCTTCCAAGACACTCATGTCTTTATTTTGAGTGGCCAGGGTCCAAACGTCAGCGTAACCAAATTTCTTTGATGTTGTGTCAGGAATGTCATGAATGGACAAATTAAAAATTAATGACGCCAGGACGGAACCCTGTGGTAAACCATTGTTAAGCATTTTGGACCTACTACAGGAATTATTTAGATGGACTTTGAATACACGATTACTCAGCATGTTGTTAATTAAACGCGAGATGGTGCTACAAGGCATTGCATTGAACAACTTATATATAATCCCAATTCGCCAGACCGTGTCATATGCTGCAGTAAGATCGATGAATACTGCGCCTGTTTTTAATTGTTTTTGATACCCAGCTTCGATGTAGGATGTTATAGCGAGCAGTTGGTCAGTGCAACTGCGATTGGGACGGAAACCAGCTTGTTCTACTGGGATCTGGTCATTCAGTATCGGAGCGATACGGTTGTATATGAGCCGTTCTAACAATTTGTAGCAGGTGCTCAAAAGGGCAATTGGACGGTAGCTTCCTGGTTCATTAGATGGTTTACCTGGCTTAAGTATCGCTATCACTTTTGAAGTCTTAAAATGTTTTGGGAGATTGCCGGTTTCTAGGATATTCGAGAAAAATTTAGTTAGTCATTGTTTAACATTTTTTCCAGCATTTCTAAGAAATCGTACCCAGCTGCTTTTCCGTTTTGGAACAGAGCTGAATCAAGTTCTTCGCTACTAAAAGAGTTCGCATACTTCGATGGAGACGAGCAATTGCGTTTCATTTCTCTTAATTTACGTTTAATTGTTCTTTTATGAAGGCGATTAAAAGAAGAACGAGATATGTAAGATTAATCATATCGTAAGATTTGCAATATCCTCTGGATTTATTTCATCGTAAGTACGAGCAATTGAGTTTGAGCCACCCAGCTTCCGAAGGAGACTCGAAGCCTTTCCTGCTTGAATGGGAAAAAATCAACGTTTTCAACAGCGCTAATCCACTTTTGCTTTCTCGCGGCGTCCAGTGAGTAAATTAAGTCATCAGCTACGTCTGCCTCACCACTACTAAGGTACTCCTCATATAATGTATCGCTCTCTCTACTCCAGCCAGGAATGTATTCTTCACGGAAGCCTCTTGAGATGCATTTCTTAGCAGTTGAGATGATGGTTCCAACGAACCTATCGTAGTTTTTAGGAATGGGTTGGATCCAGCGTATCACTCCATCCAACTCCAACCTATATTTATCCCAGTCAGCTTTGTTAAAATTCCATCTAGGTTGAGGAGTAGAGTTAACGAGTGGAATTTGGATTCCTACCGCAAGAATTACTGGACGATGTTGAGAGAGTGGAAAACCTTGTAAAACAGCCCTAGATATTGGAATAGGGTTTCGTTGTTCATTTTTGTGGGAAAAACAGAGGTCGGATTGAAATCACGTTGCCATCTAGCAGATCTAAAGGTTTTCATGTCTTTCACATCATATACCAGGAACATGTTGTTACCATCTGCCCAGTCCGTCAGTTGTATGCCGTTGGGATCGTTGTTTGAGTAGGACCACTGGGTGTGATGGCTATTGAAGTCACCAGTATATATTGCTGGGTGATGAAATAATGGTAGAGTAGCAGCTGGCCATCCTGTATTTGGAGTCTTGTATACGTTTACAATCTTCATGTCTGATATATCAACAACAATAAGATGTATATCGTTATCCGTCTGTGTAAGTACATGGGTGCAGTTCATGATTTCTGACTTAACATACGTGGCAGATCCATATGTTTGATGGTAAATAGCATCAATTAATTTTTAGCCAACAATGTTTCCTCTAGAGGTAAGTTGCGCTTCATCTGCTGCATGCGTTTCTTGCAGAATTACCACATCGATGTTGAAATCTTTTAATAATCTTTGTAAATGTCCAGTTTTTGACTTGCTTATGCCTTCAATGTTCAATTGCAAAATACGGACTGAGGGTCCAATAGTTTTTGTCTTACGGTGCTGAAAAGTAGCGTTGTTGTTGTGATTTTGGTTCATTTTTATTTTTATTTTAATTTTTTTTTTTTTTAGTTTTTTGTATCACAGCCAAGAGTTCGAAATGAAATGTTTGGCTACCAAGTTGAAATAGACTTTTAGCGTAACCCAGGGTGCAGCGCGAGGAGCTGTTCTATTTCACACACCCCAATGGAAGTAAAACCTTGATATATTATCAAAAGTAGATTTAACCTCTCCGGCTGATCTGGGGAGGTGATGACTTGCATATAAAAGGGTATCATCTGCGTAAAGAATTAATTTGCAGAAACATGAAGTGTTAGGGATGTCAGCTATTGACAGAGAATAAAAAAGAGGGGCTGAAACAGAGCCTTGTGGTACACCTCTTTCCATGGGAAAGAGGTTAGAAATCAGATTTTTATATGCAGTATTAAATGACCTGTTGGAGAGAAAAGATCTCTGAAAAATGATGATTGAGGATGGAAAACCATAAATTATAAGCCTATATAGTAAGCCTTTTAACCAGACTGAATCAAAGGCATTTTTTAGATCCAGACTTAGAACAGAAGTACAGTTTCTATGATTAAGTTCAGTGGTAATGTCATGATGAAGTGTAGTCAAAGCATCCGTGGTAGAATGTTGTTTTCTAAATCCGAATTTAAAATCAGGGATGATTTTTAGATCTTCAGTGAAACTAAGAATGGAATCACACATGTTAGTTTCCAATATTTTTCCTATGTTGGAAAGCATAGAAATAGGTTTATGCTGGGAAATTTTAACATTACCTCTGACTTTGGGAATATTTATTAATTTGGAGATTTTGCAGGAGTTCGGAAAATATTGAGATATAATACAGCAATTAAATATTGCAAGCAGAAGCTCTAGGGTGATATCGGGAAATTTTTTAGTCATGAAGTTGGAAATAAGATCGTTTCCATATGACTTTTTATTATTTAAATTCTTGATAATTGCCTTAAGATTCAATTGTGAGAAGAGGAATGCTTTCGCATGAACGGTTAGATTCAAAGAAATCTTTCAATGTATTTTCGATCAAGTCGGGTTTCGTGTCGGGAGAGGTTGGAGTACGGTCTTTAAAAAGATTTTTGTATTGATTCGTGAAAAGGGTTTGATTTGCTCATCGCAGGGCTCCCGTTTTAAAGTCAGATTGAAAAAAATGGAAAAAATGGAAATTTTTCGCTAAAAAAATGGAAAAAATGGAAAAAATGGAAAAAAATGGAAAACAAACAATTTAAAATGTGTAATACATAGGGTATCTTAGAACATTACGGTAAAAAAATTCCCTGTTTTTTCAGGTTATCCTGACTCGGTTTTTAATTTTTTCAGAAAATGTTTAAACTACAGTATTTTATAATTGATAGAAAAATTAATAAAAGTGTACATTTATTCATTTGTTAACACTTTTAATCGTTAATATAACAAAAACCTTGACTCGAAAATTTCAGATTGAATGATTCTCGTACATATTGTTTTTAAAATTGAAATAAAATGAATTGTTAAATTATTTTTATGAAGAAATGGAACTAAAAGATTATTTGATTGAATCTGTACAAAATAGTTGCACCTCATAAGTAAACAATATAAAAACAGATAATTTTTAATCCAGTAGTTCATCTTTAAGTGTTTCAGAAACTAAATTTTTAGTTTTAGTAACTTCATTAACATATTTCTTAAAACCAGGTGAGAGTAAAGAGGCTTGTTCAACCATTTTGAATAAAGTTTCGTGAGGAATATTTTAATATTTTTAATATATAATATTTTTCATCGGCCTTTCGATTAGGAGCATTTAAAGTAAGCAAATAAATTATAAGCGAATCAGACTATACAAATTCAACCACAGATCAATTCGTTGCTTTAACTCCAGCGTTAAATGCATTGCTAATTTTACGTAAGCCGCAGCTGCCCAGATTCAGAATTTCTTTATTACTCGAATCATGTGCTAAGTCCACCTTTAGATGTCAAATAGATTTTAAGTTAACATTAGTTCCGTTCATCGAAACTTGAATCCAAGTATTGGTTCATAGGATATATAATATGAAAGTTTCTTACAAATTTTCGGCAGCAGTATGTCCCAAATAGATTGATATTAAACATCTAATCGTTCGTGATTTGTTTTTATCACCATTCTATATACCATCATTCTTACAATATCAATTTGCTGCTTTAGACTCTCATGCAAATAAGTTACAGCAAAATATATTTTTTGTATTGAATCGATTCAGTTCGATATAATTATTAATTCTATATATCATTGTACCAGTACCTTGGAATTTAGTTAGTTTTAATTTTCGTTCAATTTCACTGACCGAAAACATTGTCTTCATCATAGAAACCCTAATTACAAAGATCATATACCACAATGTAACACTGTCTGTTAAAAAAAAATTTCATCGTGTTGGACAAAGCGAGGCACTTGTGAATAAATAGGTCACGACAAGTGGCATACAATTATAAACTTTTTATTTATAAACTGTTCCTAATAGGAACGATATTCTTTTTAGTATTTTTCTGGTGAAAATTTATGTTTTTAATTATGAATAATGGGTCATTCCATTTTAAAGTCAACCTTCAAGCTAAATTTTTTTTCTGCATAAAACTGTAACTGTGACCTATAATTTTTTTTTCATATATTTTACTATAAGATATGGCAACAACTGTGAAAATTCCAATATTGTTATTTTGTTTAGAATGCAATTAAGCGCATGGTTGTGAAAAAGGCTTAATATACGAATTAAAATATATCTACAAAGAATATAGCATAGCACAAACATAATAAAACGAATTGTTTTAGACTTTTTATTTTCTGAAAGCTAAAGTTTGGAGTGTCTGAATTGGACTGCTTTGCTTTCCAAATAAATGAGGTAAGCATTCTAAATACATGAATTCTTTTGTGTTACGTTAGTCACGTTACGTTAGTCACACATCATTTAAATCAAAAGCGTCAATTTATGAAAAACTAACAAATTTTTTAAAAAGTTATTGGCTTTTTTAAAAAATACATTGATTACATTGAAGAAACTTATCAATAAATTTTATGTACATTTTCAACATCTAGAGAATTTCGGTTCATAATTTAGGTGTTAATTTAATGGTATAAAAAATGTTACGTTAGTCACATTTACATTTTTATTTAAAAAATATCTAACAAATTTAATCTAAATAAAAAAGCTTTCTGATTTAGATAAATAAACTCGATTTACATTTTAAAAAGTCAAAAAGTGCTTTAAATAATTCTTACTAGTTTAGTTATAAGGAAACAAAGTTGTGAATTTCGGTATAAATGTTACGTTAGTCACTTTGGAATGACCCTAATTTATTTAAATCTAGCATAAGTTGATCAATATAACACGTAGGCTTTCTATCGTCTTGGACTTTACACAGTTCGGAGTTTACTAGCTTGCAGTTTCACACCTGCATATTATACGAAGTGAAAGTAATAACTGCAAGTCTGGTTTACCATCATCATCATGAACCGTACTCCAATAGGAAGCATATGGAAATATATTACGGAAGCTTTTTAAAATACATTTCTTTGCACATTTTGTTCTCATTTACACATTTAGTGGTTGCAATCGGCACATTAAGTGGTCGCCGAATTACAATAACATATTATTGTATGTGCAATAGTATTGCAAACCTCATGGATAATTTTTTTAATAATTAAATAATTAGAAAAATACTAAGATCCATTTTATGTTTCCCAAACCTTCACCGTAAATCGAACGCAGGTGTTTTGTGTTAAAAGAAAAGCGTGTTAACACTTGAACCACTTCTGTTATTTGGATTTAATAATTGTTCATATTATATAATCATGTAGTATAGTTGTAATTGAAGCCATTTTGAAAACATTTTTTGTTAATCGATTTCACCAGTATACGAAATGAGAAAAGAAGGAATTGGTATAAATAGATGTTTCCACATATGAGACCTCTAAGGTATGCTTATAAGAATGCCAAGATTGGCTTGTGGCTCGTGAAGTTCTATTAAGTGATTAATTTCTTTAGAGCATAGCGTAGTATAAAGTAAATGCTCCAACAACTCTTGTATGATGCAGCGAATCTACCTGATGATACTGGATCATCAATTGGCTTCAACACGCCTATGAACTCTGTCGACAAAATTTAGATGTTTCTGGTATACTGCAACCCATAAATTGGGGTAGAATTCGTGGATTGGTCGTATAAATTCTTTATACATCGCAGTTATTTCAGATAGAGACAAAAGTTTGACTACAACGTACGAAGCAAAGTCGTTGGGACTCTAATTTCGGCACAGAACAAATGTAATCATGCCATTTTCGTTTGTGGTTGATATTAGTACGAAATAGTTAAGTGCAGGTGAGTTTAATAATGCTAGTCTGGAAAACTTTTCAATACCGGAGCTATAGAGTGAGGTTTTGTAGGACTAGAATTAAATGTGATAAGGTTCCGAATTGATTCAAGATCTAGATTTTAGTCCAGAATTGATTCAAGATCCAAGGATTGAACCATTTTTCTACGAGTATAATTAGCAGTTAGACTAGATGGCTGTTTCTTCTTTTCTTCTTCATTCTCTTAATATATGAATCTTAAATAGAACTTCGGAAGAGCTATGTATTGGGTTTGTGGTGCTAGATAACAAACCGTTAAAAAAGATCAGAAAAAGGGGTGGCGAAAGAACCGAACCCTGATTAATGCAGGCTTGAATTGAGAAATTATCCGAAACAACACCAACTACTAAGAGATCTCTGGGATAAAAAGACTAAAAATAATATTAATTTGTTGATAAGAGCCGATGCCAAACTCTATCAAACGCCTTGGATATATCAAGGGAAATGTTATGAGACTCACCAAAGTCATGAATTGCTTCACCCTATTTCTCCGTGAGGACTGGATTAGGTGCAGTGATGAAGATTTTATCAATTGTGTCTTTAAGAGAATTAAACGCATCCAATGGGGTGATTATGGTGGTAAGGATAACTACGGTGTAATTAACACAAATAGATGTCATGTTTATTTGCGATGACTTTGAGACAGATAAAGCAGAATACAGAAATACTACTTGTTTCATACTGGGGGAGCTTTGTATGTTTAAAATCCTTGTGTATATATGTATATCATTACAACACGGTGTTTAAAAATGCAAGCTCGGAGAATGATTTTACATTTTACATTATTGATATTTGAAACTTGTGTTTCACCTAGCTCAAGTAAATGAGGTTTGTTTGGGTTGAGATCGTATTGGATGCCAAGAAAGTTTTTTGAGATACCAAGGATGTTAATGATATCGATTACGAAGTTGGAGAACGAAGCTAAATAATGGCTAAATAAACAGATTAATAGGAGAAATAACAAATACCAAAACCAGAAGGAAGAAATAGAGTAACACAACAAAGGCCACAAAGATTCGTTCGTTGAGAAAATAAAAGGTACTTCAAAAAAAATGAGGTTGGGGGTTGTGTACAATTATTTCTCAACAAGTGTACAAGCATTTCTCAACGTTTTGGATCATAACCAGTCTAACTGGGCAAACAAAAATGTCCGTCTGTATGTCATTAAAATGTTTTAGGGAAAATTGAAAACGATAGATATTTCAGTTTTCATCAATCACTATCACCAATCACCACAGACCAACGTTTTTGACATATCGGAGTAGGAGGTTTTAAGTCCATATTTTATAAATACTTTGAGATTGTTTATCGAAATTTATGATATTTAATGAAATCTTCGGGTTTGCATTAGATTTATTCGGGTTTATGTTTTGTAGTAGTTGGCAACCCAACCCTATATTCTAATATAAATGTCCATGCAAAATTACATTTGTCTGCAGGTTAACAGAACAATATTTTATTCTCTTCCATTTAATTATATCAGCTTTATTTGTATGTTTTTTCGATAATAATAGTATGTATTATTGTATTGTTTTCTAACCTATAGCCTAATGAACTTAACCTATTGCCTAATGAAAATTTTATTCAATTGGTATGATTCCAATTGGTCAAATTGTTTTGATTTCATTAAAATTATTTTCAAATTATAATCATAATTGCTTTGATAAGTTTTGTTCAAAAATCAAATTTTAATAAATTCTCTTATTTCGTTTAGTTGAACTTGGTTGATTGTATGAGAAGGGCGTTTTTTATCATCAGGGTTTTTTTATTAAGAAATTTGATTTATCAATTAAAACAATAAAGATTTATTGTTTTAATTGAAGAAAATGTTTTTATTTTTTTTAATACACAATTCTTTTTTATAATAAAATCTTTGTCAGAGAATAAAGTATTGTAATCGATTCGTGAATAATGAATTTTATTCTCTCGCAAATTAAAATTCTCGCTCGTGCCTCGCTCAAATTTTAAACTTTTGCTTGAGAATAAACTACTTCATTATTCACTCATTGATTAAACTACTATTATTCTCTTCCATTTAATTATATCAGCTTTATTTGTATGTTTTTTCGATAATAATAGTATGTATTATTGTATTGTTTTCTAACCTATAGCCTAATGAACTTAACCTATTGCCTAATGAAAATTTTATTCAATTGGTATGATTCCAATTGGTCAAATTGTTTTGATTTCATTAAAATTATTTTCAAATTATAATCATAATTGCTTTGATAAGTTTTGTTCAAAAATCAAATTTTAATAAATTCTCTTATTTCGTTTAGTTGAACTTGGTTGATTGTATGAGAAGGGCGTTTTTTATCATCAGGGTTTTTTTATTAAGAAATTTGATTTATCAATTAAAACAATAAAGATTTATTGTTTTAATTGAAGAAAATGTTTTTATTTTTTATAATACACAATTCTTTTTTATAATAAAATCTTTGTCAGAGAATAAAGTATTGTAATCGATTCGTGAATAATGAATTTTATTCTCTCGCAAATTAAAATTCTCGCTCGTGCCTCGCTCAAATTTTAAACTTTTGCTTGAGAATAAACTACTTCATTATTCACTCATTGATTAAACTACTATTATTCTCTTCCATTTAATTATATCAGCTTTATTTGTATGTTTTTTCGATAATAATAGTATGTATTATTGTATTGTTTTCTAACCTATAGCCTAATGAACTTAACCTATTGCCTAATGAAAATTTTATTCAATTGGTATGATTCCAATTGGTCAAATTGTTTTGATTTCATTAAAATTATTTTCAAATTATAATCATAATTGCTTTGATAAGTTTTGTTCAAAAATCAAATTTTAATAAATTCTCTTATTTCGTTTAGTTGAACTTGGTTGATTGTATGAGAAGGGCGTTTTTTATCATCAGGGTTTTTTTATTAAGAAATTTGATTTATCAATTAAAACAATAAAGATTTATTGTTTTAATTGAAGAAAATGTTTTTATTTTTTATAATACACAATTCTTTTTTATAATAAAATCTTTGTCAGAGAATAAAGTATTGTAATCGATTCGTGAATAATGAATTTTATTCTCTCGCAAATTAAAATTCTCGCTCGTGCCTCGCTCAAATTTTAAACTTTTGCTTGAGAATAAACTACTTCATTATTCACTCATTGATTAAACTACTATTAATTTAAATTTTCAGCGTTTTTTATAGTAAATAAGGTACTTTTTGTCGACTTTGTCGGTGTTTTTGGATGCCAACGTTTCGGTAGCGGCTTTTGCTCTTTATATATTAAGGCAAAATTAACAAAACTGGTGTTGGACAGAGCAAAGAAACAATTTTCATTTTCTTTCACTTTCAAAACGACAGCATCTAAAAAAACACCAAAAGTGCTTAAAATTTAATTATTATTCTGTTAACTTGTAAACAAAGATAATGTTACATGGACATCTATATTAGAATTAAAACTATGTTTATAACTTTTAATTACCATATTAATGTACATAAACATTAGCTGCATTTCATGAAACAGTGTGATCCGGATCCGCTTAAGTTTTACATGCAAACTGAGATCCAAAAACAAAGTTGGATCTCATTTTACATGTAAAACTTATGCGAATCCGGATCACACGGTTTCATGAAATGCAGCTAATGTCTTCTATATAAACAGAAATATCCATTCAAATAAAATCTAGAATATAAATTGGTTTAGTGCCCATCTCAATTAGTTGGAGATTGTCGTCCAAACTCGTAGATCAGTAGAGTATGGAAAACAGTAAAATATGTGTTCGTAGAGCAAACTTCAAACTAAACAATATACACTAGAATTGAAAATTGAATAAAAACAACAATGTCTAACTTATGTAGATCTGATAAATGATGATGAAATTTCAACGTCAAATAGCATTGCTTCATATACAAGAGAAATGGAGTTTTACTCTCACAAAAGTTGAACATATTCGAATTTCAAAATATTTGAATTGCATAATTCAAATTACTTTTTCCTTAGTTACTTGGGTTTAATTACTAAAACTATTAAGTGATCGACGAAAAGGTTATCGAGGTTTATATCGATAAATTAATTGTTTCCTCACATATTCTCCTACTATTTCCCTGAATTTGCATTATATATAAAACTAGTTGATGAATAACGATGGAAAAGTTTTTTAATTAATATAAAAATGTGTATATGTATTTTAAAAAAATGTTTAAAAAAATGGAAAAAATGGAAAAATGACGGAAAAAATGGAAAAAAATGGAAAGAACCAAAAAAAATGGAAAAAATGGATTCAGCGGGAGCCCTGTCATCGCTGTCAATAACATTGTCGGAATCATCTACAATTATGGTGCAATAACCTTTCTTCCGGCCGGTCATTTGATTAATTTGACGAAACATATTATTGGACGGGACAATTTTCTTTAACGAAGCTTTAAAACGATATTCAAGCACCGTCTCTATATGATTTTTAATCATATTTGAGATATAATTAATTTTTGATTATCAAAATGTTATATAATTACTTGTCTCTTTTTATTTAAATATGTATATTTTATTTTAGCTTATTATAGACAAGAGAAGAATAAAACCTAAATAAGAATTAACATAAACTATTCAGTTTTGTTTTATTATTCAGTTTTATTATTTTAATTTTCCCGATATTTCGACTTGTTAGTCATTTTCAAGGATATCTAATTAAAACTTCGTGGTTTTTCTTAAACAAATAAGTAAAAAAATAACATATATATCTAATGGCACTCAACAAATGTGTAAAAAAATTTTTTCAATATTAAACAACTACAATTATAAAATATGCAATAAATTAACATTAAAATCTAATAAAAATCACTTGATCAACATATGATCGTGTCAACAAAATTACAAAATTACTGTAATTTTGTAATTTTGTTGACACGATCATATGTTGATCAAGTGATTTTTATTAGATTTTAATGTTAATTTATTGCATATTTTATAATTGTAGTTGTTTAATATTGAAAAAATTTTTTTACACATTTGTTGAGTGCCATTAGATATATATGTTATTTTTTTACTTATTTGTTTAAGAAAAACCACGAAGTTTTAATTAGATATCCTTGAAAATGACTAACAAGTCGAAATATCGGGAAAATTAAAATAATAAAACTGAATAATAAAACAAAACTGAATAGTTTATGTTAATTCTTATTTAGGTTTTATTCTTCTCTTGTCTATAATAAGCTAAAATAAAATATACATATTTAATTAATTTTTGAGTTTAGAATTTGGTATTCTGTATTTGAGGTATTAAGAAAATGAAGATACAACCGTTTAAGTTGTCTTCTCCAATTCGAACGGATTTTTAACATCTTTTTTACGATTTTAGGTATAGAATGAAGATTTTTGTATGATATGGGACTTACTTTTCTTGAATTTTCTTGAAAAGTAGAACTTATCATGATGTTAAATTCTTGGATGATCACATCCAATTTAGAATTTTCCAAAGTTTTCGCGAGTTCTTTGGCATATTTTAAAAACATATCAGCTGATTAAAGGTTAAGGTGTCTTTTGAGCTTAAGCCAATCGGTGTCTGGGAATGATGAATATTCGGCTTTTTGAAAATTATTTTCAAAAAGACCTGGAGTGCTGTGAGTTAACTTCAGATGGACCAGATAATGGTCGGAGTGAAAAGTTGAAGTGTAACACTGAAAATTACGATTTACATCAAAGAGTGAATTGAGATTACCAGTTATGAAAAAGTCAAGGTGACTCTGCAACCTTGTTGGATTTGGCGGATAGAAGATATTGAAAAGGTGTGGATTGTTTGTCCACCACTGATCAATAATCCTACCAATATCGTTACTACCAGTGTCACCCCACTTGATAGAACGTGCATTAAAGTCTCTACCAGCCATGAAGGGCACCGATTGTGAGAGATTGGTGAAGAGATGACCAAGAAACTGTGTACTTCTGCAACCGTACTAGACGGGTGGCACAAAATGAGAATTAATTTTTGGGATAACTGAGAAGATTTAAATGAAATTTCGATTGGTGTCAATGAAAATTTACCAATATTGAGACTGGGAATTAACTTGTATGAGATATTGTTTGGTATAATAATACCAAACTAGTTTCATTCACTAAAACAATTTTGTTAGGGTTAGCTACAAGAAAATGTTGAAGTTCCATTCTTTTATGACGTGCTACTATGGAGTTGAGATTTATTGAAATTATTTCGAAAAGGAGTCTTGTATGTATGGAATTAGGCATCATATAAATCCAATACAAATGACAGGAAGACGATTCGTTTGTCGTCAATATTGTCTATTTTGTTGTATTGTGGGAGAAAGGATCTGACCTTCTCCAAAAGTGTCTTGGTGCTTACACCAAATAAGTCCACGGATATTTCCATGAACGATGACATAGGTATTTGGTCTTTGTTAATATTATTTAATGTTGGGGTCGGTACACCATCTCCTCTTTGTCCAGATTGTTGTTTGACTGCGTCTGCAAAAGAAATGTTTTTGTTAATGGTGTTATTAACGGATCTATAAATAAATGCTTCTTGTTGTTTGGTGTTGGCTCTTGTTTGATGCTTTTTCAACTCTCTTGCTGCAATTAATTTTTGACATAAAGAACAACCTTTATAATTCACTGGATGACCAAGTTGGCCACAGTTGACGCAGAAGGGCTGTCTTGAAACTCTATCTTGTTCATTAAGTGGACATGCACCTGGATTGCGACTATTGTTGCATTTTACTCACCTATGTTTCATTTGGCAGCAGGATGAAACATGACCATAATCCTGTTTTTTTTTTGCTTTTTTAGAATCAGTAGGTCCTAAAACGTCGAGAAATGCCAAAAAAGTGGGGGTAAGAATTTCACTTTTAGCTCATAAATGTAATACTTAGGTCTTCCAGACCGAAGTAATAGATTAGAATAACTATAAACGTATATAAGTTTGAGAATTTCTTTGTACAAGTGCATCGGTGGAAGATCACACTGATATTCTCCAAACAGTTGTTCAACAATCCTGTTGTGATTTGACTAACAAAATGTATGAAAAGATCGTATATGCTGTGCAGAGGAGTGCGATCCGCTTGTAGGTTGTACATTGTAGGCGTTAACCTGTTTTACCTTTTTCCAGTCTTATGGCATGGTTTCATTCCTCCAGTTCAAACAATCAGGATAAAGTTTCACGACCTTTCTACAATCATTTCAGATGGTATATCGAGGATACCAGGTGCTTTATTACGTTTTAATTTTGACAGCGCCGCTTCGATTTTCTCTTTTGCGGGTTCGTCTTCATGTAGTTTTGACGCACGAATAAGTTTTGGTCGTCCCCCGACTTACTGATGGTCACTTAAGTTGAGAAGATTCTCAAAAAAGCGGCCCAATCATCTAAAATATTTTTAAAGTCTACTTGCAGTTCTCCATCTCCATTTTGAATAACGGAAAGTGGACCTTTATCTTAGCACATACAAGGAACTGATCACTTCCACTGTATGTACCCCTAAAGGATCGCACATCCAGAACCCTCGAAAGAAACGTTACTAGCACGTAATCAATTTGATCTCGAGTGTTTCCATTCGGTGAGACCCAAGTCTGTTTATGAATCGATCGATGCGGAAATAAAGTACTGGCAATTCTCAAATTAATTGATAATGCAAACTCAGTAAATCTCTCGTCATTATCATTCGAATTCAAATGCAGGCTAATGGCTCCTACCACATTTCCATGCCCACTAAAGTCACAAAGAACCATAACGAAGTCGCGTGTTGAAATTTGTTTCATAACCTCTTCCAGTGCTATGTAGAAAGTATCCTTCTCGTCGACGGTCTTAGGTTCCGCATAGGTATATTGTAAGAATGTGTAATGCATTCTTATCAGCTTTTTATATAATGTGGCATAAATGTTGCATTAGCAGCATTTTTGTAGAATTTTTGTTGCATGTCAATCGTATTGCTCTATGATGTAAATTTTTTGCAATTTTTTTTTGTTTTTGCAACCGTTCTGAATTTTTTTTTTTTTTAAATAAAAAGTGTTGTGTTATAGGGTTTAGAATATGTGTCACAACAACACACAAATACCTTTTAAGACCTAGGTCCCACAACAACATGCGTTCCAAGGTATTGATGAACGCTTTTTTTAAACCTCTGTGGATTGAAGCCACCTGAGACAATGGATTCCGGCAAACTATTCCATTTGTATGCAGTTCAGACAAAAAAGTCTTTCTGCGATCTGCCAGTATGACAGCGTGGGATCTCGACCGTTTGATTGGTTGCGGTAGCCGATTGCCGAGTGGAACGGGGGTAAGAATAAGTTTGAGGCATGGTGCGTGCCAGGCATACAAAATATTTTGTAGTCATATGTGCGGAAAAGTAGATTTTTCTTTTATGTTATTCTAGTACAAAATTGAATATTTTTTGTGCATGTGTTACAAAAAAATAAGCACGGTATTAGCAGTATGATAAATTAAAAATATTTTTTTGAATTAGTACCCCAATGGTCTTTAGTTATAATTTTAGATTTACATTTAAAAATTCAAAAACCGTAAACTTACGGAATTTGTTAGTACCTTTTAAAAAAAGAAAATATTATTTTTTTAATACAATTTAGTGAATTACATAATTCTTTCATTTCATTGATAAAAAGAAAAAAGAAAAAATACATCATATATGTTTGTGTTTGTATTGTTAAAAGAAAAAAAAGAAAAGAATTCAAGTGTATAAAGATAGTCGAATTGAATTGTAAAAAGCTTTAAAAACCAAACGATTACCTATGAATTTTATGTTTTCATAATTTATAATAATATTAAATTATAGTGGCTGTGTAACATAATTTGAAAAAAAAAAAAAAAAATAAATAAATAAATAAATTATTTTTAACAGTGATATTAATAACATAATGAGTTGATATTAAATAGCAAAAATTATAACAAATGGAAAATTTTCACAACTTAACAACCTTCAACATTTTCCAATCAGCTGATGGAATGAATTCAAGTAACCTTTTAAATTTACCGTGTTTTCTTAAATCGTATAGTATATGCATTAAATTTTTATTTTTATTATAGTGTAATTAAATTTTTGATTACCTTTAAATATTTTAGGAATATTATTATTGAATATTCTGATTTATTTTTTTTATATCATACTGTTACAATTTGTTTGTTTAATTGAGTTTTTTTTGGATCCATTAAAGTTTTCTTAATAAACAATGTATTATTGTTGTAATTTGAATTTTTTTTTTATTTTGAAAATTGAATGGTCGTGAAATGATTGAGTGAATTACTCATAATGTCATCGAGGTAAGTGTGCTAATTCAGGTAGGTACAGATTATATCGTCTCCTTATGAATTCCTCCTGTTGAAAAATTCACGTTCCTAATGTCAAAGTTTCCTTTTGACCATACCTCAATAAATATGACTGCGATCTATCGAGCAAGGTCTCACACCTTGTAAAAACCCACCATACTGCTCCTGAGCGTTTTTAATAAAAAGTTTTGTGTAGTAGAAATTACAAAATGTGTCACAACAACACAAAGATACCTTTTAGGGGCTAGGTCCACAACAACATGCGTTCTGAGATGATGGTGGTCGCTTTTTTTTAAATGTGTGTGGATTGAAATTTGAAGGCACTCGAGACTATTGATTCAGGCAAAGCATTCCATTTGCACGATGTACGCACGAAGAAGTCCCTTTGCATTTTGTTACTATGACAGTGAGTAATCTCGACAGTTTGACTATTTGCACAAACTGATTGACGAGTAAAACGGGGAAAAGACTATGTTTGAGGCATGATGGATTTGATTTCTTTCAAGCACTGCTGGTGACGATATTTATAAAAAAACAACGATATCATGCAACAGTGTGATGATGTTGTAGGAAATAAAGATTTAATGTTATATTCGCCGCATGGAGGGATCAGTGTTTATTGTTTTGAAATTTTTTTATTTTTGATCTACGGGCGTGACAACCCCGCGTACTCCAGTCCCTGCTATTAACATACGAGTTAACGTGAGATATCACATACCACTGGCAATAGCGGTGAGATATCACTAGCCAAGGTGATATCTTATGGGTGGTGGCGGATGAACTGTATTCAGTCAACGGTAGCACCCTCAATTTTAGCTGTGAAATAATTCTTGAATATGAGACGCTATTGCTTCCTTGAAAAAAAACAATCCTTCATATAATATAACGAGCCTTCTTTAATCATTAAGAAAGACAGTGCGTCACAGGATCAAGGAATATGCAACCCGCTGGATTATTGGCAACTACATTTTTGTTTTGTTTCTGCAAATTTTTGTAAAAATTTGCTATTTACTTTTTAATTTACTTTTATTTTCTCTATTCTATCATAAAATATTGGCCTATGTCATATTTTGTCAGTGATAGGATTTTTTATTTAGTTATCCATTCTTTAACAAAAAATATAAAAAAACAAAAAAAGAAAGATTTACGTCCATCAACACCTTTGAACGTATGCTGTTGTGGGACCTTGGTCTTAAAAGGTTTTTATGTGTTATTGTGATTTGTGACACATATTGTAATTCCTACTACACGACACATTTTATTAAAAAAAAAAATATTTCGATCACCAACAATTCGTATAGCATGCTTTTGAACAGACTCCGAAAGAGCCAGGATGTTAACAGATGCAACGCCCCAAACTTGACAACAATACTCTAATTTCTTGCAGAATTCCTCTTTGGTGGGTTTGTCTACATGTGTCTTTGACGCACGAACAAGCTTTGCCCGTCGTCCGACTTGTTGCTGGTCACTTAAGTTGAGAAGATTCTTAAAATAAGCGGCCCAAGTATCTAAAATATTTTTAAAGTCTGCTTGTAGCTCCCCATCTTCGTTTTGAATATCAGTCGTTCTAGTTTGATTTCCATTCTTTAAGGTTTAAGCCTGTTGAAAGAAGTTACGCGAAGTTTAGATAATAATCTCTTTTGTATCGAATAGCGTCAAGACATGCTTGATCCATCCATGGCTTCTGGGAGTGGTTTTGTGGTCGTCCAAGTATTCCCTCAGCAGCGCTTAAAACAGCATCTTTGAGCAAATACCATGACTTATCGACGTCTCCATTAATGGTTTCTAATTTCTCCAATGTTTCGGCAATATGGTTTTGATATCTCTCTTCTGTTTCAGCATTCTTTAGTGATGAGATATTAAAACGTTTCCGTTGATTGAATTTTGGAATGCTTGGATTTGGAAAGTGGAACCTTATTTTAACACATACAAGAAAGTGATAACTTCCAATGTATGCACCTCTAAAGGATCGCACATCCATAACACTCGAAAAGAAACGTGCTGTAACTAGCACATGATCAATTTGATTTCGAGTGTTTCCATTCGGTGAGACCCAAGACTGCTTATAAACGATCGGTGTGGAAAGAAAGTACTGGCAATTCTCAAATTATTTGATAATGCAAAATCAGTCATTCTCTCACCATTATCATTCGAATTCAAATGCAGACTGTTGGGGCCCACCACAATTCCATAAGAGATATCTCTTCCAACCTGCCCGTTAAAGTCATCAAGAACCATAATAAAATCGCGAGTTGGTGTTTATTTCATACACTTTTCCAGTGCTATGTAGTACGTATCCTTCTCGTCAACGGTCTTAGCTTGTGTAGATGTATGCACGGCAATAAGAGAAATGTTGTTGTATGCACCGCGTACCCGTAGGTGGCAGATCCTCTCATTGACCAGGATGAATTTCATCACGGCTTTTTGTATGCGTGCACCAACAAGAAAACCAGTACCAAATTCTCTTCGAGAGGGATGACCACTACAGCATAAAGAGTGACTATCCAAATCTTGTTTTCCGATTATTGGCTGTCTAATTTCTTGCAGAGCTATGATATCCATCCTATACCTCTCAGCCTCTGTTTTTAGACTTATAAGAGCACCAGGAGCGCTCAGGCTGCGCACGTTCCACGTTCCGATTCGGTACTTTGGTCCTTTTTCACGTAAAGGTCAAATTCTGTTATTTTTGTCCGGGTGGGTGGTCCGGGTGGTCCGGCTGTTATTCTTTTCTGATTTCTAAATTTAACAAATAATTATTTTTCCGGGGTTAGAGTGTTAACCTTAGGCCCAACCCAAATTGTCGTGAATGGGTCCGTTCTGCATCTTAAGGTTAACCTTAATAACCTTAATAACCTTTTTACATGTTTATATAGCGAGCCACTTGATCCAAGATAGACGCCCGCTCCAAGCCGCCCCCAGCATGGAGAACAGACGCTTGGGTCGCATTGGTTTAAAGACTCCAATTCGCCGTGATGTTGCATCATTATGGCTAAGCAGTTTTTACTCTGCTTATCTCCGATACACCAACCTAATTCTGTCAGGATTAACCAGGTAGCACGGCGTGGACGTCGAATTTCGGATTTCGCTACCCCGCTACCCATATAATTGTAATGTCACGACTAATTTGAATCATATTAATTTCCCTTTCGGCATTGAAATTGGTTTTTCTATACATTTACAATATTGGAAACAAACAGTAGAATAGTAATCGAAGGATTAGTATGTTCTAGATAACTTTTAGTTTCAACGAGGTGTTGCACTCATTCTTCGCCGCAGATCAAACTATTCTAAAAATAGCCGTACATCCCTTTTTATTTTTATTTTACCTTTTTATTTTACCGAAAAAAATATTTTCTAACTTTTAATTTGAGAGTGCTTAGTTGTTAATATTACAACTATAAAAACGAAAGATAATAAATGTATAAACAAATATTTTATTTGCTTAATTTAAAAACTTAAACTGTTTAATAACAATATTGAAAATTAAAGAATTTTAAGTTCTTAAAATAACATATATATACGTTCTTAAAGTAAAATGAAAAATTATTAAAGCTAGAAATTTTAGTGGAAAATAAATATTTTTACTACTTAAATATATATACGATTATATAAAATTTTAAAAATAAGAACCTTAATTTTTTAAATTAAAAGTTACTCTTTTTTCTCAGTGCACAGTTACTTCGGTCTGAAAGACTTAAGTATTACAATCTCGATCCAAAAGTGAAAATCTTACCTCCACTTTTTTTGGCATTTCTCGACGTTTAGGTCATAACGATTCTAAAAAAGCAAAAAAAAGTCAGTCGGCCGGATGGTCCGTCCGGCCGTCACAACCTACGAAAACAAGAAAGCTACTGGAGCGATTTCAAATTTTTTTCTAGAAATAGGTTATGATAATTAAAATAAAAAAAATCTTTAAGACACACTTAAAGAATAATTTAAATTCTTGTAGGAATTTTTGTTAGGGTCTTACATGAACTTTAAAAGATCCTATGTGAATTTTGTATGATCTTGTAAACTTCTTGTCCCCTGGCAAATATTCTTGTAGGCATTTTTTTTAAGATCTTACATGAACTATAAAAGATCTTTACATAAACTTTAAAAAATCCTATGTGAATCTTGTATGATCTTGTAAACTTCTTGTCCCAATTCTCTACAAGAAATGATCATGATCATGTAAGTGCCTATATAATTTTCCTACAAGAATTTTTGCCAGGGAAGATATAAAACATAAAAGTAATTATTTGAATGACATGAAATGTAATTGAACATTAAATTTGACACGAAGTGCGTCAAATAAATCGTTTGTAATTGAACATGAAATTATGGACATGGAATATGGTTCTATCCAATTTCAATTCCTTCCAAACTATAGGAACAGTAGTAAGTTGTAAGTAAGTAAGTTGTTGTAGATTAAATGTTTTTTAACAAAAATTATTGTAATTATTAAGAAGACGTTTTTTCAATAATTTTTTGAGGGATTCCAGATTCCACGACTCCTAACAGGAATAATTGGAAAATAAGTTTGAATTTTTGATTAATTTTTTCAATGTTTTTGGAATTTTGAAATTACTTTGGTTTCAATCTTTGATTTTGGATTAATTTTTGGAATATTTTTAGAATTTTGAAAAAAGTTTAAATTTTTGATTTTATTATAGTTTTTGGTATTTTGAAAAAAGCTTGTATGTTTGATTTTGTTATGATTTTTGCAATATTTTAAGAATTTTGGAAAAAGTTTGAATATTTGATTTTGTTATAATTTTTGCATTTTTTTTGGAATTTTGAACATAGTTTCAATTTATGATTTTGTAATAATTTTTTTAATATTTTTAAAATTTTGAGAAAAATGTACTTTTACAAAGAATATTACTTTTAACGAAAGAATATTATGTTTAATATACATCGCTGCCAAAACTAAAAACAATGTTCTCATAAAAGCCTTTTGCCGAAAACTATATAAAAACCCTTAACACAGACCGAATTCTTGATATCTCAAAGCCTTGATATCTCAGCTCCTTCATATTTTTCTATTCATAATCAAAGTTTTTGTATATTACAAAGGTGTAAATGCCGGCCCAGAAATTAGTTAGGGAAAGCCTGAATACAGTCAGGGCTCGATCAGGGCCTGGATAGTTCAGATAGGGCAAGCCCTATTAGAGCAATCTGATGTGGGTCTGTTCCAGACCTGACTTGAAATACTCTTTTTGGGTTAACCTTATTTGAATATATCTGGTCCTGCTTTAGTTTTTCGTATTTGACCCCTAGTTGGACAATCTGATCAGGGCCTGATATACGAAATACCTTACTAATCTTTGCCCTATTTAACTGTATCAGGGCCCTACCAGAAATAATATATGATTTCCCTAATATGGTCGGCCTTATTTAACTTGATCTTAACCCATAATTTCATTTGGTCAAAATTCACTAGAGTAATATCCATTCACATCCACAGTTTCATCTAAGGTTTAGTTATCGCTTCTCGGTGGAAAGACTATAACAATAATGATTTAGGCTGTTTGTTTTAATGTTTTTGCATTGTAGGTATTTTATTTAATTTTAATATATTTAATTTAATTTAAATATTTAATATATACATATATATCAGGTTCAAACCTGATCAGGACCCTATTTGAGCCTTGACAAATTCGGGTTCACATGAAAATAGATTAAGTATAGGTAGATTTTTTTAAAGGGATGGGAGTGTAGAAAGATGAAAAAAAGATTTTTTACCCAGTTATAATTTGAAAAATTCACAACGATAGAAATTTTGGTATATTTGGGCTTATTGGAATTCAAATTTGTACAAATTTGAAACACAAGATCCCGACTAGTATTTTGTTCAGGCATGCCCTATTATGATCGGGCCGGATCAGGGTGTATTAAAATAAGCAATAATAGGGTATTTGCATTCGGTTACTATCAGAAATCATACCTGATTTCACTATTATTGAAGTACGGGTATGACAAGCCCTCGTACAACACTCCTAATCCCATATCACATACCACTGGCAATAGCAGTGAAATAACACTAGTCAATGTGATATCTTATGGGTGCTGGCAAGTGAGCCAACCAACCTTTATTTAACTCTATGTGTGGGCTTTATTTATTAGGCAGACAAAGCGTCACATGCAGAACGAATATACCACTATAGTTCGATTATTACTACACACAGTATATTTCATAATTAAATTTTTACATGAGAAACGTTTCTTATAAAAAATTAAAGAATTTTTGCTCGAAAATTTTGTGAGCAATTAAGGATTTCTCTCGGCAACACCAAAAAATTAGAGAGAGAGAGAGAGAGAGAAAGAGAGAGAAAGAGAGAGAGAGAGAGAGAGAGAGAGAGAGAGAGAGAGAGAGAGAGAGAGAGAGAGAGAGAGAGAGAGAGAGAGAGAGAGAGAGAGAGAGAGAGAGAGAGAGAGAGAGAGAGAGAGAGAGAGAGAGAGAGAGAGAGAGAGGCTACTCAGAACCAGTGTCTTACAGTAACGTCTGTACTCTATGCCCTGTTAAAATGAGGATGCAAGACCTGAGATTGTTAGTAGCGTGTGATTAAAGGAAAAATACAATAAAAGATATGAGATGTGTAAACTTTTTATTCAGGAAGGAAATCGCAATCAGTTAGTTGATACAAAATCATTTAAGGAAAAACGAATTTCTAATTAGACGTATACAAAAAATTCGAAAAATGCGCTTGTAACCACGTAAATTTAAAGTCGCAAGCCAATTAACATTTAAATTCGAATGGGTCAGCATAGTCAATTGCTAAAAACACATTTCACCTTCAAGCACGAATCGTCTTAAAGATGTGATTTAATCATGGTAATTCCACTCATACTATAATGTAAAACAATTTGACGTCATCGAATGTTATCCTAAAACATGGTAGAGTAAAAATGAAATAAAACTTTTTATTCACAAACACATTTGTTTTGATTCTGCTTCCAATATCACATATAGATGTTATGCTATTTTGAAAAACTATTTCAAGTTTAACATGATGTTATAGATCTAAAGTATGTGGGAGTTAAAGGAAAACTTCTCCATTATGATAACTTTTTTTTGTAAACATATCTAACAATAATATAATAACAATTCCATTACTTTGAGAAACATTGACACCATACACTTCCGCATTCATCATGCATTTATTAATTGTCTATAATTAAAATAGAAAAAAAAAATCAGGAATTGCAGAATAATAAGTTTGGGTTACAAATTACTGTAATCAATTAATTCTTTCTTTTTTGACACTTTTGCTTTGTATAAATCTTATATGTACATATATATATTTTTTAATTGCTACAAAAGCAAAACGAACAAAAACGGTGTTCATTGACACTTACTTTTAAATTTCTAAGAAATTTCTGGTTTAATTACTTTTATTTATTTTTTCTTTTTCATTTGACGATTTGTGTTACCTTCGAACTATTTAGTTTCATTGAAAAGCACAAATTTTCACACACAAAAACAAAAAACAATTGTATTACAGAATTTTCAATTTTTAAACTTTTTTAAGTTTCAATATCGAATTAGTACGTAAAATAATTTAGTTTAATAATGCCTGGATGATATTATATGATGATGGTTTCCGATATCAAAATCAAGATAAATTTTTATTTATATTTATATCATTATAACACAATCACTATGATTTCTATCTATTTTTCTTTATAAATATTAAGAAGAACATAACAGTACTTTCATCTTCTTAATTGAGTTTATAAAAGAAAACTGAAACGATAGAAAATTTTTTTACTTTATTGTTTCATGTACATACATACTTGATACTTATATTAAAGTGAGAGCAGATATAGCGAAAAATAAAATAAAAAAAATTGTATTTCTACTTCTCATTTAGATATTATTCATTCAACATTTTTGTTATACGTTTGATGGAGAACGAAACAAAGGGAATGCGCGAGTGTTATAGAGGAACAAAGAACACAGTACATGTTTCAGTAAAAATCATTCTAAAAATCAATACTTATTCATACCAATATCTCACTTTGTGAAAAGAATTTTTGCGAAGAACTGCATCCATAGTATTGGTGAAGTTTTGGTGCTTCAGAATTTCTTTTTGTTTATTAATCACTTAAGTTATAAATAAAATATAATGCTAGGCTTTGTTACTCGGTTTATTATTTATTCTATAAGTGTATAATGAATCCTGCCTGATTATTGTTTTCAGGGGAATTTTAAGTCAATCACGTATCTGTGGAGAATAAAGGAGAACAACTCTTTTTTGTTGGCGACATAAAGTTTTTGTCTAATAATTTCCATAATTTTTTATTGTTCAGTCTATAAACTATTCATGAGATACAGGGGTTTCACCCCTATTCAGTTGTCCATCATACGTTAATCACCTTTTGGTAAAAAATTGATTTATTTTAATTAAACAAAAACAGGTATAATCCAAATGAGGCTAAGGTAGGGCGAAAAAGTTAAAATATTAACTGCAATGAGTCCAACGTTTGCGTTATCACTTAGGATACGTTAAGGGATACAGCATCGTAGATCTACCCTGGTGCTTATTTGAAGGTGTTGGTGTTTTGCCAGTATTTTACAAAACTAGTCACAGAAGGTCTAAGAGCTTCTTTTTTGGGTAGAAAAGCTACACAGAAAATAAACATTTGCAAATTCATCTAAACATTCATTGATATCATTTAAAATAAATGAATGAATCTTAGAGCCATTTAATCGTATTTAATCATTATATTTAATAAGTCATTTAATCGTATTAAACAATTTATTTAATATATTATATTTTAAATGATTCAAGTTTCAGACATTAAACAATTCATTGAACTTTTATTGATTTTGCGAATAAGTTTTTGTTTATTAATATCAATGATATTATACAAAAATGGAGGTCCCTTAACGATATGCAACTAGTTTATAGTCCAAAAGACCGGCGTACTTTCAAATCTGCAAGATGGAACACAGAAACTAATCCAGATTTGACCATTATATCTAGGAACGCTGCTTGTACATCCAACAAAAGAATTATACTTCCATCGTTTCCCCACAGTCAACATCGTCCAATAATATTTGAATATGGTTTAATGATCCCAATTTCACCATCTATAGAAAAACCTAGATGGAATTTTGGATTAGCAAATGAACAGTTTTCTAAAGATTTAGAAAATATTGTACAATTTATTCCATTCAATCAAGCTGATAATCAAGCTGATTGTTGGTGCTATCAATAGATTGTTGGTGCTGCCAAAAAGAATATTCCAAGAGGTATTAGAAAACAGTATGTTCCAGGTTGGAATAAAATATGTAACAAACTGTATAAACAATACAATAGAACTAACGATTCGCATGTAGTCACTGAATTTCTTGATGAACTTGATTTACATAGACGTAAAACTTGGCGTGATACAGTAGGTAAGACGAGTTTCAAGAAGTCTAGTCGTAAGGCATGGAATTTACTTCGTAAACTAGGTAATGAAGCTTCATCTCCAACTTCCTCATCAAATAGCAACATTACTGCAAATAATATTGCTTCTCGTTTGGTTAATGTTACTAAAGTGCAAGTTCCATCGGATAAATACAAAGAAGTACGAAGAAAACTTAAAATTGAAAAACAACGATTAACTGCAGATCCTTCTCTTTCCTCAATTTTTACATTGTCTGAGCTTGAAGAAGCAATTAAATGCATTAAAATGGGTAAGGCTACAGGACTAGATGGTATTTATCCAGAATTTACATCACATTTCGGCCCAAGAACTAAGAATTGGATTCTGGAACTCTTTAACAAAATCTTGAATTCAGCTCAACTACCATCTTTATTTAAAAAAGCAAAAGTCTTAGCTGTAGTAAAACCTGGAAAGAATGGGAATGATTTTTCTCACTTTAGACCTATCTCCTTGTTGAATACATTATTTAAACTATTTGAAAGGATGGTTTTACATCGTATTGAACCAATCATAGATGAAAAAATTCCTAAAACTCAAGCTTGTTTTAGGAAAAACAGGAGTTGTACTCATCAAGTTTTGGCTTTGTCTTGTTATACTGAAGCAGGGTTTCAGAAGAAATTGAAAACTGGGGTAGCGTTTGTAGATTTTCTGCTGCATATGACACTGTTTGGAGACATAGCTTACTTCTAAAACTTGCAATAACCTTACGCTGTTCCTGTATGGTAAATCTCATCGATTCGATGTTAAGTAACCGGTTTATTCAGGTCTCATTAAATGGCAAAACAAATAGCAGTCGTCGTCTTAACAATGATCTCGTTCAAGGAAGCGTTCTTTCTCCAATTTTGTTCAGTTTATATGTAGCTGATTTACCATCAACTAAATCAAAGCTGTTCCAATTTGCCGATGGTATTAATGTAGCTATTCAAACAACTGCCTTAGTAGAATATGAAATAGCTTTGGAGAGTGATTTATCAATATTGACCAATTACTTTCGTAACTGGATTATTGGCAACTACATTTTTGTTTTGTTTCAGCAAATTTTTGTAAAAACTTGCTATTTACTTTTTAATTTACTTTTATTTTCTCTATTCTATTATAAAATATTGGCCTATGTCATATTTTGTCAGTGATAGGATTTATTGTTTCGTTATCCATTCTTTAACATCAACTCCTTTGAACGTATGTTGTTGTGGGACCTTGGTCTTAAAAGGTTTTTATGTGTTATTGTGACACATATTGCAATTCCTACTACACAACACATTTTATTAAAGAAAAAAAAACTGGAGACTAACACCTAATCCTTCTAAATCGGAAGCATGTGCCTTTCATTTAAACAACAAAGAAGCTCATAAAGAATTAAAAGTCAAGTTTGATGGGATTTCAGTTCGTTTTAATTCTACTCCAAAATACCTAGGAGTCACACTTGACAGAACATTGTCTTTTAAGGCGCATTTAGAAAATCTGGTCAAAAAATCATTTTCCAGAGTGAATATCATTAGAAAAATTGCCGGAACTAATTGGGGGGCTGATGTATGTACTTTAAGATCTTCAGTTCTTGCACTAGTCTATTCTTGCGCTGAATATTGTGCCCCTGTTTGGCTTCACTCTTCTCATACACATAAAATTGATGTCCAACTTAACAATTCTTTGAGAATTATAACTGGAACTTTAAAATCAACACCTTTACCATGGCTTGCTGTCTTAGCCATCATTGAACCTGGGTCATTAAGACGTGAAGCAGCTTGCATTAAAGAATTTGAAAAGTGTCATCTACATCAAAACTCATTTCTTTATGACATTTTGCAAGACTTACCTGAATATCGTTTGTCATCAAGAAAACCATCATGGTTATTTGTTCCGAAGTTAAGTTTGATATGAAGGAAAGATGGAAATCTATGTGGAACTCTTCACCTGTTCCAAATGCCAGTTTGGTGCGCGACCCTACTTGTTGTGTTTCCGGCTTCGATCTTAGTCGTAAAGAGTGGTGCAGACTTAATCGTTTCAGAACAACACATGACCGATGTAATTACCTGATGAACAAGTGGGACTTATATCCCTCACCTTTATGTATGTGTGGAGTTATTCAAACAACGAACCACATAGTGAATGAATGCCCCTTATTCAAATTCAATGGTGGTATAAACAAGTTAAATGAGGTTCCTGTAGAAGGCGTTAATTATTTGAGAGATTTGGTTGTGGACTTGTGATTTTGTAAACATTTTTTTTGTTTCTTTCTTACGAATACGATTAAATAAATAAATGATCTTATCGGAGTGACTTGAGTGAGTATTATAAGTATAAATAATTTTTCTTTGTATTTAAAAAAAAAAAATAAAATTAAAAATTGTAAATCCTTAAACTCACTTAAAACAGAAAAAAAATAAAACAAAACTTTTTACTTTTTTAAAATAATTATTTTTATTTTAAATGCAAATTAGTTTTAATTTCAATTTTTTTTTATTGAATTTACTGCATGTTTCGAGATACAATATCTCATCTACAGGTTGTTTGTACAATTAAAGAAATTATGGCCATAATACTAATATTTATACCTCAAAACTTATTACCTACTATTTTGAATTTAGGGTTCTGTCTGGGCAAAACCCCCGATATAGTCCAAGAGCTAGTGAACTCTTTGGGTAACGGTCGTTCTGTAAGGCTAGAATTTTTTTTAGTGATAAGTCATGAAATATGAAGTACGGAAACCACCACCGGGCAGGCATCAGCCGTGCACAAGTATCTGCCAGGTGAATCGAAAGGTGTTACAACCTTCCGGCCGGCCGTCACAACCGACGAAATCTAGAAAACCGCTGAACGGATTTCAAAAATTTTTGTTTCTAAAAATAAGTTTACTCAATGGAAAGAGCTGAAAGGAAGATGTGTTCGATAACTGTACCGGAAATGTGTCAAAAAAATCGTCAAGTGGTCAAAACAAGGAAATTTGCATAATTTTTGCTTAAAAAACGTTCATTTTAAGTGATTGATTACAGATAGAATAATTGAATTTGAAGAAATCTTGATGGTCGGTATTGCTATGTGAGATCAAAAACTAGATTATTGCATTATAAATTTATCAAAAAAAATGTTGTTAAGTGTGTCAAAAGAAAGATTTTTATTTATTTTTGTACCCAATTTTTTGGAAAAAATTGAAATTAATTATTTGTATGACCTGAAAATTTATTATTATTATTGAGAATTATGGCATTATAAGTTTGTCAAAAAATGTTGTCAAGTGTGTTAAGAGAAAGATTTTACTTCGGTTTATTTATTTTTTACCCAATTTTTTGGAAAAAATAAAATTAATCATTTGTTTGACATGCAATTTTATTATAAGTTTGTCAAAAAAATGTTGTCAAGTGTGTCAAAAAGATTTTCATTTCTTTTTTTAGAAAATAATAAAATTAGTTATTTGTATAAAATGAAATGTAATGAACATGATATAATTATTATTGAGAATTTTATTGCATTATAAGTTTGTCAAAAAAATATTGTCAAGTAGTCCAAAAAAATTAGCTGTTTGTATTACGTAAATGTGGCATGGAAAATTTTTGAACAGTTATAGTTTTTGAAATATTTTTTGAATTTTTAAAAAAGTTTGTGTTTTTGATTTTGTAATAATTTTTGCAATATTTTTAGAATTTTTTGAAAATGTTTTAATTTCTGATATTGTTATAGTTTTTGTAATATTTGTAGAATTTTGGAAAAAGTTTCAATTTTTGAATTTTTAAGAATTTTTGGAATTCTAGTAGAATTGAGAAAAAGTTTAAATATTTGATTTTATTTTAATTTTTGGAATATATTTAGAATTTTGAAAAAAGTTTGATTTTAATTAATTTCTACAATATTATTGGAATCTTGAAAGAAATATGAATTTGTGATTTTGTAATATTTTCTCGAAACGCTAAATGGAGAGGTTTTAGTTACTTCGGTCTGAAAGACCTAAGTATTACATTCATGAGCTCAAAGTGAAATTCTTACTACCACTTTTTTTGTGGCATTTCTCGACGTTTTAGGACCTCCTGATTCTAAAGAAGCAAAAAAAAAATGTATGTCTGTCTGTAGGCCGTCCGTCCGTCCGGCCGGCCGTCACAACCGACGAAATCTAGAAAACCGCTGGATGGATTTGAAAAATTTTTTTTTCTAAAAATAGGTTTACTCAATGGGAAGAGCCGAAAGGACGATGTGTTCGATAACTGTACCGAAAGTGTGTCAAAACAAGGAAATTTGCATATTTTATGCTTAAAAAACGTTCATTTTATGTGATTACGAGTAGGAACATTGAATTTGGAGAAATCTTGATGGTCGGGATTGGTATGTGAGATCAAAAACTGGATTATTGCATTATAAGTTTGTCAAAAAAATGTTGTCAAGTGTGTCAAAAGAAAGATTTTTATTTATTTTTTTACCCAATTTTTTGGAAAAAAATAAAATTGTTTGTTTGAAATGAAATTTTATTATTATTATTGAGAATTATGGCATTATAGGTTTGTCAAAAAAATGTTGTCAAGTGTGTCGAAAGATTTTTAATAATTTTTTTACCCAATTTTTTGGAAAAAAAATAAAATTGTTTGTTTGAAATGAAATTTTATTATTATTATTGAGAATTATGGCATTAAAATTTTGTCAAAAAATGTTGTCAAGTGTGTCAAAAGAAAGGTTTTTATTTATATTTTTTTTTGGAAAAAAAATAAAATTAATATGTAGTTTGTATGACATGATGTTTTATTATTATTATAGAGAATTATGGCATTATAAGTTTGTCAAAAAATAATGTCAAGTGTGTCAAAAAATGATTTCATTTATTTTTTTAGCCAATTTTTTGGAAAAAAAATGTAGCTGTTTTTATGACGTATATGTAATTTTAAATGAAATTGGACATGGACATTTTTGAATTTGTTATAGATTTTGAAATACTTTTGGAATTTTCAAAAAGTTTGTATTACAGATTTTGTAATAATTTTTGCAATATTTTTAGAATTTCGGTAAAAGTTTTAAGTTTTGATTTTGTAAGAATTTTTGGAATATTTTTCCATTTTATTATAATTTTTGGAATTTTGAAAAAATTTTCAATTTTTGATTTTGTAATAATTTTTTTCAATATTTATAGAATTTTGGAAAAAGTTTGAATTTTTAAGAATTTTTGAAATATTATTGGAATTTAGAAAAAATTTAAATATTTGATTTTATTCTAATTTTTGGAATATTTTTGGAATTTTGAAAAAGTTTGATTTTATTTAATTTAACAATATTTTTGGAATTTTGATTATAATTTTCCGACAACGTATTGATGTTTCGTGTTAGTTTTATAATAAATTTTTAAACAGAGATAAAAACTACTTGTACTTTAACAAAGAGTTATGTTTGATATACATCGCTGCCCAAAACTAAAAACCATGTCCTCATAAAAACTTTTTGCCGAAAACTATATCAAAATCCTTAACCCAGACCGATGTCTTGATATCTCAGAGCTGTGACATTTCAGCCCCGCCATATATTGCTGATTGTATTATCTTTTCACTAAATTATGTTAAAACATGATCTGTTATGATTTTTCGGCAACGTATTGATGTTTTGTGTTAGTTTAGTAATAAATTTCTAAACAGAAATAAAAATACATGCACTTTAACAAAGAAGTTTGTTTGATATACATCGCTGCCTAAAACTAAAAACAATGTCCTCATAAAAGTTTTATGCAGGGCTCCCGTTTTAAAGTCAGATTGAAAAAAATGGAAAAAATGGAAATTTTTCGCTAAAAAAATGGAAAAAATGGAAAAAAATGGAAAACAAACAATTTAAAATGTGTAATACATAGGGTATCTTAGAATATTACGGTAAAAAAAATCCCTGTTTTTTCAGGTTATCCAGACATGGTTTTTAATTTTTTCAGAAAATGTTTAAACTACGGTATTTTATAATTGATAGAAATATTAATAAAAGTGTACAATTATTCATTTGTTAACACTTTTAATCGTTAATATAACAAAAACCTTGACTCGAAAATTTCAGATTGAACGATTCTCGTACATATTGTTTTTAAAATTGAAATAAAATGAATTGTTAAATTATTTTTATGAAGAAATGGAACTAAAAGATTATTTGATTGAATCTGAGTACAAAATAGTTGCATTGCATCTCATAAGTAAACAATATAAAAACAGATAATTTTTAATCCAATAATTCATCTTTAAGTGTTTCAGAAACTAAATTTTTAGTTTTAGTAACTTCATTAACATATTTCTTAAAACCAGGTGAGAGTAAAGAGGCTTGTTCAACCATTTTGAACAAAGTTTCGTGAGGAATATTTTAATATTTTTCATCGGCTTTTCGATTAGGAGCATTGAAAGTAAGCAAATAAATTATAAGCGAATCAGATCATACAAATTCAACCACAGATCAATTCGTTGCTTTAACTCCAGCGTTAAATGCATTACTAATTTTACGTAAGCCGCAGCTGCCCAGATTCAGAATTTCTTTATTACTCGAATCATGTGCTAAGTCCACCTTTAGATGTCAAATAGATTTTAAATTAACATTAGTTCCGTTCATCGAAACTTGAATCCAAGTATTGGTTAATGGAATGCATAATATGAAAGTTTCTTACAAATTTTCGGCAGTAGTATGTCCCAAATAGATTGATATTAAACAGGTAATCGTTCGTGATTTGTTTTTATCACCATTCTATATACCATCATTCTTACAAAATCAATTTGCTGCTTTAGACTCTCATGCAAATAAGTTACAGCAAAATATATTTTTTGAATTGAGTCGATTCAGTTCGATATAATTATTAATTCTATATATCATTGTACCGGTACCTTGGAATTTAGTTAGTTTTAATTCTCGTTCAATTTCACTGACAGAAAACATTATCTTCATCATAGAAACGCTAATTACAAAGATCAAATACCACAATGTAACACAGTCTTTTAAAAAAAATTTCATCGTGTTGGACAAAGCGAGGCACTTGTGAATAATTTAGGTCACGACAAGTGGCATACAATTATAAACTTTTTATTTATAAACTGTTCCTAATAGGAACGATATTCTTTTTAGTATTTTTCTGGTGAAAATTTATGTTTTTAATTATGAATAATTTATTTAAATCTAGCATAAGTTGATCAATATAACACGTAGGCTTTCTATCGTCTTGGACTTCACACAGTTCGGAGTTTACTAGCTTGCAGTTTCACACCTGCATATTATACGAAGTGAAAGTAATAACTGCAAGTCTGGTTTACCATCATCATCATGAACCGTACTCCACTAGGAAGCATATGGAAATATATTACGGAAGCTTTTTAAAATACATTTCTTTGCACATTTTGTTTTCATTTACACATTTAGTGGTTGCATTCGGCACATTTAGTGGTCGCCGAATTACAATAACATATTATTGTATGTGCAATAGTATTACAAACCTCATGGATAATTTTTTAATTAAATAAATAATTAGAAAAATACTAAGATCCATTTTATGTTTCCCAAACCTTCGCCGTAAATCGAACGCAGGTGTTTTGTGTTAAAAGGAAAGCGTGTTAACACTTGAACCACTCCTGTTATTTGGATTTAATAATTGTTCATATTATATAATCATGTAGTATAGTTGTAATTGAAGCCATTTTGAAAACATTTTTCGTTAATCGATTCCACCAGTATACGAAATGAGAAAAGAAGGAATTGGTATAAATAGATGTTTCCACATATGAGACCTCTAAGGTATGCTTATAAGAATGCCAAGATTGGCTTGTGGCTCATGAAGATCTACGTAATGGAGGGATTAAGTGATTAATTTCTTTAGAGCATAGCGTAGTATAATGTAAATGCTCCAACAACTCTTGTATGATCGGCTTCAACACGCCTATGAACTCTGTCGACAAAATTTAGATGTTTCTGGTATACTGCAACCCATAAATTGTGGTAGAATTCGTGGATTGGTCGTATAAATTCTTTATACATCGTAGTTATTTCAGATGGAGACAAAAATTTGACTACAACGTACGAAGCCAAGTCGTTGGGACTCTAATTTCGCCACAGAACAAATGTGATCATGCCATTTTCGTTTGTGGTTTATATTAGTACGAAATAGTTAAGTGCAGGTGAGTTTAATAATGCTAGTCTGGAAAACTTTTCAAAACAGGAGCTATAGAGTGAGGTTTTATAGGACAAAACTAGAATTAAATGTCATAAGGTTCAGTATACACCAGTTCCGATTGATTCAAGATCTAGATTTTAGTCCAGAATTGATTTAAGATCCAAGGATTGAACCATTTTTCTACGAGTATAATTAGCAGTTAGACTAGATGGCTGTTTCTTCTTTTCTTCTTCATTCTCTTAATAAATGAATGTTAGATAGAACTTCGGAAAGGCTATATATTGGGTTTGTGGTGCTAGATAACAAACCGTTAAAAAAGATCAGGAAAAGGGGTGGCAAAAGAACCGAACCCTGATTAATGCAGGCTTGAATTGAGAAATTATCCGAAACAACACCAACTACTAAGAGATCTCTGGAGTAAAAAGACTAAAAATAAAATTAATTTGTTGATAAGAGCCGATGCCAAACTCTATCAAACGCCTTGGATATATCAAGGGAAATGTTATGAGACTCACCAAAGTCATGAATTGCTACACCCTATTTCTCCGTGAGGACTGGATTAGGTGCAGTGATGAAGATATTATCAATTGTGTCTTTAAGAGAATTAAACGCGTCCAATGGGGTGATTATGGTGGTAAGGATAACTACGGTGTAAATAACACAAATAGATGTCATGTTTATTTGCGATGACTTTGAGACAGATAAAGCAGAATACAGAAATACTACTTGTTTCATACTGGGGGAGCTTTGTATGTTTAAAATCCTTGTGTATATATGTATATCATTACAACACGGTGTTTAGAGCTCCGGAGAATGATTTTTACAGCCGAATCGTACATTATTGATATTTGAAACTTGTGTTTCACCTAGCTCAAGTAAATGAGGTTTGTTTTGGTTGAGATCGTATTGGATGCCAAGAAAGTTTTTTGAGATACCAAGGATGTTAATGATATCGATTACGAAGTTGGAGAACGAAGCTAAATAATGGTTAAATAAACAGATTAATAGGAGAAATAACAAATACCAAAACCAGAAGGAAGAAAAAGAGTAACACAACAAAGGCCACAAAGATTCGTTTGTGGAGAAAATAAAAGGTACTTCAAAAAAATTAAGGTTGGGGATGTGTACAATTATTTCTCAACAAGTGTACAAGCATTTCTCAACGTTTTGGATCATAACCAATCTAACTGGGCAAACAAAAATGTCCGTCTGTATGCCGTTGAAATGTTTTAGGGAAAATTGAAAACGACAGATATTTCAGTCTTCAATCACTATACCAAACCCTTCGGCCTTCCCACAGACCAAAGTTTTTGATATATCGGAGTAGGAGGTTTTAAGTCCATATTTTATAAATACTTTGAGATTGTTTATCGAAATTTATGATATTTAATGAAATCTTCGGGTTTGCATTAGATTTATTCGGGTTTATGTTTTGTAGTAGTTGGCAACCCAACCCTATTCTAATATAAATGTCCATGCAAAATTACATTTGCCTGCAGGTTAACAGAACAATATTTTAATTTAAGTTTTCAGCGTTTTTTATAATAAATAAGGTACTTTTTGTCGACTTTGTCGGTGTTTTTGGATGCCAACGTTTCGGTAGCGGCTTTTGCTCTTTATATATTAAGGCAAAATTAACAAAACTGCAGTCAGATTCTGTAACTGTGAAGCGGTGAAGTGATAAAAATTTCTTCGTTTCTTTTCATTAAAAAACTTATCATTTCACCGCTTCACAATTACAGAATTTGGCTGCTGGTGCTGGACAGAGCAAAGAAACAATTTTCATTTTCTTTCACTTTCAAAACGACAGCATCTAAAAAAAGCACCAAAAGTGCTTAAAATTTAATTATTATTCTGTTAACTTGTAAACAAAGATAATGTTACATGGACATCTATATTAGAATTAAAACTATGTTTATAACTTTTAATTACCATATTAATGTACATAAACATTAGCTGCATTTCATGAAACAGTGTGATCCGGATCCGCTTAAGTTTTACATGTAAACTGAGATCCAAAAACAAAGTTGGATCTCATTTTACATGTAAAACTTATGCGAATCCGGATCACACGGTTTCATGAAATGCAGCTAATGTCTTTTATATAAACAGAAATATTCATTCAAATAAAATCTAGAATATAAATTGGTTTAGTGCCCATCTCAATTAGTTGGAGATTGTCGTCCAAACTCGTAGATCAGTAGAGTATGGAAAACAGTAAAATATGTGTTCGTAGAGTAAACTTCAAACTAAACAATATACACTAGAATTGAAAATTGAACAAAAACAACAATGTCTAACTTATGTAGATCTGATAAATGATGATGAAATTTCAACGCCAAATAGCATCGCTTCATATAGAAGAGAAATGGAGTTTTGCTCTCACAAAAGTTGAACATATTCGAATTTCAAAATATTTGAATTGCATAATTCAAATTACTTTTTCCTTAGTTACTTGGGTTTAATTACTAAAACTATTAATTGATCGACGAAAAGGTTATCGAGGTTTATATCGATAAATTAATTATTTGCTCACATATTCTCCTACTATTTCCCTGAATTTGCATTATATATAAAACTAGTTGATGAATAACGATGGAAAAGTTTTTTAATTAATATAAAAATGTGTATATGTATTTTAAAAAAATGGAAAAAATGGAAAAATGACGGAAAAAATGGAAAAAAATGGAAAGAACCAAAAAAAATGGAAAAAATGGAAAAAATGGATTCAGCGGGAGTCCTGTTTATGCCGAAAACTATATCGAAATCCTTAACCAAAACCGAAGTCTTGATATTTCAGAGCTGTGAGATTTCAGCTCCTCCATTAATAGTACATTATTATGCTAGGACGTAAAGCTAAGGCTTGCGTCCGCGTGCATCATATACTATTTTTTATTCGCAACAAGCAAAATATTTAAAAAAAAATTTTAATCTTAATCAAAATCAAAATCACAAAATCACAAATTCATATTTCTTGCAAGATTCCCATAATATTGTAGAAATTAATTAAAATCAAAATTCTAAATATATTCCAAAAATTAAAATAAAATCAAATATTTAAACTTTTTCTAAATTCCAAAAATTCAAAAATTGAAACTTTTTCCAAAATTCTACAAATATTGGGTAATTCTTTTATAAACCGAACACCTTTCTGATAGACCCATTTTTGATTTGGCTGAAATTTTTTTTAGGGGTTTTCTATCGAAAAAAAAGATACACTTGTTCGAGGATTTTTTTTTTGGAAAATAGAGCTGTTCTAAATTTCGAGAATTTCGTGATTTTCGGCTTGAAGACTTATTTTCAAAAATTCATAGCTTCGGTTTTATTCTATAGAAGATAGAAGGTTTTTCTTTTCTTTATTTGAAAGATAAAAGATGGAATTTTTTAAAAATAAATATTTTCAACTAAAGTTATTAACAAATTCCTATTGTTATAAACAAATAAAATGTTAAAACTAAATTTTAACCATTGCCCCACCCATGAAATTAGTATTTAATATAATCACCGTATTCATCGTTCAATTTCCTATAAAAAAAAATTTTTTTTTTAATGGAGAAATGATATTTACTGTTAGAAATAAATTAATTTATCGAGCGCGGGACGACAAAAAATTCAATATATGAGTCATTCTTTTACATACCGAACAGATTAGGACAAAATGTGACTAAGGCATTTTTGATTCAGCTGAAAATTTTTTTAGGGGTTCTATATAAACATAACGATATACCTAATTGAGAATTTTTTCTTATTTCTGTTTTTTAGGGGAAATAGAGCGGTTCTAAATTCAGAGAATTTTGTGATTTTTGGCTTGAAGGCTTGTTTTCAAAGACTTATAACTTCGGTTCTGGTAAAGATAGACACTTTTTGTTTGTTTTATTTTAAAGAATAGAGATGCAGTTTAAAAAAAAAATTGTTAATCATAAAAATTATTAAGAAATTCCTTTTGTTATAAACAAATAAAATTTTAAAATCAGTTTTTAGTAATTATTTAAAAAAAATAAAGAGTGTTTAATGTAATCATCGTGTTCTACGTTCAATTTTCAATAAGAAACGTATATTTAATTAGTGGAGAAATGAGTTTTACTGTTAGAAATGAACTAATTTATCGAGCGCGAGACGATAACAAATTTTATAAATTTTTGCCGTCCGGCGCTGGAAAAATTAACTTATTTGTACAGTAAAACTCATTTTTTCATTAATTAAATATACGTTTCTTATTGAAAATTGAACGTAGAACACGATGATTACATTAAACACTCTTTATTTTTTGTAGATAATTACTAAAAACTGATTTTAAAATTGTATTTGTTTATAACAATAGGAATTTCTTAATAATTTTTATGATTAACAATCTTTTTTTAAACTGCATCTCTATTCTTTAAAATAAAAGAAACATAAAGTGTCTATCTTTACCAGAACCGAAGTTATAAGTCTTTGAAAACAAGCCTTCAAGCCAAAAATCACAAAATTCTCGAAATTTAGAACCGCTCTATTTCCTCTAAAAAACAAAACTAAGAAAAAATTCTCAAACAAGTATATCGTTATGTTTATATAGAACCCTCAAAAAAATTTTTGGCTGAATCAAAAATGCCTTAGTCACATTTTGTCCTAATCTGTTCGGTATGTAAAAGAATGACCCATATATTGAATTTTTTGTCGTCCCGCGCTCGATAAATTAATTTATTTCTAACAGTAAATATCATTTCTCCATTAAAAAAAAAATTTTTTTTATAGGAAATTGAACGATGAATACGGTGATTATATTAAATACTAATTTCATGGGTGGGGCAATGGTTAAAATTTAGTTTTAACATTTTATTTGTTTATAACAATAGGAATTTGTTAATAACTTTAGTTGAAAATATTTATTTTTAAAAAATTCCATCTTTTATCTTTCAAATAAAGAAAAGAAAAACCTTCTATCTTCTATAGAATAAAACCGAAGCTATGTATTTTTGAAAATAAGTCTTCAAGCCGAAAATCCCGAAATTCTCGAAATTTAGAACAGCTCTATTTTCCAAAAAAAAAAAAATCCTCGAACACGTATATCTTTTTTTTCGATAAAAAATCCCTAAAAAAAATTTCAGCCAAATCAAAAATGGGTCGGTCAGATTTTGTCTAAATCTGTTCGGTTTATAAAAGAATTACCCTATTGCAAAAATTATAACAATATTAAAAATTGCTTTTTCAAAAAAATCCTTAAAATATTGCAAAAAATTATAACAAAATCAAAAACACAAACTTTTTTCAAAATTCAAAAAATATTTCAAAAACTATAACAGTTCAAAAAATTTCCATGCCACATTTACGTAATACAAACAGCTAATTTTTGTGGCGTTCTTGACAATATTTTTTTGACAAACTTATAATGCAATAAAATTCTCAATAATAATAATATCATGTCATCAAATAACAATATCACCATCAAGATTTCTTGAAATTCAATGTTTCTATCTGTAATCACTTAAAATGAACGTTTTTTAAGCAAAAAATATGCAAATTTCCTTGTTTTGACACACATGACGATTTTTTGACACACTTCCGGTACAGTTATCGAACACATCTTCCTTTCAGCTCTTCCTATTGAGTAAACTTACTTTTAGAAACAAAAATTTTTGAAATCCGTTCAGCGGTTTTTTAGATTTCGTCGGTTGTAACGGCCGGCCGGCAGGTTTTAACACCTTTCGATTCGCCTGGCAGACACTTGTGCACGACTGATGCCTGCCCGGTGGTGGTTTCTGTTCTTCATATTTCATAACTTATCACTAAAAAAAATTCTAGCCTTACAGAACGACCGTTATCCAAAGGGTTCACTAGCTCTCAGTCTAATATAAAAGAAGCCTAACTCATTTTTTAGCACAAAGAAAATACTGAACTTCTAGCGCCATTTTGAAATTAAAACTCAATATAAAAAAAATTCAAAAAATCGCCATAACGTCCATAACGCCACCAAATAAAACTCCATATAAAAAAATTCAAAAAAATTTAATCAAAAACACTTCCAATTTTTGGCATATGGCAATGTTCATGGTTTATTGCAAATGGCGTGAATCAGTAGGGCTATGATTAAGGAGGTTTTGTTCTGGGTGTAAACTAATTGATGGAAAAATTAAACAATTAAACAAAATCAAAAAAGAAAAAAGGTTAAAAACACAAAACAAAGAGAAAAAAAAATTAATATATAATAGTCCAGTAACTTTATACATTACCGTATGCGTCAAATCCGGTAGTTCTGATTTTTTGCAGACTTGTTTATGATGTTGGCCTAATGAATAATCCAAGTTTGTGACCTCGAGTGCCGAACGCAACTTTGTCAAAAATCCAAAAATCGAAAAAACCGCGAAAAAATGGTTTTTTTTTCTTCAAATTTTGGCGATTATAACCCTAAAGGACTAGATTTTTCTTTAATTTTTTAGATGATTTTAAAGTAAAGGCGACAAAGTTACTGGACTACATCAAAAAATTAAATTAATTTAGCCCTCTTGGTAGGTTCCGCTTGAGGTTCGTCCGTATCTGATCGACGTATTGGAATGGCATATCCCCATCAGAGGATGGTGATGAATCGTCGACGTCCTGTGCCCACAAGTCATCCTCCATTTCGACATCGGAGAGATCGTCACCTTCTGGGATATCTGCTACTGCAACTACAAAAATGATCAGGTACAGTTACATAATCTTCTTTTCTCATTGGCCACCACACACATATATATCAACATATATTAATACAATTATTAGGACAGGGATGTAGAAAACTCTAAAAAGGTATATTGCAATTTGCAAGCAATTGCGAAGTTCGAAAAAAGTGATAAACTTGGAAAGGCTTAATCTCCGAAACTAGTGGGTCTACAGAGACAGTTCTAGTATCATATTGTAGCAAATTTAGTCTAATTTAAAAACGGCCTACGAAGGGTTAAAGAAAAAACTAGTCCTTTAGGGTTATAATCGCCAAAATTTGAAAAAATAACGATTTTTTCGCGGTTTTTTCGATTTTTGACGAAGTTCCGTTCGGCGCTCGAGGTCACAAACTTGGATTATTCATTAGGTCAACATCATAAACAAGTCTGCAAAAAATCAGAACTACCGGATTTGACGCATACTACCCCATACACTCAGGCGACAAAGTTACTGGACTATAAAGAAAACTGAAAATATTAAACAAGAGGGCGGGTTATGAGTTTTATTAGTCTATAAAATTAATCAATGGAGATTAGATTTTAGCATCTTCTAAATTCAACAGGTGTTCTGTTTTTGCAATATAAAATGATTCATATCCATCCAATTTCCTTTGTTTATTACAGGTTTGGTTATTTTTGAATTTCTAAAATCTATGTTATGGTTTGATTGTATCGTGTGCTCTGCCACACTGGATTTGTGTGTTTGTTTCTCGTTTCATAGTCCCTTGATGTTTGTCCTATATATACATCTTGATAATCCTCGCACTTGATTTGGTAAATGCCGGATTTACTATTTGATCCTTCTCTATCTTTAAAATTATTTAGCTGGGTTTTATGGACGTAGTTGGTCTTGTTACTATATTTCTATTTGATGCTTGTGGAAGACTTTCTGCAATTTATTTTTGGATAAAACGGTAGACTTATTCTTTTGTATGTTTTATGTTTATCAGGTATCGGAGAAAGATTGGTTAGTTGTTTTTTATGATGTTTAACTCTATGCTTTTCAATGATTCTATTGGCAAATTCTATTGTATAACCGTTAGCTATTGGCGGCTTCTCTATGTATTTAACTTCTTCTTGAAATTCTTTTTTCTCCATCGGAATGTTGTACAAACGGTGGACCATGGAATGAAATTCAGCTTGCTTGTGTAAAATATGATGATGTGAATCTGAAGTGATAAATCTATTGGTGTTGGTTTGTTTTCTAAATATCACAAATTTAATTTTATTTGTTGGCAGTTTGATAATTCTTACATCCAAAAAGTTTAAGCAATAATTTCTTCTACTTCCAATGTAAATTTAATTGTTGAATGTTGTAAATTCAGTTTTTCTAGTACTGTTGAAACTTGAAATATCTGATTTTTTAACAATTGTAAAGATGTCATCCACATATCAATACCATATTCTTGGAAACAGGCTGAAGTTTTCTTTAAGATTTGATTCCAATTTACTCATGAACATTGAACACATTACTAATGTATGGAGCCAACTTGCTACCCATCGTTGATTCAGATGTTTGTTTATGAAACTTCTTTCTGAAGAAGCTTTGGTCCATGCATGTTTTAGCTATTTTTGTTAAAGCACTAACAAGTGGATATGGAACGTTGTTTTTCATGAGATGTTCTTCAAGGCATTCTATTGCTGGAGTCACTGGGATACTGGGAAACAGCGCGACTACATCAAAGGGAACAAGAAGTTCATATGGATCCAATATTATATGTTTTATGTTGTTGACTAATTTCAGTGAGTTTACTACGCTGAGATCTTTAGGTGATGGTATTTTGTTAACCTGATCTAGGAACCATTTAGCCATATGTTCTGTTGGTGTTGAAATGTTTAATGCTATTGGTTGCATTTTGAAACTTTTAGATTCGAAACGTTGAATTTAAATTCTAGGAACGGGGTTTGTTCGCAGACACTTCTTTCAATGGATCTATGAATAGATTCAATGGATCTCTCGTGTTACCGTTTTTCCATGTGTGCTCGATGTATGGTCCTTTTTTGATGGTATCTAAAATTTTTTGATCATAATCCACTTTGTCCATAACTACAACCGCATTACATTTATCAGCTTTAATAAATATGATATTTTTATTCTCTTTGAGTAAGGTAATTATTTTGTATGATGTTGATGATTTTTGTTTATTGTTGGTTAAGTTTTTGTTTTATTTAAACATATTATGTATTAGACAAAACACGTAATAAATTTTAAGATTTCGATGTTTATCTTTTCTTTCTGTTTTTTACGAATAACAAAAAGGTCGGGCAACTTCGAGTATAACTTGCTCGTCGAGGATTCCGCGTATATAATATTCTACACGAATAATTCTTCTCAAAAACACAATTTTAATAATGAATCAAAAACGTTGCCTTTCGAAAATTACAAAAAAACTGCTTTGGACTACAAAAATATTTACCTATACTCCCTCCTCACTCGTCAAGGTCAAAAATAATATTTTTTCAACATTTCTATTCTCAACCCCCTTTAAATAACATTTGAAATTATAAGTCAACCGTTAAAATTTTCATTTTTTCTTTTCATGTTCCCTACAACGCGTGAGTTTTTTCAAATTTATTCTTTTTTAATGTTCAAAGATAAGAGGGCGAAAATAAAAACATGGTGATAAATCACAAACTAGGCAGTCGATAAATCTTTCATTCAAAACATTATCAAATTTTTTTTTAAATATGTCGATTTTTTTTGATTTTTCTAAACCAAACTAAATTGCTCAAAAATAGCAATTATAATTTGTCAGAAAATCGATTATGTAGAATTTCGGACGGACACCGAAGTCTCACCCACTTTTTTGAAGTACGGAGCACTAAAAACAAGCGAAACGAAATTAATTTAATGATAATAATACGTAATAGTAAACAAAAGAATGGAAGAATGAAAAGGCTTTTTTAAAAATAGCTGGTTTCATTTAACTTTTTATAAAATAAAACCTTTGTTATGTGATGATGTATTTTAATTTATTTTCATCTGAAATTATGCGCGAAAGAAATATTTCAGTGCAGGTAATGAAATTATACAAAAAAAAACAAACGGCCACTTTGAATACTTAATTTTAGTGATTTAAAAAAAATATTATATTTTTTAATATTTTGTTTGCCTTGTTTCACGTCGGCTTACCGTTATTTAAAATAATTTTATCATAATATTAAGTAGATTATGGAAATTATTTTTGTTTCCTATAGTTACGTTACGTAAGTCTAATATTTAAATGTTTTGATTTCCGATTGTTTGCCTTTTAAATTGTATCATTAAAATATAGCGGAAAAATGAAAACATCGTTTACAAAAACAATCACGCGCATATGCTTCGCACGGTATGCAAATGTTTGTCGAGCCTTATGAAATTTATATTTCTTATTGATGAAATAGATATTTTTTAAAATGAATTAACTAAAAATAAGATGATATATCCGAATTTTAATTATATAAGTTTCAACGAAACTAAATGTTTGAAACATTAAAATATTTTAGTAAAATTGTAGAAAACTTTATCATATAAAGCAAAGTAAATATCATACATTTTCAATTCATATAGATGAAAATGCGACTTTTTTCCTGAGTAGCTTTTATATTATTTGAATGTTGAACAGAACAGTCATCTCGGAATGAGATGAGCAACAGTTGATTATGATTTTTTACGTTACAACTTTAACTGCTTGGATATTCACAGAAAAATTGATTTCCCTAGTTGATATTACTATTTCCATTAACCAAGCCTTCTTTCACTAGTCGAAACTATTTAAAATCAGTTCTTACTCCTAAGGTTGAAATTTTCATTCTTTTTATTTCGCGTCTATGGAGACGATTGTTATAACAAAAATTTGACAAAACATTGAGACAAATAAATTATTTTTATTGATTGTTAAACTTCTTTAGACGCGTTAATGGTACACAAATGTTTCAGCGCTACGATTTTCGTTAAGGCTATGAGTGCGTATGTGCAGTTATAATTATATTTACTTGTGTTCATGTTTTTGCCTAACATTTTTATAAATATTGGGTAGAGATTCATTTTTAGTTTCATTAATAAAATTACAATGCAAACCATAATAACACATATAATAAAATTACATTAATATTGTTACGATTCTACATAATCACAATGAAATACAAAACAAAATTGTATTCACCCTCAACTTCCCAAATTTCAGTAAAATCAATGTCACATTATTTCTAAGAAAAAGGGTCAACACATATGAAATAAAAAATAATGACCTAGGTATGTATTTAAATTTTGAATTTACCTAGAATATTTAAGAAATTAAGCAGAATTATATTTAAGGAATTCCTTTTGCGAAATGAGAATTAGTAGAAACTTATAATTTAAATTAGACTGATTATGATTATGTTAAATAGAAATATTAATGTGATTATGTTAAATAGAAATTAATTGTAAACGAAACGCCGTATCGTAAACACAAAATCCTGTAAATAGAGAATATATTTTAAAATAAAGTGATTAGAGTTTTAAGTGTTATTTAAAAGAAATATCAAATATGTGTACTATTTTGAACACTGTGGACTAGAAATGGCTAAGGAACATTGTTTTCAGAATGGTTTTCCTCTTGTTGTAATACAATAGCGGTGTTTAATACTTAATAAAACCTGATGTTTTTAATTACTAATTAGTGATCGAATCCAGAAGGAGATTTGGGGAATTGCGTTTATAGAATTGAGAGCATGGCCAATTCGACGTAAGGTTGAAAATCATAATTGAGAACTGTTAAAGAGGTTTATGTTGGATCTTTTGTATGACACAAAAAGCGAATTTGTGTTGAACCGGTAGGATCTGAACCAACATAAAAATTTGGTCAATCCGCTACATTTGGAATAGGATCGAGATTGACATAAGCTTTGTGTAGTTGTAATCCATTATTTTTCTGATTTTTGATATTTTTTGCGCTAAAAATACAATTTTGACTGAATTCAGATACATCTTAAAATTTGTTGTAATTTAACGTAATTTCCTTAACATCTGGCTCTAAAAGCAATCTTGAATGGATCATTCTTTTAGAGATTTCCAAAAATATATAGATATGAGTCGAAACCATAAAGTCGGAACGGTGCAAGTGGAGAAAAATGGACAGACCAAATTTCATTTGTAAAAATTAATTTTGGCTAACAAAATTTATTCTGACTCAAAAATCGATAACGAATGGATACGAATCGTCTAGACAATTCTAAAATTTTGTGTAGTCCGTTAGAAGGGGAACATGATTCGTTTTGTTTGAAGCGTACAATTATTATTCTAGTTTGGGTTGATGCGGGATCGATTGAACATTTGTTAAATTTGAAAAATACGTTAGAGGTGGAACGAATCGAATTGTTTGATTTTTTTCTTAAAGGGTATTTTTTCTTAAAATGTTAAGTTGGATGGATCTTAGACCATTTTTTGAACCAAAAACTTGATTTGATGCGAAGCCTTAAGTCTTTCAGACCGAAGTAATGTTAATTTAACTCGAATATTTTGTATAGTTCTGTTGTGAAAATTACAAGTATTAAAATTTGTGTTTAAAAACATTTTTTTTTTAACGAACGGCTGTAAAATTTAACTTTACAGCCGCTTGGGAGAAGGTTAAAGTCTTACTTTTTTGAAATATAACACCGTTTTTTTTTCTTTTTTTCACGGCGGCAGAAAAAAGTAACTTAACATGAGATTATGAATTAATAAATAGTATATTATTTAAATAGGAGCTAAAGTGCTATTATACTAACTAGGAGCTAAAAGACACTTTAGCACCGAATTAAATACACCACTTTTCGGCAAACGTTTAAATTTTTTATTTTTATATTTAATTTTTTTTGGTCTTAAAAGGTTTTTATGTGTCGTTGTGACACATAATATTGGCTCGGTCGTGCAATATCATATTAAATATCACGATATTTTGCGTCAAATTTTTTTCTTCTAACTTCACTTCATTGAATAAACAGATGGATTTATATGTCAAACTTTATAGGTCACTTTAATTTCAATTAATTTTATCACAAATGATAAGTTTGCTGAAAAAATAGTATTTTTGATTTGGAGTTAAAGTGACTTTTAGGGTTTTGTCTATAATTGTCAGCCTCCCAACGGTCGGTTGCCAAACTATATACTCAACACAAAAAGTATAAGCTCCTTAGCTCTAAATTAAATAATATACTATTTACGATAGTCATTCATGCAAATCTTGTAACCGGGCGCGTCAGCTGCTTTGAAGTTGTAAAAAATCGGTACATCATGAAATTATTTTCTAAAACCTAAAATTTACTATACAGGTGAATAGTATTATTATAATCACATGAAATATAATCAGTTAGAATATTTATGTAACAGATGTGGTCATAAAGAGTTGTAAAATATAAGTTTCAAGGTAGGTTTTCTGAAATGTTGAATAAATACCCGATCAGAAATTAGCTAGGGAAATCCTGAATACAGTCAGGGCGTGATCAGGGCCTGGTCTGTCCTACAAGGGCAATCCCTATTAGGGCAATCTGATGTGGGTCTGTTCCGGGCCTGATTTAGAATACCCTTTTAGGGTTAACCTTATTTGAATATATCCGGCTCTGATCAAGTTTTTCGTATTTGACCCCTAGCTGAAATTTCAATTGGTTAAAATTCACTAGAGTATTATCCATTTTAGAAATATATTGTTAAAATCGTTTCATGTATATTTTAGTTATCGTTTATCGGCTGAAAGACTATAATAATAGTGATTAAGGTGGTATGTATGTTTTAATTTTTTCCATTGTAATTTTTTTATTTTAATTTGATTAATTTATGTATATAATATATAAATATATATCAGGGTCTGGTTCGGATATGCCAATCAGGGCCTGATCCAATTATCCCAATCAGGGTCTGATCCGGTAATCCCAATCAGGGACCGATAGAGCAAAAGCATTACACTCATGATCAGGGCCCAATCAGGCGGCCCTACCAATGCCTGATCCGGGTTAGGGCAAACCTGATCAGGGCCTTACTTGAGCCCTGACAAATTTCTGCTCGGGTACCTTATATAAAATATAATATTTCTTTTAAAAAAAAATCAATAAATGTAAAAAGGGGGCTGTCAAAATCATAAAATATTATTTATTTCATTCTTGTTCAATTTCTATTTTGCATTGTTTTTACCATTTTATTTGTTTTTTGCAGGCTTTAATATATCTTTAAAAATCATTTTTTTTCAATCGCATTTACTCAAATGCGATTGAAAAAAGCCATATTATGGGGAATTCTTTTCGAAAAATCTTGGTGATGTAAGTGACGAACACGGTGAATGATTTCACCAGCAAATTAAGACTATTGAGATCAGGGATTTTGGGATGAAGTGATGCTAGGAAACTACATATGGTTCCTTACAAGAGAAACGGAAACCAAAACAAAGCAAGGGCACAATTTTTTTTTCAAATTTATTAATAATAAAAAACAAAAAAAAATGTAGAGAACATACTATAATACAAGCCATTAAAATCAAAAAATTGTCACAATCCTAATAACATCTTTGGCTGGTTTTCAAAATGTTATCTATATTTGTTAACTATGGCGATTCCTATATAAAGGGCAAATTCGAAGAATGGGGAATATAAAAAAATGATAAAAGTTTTCAAACTTGGACATCAAAATTAAAATGTAGCTAACCATCGACTCTGTAGTTCAGTTGATAACCTGTCTGACACTCAGGATCAAACCGTGTTACCGATACGGGGAGTTCGATCACGCTCGAAGTATACGAAAAACTTTTGATGTAATAAACCGTAAGATTTATTCAAATAAACCCAAAACTGATTTAAAATTGAACAAAAATTCAAAGGATTTACAAAGTTACTTTGAAGAATAAAGGAAAGAATAATGCTTTATTTTATGCATACACAAAACCTTCATCCGATTTTAAATGCCTATTGTCTGAAGCAGTTCTATATAGTTCGGTGACAACTGCGTACTACGTCTAAGCTCAGTTTTATAATATTTAGACTCATTACCTAGCAAGTCTTATGTATAGTATCGCAGTGGTTTAGGTTGATTTTAACATATATGTTAATGTCTTTTCATAGGTTTATTTGGAGAATACTTTACGATTCCTTTGAGATGCCCACTACCTCTTTGGTTAACTACCTTGCATATCACACACTCTCTCTCTCTCTCTGGCGTTTACATCCCATGGAGGGATTTTGCCGTCTGTGCAATCAGCTTCCAATCGTCTCGTTCCATGACCAGTTGACCCCAGTTTCGACATCCTATATCACGAAGGTCTTGGATGATGTCATCACGCCAGCGTTGTCTAGGTCTTCCTCTTCGACGAACACCAGCTGGTTGTTGTTGGGACGCTTTTTTAATCATTCTATCTAATGGTGCCCTTTCTACATGACCAAACCATCTAATCCGGTTAGATTTAATGAATCCGATTACATCGCAGCCTCCAAGAAGCTGTCTGATTTCATGATTCATTCGGATTCTATACTGATTTTCAGCAACTTTACATGGACCATAAATTGTTCGTATGACTTTCCTCTCGAATGTTGATAAAATTCTACAATCGGAGGAAGTCAGTGTCCAGCTTTCGCTTCCAAAGGTAAGCACAGGTCGAATTAATGGTTTGTAAAGTGTGAGTTTGCACGACTGCGAAAGATGTTTAGATCGCAAAAGTTTTGAGTATGCGTAGAAAACTCTGTATGCGGCTGAGACACGAACTTTAATATCTGCCTGCATGTCATTTGACGATGTTATTACAGACCCGAGGTATTTGAAGTTTTCTACACGTTCCACTTCATAGTCGCCAGTATTCAGATTGCCGGGAGGTATATTCCTGGATGTTGTTAAAAGTTTAGTCTTGCCGGTGTTAATGCATAATCCAAGTCGTTTAGCATTTCTTTCAAGCTGAGAGAGACTATCCTTGATATCGCTTGTTCTACGTCCGAGAAGCACAATATCATCTGCATAGCCAAGAATTTGACTAGATTTGTTGAATATACAGTTTTGTGTCTCAATGCGGCTTTTTCTTATCGCGTACTCAAGCGCCAAATTAAATAGTACGGGTGCGAGTGCATCACCTTGTCGAACACCTGATGTTATATCAAAAGAGTCAGAAACTGACCCTTCGATTACTATTCTACAGTTTGATCCCGATGTTGTGAGTTTGCACAGAGAAACAAGTTTCTCTGGAATACCAAGGCATATGAGTGCAGACCAGAGGTTGTCGCGGATGATGCTATCATATGCTTGCTTGAAATCAACGTAGAGCTGGTGAATGCTGATGTTGTACTCCCAACATTTTTCCAGAATCATCCTTAAGGTAAAACATTGATCTGTGGTTGAACGGTTGGGACGAAAACCACACTGATAGTCGCCGATGATAGATTCGGCAAACGGGATGAGCCGAGCGAGTACGACATTAGCTAGTATTTTATATGCAGTGTTCAACAGTGCGATTCCACGATAATTTGCACACTTTAGGCGGTCACCTTTTTTATGTAGCGGAACAATGAGAGCTGTTTTCCATTCAGCAGGTAGTTCTTCTTGGTCCCAGATTGCAAGAATCAGATCATATATACGTGAGACCAGAGCTGCTCCTCCATTCTTAAGTAGTTCTGCAGGGATTCCATCGATACCTGGTGATTTGCCATTTTTTAATTTTTTGATGGCAGCTTCCACTTCTTCTATTGTTGGGTAAGGGACAAAAATCTCCTCACTTGACGGAGCAATTGCTCGAATAGGATGAACTTCGTTCGTCCTATTCAGTAGGTCTTGAAAGTGGGATCGCCATACTTCCAGCACATCACGTTCACTTGTTGTAAGCTCGTTGTTTCCATTTTTGATGGCTGTAGATCTTGGGTGGAAATCTTTGGTCAGATTCCGCGCATTGGCAAAACACTCTTTCTAATTTCCATTAGCCGCATGTTGGTTGATGTTTTCGATACAGCTCTTTATGTGTTCGCGTTTCTTTTTCCGTAGGAGTTTTGCTGAGGCTTTTTGGCGCATAGATAAACAGTTTGGGAGCTTCGGGTGTTTCTTGTTAACCATTTTTCTCGCAGTTTTTGTTTGTGCTCAATGCTTTCGCGGCACTCGTCATCAAACCATTCGTTACGTGATTTCGGTGGTCGTTTTCCGATTGTAGTTTGTGCTGCGGATATGATGGTTGATTGAAGCGTTTGCCATTCTTCTTGTATATTTAATGGCATCTCAGATGGGATGTCATGCTCTTCTATGTTTTGCGTTACAATTTCCTGATATCTATTCAGTGTTTCCAGGTGTTTAAATGCTTCGACATTCCAGCGCACGGTCTTTTTTGCTTGCCTATTAAATGTAGATGATAATTTGCACTTATACTTAAAGATGACAAGCATATGATCGGTGTCCATATCAGCACCTCTGTATGATCGAACGTCAGTTACACTTGTAGAGTGTCTCTTAGAAATCATGACATGATCGATTTGATTTTCAGTTCTTCCATCATTTGATTTCCACGTTGCTTTGTGGATTCTCTTATGAGGAAAGAAAGTGCTAGAAATTACTAGATCATACATCATAGCCAGTTCAGCTGTGCGAAAGCCGTTATTGTTACTAGTACGACGCAAGCTGTTAGGGCCGACATGTGTTTTAAGTTCTGCACTTCTACCAATTTGCGCATTGAAGTCACCTACCACGATTTTTATATCGTGCCGCGGGATGTTATTGATGGCTTCTTCGAGTTCTAGAAAGAACAGGTCTTTAATGTCATCTGCTTTGTCTTCAGTAGGTGCATGAACATTGATGATCGTTACATTAAATTTTTGCGTGCGGATTCTCATTGTGCATATCCGCATATTAATTGGGCGAAAGTCGATAACATGTTGATTCTCCTCCGTTTTCATGACCGCAATAGTAGAGAGTGTATCCCTTGGCTGTTTCGTGAATTCCATTCACTGGCCATCTTAGTTCTTGTAACGCCACTATATCCAGTGTATAGCTGTTGATTTGGTTTGTAAGTTTCAGTAGATCTCCTGGTCTTCTAAGGCTTAGCACGTTCCAGGTTCCCATTTTTAAATCGTAGTCCAGGTACAGTTTCCGAGGTCGTTCTAATAATGAATCCGAGATAATCCGAGGCCTGTGTACAGAATTCATGACAAGTAGTTTTTTACGGAAATGGGGTGTTAGCCCTTCGCCCAACCCAAATTTTCGTGAATGGGTTCGTTCTGCATCTTAAGGTCACCAGAAACAACCCTTTTACATGTTTATATAGCGAGCCGCTTGATCCAAGACAGACGCCCGCTACAAACCGCCCCTAACATGGAGAACAGACGCTTGCTACACGTTTATATAGCGAGCCGCTTGATCCAAGACAGACGCCCGCTCCAAGCCGCCCCTAACATGGAGAACAGACGCTTGAGTTGCACTGGTTTTATGGCGCCAATGACTCGCCATGGTGCAGAATCATTGAGTATAAGCAGTATTTACTCTGCCCCTCTCAACTACACCAACCTAATTCTGTTAGCATTACCCAGGTAGCACGGCGTGGACGTAGAATTTCGGATTTCACTACCCCACACACATCCCTAGATTTTTACAATATCTATAACTACGAGACTATATATTAAACAGGCATCTCAACATCGAGTAGGGTGAATCGTTTACGTAGTTAGCCATATTTTAGGGAATTGACTACGAATGGATATAGGAATGCTGCTCGAAATTAAAATGCGTCTTTAGTTAAAAAGTAAAAATATTTGAACATTGGGCAATACACTTGAACATTAGATGTTTACATCGAGTGAGTCTATCCATGTTACTACATCGGACGTTGCCAAATTAATGTCTGCGATATATTGTTTCTCGTTTTAAGTTTTTTTGACGTATTCTTTAAATGGAGTTTAAAAGAAAGAGTTCTATCGAGAGTAATGCCCAGGTACTTTAGCTGTTGATTGTATTTAATGACAGTGCCGTTAAATGACACTGATAGTTCATGTTTTGCCAGTTTGTTGTTTAAGTGGAAACAAGAACTCTCGGTTTTACTTAGATTAGGAAATAAACTCCACGTTCGAAAATAGTCATTCATTATTGCCAGGTCAGTTGAGAGCAAATCTTCCAAGACACCCATAAAGACATTTGAGTGGCCAGGGTCCAATCGTCAGCGCAACCAAATTTCTTTGATGTTATGTCAGGAATGTCATGAATGAACAAATTAAAAAGTAATGGCGCCAGGACGCAACCCTGTGGTAAACCATTGTTAAGCATTTTGGATCTACTACAGGAATTATTTAGATGGACTTTGAATACACGATTACTCAGCATGTTGTTAATTAAACACGAGATGGTGCTACAAGGTATATGCATTGAACAGCTTATATATAATCCCAATTCGCCAGACCGTGTCATATGCTGTAGTGAGATCGATGAATACTGCGCCTGTTTTTAATTGTTTTTGATACCCAGCTTCGATATAGGATGTTAAAGCGAGCAGTTGGTCAGTGCAACTGCGATTGGGACGGAAACCAGCTTGTTCGACTGGGATCTGGTCATTCAGTATCGGAACGATGCGGTTGTATATGAGCCGTTCTAACAATTTGTAGCAGGTGCTCAAAAGAGCAATTGGACGGTAGCTTCCTGGTTCATTAGATGGTTTACCTGGCCTAAGTATCGCTATCACTTTTGAAGTCTTAAAATGTTTTGGAAGATTGCCGGTTTCTAGGATACTCGAGAAAAATTTTGCTAGCCATTGTTTTACATTTTTTCCAGCATTTCTAAGAAATTCTGGAAATATACCTTCGTACCCAGCTGCTTTTCCGTTTTTTGTTTGGGACAGAGCTGAATCAAGTTCTTCGCTACTAAAAGAGTTCGCATACTTCGATGGAGACGAGCAATTGCGCTTCATTTCTCTTAATTTACGTTTAATTGTTCTTTTATAAAGGCGATTAATAGAAGAACGAGATATGTTTACGATATGATTCGCAATGTCCTCTGGATTTATTTCATCGTAAGTACGAGCAATTGAGTTTGAGCCACCCAGCTTCCAAAGGAGACTCCAAGCTTTCCTGCTTTAAGGGGAAAAATCTATGTTTTCAACAGCGCTAATCCACTTTTGCTTTCTCGCGGCGTCCAGTGAGTAAATTAAGTCATCAGCCACGTCTGCCTCACCACTAGTAAGGTACTCCTCATATAATTTATCGCTCTCTCTACTCCAGTCAGGACTTTATTCTTCACGGAAGCCTCTTGAGATGCATTTCTTAGCAGTTGAGATGATGGTTCCAACGAACCTATCGTAGTTTTTAGGAATGGGTTGGATCCAGCGTATCACTGCATCCAACTCCAACCTATATTTATCCTAATCAGCTTTGTTAAAATTCCATCTAGGTTGAGGAGTAGAGTTAACGACTGGAATTTGGATTCCTACCTCAAGAATTACTGGACGATGTTGAGAGCGTGGAAAACCTTGTAAGACAGCCCTAGATATTGGAATAGGGTTTCGTTGTTCGTTTTTTGTGGAAAAACAGAGGTCGGGATTGTAATCACGCCGCCATCTAGCAGATCTAAAGGTTTTCAAGTCTTTCGCATCATATACCAGGAACATGTTGTTACCATCTGCCCAGTCCGTCAGTTGTATGCCATTGGGATTGTTGTTTGAGTAGGACCACTGGGTGTGATGGCTATTGAAGTCACCAGTATATATTGCTGGGTGATGATATAATGGTAGAGTAGCAGCTGGCCATCCTGTATTTGGAGTCTTGTATACGTTTACAATCTTCATGTCTGATATATCAACAACAATAAGATGTATATCGTTGTCCGTCTGTGTAATGGGTGCAGTTCATGATTTCTGACTTAACATACGTGGCAGATCCATATACTTGATGGTAAATAGCACCAATTAATTTGTAGCCAACAATGTTTCCTCTAGAGGTAAGTTGCGCTTCATCTGCTGCATGCGTTTCTTGCAGAATTACCACATCGATGTTAAAATCTTTTAATAATCTTTGTAAATGTTCAGTTTTTGACTTGCTTATGCCTTCAATGTTCAATTGCAAAATACGGACTGAGGGTTCAATATTTTTTGTCTTATGGTGCAGAAAAGTACCGTTGTTGTTGTGATTTTGGTTCATTTTAATTTTTTTTTTGTATCACAGCCAAGAGTTCGAAATGAAATATTAACACACCCCAACTCTGATAAAAGTCGTCTATTGACCACCGTTAATTACGTCTTTTCATTTTTGTAGTCTAGATGATATAGTGTGTCTTACGCGCAACCAATGTTTGTAGACTTGTTAAAAGTAATTATAAATTCTTCTATAATAATTCTTTGACAATCGTTTTCCTTTTTGAAGGGACTAAGTAAATTGCGGGGAATACTCTCAAACACCTTTCTTTATCTGTCTTTTTGAAGTTCCCAAAACTTTATTCTCTGGCTCATTGAAAATCTAGAGACATGAATATAAAATAACAGTTATCTGAAAATAAGCTTTTTTCAGATATTTTCTGTTGCTTTTCAATGTGTTAGATTGATAACTGAGATAAAAAACACGAGTCCATAAAACGGCAACTTGACAACAAAAAATAAAACGGAGAAGTGGAGATGGTTCGGTTCAGAGATTTGTATGTTATTTGAGGGCTTCGCTGATTGCAAACAGACCATACAGTGTATAATATACTATCAAGCACAAGTATAGTTTCACCTGGCAGTTAACACTCGAATTATTATCTAATTTAGAAACAAATCATTGAAATTTTTCTATCATTTTACTTGATTAGAAGATTTATTCTAGAATAAACAGATATAAAACGTCTTAAGTTAATATTTTCTTTATGATCTCGATGTTTTCTTATTAACAAGCTTACTATCTTGATTTATTCTGACGGTTTTTTTTGCAAAAAATATAGAAATTGATACGATTAAACTACATAGCAGAAATAGTATAATTATTGAAGAATGAGTATAATTATGGGTAAATGTTGATAAGAGCTAATGTTGTATATTTTATAACTACCATGATTATATATTTAACTGAAAAATTAATAATTAAGGAGTTTGTGGCTGCTCTTTTATTATGAGTACATATTGCAGTAATAAATGTATATTTGTACTTAGTAATGTCTACTGTGTGCGTGCACTGAATATTTGTATAGCTAAGGATGGAAAAACTTATTTTACGATCGATTTGATTTTGTCTTCTATTTAAAGTTATGCCAGATTGTTCATACTAAAATGCATCCATACTGCAGTATGTTTTTTTCATTGTCACTTTGAAAGTTTGGAATGGCTTGAGGAGGTTAATTTAATATAAAGAGATATCGCAATTGAATATAAAAAAAATAAAGTTTTGCGAATACTAATAAACGGTCAGGTAACAGGTTATATAAGAGATTTAAACCCTTATTCCCATTTGATCCGATTGGTTTGTCAATAATAAGTGCAACAATTTGTTATTACGATCAGTGAAATATGATATTCTCATCTGGTCTTGGGGTTCAAATCTCATAAACGGAAGTGATAATTGAACAAACACCACACTTTATATGAGAATGCAATTTTGAAACTGATATTAGCAATTGTTTTTGTAAGAAGGTTTTTTATAGTGTTTCTGGATTGCATTTAAGTTAGAATGAATCTAATATTTTTATAACTAATATTTAGCTATTATGTCTATTAAATGTATTGTATTATGTCTATTAAATAACTAAACCATGACTTTATTCCCGAACACAAATTTGTCAGTCGACAATATTTTCAATTTCACCAAAATGCTTACAACTTTGTGTTAAATGGTATTCTATAATAGATGAAAAACGTGATCTACGCAGGTGAAAAAGTTGAAATTTGAACTCGACCATTTTTGATTAACCTGAAACTTGGCATATATGTAGTATGGACAAAATAAAAAATAAAACTTATTTTAAAATTTTTTTAAAGTGCATAGTTTGAGCATAGGGGGCACCCCAACATGCATGAAAAATGAAAATTCTGCAAAACCGATGTAACTTTGAAATTAAATTGCTCAAGAACGATTTCAGCAAACTTTTTTTTGTTTGATAGATGATTAATTAGTCGTTTGAAAAAAAATTAATTTATTGTTTTTATAATTAATTTTTAAATAAAAATATTAAAAAACTTTTTTAAAGATGGCGCTAGGGTCAAAGATTAATTGGGATTTAATTAATTTTTTTTCTGAAAAAAGTTCTATCCTTACTCTAAAATATATCAAATTTACAAAGAAGCTAAAATTCTTGTTCTTGAGATATTTAATTTTAAAGATTTTTAGTACGGCTGAAATTCGAATTTTTCTTCATTTTTTCAAACAACTTCCATTAACAAAAAATTTTAAAATCAATTAAATTTATCTTTTTTTTATTTTTTAAATATAGTTCTAGCCTTCCTTTAAAATATTTCAAATTTACAAAGAGGCATTAATTCGTGTTCTTCAGATATTTAATTTTAAAGATTTTTAGTCCGATTAAAATTCTAATTGTTTATTATTTTTTCGAACTTCAGTGGTTAAAATTTTTTGATGATAAAAATTGTTCGAAAAAATAATGAACAATTAGAATTTTAGAATGTCTAAAAATCTTTAAAATTAAATATCTCAAGAACACATATTTAAAAAATAAAAAAAGTTAAAATTTAATTGATTTTAAAATTTTTTGTTAATGGAAGTTGTTTGAAAAAATGACGAAAAATTCGAATTTCAGCCGTACTAAAAATCTTTAAAATTAAATATCTCAAGAAAAAGAATTTTAGCTTCTTTGTAAATTTGATATGTTTCAGAGTAAGAATAGAACTATTTTCAGAAAAAAAATTAATTAAATCCCAATTGATCTTTGACCCTAGCGCCATCTTTAAAAAAGTTTTTTAATATTTTTATTTAAAAATTAATTATAAAACAATAAATTAATTTTTTTTCAAACGACTAATTAATCATCTATCAAACAAAAAAAAGTTTGATGAAATCGGTATAGCCGTTCTTGAGCAATTTAATTTCAAAGTTACATCGGATTGGCAGAATTTTCATTTTTCATGCATGCCCTATGCTCAAACTATGCACTTTAAAAATTTTTAAAATAAGTTGTATTTTTTATTTTGTCCATTTACTTATATGCCAAGTTTCAGGAAAATCAAAAATGGTCAAGTTTTCACAACTCTGTCTAGAACACGTTTTTCATGAATATAAAATATGGAGGGGCTGAAATCTTAAGCTCTGAGATATCAAGACTTCGGTCTGCGTTAAGGATTTTGATATAGTTTTCGGCAAAAAACTTTCGAGGACATGGTTTTTAGTTTTGGGCAGCGATGTATATCAAACATAACTCTTTGTTAAAGTACAAGTATTTTTTTATCTCTGTTTAGAAATTTATTACAAAACTAACACGAAACATCAATACGTTACCGAAAAATTATAACAGATCATAATTAACATAATTTAGTGAAAAGTTGATATACACTCAGCAAACTACTCAAAAACCTCTCCATTTAGCGTTTCGAGAAAATATTACAAAATCACAAATCCACACCGAAAAAAAAACGTTGGTAGAATCAACTACAAAGCTTGTTTGATTTTGCGTCTAATACGAACGTGATTATTTTAACCAATGTAACATTGCCAATTTATTTTAAAAAACGTAACAATTTTCATTATTTAAACCAACCACGGCGTGATCAATTTTTCTTGCTCATATTTTTCAGTTCAGTTTGTTCATGTTTTTGTTTGAAAATTCTTGTGTTTGTTAAAATAAAAAACTAGGAGAAAAGAAATTAATAAACAAAATAGAGAAAAATAAAAAACAAAAGAATAGAAAAATAAAAAGTTTTTATATATTTTAACATGGCTGGTTTTATTTAACATTTTACTTTAGGAAATAATTTAGATGTGTTTAATTGATTTAAATAATTTTCATATTATTTGCATATAAAATTATGTGCGAAAGAAATTTTTCAGTTAATGTTATAACAAAAATATCGTTAATGAAACAGGCCCTTTCTATAATTAATTTTGGTGATTTAAAAAAATTATTATATTTTTTTAATATTTTTTATTTGTCTTGTTTCATGTCCATTTATCGATATTTTAATTTAATTTTTCATAATAATGAGAAAATTATGGAAAATTAGTATAATTTTCTACACATAATTCAAATATTTAAATTTTTTGATTTCTGAATTTTGGTCTTTTAAATTGTATCATTAAAAATATGGCGAAAAAATGGACGCATCCTTTACAAACAAAATCACACTCATACATTTCCTATTTAGAACGTAAATATACGAACGCTATCTTTATGCATAAAAATGTTTGTCGGGATTGATACGAAATACATACTTCTAATATAAAAAATTTCAAATATTATATTTACGAAAAAAACGAACCCATACAAACATCGATAGCAGCAAAAACAAAACAAAGATGTACCAAACCAAAAGATTTAATACGGCGTATTGCTTGATTCTATCACAAACGTATTCAATATCACTATTTTTAGTCTAATTTTTAATTTACAATTTTTGATTTTGTTATAATTTTTGCAATATTTTTAGAATTTTGAAAAATTTTAAATTTTTGATTTTATTATAATATTTGGAATTTTGAAAAAAGTTTGAATTTTTTAATTTGTAATAATTTTTGCAATATTTTTAGAATTTTGGAAAAGTTTGAATTTTAAGATTTTTTGGAATATTATTGGAATTTAGAAAAAGTTTAAATATTTGATTTTATTCTAATTTTTGGAATATTTTTGGAATTTTGAAAAAAGTTTGATTTTATTTAATTTTTAAAATATTTTTGGAATTTTGAAAGAAATAAGAATTTGTGATTTTGTAATATTTTCTCGAAACGCTAAATGGAGAGGTTTTTGAGAAGTTTGCTGATTGTATAATCTTTTCACTAAATTATGTTAATTTATGATCTGTTATAATTTTCCGACAACGTATTGATGTTTCGTGTTAGTATTGTAATAAATTTCTAAAGATAAAAAATATATGTACTGTAATGGATAGTCTGGGCTAATGTCTGAACCCAGTGTATTATAGTCTCAGATTTATTGGTTTTCATTTTTTTATTATTCACATGTACCGCGCGTAGTAGTTTCCCATCCATTCACCTTTAATAGCCATAATTTTATAGTCCCCGTAACTCATCGTTTTCCTATTCTTCTTAAAATTTAACTAAATTTTCATTAGCTGGACGGACGTGTTTGAAGAGAGTTGAGCTCCTTGCACTAATTGATTTGAAATTGTAATTAATTAAAAGTTGTCATTACCTATAGTAAACATTCATCTTGATCGAAAATCGTATGAATGTAGAAATTTTCCTTAAGTTTTGTCTCTATAAACATTGCTATTTAATTTTGCAATTCACTAAAATTAACCCATACTATATTTCCATTCACTTTGGTTCACTCTATTACTTCAATTTGAATGCTCTAAACATCATACGTAACTTATACAACGAAGTTTTCAAAACCTTACAACAGCGTTTATTTTTACAGTCATTAACCTGCAAAGAAGTATTATCTTGCTTTGTTGTACATTCAATTTCTTCTCTTTGCACAAAAAGAAAATTTAATTCATTCACGCATTATTTCATTTTGAAAAACTCAAACGGTTTGGTATAACCATAAAAATTTCCTACCAATTGTAAATTTGCTTTGAATTAATGGTTTTGCATCGGAAACACTATATTCGAGGTTTTTCGATTTTCAAAATAGGAATTTTTTTTTGGTATATATTGGTTCTACTGTAATTTTTTTGGCTCTTAGTTCTATTACGTTTGCATTTCTATGTTTGACGTCTCTTAGTCGACTTCAGATTTCCATTTTTTTCTGTTGGGTGCGGAGTTGATTTTGTTGGTAATTGGACGGATATCAAACTGTGGTGTGCAAAAAGATTGATTCTGGATACCGTGAACGAATCTCTCAACAAAATAGGAATCTATATAAAACCATGAGTGGATTTTGGCTGATTATCATGGTGATTGGATAGGTCAACCAGGAAAACACAATACGGACAACCGTAAATAATTTACCCGTAAGTTGACACATTTTAATTAGAGAATTTTCTCGATTTAAGCCGCATCACGGCATTACGGTCATTGCTCCGTATTTGATAGATATCGTTTATAGTGTGCAAATATCCGAACCATAGTATACGGGACTGATACAAGTTACCAAGGAATGTTTTACCAAAACCGTACGAGGGAGTGCCGTTATATGAACCTTTAATATGTTTGGTTTTTGTTTGTTAATGTGATTTCCGAAATATTAATACAATAGTGCCAAAACGCGATTCCGGGCACATCTCTCCGATGTAATAAACACTGATATTACAATCTTATATGATAATTTCTGTTATGTGCATAACCTAATGGCAAAATTAGAACTTCCGTTCCTGTTAACCTTCAAACAGATGAATCAACAAAAAAATTTAAAGAAACGTTATACAATAAAACAAAAGGAAAACCAATATAACCCTGTATGTGAATGTACAGTTTTTGTGTGTTAAAATAAGATTTTTTTTTCCTTGTTAAATTCCGTGTTCCTAGCTAAATTTACAAAACGGTGTTAATTGATTATTAGAAAAACCGAGAAAAATCTGTGATCATAGGACTAATTTATTTATTGATAATTTAAGATAAATTTGATGAACTGTATAGTGCGTGTATTTTTTTTTTAAATCAATTTTTTTTTGTGTTTTCTTTTGAAATTCCGTGTTCCTAGCTAAATTTACAAAACGGTGTTAATTGATTATTAGGAAAATGGAGAAAAGTCTGTGATCGTAGGACTAATTTATTTATTGATAATCTAAGATAAATTTGATGAACTGTATAGTACGTGTATGTTTTAAATCAATTTTTTTTTGTTTTCTTTTGAAATTCCGTGTTCCTAGTCAAAAAAAAAATGTATTGATTGAGAGCGAGTACTGGTATATTGCATGAACATTAGAAAATCAGAATTCGGTGATCTTAAATTTAATTTCTTAACTAGTGATAGTAGAATATTGAAACACCGAGCGTAAACTCTTGATTCATGGGACTAATTTATTAATTATTACTATTATGCTGTGAAGTAAATTATATGTATTTTAGAGGGTTCGTTGTTAGAATCCGAATATAACTAAAATAAAATATAAACGATCATTTGTGATTAATTATATATATATTAAATCAGAATTCAGTGTGATTAGTTTAATTGACTAGACTATTAAATGAATATAATGCCTTCCGTGTTATTAGTTTAATTCATCAAGTAGTGATATTATGTTATTAAATTGTACATTATAAAATCTAAACTCTGTGTTCTTGGAAAAAATTTATTTACTACCGCTACCCCCGTATTTATTCGTGGATGTTAGCTGTGTGACACCTGTACACGGTATTATCAGGATATTTGAATACAATGCAGCGTACCTAAATAATATTTCAATCAACTTATTAAGAGTACTACTTAAGTTTACGGTATTGGCTAACTTATCCAGCATTCATTTATACGAGCTGTCGTCCGGTAGTTTCCACGGATTCAACTATAATTACGAATTGCTGCCACGATTTATGGCAATGTATGGTCAGCGTTTCCGGCTTTAATTACCACTTTATTCGACGTCGTGCCATATTGTAGTTTCAACTTTTTTCTCAACTATATTCGCAAAGTGTGGCTACGAGTGTTTATATAACTATTGCCGTGGAGTATCAACATAGTCAACCATATTACGAATTCAATCAACATTTAGTTACCCTAACAGCTACATTGCGTTTTTGGTACCGTATTCAACTGTATTCATAATTGAACTCAACAATTCTTGATATCGATTGTTGCTGCATATTTTGTCTTCCTACCTACTCGACTGTAATTACCAAATTCATTCAACGATTTTGGTTACTACTTTGTTCAACAATTTTTATTACAATTTTGGTCAACGCTTTTGACTACAGATATTAGATTATTTCATTCATCAATTGTGATTATAAAATTTATTCAACGATTTTGGATTGCAAGTTTGGTCAACGCATTTGACTACGCAGTTATTCAACGATTCTGATCATAAAATTGTGCACCGATTTTGCTTACAAATTTATTCCACGCATCTGCTTATAAATTCAGTCAACGCATTTGACTACGAATTTATTCAACGAGTTTAGTTACTACTTTATTACATTTGTTTGTAAACTGATTCAACGGTTGTAGATATAAATTCAGTCAACGCATTTGACTACGAATGTATTCAACGATTGTGGTTACTATTTTATTCAACGCATTTGTTTATAAACTGATTCAACGATTATAGATATAAATTTAGTCAACGCATTTGACTACGAATTTATGCAACGATTTTGATTATAAGATTATTCCACGCATTTGTTTACAAACTGATTCCACGATTTTAGATATAAATTTAGTCAACGCATTTGACTACGAATTTATGCAACGATTTTGATTATAAGATTATTCAACGCATTTGGCTACGAATTTATGCCACGATTTTGATTCTAAAATTATTCAACTCACTTGATTGTAAAGCTAGTCAACGCATTTGACTGCGAATTTGTTCAACGATTCTGATGATAAACTTGTTCGACGATTCTCAATACAAATTTCTTCAACGCTGTTGATTACCAAATTAATTAACCGCTGCTTCATATCAAGTACGACCACCTAATTTTAATCAACGTGTATATGGCGGTGCTGATGGAGGGCTGAAACCAGGCGGATTTTGGAGGTGAGGAGGATATAACCATGGGTGAGTTTAGTTGATTGTTTTTTTTTCTTTATTATTCGGGGGGATTTAGGGGTGTGAATGTGTGTGTGTATGTGAGGGCGTATGTGAGTGAACGCGGGGGTTGAACGTGCCGACCGTGGTTCTTTCGTAGAAGGGGGTCGCCAGAGTCTCATTTTTGCCCTTGTATTTGTTTCCATTTCTGATCTATTTTGAAAATTCGCGTACATGTCTGCATTTGTATTGGAGCAGCAGGGTTTACCAATCGAACTCCATACTGTGATTAGCCGGAGCACAAAAATAAAACCTCATTTAGTTACGCGACCTGCTATGCCGCCTCATTGGTTCGCCAGTGAGCCAGCTCTTCATTACAGTACTTTAACAAAGAGTTTTATGTTTGATATGCATCGCTGCCCAAAACTAAAAACAATGTCCTCATAAAAGTTTTTTGCCGAAAACTGTATCAAAATCCTTAAACCAGACCGAAGTCTTGATATCTCAGAGCTGTGAGATTTTAGCCCCTTCATATTTTATTTTTGCATTGACGACCCCTTTATAAATTCATTTTTACGCCAATCGATGAAATTTGTATTTAAAAGTCAACACAAATTAACCAAAAACAAAATTGTGATTTTTACCTTTCTGGGGCCCTATTCCCGAACATAATTTGAACATTGTAAAAAAGATCCTAAGAAACAATGGGCTTTGATTGATAGTCTTTTGGGTAGCCAACGCTCTACCCCACATATAGATAAACTAAAATTTGACTAAAATTTGATGAAATGTTAATAGCCAATCATATGAACGACTTCTTTATGAACATTCCAAATGAAATTTCGCAGTTCCATGTTACGAACAATAGCTCTTGTCAACGTGTCCCTTCAAATTTTGTCCATTAGAAGCATATTTCTAGCTCTTGTGTTTTTTTCCCAACTACGGAACATGAAATAAGCTCGTTGATAAATGAACTTGATAATTCTTATTCTATGGGTCCTGATAATATTAATAATTTTATAGTCAAAAATGTTGCGCCAAAGATTGTACCTGTAAAGGTACAAAGGTACTCTTTAAAAAGAGTGATCCAACAGATACAGCAAATTACCGACCAATTTCTATGCTGTCTGTTTTTTCTAAATTATTGGGAAAAGTGGTAAAAAATCGCATGCTGAAATTTTTGAACAAGCATAAGTTTTTCAACGAAGCTCATTTTGGTTTCAGACAAAATTTAAGCACGGAAGAAGGTCTACTGGCATTTCTGAATATGATTTACAATTCAATTAATAATAAGAAAAAAAACGGCGGCCTTATTCATCAATATGACTAAGGCTTTTGATCTAGTAATGCATGAGCTGCTATTAGAAAAACTAAGGGCAGCCGGTTTTCAAGTTACTGCCCTAAAGTGGTTTGAATCTTATTTGAAAAATCGCTTACAATGTGTCAAAATTGGTAATACTCACAGTTCCAACAACATTATTAACATGGGTGTTCCACAAGGTTCGGTACTTGGACCCATTTTATTTCTTATTTATATTAATTCTCTATTCAACCTTCAATTCAAAGGAAAGCCCTTTGCTTTTGCTGATGATGTTGCACTCGGTTACTTTGGAAGTAATAGAGAGAAATTGATAGCGAATATGAATTTTTTATCTTTGTCTTCTCTCTAACTGGTTTTCCGCGCACCATATGATCCTAAGCAGTAAAACCAAATGTATGTTTTTCGATTTTTTGAACAACCAAATTTTCACTAGTAATCTTAATCAAACTGATATTTTTTTCCACCTATATAATTGCAGTTGCGGTTGGCTAAATAATTTTATCTTCTAAATCGGTTGGTACCCACAAGTATTCTGACCACTATATATTACTCACTAATACAGTCAAGGCTTCAGTATGGAGTTGTGTGCAGGGGTGGAATATATCTGTCTAATATTTGGCCCATTATAGTTGCTCAAAAAAGTTTGATTCGTATATAATGCATTCCAAATCCAGATTTGTTCAATCTTTCCTACTTTTCAAACGGTCCGGCATTTTACCACTACGCCATCTATACATTTAGAGAGTACTTCGAGTACATTTCCTACGTAGTGGTAACCGAATGCCTAGGAATGACTTCACGTAATCGAATGCCTAGGAATGATGTCACGTTAGAACAATTTTGTCGATGCTTATGCCTTTTCCAAAATCCGAAAAGCTTCGCCGATATTTTTTCTTTATAGCACTTAAAATATTTAATCTTTTACCTGGTGATTTGAACAGTGAAACTAACTTTACAACCTTCTTAAGATTATTAAAAACGTGGCTTTTTGACTTTGAGAGTGTCGAATTTGTTTTTGAGGCAGTCAAATAACTAGCAACTTCATTTACTTTTTTCGCAATACATATTTGCGTGCTAATACTTTTATTTTTCTTTACCCATAACTCCTATTTATAATTATAATTAAGCTGTTGGTATTTTGCTTGTTTCCTCTTGATTTTACTTAAACGTCGTTTTCTTTTTTGTATTGTTTTTTATTCATTATAATGTAAAAATCTATTGCTATAATTAATATATGATTTTATATTTGTTAAGTTCTATAGTCACTACTAATTTCAAAGCACCTCACACTAAGTTTTAATATATTTATATTAATATGAAGGTTCATTCGTCAACAGGATAACCCTAATTTTTTCTCAATATGTTTTAAGTTGTTCTTATTTAATTGTTAAGACTATTATAATGTATTATTAAGTTTAAAATCTGTATATTTTTGAGAGAAATAAATAATAATAATATAAATGAAAATTATTATATTGTGAAATTCGTTTTTCGTAAAATCGTTACCGTAACCGTTGAATGTGATGAAATACAAACTTCCGCAGGATGGGTCGATTTTGATCGATTATGATCAATGTTGATCTACGGGTCTGACTACCCCGCGTACTCCAGTCCCTGTCATTGACATATGAGCTAGCGTGAGATATCACATATTCACATACCAGTGGCAATGGCAGGAGATATCATTAGCCAAGATGATATGGAGGTGGTGAGCGGTGCGTCTGGGGTGCGTTGCATCAGCTGTATTATTGGCAATTAGTTTTGATTTGTTTCCTGCAAATTTCTCACAATTTGCTTTTCACTTATTATTTTGTTATTATTTCTTCATATTATCATGAAATATTGGCATATGTCATATTTTATTGTATGATAAGATTTTTTGCTTAGTTATCCATTCTTTATTAAAGAATGGATAACTAATGGATAACATAAAGAAACAAAATAAACATTTTGAAACATAAATGGCAGTACAACAGAAATGATATAAGTCTGCAAGTGGTAAAGCAAATATGCGCAATCCACCCGCCCATAAAGCGGCATGTCCACGGTATTTGCAGGGACAACACATATATGAACCAAAAACAAATTTTAAAATACATGTTCAACACATCTGAGAATTGAAGGTTAACCATGACCACGTGCAACATCATCTTGAGCACGATAAACCTAACATTCTATTCCTTACAGAAACACAAGTTTCTGAAAATTTTCTCTTTACAGAATCGCTTAATTCCAAATATAGGCTTGAATCAGCTTTCAAACTCCATCAGGGCATATGCGCATTCATTCATGAGAGTGTTGCGTATACACGCTTTCCAAATTTTGAACTACACGGTGACGGCTTCAATACAATGATTTTAAAGATTTGTCTTCCAGAAATTACTTATTTTAAAATAGCTTTATACTGGTCCCCCAACAAACATAACCCAAACTTTTTTAATTTATTGACAAAAATTGCGGACGAGATTAGAGCAAAGTTCCCTAATTGTGAGGTTTTTTGAAGTGAAAACTTGTTTAGTATCGTTGTGATTTGAAACTCGATGAAACGAAAAAAGTGACAGTAAAAAGAGACAGTGAATATTTTTTAATATTTTCCTCTTTTTACTTATTATCATATATATAATACAGAAGCCACGAAAAAGCGTAGTCATATCATAGGAAAGAAACGAATACGGGAAGGAAAGAAGAGAATACAAAAAAATATAAAAAATTAAACGATAAAATAAACGAAACAAATGAAATTTAATTTCAGTTTCAGTTTATGCTTTGCCTGAACTAGACGTTGCAAACATTTTTACTTCAGCACAATTTTAAATTGTGTGAAGTAATCTATCGTGAAAAAAAAAATCTTGCATACCCCAAATTCTGTTTTTTCTTTTGTTTTGGACCATCCCCTATCTAAATAGCCAATAAAAATTTGGGTGTACGTCTGTGTGTGGGTGGGTGGTTGTGTGGACTTTTTGCATAGGATCTTGATGAAACTTTGACAAATGATACAGGTTCACTTGTAAATGGAAGATCTGGATTCATTTCAAATTTGGACAAAATGCTCCAAGTTTAAATCTTGAATAACTTCTAATTCCAGACTATGATCTTACTGAAACTTAGTATATAAGGTTTTAGTACAGTTTCCAATATTTCTGCATACCAACTTCCGGTTTGTTACTTCCGGTTAAAAAGTTTTTTTTCCAGGTGTTTATCCCTACTGTAGCCTACAATTACCGATCGGTTTTCATGAAACGTTGGTAAAAGCTTTCAAGTAACATGAGAAAGATTTTATTGGCTTTTGGAGTACCTTGGATAAAGGGTTTGGGGGTCCACCATACAACAGGTGGTTTTTTCCACAATGTTTTTATGTTTGTTGGGTGCATAAAACATTCATTCGTGAATGAATTTTGATAACACTTTGAAAAAATATGCAAACATGTATGGCAAGGAACTGATCAGTTTTTAAGCGATAGTGAACAAAATGGTGTGGGGTCCCTGGAGCACCTGTTTTTTTTTAAAGCTCTATAACATCTGTACCTGATAAACGAATTGAATGAAGCTTGGTACATGAGTATGTAGTACGGTTCACAATAGTTCTGCATTCCAACTTCCGGTTTTTCACTTCCGTTAAAATTTTTTGTTTTGTACTTTTTTGAAGTTTTTTCAGTGTCTTGATGCACACTACAGCCTACAATAATGAAGTGATTATGATGAAACTTATGGAAAAGGGTTCCAATTAGTGTGAGAAGATTGTTATCATCTTTTGGGACATATTGATCAAAGTAACGGGGGTCTATCATACAACTGCTGACTTTTCACACTTTGTTTTTAAAGTTTGTTGGGAGCATACAGACTTCATTCATTAATTTATTTTAATGACACTTTGAAAACAGATGGAGACTCAAATAACAAAGAACTGATTAGTTTTTGGACAATATTGGGATAAGTGGTGCGGGGCCTCCCAAACACCTGTTTACTGGGTCACCATTTTTCAATGTTTGTTGGGAGCACACAGCATTCGTTCGTGAAGGAATTTTGCTGACACTTTGGAAAAAGATGCAAACATTCATGGCAAGGAACTGATTAGTTTTTGAGCGATAGTGAACAAAGTGGTGGGGGTGTCCCATTCCGGCAAAACATTTTTTTTTGTAAATTTTCAATTTTTTTCAGTGTGTTTATGCACAAGCACACTACAGCCTACAATAATGAAGTGATATGATGAAACTTATGGAAAAGGTTCCAATTAGTGTATGAAGATAGTTATCATCTTTTGGGACACATTGTTCAAAGTGGCGGGGGTCTACCATACAGCTGCTGACTTTTCAAACTTTGTTTTTAAAGTTTGTTGGGAGCATACAGACTTCATTCATTAATCAATTTTAATGACACTTTGAAAAAAGATAAAGACTTAAATGACAAAGAACTGATTAATTTTTGGACAATATTGGGATAAGTGGTGGGGGTCCTCCCGTACACCTGTTTATTGTTTCAGTTTGTTTGAAGCATACAACATTCGTTCGTTAAGTAATTTTGATGACACATCGCAAAAAGATGCAAATATGTATGGCAAGCAACTGATTAGTTTTTTTAGCGATAGTAAACAAAGTGGTAGGGGGTCCTCCGAGCACCTGTTATCTTAGAAGCTCAATAACATCTGTACCTGATAATCGAATTGGATGAAACTTGGTACATAAACATTTAGTACGGTTCACAACAGTTCTGCATCCAAACTTCCGGTTTGTCACTTCCGGTAAAATATTTGTTTTTACTTTTTCTCGTACAACAGAATTTATGTTTGTTGGGATACTACTGCTTTCTTTAATATTCTTATAATTAGAACTACGAAGTCTAAAACATTGGTTAGCTTTTAATTAAAGTATTTAATTGATATTAGCTCATTGTTTAGTTGGATATTGCTCATTGTTTTTTAGTTTAAAATCAATGAAAAATTTGAAACGGATTTGAAACCGATATGTCGGACTACAACGATCGTATCGTGAATTTTGTCTATAAAAAGTACTTTAACAAAACGGCAAAGAAAAAAAGGTGAACGAACCAAATAAAAACTCGTCCAGGTTGAAAACATGATCAAACTTGTTCAATGTAGGTAAAACTGTGTTATTAAATTTTTTTAAAATCAACTAATAACAAATTTTTATTTTCAGACTTTCAATATCACTGTAGTTCCCCAGGTAACAATTTAACCTAGGTAATCATTGAGTAAAGCTTTAAAAGAGGAATTTAAAATGGAAGGGGAAATTTAAAATTCTTGAACTAGGCATGAGAAAAGTTTTACACAAGCTCTACTCAAGAATAAAAGGCGTATGAAAAAATATTCTTTATTCAAGAAGACATATATAATGCTTTATACATGTTTTATATAAGTGTTTGAATAAAGTTGTACAAAAGTTGCTATTCAAGGCTTATTCAAATACTGTCAAAATGTTACTTGAATAAAGTGCTTGAGTAAATCTTTTCTCAAGGGAATTACTCAGCGATGCCACTGAAAAAAATTGGTGATTGTTTGCTTTAGCTATTTTGGTTAATTGGCGCATTAAACTCATTTTTTTTTGTATATTGCTGCTATTGAGTTAATTTTTTATCGAAATTTACAATTTATTTTACACATTTTGCATCTTTACAAACGCCTGTAGCAGGGATCGAACTCGTAACCTTTGATTCTCCAGGACCGTACGCTATCCACTTCTCTATTTATCAGCTGTCATAAAGAAAATTGAAACTTAATCACTATTGTTTAACAAATTATTTGTACACATTTCAAGTTTCGGACCACTACCACGACTATGAATTAATTTTTATTCAAACATTTTGATTGATGCATATAAAATTGTACAAATGGTTTCCTAAAATGAGAATATATGGGTTTTTGTTAAAAATAATATTGGAAAATCTCGAAATGAAAATAATTTTGCGTATTCATATACGATATCTACGCATGTGTTTCCATTCAATTGTACGATTAAAAATGATTAAAATATAAATAAAATAAAAAAAAGGAAAATAAAATTCATAAATAAAAACGTGCCTGGCAGGAATCGAACACAGGCCCTATAACGTCTTCCTCATCGTTTACCCTTACCCACTCGTTCATTAAATCAATTTCCACAACAGGAATAAAACGTTACTCAATACAGAATAAAAGCATTACTCATGTTTCGTAAGGGGTATAGTATGCTGTGTTTGGTATTACTTTCAGTTGCACAATTTGGCTGGTTAATAAATAAATGTTAAAAGATCATATTAAATAAACGTGCTACGTTATATTTTCATTAAGTCAGTTGCAATCTGTTGCAAGCTTTTATATAATTTTTTTCCAAGCAAATTGCGCACAATATGGCGATTACATACATTTAATACAAAAAGGAATTGTGTGACAAATTATCATCAGTTTATTTATTTGTTGACCAACTCAAATCATTATATAAACCATCATCAGAAATGGAGATCTCAGTCAATATATAAACCATCATCAGAAACGTTTGATTAAATGGTTGCGGAATAATGGCAATTGCATTGCAAATTTCCATTGACGAAAATATCTCTACCATTTTGAAATAATCTTTTGTATTAATCAATAATAGTTTGTTAAAGATCTTAAAGGTTTGTTAACTTTTTAAACACATCTAAAGTGATTTAATAAAAAAACACACAATCGCGAATTAAACAACGAACTGTCAAAAATATTGACAGATCGATTTGTTGTAAATCTTTTAATATTCATTGAAAACAGCCGTATATAAGAAATATTACTTGAGTAACAATTTTGTTGAATACTACTAAAATTATTATACATAAATAAAGTCGTATACAAGGAACTATTCTTGGGTAAGAATCTTTTTGGATTCTTCCTAAAAGTTGTACTTTAATAAAGGTTTATATAAGGGATAGAATTCTTGAGTAAAAACATCTTGAATACTACCTTAAAAGTTATATGTGAATAAAACCTTATAAAAGGTATTATACTTGAGTAACATTTGCTTGAATATGCCCTAAATATTTATTATTGAATTAAACTTTACTTAAGGAATTATATAAGAAACTTAGTGAATCTAGTCTTTTACAAGCTTTTTTTAGGTAAAGCTTGAATAATATGGTCTTACACAATGCTTTTTCAAGTTTAGTTGGAATAATTTAAAAAATTTAGGCGAAATTGTTACCTGGGCAAAAAAAAATAAAAAAAAAAAAAACAAAAAAAAAAATAAAAAAAAAAAAAATTATAAATAAATACAAAAAAAAAAAAACAAAACAAACAAAAAAAAATTTAATAATTTGTTTAAGTATTGTGAAAAGATGATAATTTTCCCATTGAAAGTCTATGGGAACCGTTTTTCGGTGATTATTCCTCCGTGGTATGTCTAATTAACAATATTTTTTTTTGTAAACCATCTATGGCTAGATGTCGTCTTACATGTAAAATTTCATTTTGATATCTTTAATAGTTTGGGAGGAGTATGTCGTCAAACGAAAGTCTGAATCGGGAAAGAATGGAGCTACGCCCGCTTCGCTCCAATTATTTAAAACTTCAAAATATTTATTTTCTTGGCATACTAGGATGCATTTGTATTTTTTTGCATTACAATATATACTAACAAATTAAATTCTTTCTTAGTTTTTAGCTTATTTAGTTAAGCATAAAATCTTGTATGTACCGCACTACTGGTGTTACTGGGTATTACGCCCATCAAGCGCCATCCATCCCTCGGACTAGATTACGTTGCTTTCCGGGCGCAATAACCTACATAACGCCTTTGGTACATAAATAGCTATTATGCTTATTTTCGAATTAGAAAATCGTCCAAACATATATGTATGTAAATAAAAATACATTATGCCTGCCTATTTCCAAAAACAACATATTTATACTTACAGACATGTGTTTTGTGAAATTTTATTGTGAGAAAATCGTTTCTAAGCCTTTTTTGGTTTGCTAGTAATTTAACATACAATTAAAATTAAACAAAAAGAAAACAACCAACAAAAAATTACGTGAATTTAACGATTTTCTCAAAATATACCCTAGTAAAAATTGTTCACCAGTTTACTAATACAATTTACAAAAAAAATATTAAACAACAACAAACAAATAAGTTAAACAAACAAATAAGTTAAAAATCCTGAAGTATTGATGATATTTTCATTGTTTTTCTTAAAAGAAATAAATAAGTGATCCTGCGATGAATATTTTGATGAAGTTCTTAATTAATTTCATGATAATTATCAGCAACTAACATGAAAAGGAGTGAAAATCCTTCTCTTTACTCTCGTTGCATTTATGATTCTTTTTGATATATCTTGTAAACATAGTCAACAAATTTTTTCTAGTTTTGTTTTTACTTTTAGAGCTGCAACTTTGTGATTTTTGTCAGTTTTTGTTTAGTAGTGAAATATTGTGTTGAAAAACAATATACAAATCAATAGTGATTAACGGTACAGAAAATCGAATTATTATCGAATAATAATTTTTAATTTCAGGAAAAAACTGACGCGTCTAAATCATAGAGGAAGAAGGAAGAGCAATCTCTTTATAAAATATTAATGCTTTATTAAATTAATTTTAATGCCTCAAAAAATTTAAAATTACTAAAATTCTAATTTAAAACATAAAAATGGCTTTTAAAATACCACAATTTCCTTTTGTTCTATATTTTATTCTGTATTCTATACTACTTTTATTCTAAATATTCTGTACGGGTTTTATGCTCTATGCTCACATTGATTTCACTAACTCCATAATTGATTTCGATTATAATAAATAAGTAATCAATGAGTTCGACTATTCTATAGTAGTGAAGTTCCTGCTGAAATTTGCTAATGAATTCTATCATTTCATCAGTGATGAATCTTTTATGAAAATTCACTAATTATTTCGTCGGTTTGTTGGTAGTGAAATTCCTGATGAAGTTTATTCATAAACTCTCTGTTTTATCATTCATGAGTTTCCGATAGATATTCATCAATAACTTTATGAGTTCCATAATACTGATATTTATAAAGAAGTCAGCAGCATGGTTTTCATTGAAACATTCATTAGAAGAGAAGAGCATATATACAAAAGCAAATAAGTGAGTTCACATCACAAGCTCATATACGTTTCATTGAATAGATCATGATTTTCATGATGAACTATTGTATGAATTCACTAATTCTCTCTTACTATGGAACATTTTCTCTGTTCCTTTTTTCTTTGTACGTAATTTTAGAGTACAATAACAAATACAAATAATTTGAGTATTTGCAATAAATACGAGTAAATTATTATTATTTGTGCAGTGCTCTGATGAAACAATTACATTTCAAACCCAAACACCAACTCTCACCAAAATATTCTATAAATCCTATAAATCTGGTATTTTTCTATCCTGCTGGAAGTTGGCCAATTTTTTTTTTTTTTTTTATAAAATGTGTTGTGTAGTAGGAATTACAATATGTGTCACAATAACACATAAAAATCTTTTAAGACCAAGGTCCCACAACAACATACGTTCAAAGGTGTTGATGGACGTAAATCTTTCTTTTTTTGTTTTTTCATATTTTTAGTTAAAGAATGGATAACTAAACAAAAAATCATATCACTGACAAAATATGACAAAGGTCAATATTTTATGATAGAATAGAGAAAATAAAAGTAAATTAAAAAGCAAATAGCAAATTTTTACAAAAATTTGCTGAAACAAAACAAAAATGTAGTTGCCAATAATCCAGCAGGTTGCATATTCCTTGATCCTGTGACTCACCGTCTTTCTTGAGGATTAAAGCCCACACATAGTTATATGAATGCTCGTTTCTTCAAGGAAGCAATAGCGTCTCATCATCAAGGATTTTTTCACAGCTAAGATTGAGGGTGCTACTGTTGACTGAATACAGTTCATCCGCCACCGCCCCTAAGATGTCACCTTGGCTAGTGATATCTCACTGCTATTGCCAGTGGTATGTGATATCTCACGTTAACTCGTATGTCAATAGCAGGGACTGGAGTACGCGGGATTGTCACACCCGTAAAAAAATTTCAAATTATAGACCAATAGCCCCACTCCCCGTCCTGTCTAAAATATACGAGCACTATATTTATTCACATATAGCCAAATTTTTGGAAGGCAATCATTTGATATCTGACAGCCAATATGGTTTTAGGAACAAAAGATCAACAACCGATCTATTGAACTATGCAGCCCATCTTTGGAATAGCATTCTTGATAAAGGAGGCGAAACGTACGTTATCGGAATAGACATCTCAAAAGCATCTGATCGAATCTGGCATGCCAACTTGATCAACAAGCTCGTTGCGTACGGTTTTCATCCCGCAGTCGTGAAGTTGATTCAAAATTTTCTGTCTAACCGATACATCACGGTATATATAGATAGCTTTTCTTCTGAGTCTAAATTAATTAACGATGGTGAGCCCCAAGGCTCAGTTTTATCGCCCACTTTATTTTTAATTTATATCAACGAACTGTTGAAAATCACCAGTAACCCAATATATATAGTTTTGCAGATGATAGTACACTGCACAAGTCATTCGTCCCCCTATCTGCAAAGGGTAAAATACATGAACGAATAATTCCCCCCCAGAGCGACGCCATAAATGTAAACGAGGACCTAGAAAAAGTCGCCGATCGGGGGACAAAAATTTGGTCAATTTTAATTTTAACAAACACCGAAACACAGCTATTGATTATTTCCAGATCAAAGACCGAGTTTCCCAACGATATTTCAATTAATATGTGTGACGACCAAATAAACAAATGTGAAAGCATTCGTTTATTGGGAGTCACCATTTCCAATGACTTACTCTGGAACGATCATATAATGGCCATGGCAAAGAGCGCTTCAAGAAAACTCGGCTTCATCAATAGATGTAAAAAATAATTTACTCCGTACCAATTGCCCCACATTTATAAGTTCTACATTCGTCCCTGTATGGAGTATTGCGTTGTCAAGTTTGGGGCGCTGCATAGCTATTGCCATCCTGGCTCTTTTGGACTCTGTTCAAAAGCGTGCTATACGAATTGTTGGTGATCGAAATTTAGCATTAAATCTTGATTACCTACAACATCGTCGCACAGTTGCTGATCTCGTTGTTTTTTATAAATATCGTCACCAGCAGTGCTCAGATGAAATCAGATCCATTATGCCTCAAACATATTCTTTTCCCGTTTTACTCGTCAATTGATTTGTGCAAACAGTCAAACTGTCGAGATTACTCACTGTCATAGTAAGAAAATGCAAAGGGACTTTTTGCGTACATCATACAAATAGAATGCTTCGCCTGAATCAATAGTCTCGAGTGTGTTCAATCCACAAACATTTAAAAAAAAAAGCGTCCACCATCACGTCCAACGCTTGTTGTTGTGGGACCTAAGTCTTAAAAGGTATCTTTGTGTTGTTGTGATACATTTTGTAATTCCTATTACACAACACTTTTTATTAAAAAAAACAGCATGAAAACTGTTGGATAAGGAAGAAATTATTGCGCAAATGATAGGAAAAACAAACTGATCCGAGCTACGAGGGCGAAAGTTGTGGGCAAAAAATCAGTCCTGAATTTCGGTTGTCGAGTTTTAAAAAGTGAAATATTGCTGCGAGTGAATACGTGCGACAGAGGTCCCAGCGAACCATCCCATGCGATAGAAGAGGACGCAGCATTACAGCTGCGAGCTTTTAGGGGTAGAAAATGGGGTTTTTACGATTTCAAGCGAAACTAGACCTTCTATCGAAAAAAGTTTAAAATAAAAGTTGTTGGTAATAAAATGCTCTACACAAGCTATTTTTTCACATAACCTAAAATTTGTGGTGAAAAAGAGAAAAAAACGAGAAAAAAAGGTATTTTCGTTTTTAATTTTCATCTCGCACAAAAAAATTTATTTTTTTCACACAATTTGGTGGAAACTTACGGCTTACCTTATTATGTCCCTAATATGCTGTAATTTTTTGGAATCAAAATATTTATTTATACGTTTAATTTTGATTTTCACCCGGAAATAAGATTTGAGCGAGGCACGAGCGAAATGTATTATATAAAATAAAAACGTTTACTTCAATTAAAACAATAAATCTTTATTGTTTTAATTGTGAAATATATTTCTGATTAAAAAAAACCCTGATGATAAAAAAACCCCATTCCATACAATCAACCAAATTCAACTAAAAGAAATAAGAGAATTTAACAGGGTGATTCTGAGTTAAGGGGTCTTAGCTATGATTATTTTTGTTATGACAATTTTTTTAAGAGGAATATCTTAAATGCGATTCTGTGAACGTTGTCATAAAAAACCTCATAATAACTATACAAATATATTTTGGAGATCTTTCAAACTATTTTTATAAACAAAATTATTATAAAATGTCATATTTTCTTTTTAAATCATTTAAATACAAATTCAAATACCATATAAATTATTATTAAGAATTATGGTATATTATATAATAGTTTTTTATAAAAATCAAGTTTATGTTTTAGAAAATTTTTTAAAGGTATTAATAATTTTTGTTTGTGAAAATATTCAACCGCCATTTTATTGAATATCAATCTTAAAATCAAAAATATATTTTATTTTATAATAATTTATATATAATTAATATAAAATTATACCATATATTAATTATTAATTTTTTTGCAATAAATTTGTTTTTTTATTGTTTTTCCTTAAAGTTTATATAAAATTTGCAAAATGTTTATAAAACAACATGAGACGTCAATGTTTGATATTGCATATATGAAATTTTCAATCGCCATTTTATTTAAAATCAATATCAATATATGAACCGTTTTTTTTAAAGTGGTTTAAGACCATTTTGTCATATGAGATATTAGGGGTTTGCGTTTGCACTAATATAAAAATATAAGCAAATGTAACTAAAATTTTGTGATATTTTTCACACTTTAAACCTATTTAATTTTATTATGTAATAATAGTTATTTAAAATTACAAAGAAAATAATTGATTTTTTGACTCCAAATGGGTATACGTCCACTTTCAATAATAACATGTTCTAAAAAATAAGAACAAAATGTAGTATAAGTCCCATTCAATATGTCATTCTTTTACCGACACATTTTTGATTTGGCTGAAATTTTTTTTATGCGTTTTATATCGAAAAGAAAGTTATGGGTGTTCGAGGATTTTTTTTTGGAAAATATAGCGGTTCTAAATTTCTTGATGAGTTATTTTCAAAAATTCATAACTTCGGTTCTATTAAAGATAGAAACTTCTGTTTTGATTTATTTTAAAGTTAAAAGATGCTAGTTTAAAAAAAAAATAAAATTATCAAAAGTTATTCTATTAAAGTGAACAAATAAAATGTTGAAACCGATCTTTAGGCATTTCTCCACCCACGCTCCACCCCAAATCGGGCTCTATTGAAGGTGTGATTATATATATAAAAAGATGCCATCATTATCTTTCTAAAACTACCACTAACTCAATTTTTTCCAAAAGTGGACCTATACCACTTTAAAAAAAACGGTTCATATATTTTGTTTTATAATTTTGATTCAAACTAAAATAAAATATAGATAATTATTATAAATCTTATAATAATTATATAAATAATTCATAATTAATATTTTATCCTTTATAAATATAATTTTTCATACAAGAATTCAAATAAAAAATACGAAAGTTTAAATTATGATGCTTAAGATGACCATGTTTGATGGTCTTACCGCTTACGTTAAGAGGTTATTTTTTGACATCTCACAGTTGTGACTGCATACAGAACCGCATTTAAGAGGTTTTAGTCTTAGCTAAGAGAAAAATCTTTGCTATGACTATTTTTACATATGTGAGGGCATGTCAGAATCAGCCTGTAACTTAAAATTTGATTTTTGAATAAAACGTATAAAAGCCATTGTGATTATACATAATTTGAAAATAATTTTAATATGTAACATCAAAACAATTTGACCAATACGGTATGATTCACCTAGGGCTTCCAATACCGGTATCGGTACTACCGAAAATACCGATAATGGTCTTAAAATCCCATTTCGGTACTACCGGTATTTAGCCTCGGTAATACCGAATTTAAAAAAAATGTATATTGTCCAAAAAACGTTAACAACATCTTTAACTACAAAGGTGTACTAAATATCCATAATTTGAATTAGGCAACACGTTTTTGCAACACAGTTTTTCTTATTTTCTATGTTAGTTTTTCTAAATGAGTTAAAAAGAGATAGTATATATATAGAATACGCAGAATACGCAGAATGATCATTCAAATCAGTATGTTATTGCGATCTAATTTTTAAATGAAACTTGTGCTTTTGTGTGGAAATATTAAACAAAATAATAGTTTTCAAGTTACTAAACTATCCAATCAATCAGTCAATAGTGAATAGACTATCGAATAAATCAAACATTTGATTTGATGTAAGTAAAATAGGGTTTTTAAATACTTTAAGTACATAATTCACAACTCAATAAAAACAAATAAATATTTACTTACAGTCATAACAAATATGAGTAGAGATAAAGAGTCTCCGTGGAAATACTTCAAGCGGAATAATGACGGTGGTATATGCCAAATTGATAAATGTCTAAAGCAAATTAGAACAGCTGGTGGAAGTACTAGTGAATTGTATGTTCATTTAAAAAGCAAACACAAAATAAACTTACATATTAAAAAGAGACGTTAGCAATTACGAAGAAGAAAACTTTGATGAAAAATCAAATGTTGTAGCTCGTAGAAAAATACCCACATATTTTAAGAATTATGTAGATGACTCTTTACAGGCAATTATTTTGCGTTTGGTAGCGAGGGATGGTTTGCCGTTTGTTAAAATCTGTATTTCTGATATTCTGATATTCGTAGTCTACTTCAATTCAAAGGTTATACAAACATTCTAAAGTCACTAAGTACTGTCATCGTGATTGTTTTGTTATTGTAACTGACTGAACTATAATTAATGTTACAACTAATAAACCTCTATATATTATTTATTATTTATAAAAGGTAGCAATTAATTTATTTTATTCTCTTCCATTTAATTATATCAGCTTTATTTGTAGGTTTTTTCGATAATAATAGTATGTATTATTGTATTGTTTTCTAACCTATCACCTAATGAACTTAACCTATTGCCTAATGAACATTTTATTCAATTGGTATGATTCCAATTGGTCAAATTGTTTTGATTTCATTAAAATTATTTTCAAATTATAATCACAATTGCTTTGATAAGTTTTGTTCAAAAATCAAATTTTAATAAATTCTCTTATTTCGTTTAGTTGAACTTGGTTGATTGTATGAGAAGGGCGTTTTTTATCATCAGGGTTTTTTTTATTAAGAAATTTGATTTATCAATTAAAACAATAAAGATTTATTGTTTTAATTGAAGAAAATGTTTTTATTTTTTATAATACACAATTCTTTTTTATAATAAAATCTTTGTCAGAGAATAAAGTATTGTAATCGATTCGTGAATAATGAATTTTATTCTCTCGCAAATTAAAATTCTCGCTCGTGCCTCGCTCAAATTTTAAACTTTTGCTTGAGAATAAACTACTTCATTATTCACTCATTGATTAAACTACTATTTTGTTAATTAATTTGCTTTTTTGTACTCTTAAATACTATTTTGTATAAAACTGGTTCTTTTTACCAATTGAAATTAAATAAATGTTACTAAAAAATGACAAATTTATTATTTAATTTATTTATTTTAATCAATTTTCAAACCAAAATTCTGCAATAATGTTTTTTCTGGAATATCGGTAGTACCGCGGTAATACCGGTATTGAGGGTAACGTAGATCGGTAATACCAGTATTAGCAAAAACGGTATTTTTGGAAGCCCTAGATTCACCATTTAAATAATGATAATTTTTTATAGGAAAATTTTCATTAGACAATAGGTTATTAGTCTATAGGCTAGAAAACAATACAATAAATATGAAGGGGCGAAATCTCAAGCTCTGGGATATCAAGACTTCGGTCTGGGTTAAGGATTTTGATATAGTTTTCGGTAACAAACTTTTATGAGGACATTGTTTTTAGTTTTGGGCAGCGATGTATATCAAAAATAAAATTCTTTGAAAAAGCATCATTATTTTATCTCTGTTTAGAAATTTATTACAAAACAAACCCGAAATACGTTGCCGGAAAACTATAACAGATCATCATATATTAATATAATTTTGTGAAAATATGATACACTTAGCAAACTACTCAAAAACCTCTCCATTTAGCGGTTCGAGACATACTACAAAATCAAAATTTCTTTCAAAATTCAAAACATCCAAATTCCAAAAATTATTACAAAATCAAAGATTGGAACTTTTTCAAAATTCTAAAAATATTTCAAAAATTATTACAAAATCAAAAATTGAAACTTTTTTCCGAAATTCCGACAACATTCCGAAAATTCAAACTTTTTCCAAAATTCTAAAAATATTGCAAAAATGATAACAAAATCAAAAATACAAACTTTTTTCAAAATTCCAAAAATATTTCAATGATAATAAAATCAAATTTAAACTTTTCCCAAAATTCATAAAATTATTGCAAAAATTACAACAAAATCAAAAATATAAAGTTTTTTCCCAAATTTCAAAAATTATAATAAAATAAAACTTTTCCATGTCCAATTTCATGTCATACAAATAATTAATTTTTTTTTTTCAACAAAAATTGGGTAAAAAAAAAAATAAAACATAAATGAAAATCATTCTTTTGACACACTTGACAATATTTTTTTAGCAAACTTCTCAATTTGATAATAATTCTCAATAATAAAAATTTCATGTTCAATTACATTTCATGTCATTCAAATAATTAATTTTATTTTTTTCCAAAAAATTGGTGTGGATCTAAAGCGGAAATAACAATATTTACTACCACCATCGTATTCTACTTTCAATTTTCTATTAAAAACATATTTTTTATTTATTAAGAAACGATTTTTATTGTTAAAAATAAATTAATTTTTTGAGCGCGGGACGACAAAAAATTTCATAAATTTTTGTCTTTCCGAGCTGGAAAAATTAATTTATTTGTAGCAATAAAACTCATTTCTCCATTAATTAGATGTACGTTTTTTATAGAAAATTGAATGTATAATACGATGGTCATACTAAACACTCTTTAATTTTGTTAGATATAGTGAAAAATCGATTTTAACATTTCATTAGTTTATAACAATAGGAATTTGTTAATAATTTTTATAGATAACAAATTATTTTAAAAGTCCGTCTTTCAACTTTAAAATAAAACAGAAAAAGGTGTATCTTTACCAGAACCGAAGTTATGAATCTTTCAAAATAAGTCTTCAAGACGAAATTCTCGAAATTTAGATCCGCTCTATTTCCCCCTCCTCCTCCCCACGACTAACACGGCTTGATATTTTCCAACCTACTGTTCCTAAAACGCAAATAAACTTATTAGAATACTTTTCTATTTACCGTAAATGCTTCTTTTAAAAACATAATTTGTTGTACCTCATCAGTAACCAAAAATGGATTCACTAAAAAACTTCTTAGAACGCTTCCCCGTTTGTGATTTCGAATTCCGGCACGAAACACACAAACATTTTTCTAAAGGAGTTTTTCTAAGAGAAAATGAAAAATGATTTCGAATTGCGAAATTCAAGTGGATACTACTATTCTGGATATACTATTATTTTTAAAAACTTCATAAATTTAGAATCTTTGGAATCTTTTTTATCAATTTCTTCTAAATATAGACCTCTGCAATTAGAGGTTTCTAAGTGAGCGGCTCCAACAAAAAACCTTGTAAGACCCAAAATGCGTTTGAATCAACCGGCACTCTCACGGTCGCATTTGTGGAGCCAGATCAAAAAACTTTTTTCAAAAATGAGTGTTTTATGAATATTTTGGACAAGTTCGTAAATCAGCTAAATCCAACACATGGTTAAGAAACTATAGAGGCTTTATAATGCCTCTTGACTTGCCGGCTTCAACAAAAAAGTTTGCAACAATCCCTAACAACAACAATTTGCAAAAACTTTATAACAATCAATGAAAAAAAAAAATAAAAAGATTTGAACAGAAGAAATCAATTTTTTTTCTTAGAATTAAACTATAATGATATTTCGTAGTACTTGCACGAGCACGACGTATGATATACTGTAGGTTTTCCGTGTGTTTTTCATACAGTGTCATACATTGTCACACATATATTCTGTGTTAGATTTGATATTTATTTTTACGTTCGTAACAACGTTCCAAAAATGCAAAGATGTAGTTTTGCTTATATGTAGATAATTTTCTTTTTAAAATTTGTTCGATATCTGTTTGTAATTAGTTTGATATAAACTAATCTGATCAGATTCTACTTGTACACAAAACTGTCTGATCTCGAAATCTACCTATTTCTAGCGGGCATCCTGCCACTCGGACTTGTTTTTGCTTCTTTATATCCTGTATGATCTAAAACAATGAGAAATGCAAAAAATGTGGTGGTAAGCTTTTGGCATTTGGCTCGCGATTGTAATATTTGGGTCTCTTAGACCGAAGTAGTATAATGACAGAAATTTAGAGCTAATAGTAGTAGAATTTTTAAGATACTATTAGGTGTTAAAAGAAGAATAACCTTGTTCTATAAAACTATTGTGGTATTACTTCGGTCTGAAAAATATTACATTCATAAGTCAAAAGTGAAATTCTTATCCCCACTTTTTTGGCATTTCTCGACGTTTTAAGTCATAACGATTCTAAAAAAGCGAAAAAAAAAATGTTTGTCTGTCTGCCGGCCGGCCGTCACAACCGACGAAATCTAGCAAAACGCTGAAGGGATTTCAAATTTTTGTTTTCTGAAATAGGTATACTCTATGGTAAGAGCCGAAAGGACGATGTGTTCGATAACTGTACCGGAAGTGTGTCAAAAAAATCGTCAAGTCAAAGCAAGAAAATTTGCATATTTTTTGCTTAAATAACGTTCTTTTTAAGTGATAATGAGTCGTAACATTGAATGTGGAGGAATCTTGATGGTCGGAATTGGTATGTGAGACCAAAATCTTGATTTTTTCATTATAAGTTTGCCAAAAAATATTGTCAAAAGAAGGATTTTCTTTTATTTTTTACCCAAATTTTTTGAAAAAATAAAATTAGATATTTGTATGACATTAAATGAAATTGAACATGAAATTGGACATGTAATGTGGTTCTTTCCAACTTCAGCTACTCCTACCTAAAGTTGTTGCAGATTAAATGTCGTTTTGATTTTAAAAAAGAGTAAACTAGGGCAATGTTTATTTTTTTTGGCCAATGTTTCAATCTTTGATTTTGTAATAATTTGTGGAATGTTTTTAGAATTTTTAAAAAGAGTATAAAATAAATTTTTGATTTTATTATAATTGTTAAAATATTTTTGGAATTCTGAAAGAAATATGAATTTTCGATTTTGTAATATTTTCATAAAACGCTAAATGTAGAGTTTTTTGAGTAGTTTGCTGAGTGTATCATCTTATCACTAAATTATGTTAATTTATGTCCTGTTATAATTTTCCGGTAACGTATTGATGTTTCGTGTTAGTTTTGTAGTAAATTTCTAAACAGAAATAAAATACTTTTTTTTTATAAAATGTGTTGTGTTCTAGGAATTACAATATGTGTCACAACAACACATAAAAACCTTTTAAGACCAAGGTCCCACAACAACATGCGTTCTAAGGTGTTGATGGACGCAAATCTGTTTTTTTTATGTTTTTTATAGAAGGGCGATAACTAAACAATACATCCTATCACATATAAAATATGGCATAGGCCAATGTTTCATGATAGAATAGAAAAAAATTAAAATAAAATAAAAGGCCAATGCAAATTTGTATTAACAATTTGCAAGAACATAACTAAAATGTGGTTGCCAATAACCGAGCTAGAGGCATATTCCATGATCATGCGACGCACTTCCTTCCTCAATTATTAAAGCTCATACATAGAGTTATATGAAAGCTCGATTCTTTGAATAAGCGATAACGAGGCATCATCAAGTAATACTCCATAGCTTAGATTGAAGATGCAACCGTTGACTGAAGAGTGACCTGACTGAAGAGTAATAGGCTAGGCTAGTAATATCTCACTGATATTGCCAGTGGTATGTGATATCTCACGTTAGTTCGTATGTCAATTGCAGGGACTGGAGTACGCGGGGTTGTCACACTCGTAGATTTAGTTTACCGTAGTAGTTGTATATTTAATATACATCGCTGCCCAAAACTAAAACCAATGTTCTCATAAAAGTTTTTTGCCGAAAACTACAACAAAATCCTTAACCCAGACCGAAGTATATTTCGGAGCTGTGAGATTTCAGTCCATTCATATTTTATTATTGTATTCATTGTTGAAGACATTGCTCTGTTCCCGAAAATTTGAATTTAGCTAAAAACGATTTTCCTTATAGTTACCATTTAGTTAGAGAGTAAACCAGTAGTGTATTGCAGAAATACTGAATTTGGAATCAAATAGTAAGTCGTGTTATTGGTCCTAAATAAAAAAAATGCTGGACGTGGTCATCAAATATGTCTTTAAATAATATCGCATAATTATAAAATAAATTAGAGAAAAATATCAAAAATAAATTTTGCAATATTTATTTTTTGTTTTGTAATATAAAGATTAACTATATTATCCAGATATATTGTATAATATAACTCTATATCATTTTTTGTTAACTTAAAGGCATTTTAAAATTATCGTTAATTTTATTCTTCTATTTATTAGATTCACAAATTAAAAACTACTATTTGCTTTTAATTTTTAATATTATTCATTCGAATTTTTAAGATATTGTTTTTAAATATTTTTTGTTGTATTTATTATTACATTAATATTTACAGTTATTTAATTTAATTTATATATTTATTAAAAGAATTGCTTATAGTTTTTTATATATAATAATCATAATAATAGAAATAATTTGTAAATAAATCAAAATTTAAGGCAAGGCGGGATTAAAGATTTACCTGTACAATTTTTTTATTATTTAAATTATTAAGATATTTGAAATCGTATTCGGTGGTTGTTTTTGAATTACGATAAATTATAAAAATAATATTTTTTTCAAAATTTAAACAAAAATAGACTAGAGAAAAAATAATTATAAATTAAATATTTGTAAAAACAATTTCGCTATGTGTTGTGTCGATGTGGAATTTTAAGTTATTTTTTTTTGGTAATATGTGAATTGCTTATTTTATAAATAGTAAAAGCAAAATTTTATTATTTATCACACAATAAAAGTTTTTTTTTAATTTTAATAATAATTGACTAAACTCAATAAAAATGGTTGAGATTAAAAGAAAGAAAGTACGGTTACGATGAATATAGTTTATTCGGAAGACAGTTTCATCTTCAAAATTCTTCAATTCTTCAATCAGACTACAACAGGTTTTTAATAAAATTGGACTATATGAAGAAGATATTGAAATTATGAATAATGAAAAAGAAAGCCTTTGAAACTTTGCCAAATACAGGAAGCGTTAAATCATCAAATGAATGGAAAACATACTCTTTTACTGAACCAGCAAAATATCTATGAAAAACAGAATTTTGAGTCACATTTTATTATGCAAAGTTTCAGTCAATCTACAATAATTAACTTACTTTCATATCTATTTTACAATTTAATATTTAAACTATTACTAATTTTTCTCTTTTTAATAATAACAGTTACGTAGTTTTTATTTATTAATACAAAAATATATATTTATAAAACAAGTTTTTTTTAAATTGATTTAATTATAAATTAAAATCCTAAAACTCTAGAATGCGCACCAGCTTATGTTCGTTTTGCTAAATTATATTATATTAAACTAAATAAAATATTTGCTTTGATAAACTTTAATTTGAAACTAATAAAAGAAAATATTTTTCAAATTAGTTGAAAGGAATATTACCTTCGATTGATTCTCTTCGAACATTTTTATATGGCTATATAAATACAAATAAATTGCTCCAACTAAAACTTTAGCAAGCGTACAATTAATATTTAACCATCGAATCATGAAACACTGTACAATGCAATAGTAGCTTATGTGGCAATACTTTTTCTTTTACTTTTCTATTAAATAAATTTGATTATAAATTATATTAATAATAATTAATTTTCTTAAAATAAAACAAATAATTTTTTTTGCATTCTTATGTCGGGTATTGTATACTATATGATCATATATTGGAGTATGACACATAGAAATACATACCTGAAAAATACAATTTGATTTAATCTGTCTAAAACCACTGTTGGTGTAACGTTTCTCAAAGAACCTGGAAGAAACTAAACTGATCCCGATGTAAAAGTATAAATAAGTATTCGTGACAAAATACAAATACCAACCGTGAATATTTTAAGACAAGTATTGAGTTTAAAGATGCCGAACGTGTCTTGGAGTTAGATTATCAATTAAACGATCAAAAATAATTTAGCTTATCTAGCCGCGATATCTGAGGTAAACATAATAAATGCCGTATAACGATCACTTATCATCGCGGTTGCAATATAAAATTAAACCATAATTTAATCACATAAACTCTGGAAAAAATATTGACACAATGAAAAAAACATGTTCTATTTCCAATCGAAATTCAGTTTTCTCAACCTAACCGTGCGGGCAGATATGGGGAATAGAACTACAAAATTGTTTCTACAACTGTGCAGTTATAGAACGACAATCACACGTAATATTTATGTGAAAATAAAATATAGTTCAATTAATCTCAAATAATTTTTTCTTTTGTATTTCCTCAATTAAAACCCCGTTTTCAATTTATATTAATACTTGATATTTATTTGATCAATATATTTCAGGCTAGGCCTATCTTCAGGATCATTATAAAAAATAACAATTATATCAAAATTGAAATAAAATAATTAAATGACATTTATATAAAACAACGTTTGATATATAAACTATGTGTAAGATAACTATGTTAAAATTAACTTAAAAAATGGTTGTCAAGTGGAATTTTTTTTTTTTTTTGAAAATTAACGTTACTTTAAAATTTAAGAAAATCGAGTTAAATTATAATAGTTATTCGAAAAATCTTTTTCGTCACTTTTAAAGTTGCAAGTTTTTTCTTCATTCTTTATAATCTCAAATACTTCAATTTTAAAATAAAAAATTCACGATATAAGGCCAAAGAAAAATTTTTTCAGGGAATTAGTTATTAACTTTATTCAACTACTGCTATATTGGATATAATACTTTATATTGTAAATAAACGTCATGCCGTTGTCAGGAAAATGTTTTCATGTAGTTGTCCCAAACACGGTGAAATTGTTTGTAAGTATTTTTTCTTTGTTTGAATAATAAACTGCCAACTTCGAGATGAAGTTATCATTACTTCAATTTTTTTTCAGTGCACGCAACGCGGCATAATATAATTCAAAACGACTAGAACAATTGTTTAGTTTACGTTTTCAGTCCAAAAGCAACGATGGTTTGGTTGAGCCTTCATTGATTTCACAATTAACAGTTTTTTAGTTTACGTTTTCAGTCCAAAAGCAACGTTGGTTTGGTTGAGTTGAGCCTTCATCGATTTCACAATCAAGCATCGCTTAGGATTGCTATAAACATGTGGTGACGGCCATGGCCATATAAATTCAAATGTATTTTTATATAATAACTAAATCAAATGCAAATTGGCAATATTAGTAAACACAGGTTGAATAATAAAACGTTTTGTCATTACGGCAAAATTAGAAACCAAATATTGATTTACAAATTTAATAATTGTCCGATTGCCAATATGCGGTAATCGGAAGTTTATTAAAATTATGAAGACATTTATTGTTATCTAAACGTGATGATTCGAATTTAACAAGTCAAATATCAAATATTGAAGATAAAGCTATATTGTATTTTATTCAAAAAACAATTCAATATTATAACAATATGTACGAAACATAAACATTAAAATGAAATTCATTACAATATGCCAATAATTGAGAACGAATATAAACAGATTGAATGATAACGGAACGTGAACATTACCTATGATTTCAAATTTATGTGAAAATGACAAAATAATTAATAATACAACAGCAGGCATTATTTGATAAACTAATTTCAACACATAGCCTAATGTGCAAATTATAACACCTTCAATTGCGTCAAACACAATCCAACATTCGAAAGTACTTACCTACATACATATATGTTTTCAAAATTTCCTGAACATGAAATTAAAAGCGAAGAAGGAAGCTTATGCAATACTTGATGGTTTGTTTACATAGTTGAGTTAGCCTTGAAACTAATTAATAAAGATGAGTAAAATAAAGATAAAATAGTGTTCAAAGAAGTAAATCTAAATGTAAAATTTGAATTTACCACGATATAGGTGATAAGTGGCATGAAGAAGCATAACATAAAAGTGTAAGTTATTATGGGTCGCCAGATGTCCAGTATTATTTTCACAAAATGTGAGCCTGACAACAAATTAGATAGAAAGAACAACGATGAAAAAGTTCTTGTCCATCATTCTTTTATGCTATCAAGAATTAAGCTGCCGAGTTTCAATGGGAGATCCGAAAAAGAATAACATCTCCTCAGAATAGATACGCTTTGTATGTAGTTTCAACAAACTTCGACGCACCCTTCATTATTAACAAGCAAGATGACGCAATTTTCACCTTAAATAGTAGAGGTAGAGTGAACAAAGCTAGACACTAATTTTGTGATTAAAACGAACAAATCAGTGCGATTCAGTTTCAAACCTTACACTTTTGTTACTAGGTCTGGTCACATCGATCAGCAACAATTTCGGTTGACTACGCTGACAAGATTATACAATTTTGAAAAAAATTAAAAACCTACTATTAATCAGATATTTAAATTACGCTATTCTGCACATTTTTATAGCGACATCACTCATAAGGGGGTGAATGTAACGTACAACAACAAAAATATAAACCTTAATATTAAATCGAATATGTACCGTGTTTTCGTTTATTCAATCCGATATTCTGTATATTCTAAAATTGACCTAAATCCTTCTTTTATTAATTCCATGTATTCTATTATTTCCATGTATTCTTTTTAATTCAGTAAATTATTTGCGATAGAATCTTCTTCTCGCCGATACGAGGTTGTTATTCAATACTAGTATGTCTAGAGTATAACAAAACAGTGATCACTAGAGAAATTAAATGACTAAACCTGACTCTATTAAATATATGTTTATGTAATTTTTTTCTTTTTTTATACTTCGCTAGAGTTCTAACCTAATTTTTGGTTTATATTTAGCGTTGACATTTTTTGGTAGTTTATCTAGTCGGCTAGCCCTGATGAGAATGATAAACTTTTTTAAAGTTTAAAATTTTCTCATTGGTTCGAAACTAGATCGGTCGAAAATTGTATGGATTGCAAAAAGTTTCATAATTTGCACCATAATTATTTAGATTCTGTTCTTATACTCTTCCTTTTTATTTTGTTATTTTATTTTTTCGGAACGAATCAAAACGTAGATTTAAAGAATTTTGAACAGACATCAACTGAAGTTTTATAAATTTTTAATTCTTATAAGTTGAAAAATTACTAACGAATTTTTATTTGTAAATCAGTGTTCAAATATATTTAATAATAAATGTTGATAATAATTAATAATAGTAGATTATACACTTGTTCATGTTTTTCTTCCAGGTGCGTTTGGAGCGAGGGCGAAGCCTAAGGACTACATATCACTGAGAAAGATAGCATACTCTCTCCCGTGGTGAATATACTATTATTTGCACGACCTCAATATAATTATCAAATTAAAAACTAAATCTAATCATTTAAAAAGAATGAAAATTAAATTTTTAAATGTTCATCATTGTAGGCGGTTGCAAAAAATTATTGAACACAAATTATGAAATATAATAGTAGATTCTTGTATGAGTTGAGAATGATGGCAATTCTTCACGAGGATGAAGTTTCCCGAAACGAGCGTAGCGAGTGCAGGGAATCATCTGAGTGAAGAATTGCCATCATCCTATGCGAATACAAGATGCTATTTTATCCACGACTGCAAAATATTTCGATTAATTTCCAGTTTGCCTGCTAAAGTGTTTATCACCATATTGAAATATGTGTAAATCATAGATGGCATAGAAAAACGAAATTAAATTTATTATTTTATATTTTATATATGTATTGTTCTTGTTTTAACCTTTTGATAATACTATACCAACAAATAAACTATAGAACTGTAGTAGCATGTATCGATTGCGTCACATTCTATACACAAGTTAGAGAATTTACAAAATTACAATGGAAGACATACACATGGAAAGTATATATTCTTTAGTAGTCGTGGATAATAGTAGATTCTTGTATGAGTTTAGAATGATGGCAATTCTTCACGAAGATGAAGTTTCCCGCGAAGCAAGTGGAGGGAATCATCTGAGTGAAGAATTGCCATCATTCTATGCTAATACAAGATGCTATTTTATCCACCACTGCTAAATATTTCGATTAATTTCCTGTTTGGCTGCTAAAGTTTTTATCACCATATTGAAATATGTACATCATAGATATAATAGAAAAACAAAACAATTGACATAACGGAAAATCTTAAATTTTTTATTTTATATTTTATATATGTATTGTTCTCGTTTTAACCTTTTGATAATACTATGTCAACAAATAAACTATAGAACTGTAGTAGAATGTAACGATTGCGTCACATTCTACATCAAGTGAGAGAATGTATAAAATTACAATGGAAGACATACACATGGAAAGCATATATTCTTTAGTAGCCGTGGATAAAAACATATTTTCACATATCAACAGTTGAGATATTTTATAAACTATGTTTAATAGGAAAGATAAAAACTATTATTAAATTATGATTTAATCTTATAAAATAGTCTGCAGAAAATTTAGAATACATATTTATCTAATTTCAATATTTAGACAGAATTTAAGCTCCATGAAAATGATTGAAACAATTATGACAATTATGACAAGTTGACATAATGATTGATTTAATTTTATCTTATTTTATTTTAGTACAAAGGTCAAATACATGTTTTTCTAAAATTTATGGGAACTTTTTATATTGCTTTATCATTTAAGATAAACATTACATTTTTATTTTCTCCAAATAATTCATTTCGAGACTTCAACAATGTGTATAGTTCTAGAGTCAAAAACAACAAAGACATAGCTATAGGTTTGATAGTTACCGTTAGAAAAATATCTTCTCGCTTGAAGTAAAAATTTTGATTACGAGACGTGTAAAAGATGAAATTTGAAACGACCCAAAAAGCCAAAATTTAAATCGGATTTTTCTTGATCGACTTTATACTTAGCCAATAAGTAGTATGGGTAAAATACGATATACTTGTAATTTTATAAATATTTGAAAGTGTTTAGATTGAGAACAATTTTTAAAATTTTATTTCTTAATACGTTTAACAGTGTAAACCAAAATTTTTATGTATATTTTTATTGTCAATTACCCTATACCCTGTCAATTTCAATTACCTTTCCTACTTTCATGGAACCGTTGATATCGGGTGAGCCGTTCTCTGATATTTTGCTTTTAAAGTTACCCTGAATTTGAATTTTTAGAATTTTTTCGGACCACCAGGTTGTGAACAGAAACTCAACACTTTAAATTTACAAAAACACACGTTTTCTTTTTATTTCACAAAACTGCTTAAATGCCAAGTATGAAGCCGATCAAGAATGGTCGGGTTGAACGTCGGGCGCATAGATCACGAATTTCATCAATAGTGAAATAAAAGTGTGTTTACTTTATGAAATTGTATTCCAATGACATTTGAAAATATGTGGCAAATATGTGGCATCTAGTAGTGAAAATAGAGTGTTTTTCGTTACATTCATAACATAAACTATTTCCGTAGAGACTATATGAAAATGGAAACTGAATACTTAAATGTGATAAACAACGAACAGAAAATCCAAAGTAATTTTTTCCATAGGGAAAGAAACTTAAGAAACCAATTCTTAAACGACACTTGAAAGACCAAATAAATGCCAAAAATCAAGTAATTTATTTAGCTGAATACTGAGTAGAAAAAACTTCAACATTTAGGATCGATTGTGTGAATGCAGATAGATAAATCCTGGGATAACTTGTCGTTTGTATTGTATGAATCTGGATAGAACAACAAATTAATTCGAGAATAAAATTCTATTTTCAGATTTGTTCTTTCTTTTTCTTGTATAAAACAAAGGATAAAACAATTTGTTTTTTTTTTCTTGACATGCGCATAGGATCATTTCGGATTGAATTAGTGGTTATTTTTGAATTTAAATTTGTGCGTTTCTAAAATTTGTTTTTGATATTTAAATTAATAGTAAAATAAATAATATTTTTAATATAATTTTAATATATTCAATTTAAGTTTTGAAATAATGTTTTTTAATTCATAATTAAATTTATTTAATAGAAAAGTAAAAGAAAAAGTATTGCCACTTATAAAAACACTGCTATAAACTGCAATAAAAACAAAAATAGCTAGTGGGATGGGGGTGTGACCATAAGGGGCCACGCCAAGAACTTTCCGTAAGATTAAAAACTAACCAGCACTGGATAAGGTATACTATAGTACCAAACATAAAAAAAAATTGAACAATATAATTTAACTGCAATAAATACAAATAAAAAACGATAAATTACAAAATAAATATTAAAACAAATTTGAAAAAAAAGTCAACAAAAAGTGAATATTAGCTCAATGAGGGTTTTTAAAGCCTTAAATACGCAAAATTAAGATTTATTTATTATACGACACATCAATTGTAATATTTTTTTAAATAGAATTTGAATGTGTACGTGCAGTGTGTATTCATATTTAAATTTAATAACATACTAACACTCAAACTGCAAACTAAAATAAGTTGTCTAGACCAATTCAGAAGGTATTGAAAGGTGAAGATATCATTAAAATGATCAATATCAAAAATGATCTCCAACACAACAACCATAAGGTTATGGTAACATAAAAAGTCAGTATTTGTTTGATGAACGGCGACCACTATATACAAGACACTTCAAAAGCAAATTTGTTCTATCTAATGTTAACTAAAAAGTTTTACCAAACAATCGGCAAAAACACTTAATAACTGTGGCTGTTGTTGTGATATATTTAAAAGAATAAGATAAAGTTTTTATCCGAAAGTGACAAGTTGCAAAACTACCATAAACATTACAAAAACCTTATGCTCTAAGTTTCAACAAAATTAAACGTCAGGACTGAGTGTTATTGAAGTCTAAAAAAACAGTTGTTCAACGAACCACAGACATCCTCCCGACTCCTTTGCCAAATTTTGAAAATAGCTCATTCAAAATAGCATATTTTCCATATTCAAATAAACCCGAATGCGTTTGTAGCTCGTTTTAATTCAAAAGTTTCATCAAGTTCTAATGCGTTTGCGTAATGAAATAACACCTATTTTTCAAATTTTCTTAAAAAACTCAAAAATTTAAGATAGCAATGGTTTATACAAATGGCATTATAAATGTCTGACATGATGACAAACAAAATGGGAGGTAAATGATCTTGATAGCATTATTTATTCTCGTAATATTTGCAAGAGATGATTTTCAGTTTTTTGGAAACCCCTAAAAAATAAATGATTTCAGTATACTGTCACCTATCGTTTTTACTGAATCCAAGTTAGATCAGATCTATGATATATACAAATATCATAGACGCCCATCACCAATAAATGATTTCATTAAAAAAGGACTGTGATGTAAGTTTCGCCAAGATATATCGATTGTGACCATTGAAGTTGAAATCGGATCATCCGTTGTTGAGAGAGCGTTGGACAAATGTTCGTCCACTTACGATGATACACACGCACATACCCAGACACACATACATACTGCCAGCTAAAAATAGCTTAAACAGCTTCAGGAAGTCTTGAAACGTAAAGATATCATAAAAATTTCGATTTCGAAAATCGACCCAAAAACAATAACTTCTCATATCGGGAAGTTAATAAACAGTTGACCAGGCAATCTACTCTCGAACCTCTGACCTGTTTGTCAAATTTAGAAAATAACTCAGGTTTTTGATATTTAAGTAAACCCGGATGCGTTTGCAGCTCATTTACATACAAAAGTTTCATCCAGATATCATGCGTTTGCTTAAAGAAAATAACACGTAGTTTTTTCACATTTTGTTAAAAATCTCAAAAACTAAGATAGCAATACAGCAAATACTAAGTAAATAAATAAGACAGCAATACTAAGATAGCAGGTTTATACAAACCTCATTATAAATGTCTGACATGATGACAAACAATATGGAAGCTTCATAACCTTGATAGCATTATTTGATCTCATGATATTTGCAAGAGATGATTTTCGGTTTTTTGGAAACCACTAAAAACAAATGATTTAATTTCGCTAGAAAACGACTGGGCTCTAAGTTACGACAAGATACATCGATTGCAAATCGACCCAAAAACAATAACTTCCCATATCGGGAAGCTAAAAAAAATTCTACCGTGTTCATACAATCGACGAAAAATAAAATCCTCGGATGAAGATAAAACTTTATTCTCGAATTTTTTTCTATCCGTCCTTGTTCATTCAATCGGCTCTTAGACCATAGAGCAAACTTTTTTCCTTTGGAAGTACATAGTACATAGTTGTATGGTGCAACACAGTTTTTTTTGTTAGGAAAAATATTGTTACGGTTATAAAAACGGAAAGGTAATGTTAGAAAAACGTGAGAATATCTTATTCGGGAATGGAAGTTATTATTTGAAGACGAATAAAACCAAACCATAGATGCCTCAGATTTGGCCTCAGATTTAGTGGATAGACAACCGATTTAGTGGTTTAATAAACACTGAATAACTGTTTTTCTGGCTAGAACTGGAAAACGTCGTAAGAATTTAAAACATATTCTGAGTTTTACATATTCTTAAATCTTAGTTTATATTATGTTCATAAATTTGGTACATTACCGAATATTAAGCATTTGAAAGATTTCAACAATCTGCATTTTTCGTCTAAGACCATTCTGCTTTTGTGCACCTTCTCACATCAAGTCAAAAGTGCCAAATTGAAATCCACCATCGGTAAACATAATTGAATTTGTTGATTGGTTCTATTCTAGCAAACAATCGAGAAATAGAACCACGAAAACCAAGAGACAAATATCTATATAATTTGGAAATCAATGATAACTGATATGATCTTCTATTTTCTTATTGAAAAATATGTTTATATTTTAAAACAAAGCTGTTTTGGAAACTGTCCTGCAATAATTCTTAATAAATAATGCAGCATAATTACTTATTTTAATATTTATAATTCAAACAAAAAATCCAAGTTCTTATTAAAATCAATACTTTGATGTAAAGTAACAAAACTTAGCTAAAACAATTAAAACAGTACGTAGAAGCTAAAACAAAACAAATTTGCCATAGTAGAAGCTGTACGCAAAATATCTTTCACAGCAATTGTTTCTGGTTAATATATTTCGTTGTTTTCGTTATTCATTTTGTGTTTCTTCTTGTTTTTTGCGTACAAATTATATCATTCACGCTACAAGTTGAATAGCTTCTTCGTGTATTATTTGGATGACATAAATATTTAGATTGGCCTACTATAAATCTATCGAGGCATCAAACAAAATTAATATTATCGAAAATTGAAAATTACCAAACAACCAGAAAAATATTATAAATGGCAGATACAATCTTCACTATGAAAATTATTTTGCAGGAAAAAAATTGGATTAGTCAAGAAATATTATTTTAAGACTTTTATTATTTTATTATTTTTAAAGTTTTAATTTTAAAATAAAGTTTTTGAGCTCAAATAAATATAATAGAAATTTAGTAGCAACTACCAGGAGTTACTTTCAACTATGAAAAGAAGCTACAGAACAACTATCAGTGATGATGATATTAGGACAGCGGTTATTTTTACCAATTGTATTAAAAATTAAATTTTTTTTTAATGTTTATTAAAGGAATCTTTCTAAAGTCATGAATATCCGTTTGATCAAATTTACTTTTAAAGTTGAAGTAAAAGTGGAAATGATCATATTGTGTGTGCCTGAACCAAGAATATTGTGCTTCTTTACAGCCATAAAAGAAACACAAAATTGATAAAAAAAAACTACAGTAAACAAAATTTGCAACAGGATTCGTGTAAAAATGCCCGATGAAGGATTGAACTGTAGTCTGTACTGTATGTACCAGATAAGCCACTTCACACTATACAGCAAACGTAACATACAAAATAAAGCAATTTAATTACAATAAATTAAATTTATAAAAACATTCAATTATTACCAAAACACGATATATCAAAATTAAATCGTTAAATCCTTCAACATAATTTATGTAGAAAATTTACAATTCTCTGAGAAATAAAATTTCATCCTACTTATTTTTACACTATTATTAATATTAAACTAGATTTGAAAAAAAAAACTAAATTAAAATTTATCAAAAATAAACGTATTAAAGCGTCTAATCTAAATTTAAATTCAGTCAAACAATAAAATATTTGGTTTCTTTTATTCATTTACACAATAAACACATTTAAAATAAATAAGAGTCTCAAAAACTACTCTTTTTATATATGTATATAAAAAAATTAAGAATACAATTATTCTTGATATGCAAATTGCAGAAAAGAAAAAATCCAAATAAATTATAAAATTTCATATACAATTAACTTAAAATATCAAATAATATTTGTTTTATTAAAACCTACGTTTACCCCCAATATACATAATTTCTTGTTAATAATTTTGCCCATCACTTAAGGTAGATTTTGTATAAAATTCTATCTATTTTATTTTTATATTGAAAATGCAATAATAAAATCATTTTTCTTCGAATAAACCAAACCAAAAATAGTATTAATGTAATCATAATAAATAACACGCCACTGCTATAAAATAGCTTCGTCAAGTTCATAATTTGATAAATTATCATCACAAAAAATCAAGTCGGTTTGTGTTTCGGTTGAAACCATTTCATTTTTTTTAATGTAATAATCATTGCCCACCGATTTTTTCGATGTTTTTGAATTAATTGAAATCGTTTGTAGTAACGATGTTATATTAATCGCTGGCCACGCGACCAGCGTAAGTTTATGTCATAACACATCTTTTATATTTATATCTTTTATTAAACTAAGATCACGCGAAGACGATTGTTTTATTAACACTGATGGTGTTTGTGTTTCTTTAATATAACTTATACTAGGTACTTTGTAATTTGAATCACTTGGTGGTGATGACATTAAAGTTTTTATACATTCTGTTTCATCAATATTATCGATACTACACGATTCATTGCTATCATTTTTTTTATTGCATGGCTTTATTTCAGCAATGTTGGTTTTTAACTTAACAGGTGATGTTGTATTATTTCGTCTGTTATTTTTTATTTCGCGACGAATTGATGGACCACGACTATGACATACACTTTTTAATTTTTCTACTTTTTCAAACGAATGTCTTCGTATCACTTTTGGTATTGTCTGTGTAAATAAAAATTTACCACTTTTACCATTCTTAAAACTAATTTTGATTTTATTATTATTATGATTAATGATTTCATTATTTCGCGCTGTTGATAGAGATGGCGATAAGGTGTGAATTGAAACGACCTGTCGTTCACAGTTTGGAGTTATATCAGTATTATTGGTTTGTTGTTCTTGATCGTGTAGATGGACTTGTAATTGGGGGGCAAATTGCTAGTCTCCACGATGTGATACTCTTTCTACATTTTTACGATAAATATATACCTGAAGGAGTATTGCTAAATCTAGGCAAACCTGAAATATTATAAAGGAATAATTTCAGTATTAGAATTAAAAATTGTTTAATAAATTCTTACAAGCTAATTTACCAAGAAAATTTCAACAATTTGAAATAACCACTTGTTCTTTCGAACAAAACGGTTCTATCTTTAATGTCGTTTTCTTTTTGCCAGAGCAGAAAAAGTGATTTTTTTTTTCATAAAAAGAATATGAAAAAATTTGATCTAGTTTTGTAGTTGTGTTTGTGAACTGTCATTTAATGTTTTTGTAATTAATAGTATTTAATTAAATAATTTTTTATTAATTTTTAATTTAAAACATGATTTAAACAAAACATTTATTTAAACAATAACTTTTTCATAATATTAATATTTTCTTCGGAGTGACGTGAACTATACATTATAAAGTATTTGTTGAACTTGTATATTTCACCAATAATTATTCTTCACTTTAATAAAAAACTAAAACTTAGAATTAAATTTAAAAACTTTTTATTTTTTATTTTAGATTTTTGAGATCAATTAAACTCAAGTAAGTAAAGAAGTAATTGGAATTTTTCAATTCAAAGGTATGGTTTGAAGTTTTTCAGAAAAAAACTCCAATTCACATTTTTTATTTTTTATTTTTCGTACTACCGGTTTCAATCTTATAAAGATCACCAACTATACAGCAATTGAATTGCTGAAAAAGTTTTAAAATTTAATTCTAAGTTTTAGTTTTTTATTAAAGTGAAGAATAACTATTGGTGAAATATACAAGTTCAACAAATACTTTATAACAACTTTTTCACTTAAAAAAAATAATAATAAGTAAATGGCGTCTTGTTTGTTTACTTATTTGAACTTGATCTACCAAAAAATCTAGATTCAGAAAAATATTTTCAGATAAAAAAAAGATTTTTGTACAAAAAGAATACGAAATGCAAAAAAAATGATCTGACAGCTGATTTTTTTTGCCCTTAGATCACTTTTTTTGACAAAAAGAAAACGACATAAACAATCAAATTTATGAAAATTAAATTCAAACTATAGTAATCGTACGAAGTATCAATCCAGTTATCTAACTTTTTAGCACACTTTTCTTCACAAGGTATAGGAATTAATTTTAAACTTGCTTTATTTTGCATGTCTTTGTGCGACTTGCAGAGGAAAAACTGGAGATGCTGTTGGTTGTGATTTCATATTTTCTTGCATCCGGTTTAAGAGCAGTGAAATGAGCCTAAATCTATAGTTTGATTTCTATGTGCACATTCTTCACAATCAATACTCTCTAATAAATACAACCCAGTGATCTTACTTAACAGCTGTTGGTCCCACCCCAAAATGCATTCGAATTAATTAAAAAAATCGGTACTATTAATTTGCATATGAAAAAGCACTACAGAATGTGTAATTGTGGGTTTTTTTTGTCTTGCGGATTAATCCATCTTTTTTAAAGTAATAACTCGTATTTTTTAAAGTAATAACTAAAAGCATTAACATTAATTAAAATCCGTTATAAATCAGTTCCTTATCGAGCTATCGTTGTTAGCCCGGCTGGATGGAAGAACAATGCTATAAACTTTAAACTCAAAACATTTTTTGTCAAGATCAAAAATATGAGCCGAAACTTAAAGTTTCAATACAATAGACCTTAAAGTAACTGTTTGATAACGATTTGTCAAAAATCATTACAGATCACCACAGAATACACATCAATTGAAACAAATTGAAAAATTATTTAGTTATTCTTGTCCATACCGTTGACAGAACGTCCCAGTGAAACTAAAGATACAATTTAGGGTAACTCCTATATTTTCTTGCACCAATGTTCAGATTAAGGTTTTAACTAAACTTATACAAAATAAATGTTAATTAAACATAATAATAATGAATAAATAATAAAATACCTGCATGATACCACATATGTAAAATTGTGTAGGTGCCTCTCTTATAAGCGTATATCCGGTTTTAAATAAATCGCCGCAAGTCCACATAATAACCATTGAAATACTCATACCATGAGTAGATTTACTTCGAAAATTTCTTATAAATTGTGGTGCACCTATAAAAAAAGTACGCCAATCAATAAATTAAATAACAACAATTTCTAGAAAAAGATTTTGAATTACCTAACATTGCTTCTGTAAAAACTGCCACAAACCCAAGCGTTTCCATAAACCACTCAACACCAAGCATAATGTATGTTACCGCTGCTCCAACCAACCATACAATTAACATAAAATCTAAGTATGATTGGAAGTCAGTCCATTGCCAAAAGTAGTGAATATCAAAATCTGCTTGTACAAATATAGTTCAAGAAATATGTTTATTTGTTAATTTGATGTTTAATTTGTTAAGAATAATTAAATAACATTATGTTTGCATAATATATGAATTTATTATGGCTTAATTAGTTCGGTTAAAATGCAGTTAAGATACCCATTCTACAGATTTAAGTCGAAGGTTAAAAAAATACCAAGCATAGAACTTTGCATATTGTGATAAAATAAAATCAAATTTCTGAATATTTTCGTTTAGCATATTTCTAATTGTAAATTATGAATAATTCATAATTTATCAATATTTTGTAATCAATCGTTCAAGTGTTTTGTGAAATTCGTCTCATAAAATTTTTTATTGACGCAGAAATATCTACTGAAACATTATTTCAATTGTAAACTTTAGTTATATATATAGATAAATATTATCAAAATCCGTTTACAAAAATAACAAATATGATTAATAAGCATATAATTACATTAAAAATTAATTTTAGTATTAAAATGAATAAATTATTTTTGTTGACAGCAATAATACATGAATTAACAATTTTTATTATTTTATTTTGCAATAAAAAGAACGTACCACTTAAGTAATGCTTTTGTTTTGGTTCTGATTTGTTGGCAAGAGTTGATCCTTCTAGAATTGTCGTTTCTGGAGGAACATTCCTCAACCTTACGTCATTGTTGTCTTCCGATGAAGCTAATTTTATTATGAAGGCAATTTAATTTTCATATTTATATTTTACATACATAATCGTGATTTATTTATTACAAAAGTAAAGTGTGGACGAAACATAAATAATAAACAAAAAAAAATAACAATTATAAATATGAAAAACGAAGGTTGACAAAAATAGACAAAAATACAATTAAAAGTTTTTGTTTTGTTTTGAGTGAATTATTGTAATTACTAATTAGTAATTGGTTTAATTAAATTTGGTTTATCACTCTCACTCTGGTTTATCATTCTCACTTTCAGAAAAACCGTTTTAAATTACTTTTTCGATTCCGATAAATTTTGTTTTAATTATATCTGGAGATACAAGGCTTGGTAATATTTAAGCTGACACAAAAAAATACGAATATTTAAGCAAACCTACCCTAGATCTGGTAACAGACACTTTGGAGCACCTTCTTTTTCTTTAAAAATCGCTAATAATATTTTTACTTTAGTAAATTTGTCATTAACAATTTGTCTTACAAACGATACGGTTGTGTCTTCGCAAAATAAAGAAAAAATCAAAATAGAAGTTTAAAGATCTATTCTGTCTTTATAAAGACGGAATGGTTAGTTAAATTTTTACCAAATCAATAAAAGTGTCAAAAATAAGTGAAACTAATAAATTTTCAAATAAACCTTTTTTTTTATAAAACAAATTACTCCTATATATTTTTCAAAGGGTTAAGTAGAGAAAAAAATATCAAAACTTTATTACATATAGTGTTTCTTAAAATATTAAATATTAAGTTTTTAAAAGTTCACCAAAGTGTTCCGCCCAAAAAACAGGAAAAGAAACTTATGTGTAAGGTAAGGTGCATTCTGTATCGTCCGATCTATTTCTATTGTTTTTATATTTTGGTAATAGGTTTTTCCCAATTACCTGCTTACAAAAATTTAAGTGCAAATTTTAAATTCTAAGATTACTCTTTTATTTTCTTAGATAATAAATTTTTTGTTACTGTTTTTATTATCTTTTTATCCCTATATATTCTGTTTTTGGTTTCCGTTTTTTTATCGTGTTACTGTTGGTTGAAAATATCATCGTATCGTAAGAGATAATATTTACTTGTGTTGTTTAGTGCAGAAATTTAGGCCTGGCCGAATTTCAATCACTATAGCCACGATGTCAAAGGGGAAGTCTCAGTCCCAATACAATGGTAGCAGGGTTAATCAACAGATGAGCATTGATTATACTAATATAATTCCAATTTAAATTAATTCCAATTTAAATTAAGTTCACCACCATATCGAAAGGAAAAAACCTGACATATTCTTTCTTACCGAAACAATAGTTAGTGGCAAAGCATCGAAATTGGATCTCGATAAATACCGGATACCGGTATTTTACACATTGGAACATTCCCTTTATAACAAACATGGTGTCTGTGTGTTTGTGCGAAATTCACTTTCATGTAGGAGAATTAAGGCTTATGAGTTGAACTGTAAGCACCATAATTTTCTGGCATTAAAGATCTCAGGAGGGGATGAAGCTATGTTTATAATAGGCATATACAGATCTCCAAACTCTCCCCCAGGTTTTCCTTTTTTTGAAAAACGTTCGTCTAACCTAGACAAAATAAGCGCCGCCAAGCATGACTCGTCATTCTTGGAGACTTTAACATTCATAACAAAGAATGGTTGAAATACTCATCAAGCACTGACGACGCACAGACAAGCTGAACTATTGCTCGCCGATTACTATGGTTTGACTCAAATCATAGAGTGTCCGACTAGAATACCAGACAATACACATCATAATAATAATTTGTTGGATCTGTTTTTGACAAACGAACCCGATACAACGAACATAAAAGTTGAACTACCTCTCGGATCATCGGGCCTTTTACTAATATCAGCCGTAGTACAATTTGCATCACCTACACCAATTAAAGCCAATCCTCGTCGAGTTTGGAATTATAAACGTGCTGACTGGGAGGAACTGAGAAACTTTTATGAAGAAACACATTGGAAAGCTGTCTGTTGTGCTGAGCAGGATTCTAATACATCTGCATTAAGAGTTTCTGAATTTACAAAAGATGGAATGCGGCGGTTTATTCCAAATCGAATAATCACTCTTAAAACTGAGCCTTGGTTCACGGAGGATGTTGATGAGCATGTGAGGAGTAAACGCAAAGCTTTTAATGCCTATAACTCAAACAAATCTCTAGAAACCCTGAGTGCTAGCAAGAAAAAAGCAAGAAATTTTAGTAAATACAAAATAGATTTGGACAAAGACGCGTTTATCCAGAAGAATTAGTTAGACTTCTTGGAGTGGATAGAAAATAACCTGAAATGGAATAAACATGTGTTCAATCTCGCTAAATCTGTAATGCAAAAATTAGGATTCTTCAGCCGATGCAAAAAATTTTTCAATCCTAATCAAATTTTGCTGATCTATCTAAGTCCTTTATTCGTCCATGTATGGAATATTGCTGTCGTGTTTGGGGAGGTGCTTGTCAATCAACAATAAAATGTCTAGACTCTGTACAGAGGAAAGCAGTACGGTTGATTGATAATACCGAACTAACTAATCAGCTTGAAGCACTCCAACACCGAAGAAATGTGGCTGAATTGTCAATCTACTATAAATACAACTTTAGCGAATCCTCCTCTAAAGAAATTCAAAATATCCTTCCATCGTGTGCGCAGTTCAATCGACGAACAAGAACTTCAGAGTTATCCTACTCATTTGCTGTATTTACGGTGTTTGCAAATACCTCGTTGTAGAACTATGTCCTTCCAAAACGATTATTTTAATAGAGGCCAAATTATGGAACTCTATGCCCACTTCCGTCTTTCCCGATGAATTTGGCCCTCAAAAATTTAAAGAAAATGTCAATAGTCATCTAAAACAATTAATATAGTTATGCCCATATGCTTATTCGTTCCATTTTCCCAACCTTCTTCCTTTCTAGTTGACATGGTATCTTCGGATATTCAAAGAGTCTAAATAATGAATACTTTATATTTAGTGTACTAAACATGTCTAACTAACTAATAAAAAAAAAAAATGAGTTGAAATCGAAATTCTTGAAATTTTGGAAATATGAGCAAATTTAAAAAACTTATTTGCTTACTTAAAGTTTTTATTCATCACGATTCATGATTTTAATTCAGCATTTATTTCTGTTAAATAATTTGACTAATTCATTAAAAGAACAAGGTAAACTTAACAACTCTGTTCCAAAACTATAAGCGCCTTTATTAAAAAGAAACTTAAATTATACCAACTCTACATGTCGGAGAAACTATAACTCGAATCTTTGATTTGCCACCAAAAATAAAAAACGTCTCAATTTTTAAATGTCCATGATCCGTCTTACAAGAACTGTCACACTCTTAGCATCATCCAGGAAAAGTAGAGGTAATTAATCCAACTTCCAAACTCAAATGACATTTTAATAAAATTAACTGGGTTCGGATCGCGTCAGACTTGAATGCAGTGTTTCGTACCTTTAAAAGCTTTGATATGCTTATTGCAGAAACTATTTTAAAAGCTTACGAATGTATTGCAAGAGAGAGAGAGAGAATATATTACTGATTCGCTGGAGTAAACACGAATTTTGTAGAAAAGACGACAAATAAAATTAAAACAAGAAACAACATACTGTGTAAACTGGTCGGTAACCTATTTAGTGCAACTCTACCTGACTATCGAATAGTCGCTTTAAGCATATGGTATATGTATTAATCGGATACCACCACAATTTAACCACAGCAAATATCAATGTTAAAGACAGTCACGATGTATTATTTGAAGTAACCTTGCTTTGAACATTAATCAAGCAAGTGATAGGCAGTAATTTTAGAGAGTGCCATCTTATTCTGCTATTTCGTAGGATAGGACTGCTTAAAACAAATTTAAAATCTGAAAGTCGCACTTTTTTAACAATAGCTCAAAAACTGTGCAAAGCAAAATTTCAAAAAAAATTGCAATGTTTTCTAAATTAGGTGCTCTTTCAAATAACACCCCACTCGACATGGTTTTAAATTATGTTTTTACCCCTTCTCTTTTCCACCCCCTTAATAAATATAATTATGAGTATGTGACACTTTTATATATTTTTTATTAAAAACTTACTAATTTTTCTATCATTCCAAATACATTTGAAAATTTTCGATCAGTTAGGTTCGGAGCTAATCGAGGTAAGCAAACACGAAGGAAAAGTCATTATTGAAAATTATACAAAAAATGGTGAGGTGTAAAATTCCAAAATAAATTTTTAAGGAATAGTGAAATGAAGCCCTTTCATATGATGCCCTACTTGAATCTATAAAAAATGTATTTTCTCAAAGGTCTCACATCGTAACCCTGCAAACCAAACGAAAACAACTTTAGTTTTATTTGTATCTGTCATCATCTGTGGACAGGTTCGTTTTGTACGCAACTCAAATTTCCATAGTCCATAGCATTTATAGTTTACGAGATAATCGATATAATGTGAAAAACTCGTTTTACTCTCACCAATAGGGTTCGTTATAAAAAACGGAACCCTAAAAACATAGCTATTCTTTTAAATTTGATATCGCACAGTTTTTGAAATGCGACAAAATGTTCTATCTTCTATCTTCTATAAAACCGAAGTTATGAATTTTTGAAAATAAGTCTTCAAGCCGAAAATCACGAAATTCTCGAAATTTAGAACAGCTCTATTTTCCAAAACAAAAAAAAAAAAAAATCCTCGAACACGTATATCTTTTTTTTCGATAGAAAACCCCTAAAAAAAATTTCAGCCAAATCAAAAATGGGTCGGTCAGAAAGGTGTTCGGTTTATAAAAGAATTACCCATATACTTAAAATAAAAGTTTTTTAACAATAACTCAAAAACTGAGCACCGCAAAATTCTAAAAAGTTTTTTTTCACCCTTCCCAACCCAATCCCTTAAAAGTACAAAAATATAATTATTTGAAACTTCGCTATAATTTTCGTCCAGAGTTTATCAAACTACCTGTCTCTGTGAATTTTTTCAAATTTTTCTGTTAGTCGAAATGCAAGGGGGGAACCAACTTTTTGTGTCACTTTTTTGACAATAATTTAAAAACTATGCATTGCAAAATTCTAAAAAAATGGCAATGTTTCTAAAATCAAGTGCTCTTTCAAATGACACCCCACTTGACCTGGTTCTAAATGATGTTTTTACCCCTTATCATTACCACCCCTTTAATAAATATAGTTATGAGTATCTGACACCTTTCTATATTTTTCATTAAAAACCTACTTATTTTTCTATCATTCCAAATATATTTCAAGATTTTCGATGAAATAGGGTTGGAGTTAATCGGGGCAATAAAACATAGAGAAAACGTCATTTTTCAGAATTATACAAAAAATTGTGAGGTGTAAAAATTCCAAAATACATTTTTAGGGAATGCTGAAATGAAGCCCTTTCATATGATACCCTAACTCGTCTCGATAAAAAAAATGTATGTTCTCAAAGGCTTTACATCGTACCTCTGTAAAATAAACGAACACAACTTTATTTATTTTTTAACCCGCCATCTTGTGTGGATAAGTTAGTTTTATAAGCACCTCAAATTTTAAGTTCGTCGGATTAATGGTTCTTGAGATAATCGAAATAATGTGAAAAATACGTTGTACTCTCACCAATAGTGTTCCGTATAAAAAACGGGACCCTCGTCCACCAATACCGCAAAAAACGCATGTTGTTGTGTGACCTAGGCTTTAAATATTTTCTGTGTTGTTGTGACACATACTGTAATTCTGACTATACAACACATTTTATTAAACAAAATAAAGTTATTTTTTAAATTTTACATCTCACAGTTATTGAAATATTATCCAAAATGTGCGTTTTTAACCATACTCTTTCCTCCCATTTTAATTAAATTGTTTTTTTGTCCCGTTGTGCAAGTCACTTATTTGTCACCGGCGGTATAAAATTGCTTGCTAATGGATTTTCTTTTTTAATGGCAGACTGGGCGGTCAATTGACATCAGCATTTGGAGACAGTTAGCTTCCTTTCAATGTCGCACAAAATTAATTTGTTTTAGGACAAACAATGTGCCATGTGGCACTATAATCCTAAAATCATTATCTGGTAATTTTTGAATTTTTTGAGATCAATTAAACTCAAGTAAGTAAAGAAGTAATTGCAATATTTTCAATTTTCAACTTTGAAATTGTCATCGCCTAAACGGCGTAATCGATAGCGTGTCTCCCCAAGGATTCGAGCCGGGCACTGACGAAGTAGGTTCGAATCCCAACCGAAATACGAAAAATGTGAAGTGGAGTTTTTTTTCTGAGAAACTTCAAACCATACCTTTGAATTGAAAATATTCCAATTACTTCTTTACTTACTTGAGTTTAATTGATCTCAAAAAATTCAAAATTAATTTAAATTCCCTTAATGTGGTCTAATGTTAATACATGTAGGACTACAAATTGACCAAGTGTCAGCCATTGATTTCACATTGATTGAAAACAATCAGTAATGACTATACAATCGTGACTTAGGATGTTAATTAGAATAGAAATGTTCGCCATTCTATGAATTCACACAAAGTATTGTCTAGAAATTTAATGCAACAAATCCCATATAACGTTTATTATATTTTACTAGTGCTCAGAATTGATTGTAACACGAGCCTTTGTGAATTACAAACCACACTAAACCGATCCATATTGTGGATATAATAGTATATGTATTATTATACATATTCTCAAAACAACGTAAATAGAAAATTTAAAACTCTTTAAATATAAATTCATTCGATTTAATCTATTCACGAATTTAAGTAGTGTTAATTTGTAGGAATTACATATCGAATGAAAACTTATAATAAAGAAAAAATTAAATAATTCCTACTTAGGAACTTTTTAATTGATGACGATCATAAAAAATTAAAATGTAAATAAAATGATAAACTTTTATAAACACATCACTTTGTATAAATATAATTTATTTCATACTGATATCTAAAACGACATTTTTCGGATTATTTATGGTACAAAAAGTTGAACTTTAACGTCCTAGGACTTTATAAAATTTTATAAAGTCCTAGGACGTTAAAGTTCAACTTTTTGAGCAAAATTTAAAACTTATTTCTTTTTATTTTAATAAATTTCCAGTATGAAATAAAATTTTGTATTTATCTCAAACGAAAAGTGTTTTTAAAGGTACTCACTAGTAATTTCTAACTAGTAAACAACTAGCTCGTACTTTAAAGTTTCACTTTTCGTTCTAGATAAATAAATAACTATTATCAAGTTTACATCGAGTCAATAAAAAAAGAACCCAAATTACCTGAAAATGTCCGATCTCTTGTTCTCATTATGGCATTACGTCGTTTAACTTTGACACATAAATGTATCATTATAAACATTGTAATTGTCATTATAACACTTTGGATTAGCAATGGTAGTTCGTATCGATTTGAAAACCTGGAAGTGCAAAATAAAATTATATAAAATGTAAGATATTATAATATTTGGATATACATATTCTTATTCTAACATTCTTCCAAATGAATGATTTACACGACATTTTGATAAAATAAATGTCATTTTTCTATTTCTTAATAAAATAAAGTAAATTATGAATGATAATGTCAAAATAATTTTATACATGATTGTTATATGGATGAAAAACTTGAGCATAGGGGCACCCCAACATACATGAAAAATGAAAATTCTGCCAATCCGATGTAACTTAGAAATTAAATTACTCAAGAACGGCTATACCGATTTCAGCAAACTTTTTTTTGTTTGATAGATTTGTTGATTGTTTGATAGATAGTTTTGGTTTGATTGTTTGATAGATAGTTAGCCGTTTGAAAAAAAATTAATTAATATTTTTTGTAATTAATTTTTAAATAAAAATATTAAAAACTTTTTTAAAGATGGCGCTAGGGTCGAAGATCAATTGGAATTTAATTAATTTTTTTCTTGAAAATAGTTCTATACTTACGCTAAAATATATCAAATTTACAAAGAGGCTATAATTTTTGTTCTTGAGATATTTAATTTTAAAGATTTTTAGTACGACTAAAATTCTAATTTCTCATCATTTTTTTCAAACAACTTCCATTAACAAAGAAATTTTAAATTCAATTAAATTTTAACTCTTTTTTTTAAAATGTAGTTCTATTCTTACTTTAAAATATATCAAATTTACAAAGAGGCGTTAATTTGTGTTCTTGAGATATTTAATTTTAAAGATTTTTAGTCCGTCTAAAATTCTAATTGTTCATCATTTTTTCGAACTTCAGTGGTTAAAATTTTTTGTTGATAAAAATTGTTCGAAAATTGAAAAAATGATGAGAAATTAGAATTTTAGTCGTACAAAAAATCTTTAAAATTAAATATCTCAAGAACAAAAATTATAGCCTCTTTGTACATTTGGAATATTTTTCAGAAAAAAAATTAATTAAATTCCAATTGATCTTCGACCCTAGCGCTATCTTTAAAAACGTTTTTTTAATTTTGGATTTTTGAGATCAATTAAACTCAAGTAAGTAAGGAAGTAATTGGAATATTTTCAATTCAAAGGTATGGTTTGAAGTTTCTCAGAAAAAAACTACAATTCACATTTTACGTGTTTCGGATCGGATTCGAACCTACCCTCGTCAGTGCCCGGCTCGAATCTTTGGGCAGACACGCTATCGATTACGCCGTTGAGGCGATGACAATTTCAAAGTTGAAACTGCTTCATCACTTAATTATTTTTTACTTAAGTTGAATTTTTCCACTGTCATTAGACTCCATATTATGGATATTTAAAAACTAATTACAAAAAATATTAATTAATTTTTTTTCAAACGACTAATCATCTGTCAAACAAAAAAAAGTTTGCTGAAATCGGTATAGCCGTTCTTGAGCAATTTAATTTCAAAGTTACTTCGGATTGGCAGAATTTTCATTTTTCATGCATGTTGGGTGCTTCCTATGCTCAAACTATGCACTTTAACCTTCGCGTGAACGGAAATTTTTAGCGACTGATATGAACAATATCTACCCCGGTAGATATTACATAAATCATAATATCTACAAACGTAACTGTGTATTTATTTTACTTTTGTGTAAGCATACAATAAAAGCATATATTTAAAAATAAAGTTACTTGTTTTTCACATTGACCAGTAAACATTTTCATATAAGAAAAGAGGAAAAAAAACATCTACCCGGGTAGATATTGTTTTCTTGCGTAAAAAAAACCATAAAAATCCAAAAAAAAGTGTTAAAAGGAAGTCCAAAATATTTTTTTCTCAGATTTTGCGAAATCAATTTAAAAATTAGTCACGAACAGGCATGATGATTGGTTAAAAACTCATAAGTTATTGAGTTACAAAAACCGTGATATCTACCCGGGTAGATACTGTTCACGTGAAGGTTAAAGAAATTGTAAAATAAGTTGTATTTTTTATTTTGTCCATACTACTTATATGCCAAGTTTCAGGAAAATCAAAAATGGTCAAGTTTTCACAACTCGGTCTAGAACACGTTTTTCTTCTATGGTAGATGGTAATAAGCTATTTTTAATTGACACGGTAGTCCTTGACTAACCTAACGTAATATTTGGCATTTTATTTTATTATTTGGGGTGTAAAGTTATATTTTTAAATGTTTTTATCATTTGATTTTGTAAACTCATCTGTTATTTAAGAGATTATTATGTTTAAAAATAAACATTGGGATTTTATTATGATACTATGACTAAATATGTAAACACAGCTATCAGTCAGTTAGTTATTTATAATAAATTGTTCAATAAGTATTTTTATGACAATAGTCTTTATATTTTTATTAACATAAAAAAATTGATTTATTTCTAAGACTGACCTAAAATTTTAAAATGATTGAACTATCTATTATGATTTAATTAGAATTCTATAAATTTATTTAAGCGATTGAACGTGTTATGGCGAGCCCATAGAAGCATTTTTGAAAGCAAAAACGAACTGAAAAAGAGACAACGCTGATAAATTGGCGGATTATTATAGAAAATCAATTGTAATTGAAATTTGAAAAATAATATTTAATACAGTCAAAACAATTTGATTTATACAATCATAAAGTATCGAGCAATGATCATTCTTTATAGAAAAATCTTCATAATTCAATAGGGTAAGTTCATTATTCAATAGGTTAACAAAACACTACAATAATGCATGCTATTATTATGGGAAAACATACAAATAAAGATGTTATTAATAGTTGGAAGAGGATAAAATGTTTTATAGTATTAACTTACGATACAATATCCGTACTGTAACATTTGTTTAAGTGTTTGTATATAAGAATATTTTGTTTTAAATTAATTCAATTGTAAGTATATATTGAATTACTGTATATCATTTACTTTCTAAAATAACTGTTATTCCTATTTCTAATAATTATACAAGCATTTGAAAATGGTATCGTATGTATCGAAACGTCAGGTACAACAATAATAATGAATTTGTTCAAATAAATATAATCAACAATTAATGAGTTTTACATAAAATATTAATAATATGAACTGAAAAACTGAAAAAACAACATTTAAGAAATATTATTAACTATCGAAAGCTATAGAGATACATTATTTATGCAATTGCATCCCGTCCGTGTGTGTCTGTCTGTGAACCAGATTTCTTCGAAAATATTTGACCTATTGATCCGAAATTTGGTACAGGTTTCTTTCGCCAATAACTGCCAAATCATTGATTACCACCCGCAGGTCAATTGTGATCCGATATGTGGATTCAATTGTGATCCGATTGGGGGGTCAAAAGGTTAAAATGGATGTGTATCTGTCTGTTTGTGGACACGATATCTTAGAAACTACTTGGTTTATTGACCTAAATTTAATACACATGTGTTTTATGCCAATATCTCCCAAGTCATTGATTTACAGATTTGCAGATCAATTGTGACCAGAGATATGAAGGTCGAAAGCTGTTTGTGCATCTGTCTGTCTGTGGACAGGATATCTCAGAAACTGATTGACCTAATGATCCCAAATTTGTTCAACGGGTATTTTAGGCCAATATATCCAATGGCATTGATTTCCAGATCCGCAAGTTTTGATTTGAGATATGGAGGTCCTAAAATTTGTATGTGTGTGTTTGTCCGTCTGTTTTGGGACAAAAAAACTCAGAAACCACTTGACCTATTGACCTCGAATTTGGTATCTTGGCCAAGGTATCCACACTGGCTAATACATTTTTTAATATCATAGGCCACACGGGTATCATAGGCCAATCTCTCATTTTTCTTTCATTTTGTGATATTTTGTTATATTCAGCAATGTATTCGAGAGCTATAAAGATAGTATTGGCGCTTGATGCTCCTGTCTGTGTATGTGTGTGTTTACGCGATTGAAATCCTGGAATCCTGTCTGTGTATGTGTGTGTCTGTCTGTCTGTCTGTGGGCAAAATATCTGAAAAACCAGTTGACTTATTGACCACAATTTTGGTAAACATCTTATAGTCAATATCTATTTTTTTGTTAATTGCAAACCACTGCACAAATTGCAAACCACTGAAGTTATTTGATTTAAGCTATTTATTTTGTTATTGTTTGTTTTATGTTTCTATTATTTTAGGTTTCTTGAACGTGGTTAGATAAAATAGTCTGAAAAAAATTAGTATAAAAGTCCAATTACGAAAAAGTTAAATCAAATGCCTTTTATGGCGATAACGGATAAGCGAATTTATAGTAGCAGTTAAGCGGTTGCAGACCTACATAAAAATAATAAATAATTAATTTGTAGCTTTGATTATGAACTACAAATAGTTGCGGACAAAACCGATAAGCCACTTTACAGTAATATTGCCAGTAAAAATTTTCTCAAGAAAAATTCTATCAAGGAAAAGTCAAGATGTCATTCTGTTGTAGTATTAAATTACCTTGTATTTAAATACTATAGAAAAAAACTAAATTTGTCACAAATTATGTATAAAAAATAAATTAAGATAAGAGTCTTATCAACAGACAATAATACTTAAGTGGAAAGCTTTATAAAAATTATACAACTTTGAAAGTTAAAGTATTATAGTATAATCATTTTAATGAATATGAATGATTATTTATTTATTGCTTGCGGTTTTTGTAAAAATGTTTTACAGATATAGAATATAAACAAATCTATTTATACACATTATACACACTTTCTGATCATCTAAAAACCCATTAACACTATTGATGACTCTACAAAATCTATATTAAATCAACCAAAAACAATTTAGTCTAATCTGTTATTTAATTTACTATCACCACAGTCCTTCCTTACTTTTAAATTTAATTTGTTTAGTTTTGAGAAACGAGGTGTGGTAAAAAGATTGTTAGATTTAGGAACGTTTTTTTAAACTGTTTTAGATTTATATATTATTTGATTTCTTTTTTTCACAAAATTTTCCTAACCGTCAAAACATGCCATTAAATGATAAAAATCAAAGTAAAATAATTTTAATATTGAAAAAAAAAAAAGAAAATCAATATAAGTTCACTGGGCATTGAACAATCCTAAATTTATTAATATGATCTCATTAAACGCTACCTTGTGTATTTTTATAACTTATTATTAGTTGTTGTCATTAATCAATAACTTTGTATTTTTAATTATTGAACATAATTTTATGTAAATACTAAAAAGTATTAAGAAGTCAATGGAAAATTCGATTCGTTGTAAGGAAAACTAGTTCGATTTAGAATATAACATAGTTAGAGAAGACAATTTAGTGTTATATTTGTTATATAAGAATTTCTAAGCCAGCGTATTTTTAGGAGATGTGAAACTTATGTTATGACTATAAATAAGGGTATTTAAAATAACATAATAATATTTTTCTAGACTGTAATACAATATATTTGTTAGCGATGCTGCAACATCTTTTAAAAAATAATACTGCACCGAAAATGATATCGCATATTCTATTTCTTACAGAAACATAAGTTGTTGAATATATTGTTTCTGTCGAATTACTCAATTCTAAATAATCCCAAACTGCAACATGCTATATATAAAGGGTGTCTCATTAAGAGTGCACTTTTTAAATTTAGGATCATTTTTTTTTTCGTGCAAGTGGCAACCCCGAAATTTGTCAGCTCTCACCTATGTTTATTACGATTATTAAAAATGGAGCGCTTTTAGAAAGAACAACGCGTTATAAATTGTGAAAACTCATTACAAAAATGGGGAAAGTATTTTCATCTGAATGGCTACGTGAATACACAAGATTGTCGAATTTGGGGCTCAGAAAATCCTCATGCAAGTCATGAGAAACAAATGCACCCACAACGAGCAACTGTCTGGTGCGAATTTTGGTCAGGCGGCGTGATTGGACCTTACTTTTTTTAAGATGAGGCCGAAATTGCAGTGACTGTGAACGGCATTTGTTACAGGAATATGATAACGGAGTTAATGTGACCTCAACTGGACGGCATGGATCTGGACAACATGTGGTTTCAGCAGGACGGCGCCACTTGCCACACCGCGCATGAAACAATCGACTTATTGCAGCAACGATCAATAAGAAGACAGTAACGAAAATTAAAATATAAATCCCGTTGTTCGGCAAGTAAGTTTGTTTGAAAAAGTTATGTCAGTATATAGTAATATGTCAGTATTAAAAATTGAGCCTTTAGAAAGTGCTTACAATTTTTTGTCTCTTGCCTCCCCGACTAATATAGTTGAAGAACATTTTTACACACTTTTATTTAACTTGAGATTTGACAGTACATAATTGTGTTGGGTTGAATTTTGTCATCAATTTTTTAGCAACTGCCCAGTATGGGATTAGTCTCAAATTTAAAAAACAAGTTTGTTGAACTTGTCTGTACGCGTTTCTAAAAGTTTTATAGCAAAAAACATAATCAAACTGAAAAACAAATATTCAATTTTTAAATAATTTTTTCTCTATCTATAAAAGCTTCTGCATTTATATGCAAATCCATAAGATCTGAATGACCCGTTTCCCGCGTTGGAGTTTTGCTCATATTGAGTATATCATTATAATCAAGGACATTGTCATTTTTATATGGAAAAATGAGTATAAAAGTTACATTATTTCATACTTAGTTTTTTTTATTTAAAACTCTCCGTCATATATTTATAATTCAAATATCAGCTAATAGATGCGCTGGTGTTAGTCAAGAGAAATTTTGTATTGTAAGCGCATAGAAAAACAAACAAATTTAAGGCAGGGCAGTTTTTGCAAATTTAAGGCAGTTTTTAATTCGCTTTTGTGATCTACAATATATAATTATTAACATAATCGGAGTTCAGACTTTGAAATATTGATCAAAGTACAAAAAATTGATCAAATGTAATATAAAAAAAGTCAGACAAGTGCGAATAAAATTCGCTCGTCAAGTGTTCCGTGAATGTAAAAGAACACAATATCAAAAAAAATTGACAAAAAGTGGTGTTGTAAAGTCTTTATATTGCCAGACAATAGACGCATAACAAAATAAACGTTTAATCGTAAATGTCAATAGTAATACAATCACATCTACATTGATCAAAAATGACACAAAAAGGGTTATTTCAGGTTAAATCTTATCCATAGCTGTTTATGGTAACTCAAGAAAGATTCAATTACACCACCTTGTTTATGGTTTAAATTGGATTTTTTTTCTGTCAATCAACGTCAAAATTTAGGGGGTCGGAGGGGCTACATACTAAAAATAGAATTTTTTTTACAATAACACAAAACTGTGCATTGCAAAATTCTAAAAAAATACAAAATGCTGTTTGCAAAAATACAGGTGCTCTTTCTTATGACACTCATTTGGGTCAAAAATGTTTTTTTACCCTGGCCACACCAATCCCCCAAACACACACAGAAATATGATTATTTGAGACTTCGCTATGATTTTCGTTCCAAATATACCAAATCTCCTGTCTCTGTGATTTTTTCAAATTTTTCTGTCAATCAGTGTCGAAACGTAGAAGGGCGGGCGGGGGCGGTCTGAAAGTTGTACTTTTTTATTACAACTGAAAAACTGCGCACCACAAAATTCTAAAAAAATTTGCATTACTTCCTAAATTAGGTGCTCTTTTATATGACATGACACCACTCATTTGGGTCAAAAAAGTTTTTTTTATAAAAGACATAACGCTTGTACGAACATATTATTTGTTTCTTTGCAACATACTATTGTGTGTGTCAATGCAAAATTTATTCTTCTACGTTTAAGTTCGTTTTTTAAAAAGTGTGTTTTTAAATATTTTTTTTTGGGTTTAAATAAGCAACTTCGATGGGAAATACGATTGTTTAAGAAACTTGCATAAAAGCAAATCAAAGTTCTGTTTTGTTTTTGGGATATATAGAAGGGTGCATTTGTCACCCCTATTGTCAATTTTCACCCTCTAATTTAGTAGTACGCCAAGGTTTTTTATTCTTAAATAACCTATTGGCTGACTACTGTAATAAAAACTCGTGAACGTCTTATTTCCTTTCTATATATGAACATTAGACTCATCGCTATATTTTTCGTTCAAAATTTACTAAATTTTCTAACACTACTTATTTTTTTCAAATTTGTTGTTTTATAAAGTTCAGAACTAAGGCCTGAGAAAAAAGGGAAAAGCGCACACTTTTAAAAGTATTGGTATAACTTCGTGGTGTAAAATTTTATAATTAACTTTGAACTTTCAGAGTTAGTATCCTTTCAGGTGACCTGTTCCGTTAAAATTTGTATTTCTTAAACGTCGCACATTTATAGTGATAACATCCCTCTTAGACAAATGGAATCAATTTTATTTAATTTAATCTTTGTTAAAAAATGGAACCCTAATAAAATGAATCTTTTTTGATGAATTAAATGAATGTAAAAATTAAATCAAAAATTCAAACCGAATTATCAAATTCTCTTGAAACAACTTAAAAACGTTGTTTATGTCGATAATGGTTCTTACGATTATTATTGATTCAAACGCCTATTTACAAACAGAATATTTGATTATTTCTAAAAAGATAAGAAAAATTTATGACCTTTGGGACTTACCAAATCAGTGATGAAGAAAATTTACTATAATTTAAGTTCAAATAATATAGCGAGAACAAATATAAATTTTGAATTTACCAAACATCAATTCGTCTTCACTTCATGGTTTTATTAATGTAATGATTTCATTAATTTCGTTTCAATAAACAAACGTAGCATGTTTGTACAACAGTTCTTTTTATTTTATTTGTCTGACTTATATTTTTTCTGATGAATTGCCAACTCTACAAGTCATTATTTTTTGGCATAACTGATGAAGTGATGATATTACATCATTAAGAAAGATTCAAAGGAAAAATGTATCAACTGTTAGCAAATGATATGTTTTATCGTTTATCATAAATTTTTAAGATTAATTATACATCAGGAATTATGTTTATCAGTTAACATAGAAGCTTTTTTTACTGATATTACTTCTGATGTTCAAATTAGTCATCATTTTTGTATTGACTGTTAGAATGCAATCCAACTCTAAACATAGACATTCGTAAAAAAAATTCATACAATCATTAAATGTCGGTAGATAAGAATTTCAGAAATACTGTATTAATGATGAGGTATTAATTAAATAATTTTTGAAAGATTTACACTTGTTTAATTTAAGTTTTTTTAATTTTCTTCACTAAAAAAAACAACGAACAGCAATTTAATATTTACCAACGAGAAAGATAATGAAAAATTTATGTTGATAAACTAAACTAAAGGAAAAGCAAAATATTAGTTTTTGCAATTCCGAATCACAATTCAACGTATTTCGATATTGTCAACAATATCAAAAAGTGAGATTTTTCCGCACTGTTTTATTTCTCCGCAATGTTTTATTTTTCCGCACAGTTTCATAGAAAATTGTCTCAATGCTAAGTTGATAATAGAAATGTTTACTTATATTTTAATATGAATGTTGATTCTAAAAAATTTGGTTGCAGAATAATTTTGTTTAATTGTGTTTTCGGAATTGCAAAAAACGTTGTGTGCAACTCGTTGCACAAATTGATTTTTTCCGCACTTGTCGTATATTTGTCCTCGGCTTCGCCTCGTTGGATGAAATTACGACGCGTGCGGAAAAAATATCAACTTTGTGCAACTAGATACACAAAGTACTATTTTGCCTCTATTTGCCTCTTTTTATACACCTACACAGAAAAATAAAATCCATTATCGATTTATTTTGTTAATTTGAAAAAGTGTATGAACTTTTGTAATTCAATCAATAGTGAATTAACGGTAATAGTTGTTCAGGACAGTTTGATTAGCATTTGTATAAATAACGCATACCATTATGAATGCAAAAGAAGTAAAACAAAATTAAGATTATTGTGGTCAAGAGGATAAACGCAATTTAATATACATATTCCACTCTTAGATTATAAAATACACAGGATAATAAAACTGATAATATTAAAACAGAAACTTTGATCCTAACTAATAGAGCAAGAGTCCGCGAAGGCCAGACATTGGTTATTTTATAAAAGCTGAAAGTTTTTCTGCGCATACCCCCTACTTAGGTAGGAACGATTAGCGACATATGAAGTTTGGATCATGGTGGCTTTGGCAGGGAGCAGGTAACAAAGGGGCCTCCCAAGTTTCGTGAAAGTATAAAAGGTAATTTTTTTATATATTCTTCGGGATAGTATTAGAAGTCACGTCACCCATTGCCAGACACTTACTATCGTGGTAACCCCCTGACAGACACCCTTAAAGATTATCAATTTGTTAAAGTTTAAGGGTGTCTGGCAGGGGGTTGCCACGATAGTAAGTGTCTGGCAATAGGTGACGTGACTTCTAATACTATCCCGAAGAATATATAAAAAAATTACCTTTTATACTTTCACGAAACTTTGGAGGCCCCTTTGTTACCTACTCCTTGCCAAAGCCACCATGATCCAAACTTCATACGTCGCTAGTCGTTCCTACATGAGTAGGGGGTATGCGCAGAGAAACTTTCAGCTTTTATAAAATAACGAAGGTCTGGCCGTCGCGGGCTCTTATTCTATAAAATTTTATCATGTACGCTTTGGTTTTGTTTTCATTTAATAGTACATTATGATGCAAAGACGTAAAGCTAAGGTTTTTGGACGTATGTGGAGCTTGCGAATCGAGGCGCTAGCCGAGATTTGCACCCACATTAAGTCTAAAACGGCTTACGTCCGTGCATCATATACTATTTTTTATTCGCCGCAAGCAAAATATTTAAAAAAAATGGTTTAATCTAAATCAAAAATAAAAATTTTATAAATTTTGAAATAAAAGTATGTTGAACAAGTAGCCTTTGACCACTATATTTGTTATTTCTTTTCAAACAAATCGAATAACTATGACGACAAAGAATAACAAATATTTTAATTGGATTAGGAAATTTGGAATCGAAAGGTTGCTTTGATAAAAATTTCTATTTTATAGAATTTGAACAAATACAAATGTTTTTTTACTTTTTTTTGGACGTAACTATGACAACAAAATATATGGTTAAAAAGTGGCACTTTAAGGCCGCAAATCACAGTAATAAAGTAACACTTTAATATGTAGGCGAATAAAAACTAAATTTAAAGTGAAATGGATATTGTTTGCTGATTTACTGTTTGTGGTTTCGTTTTAATTTAGAATTAAAATAAAATATTTTTTTTTTAAAGTGGTATAAGTCCACTTTTGGAAAAAAATGAGTTAATGGTGGTTTTAGAAAGATAACGATGGCCTCTTTTTATATATATAATCATACCTTCAATAGAGCCCGATTTGGGGTGGAGCTTGGGTAGAGCAATGGCTAAAGATCTATTTCAACATTTTATTTGTTTATATCAATAGAAATTTGTGAATAAATTCTGTTAATTTTATTTTTTTTTTAAACTAGCATCTTTTAAATTTAAAATAAAACGAAACAGAAGTTTCTATCTTTAATGGAACCGAAGTTATGAATTTTTGAAAATAACTCATCACGAAATTATCGAAATTTAGAACCGCTATATTTTCCAAAAAAAAAAAATCCTCGAACACCCATATCTTTTTTTTCGATATAAAACCCATAAAAAAATTTCAGCTAAATCAAAAATGTGTCGGTCAGAAACGTATGGGACTTATACGTCCTCTTGTTCTTATTTTTTAGAATATGTTATTATTGAAAGTGGTATTATAAGTCCATTTGGAGCCAAAAAATCAATTATTTTCTTTTTAATTTTATATAACGATTATTTTATTACATAATAAAATTAAATAGGTTTAAAGTGTGAAAAATATCACAAAATTTTAGTTACGCTTGCCTATATTATTATATTAATGCAAACGCAAATTCTTAAATATCTCAATATATGAAAAAATGGACTTATACCACTTTAAAAAAAAACGGTTCATATATTATTGTTTTACAGAAACTTCTTTTTGGCAATAGAAGAATAATAATATATTTTTTTACTATAAATGAAAAGAGATAAAAATTCTGCATGGGATCCTGTATTTTTGTGTTTATTTTTACAGGAGCCTTTTCTTTTGTAGAAATTATTTTCAATATAAAATTTGAATTTAAAAGATAGCATCAATTTTTTTTATAGTTTTATAGTGTACATACACAAAATATATAAAATAGTACTTATCGTATATATTTTATAATCGAAGATTCTACTATAGTACATAATATAAACAAATTTGTGTGTGTTGTTTTTCCAACTCATATTTTAAATTTTAATTATAATATTATTAAACATTATTTAATAATATTATAATTATTATTATAAACATTATTTAATAATAACATTATTATTAATAAATTTTGCCGTCAGTCATTATACTCGTAGGTTTATAAAGTTAAAATATGGAGGGGCTGAAATCTCAAGCTCTGAGATATTAAGACTTCGGTCTGGGTTAAGGATTTTGATATAGTTTTCGGCAAAAAACTATTATGAGGACATGGTTTTTAGTTTTGGGCAGCGATGTATATCAAACATAACTTTTTGTTAAAGTACCTGTATTTTTTATCTCTGTTTAGATATGTATTACAAAACTAACACGAAACATCAATACGTTGTCGGAAAATTATTACAGATCATATATTAACATTATTTAGTGAACAGATTATACAATCAGCAAACTACTCAAAAACCTCTCCATTTAGCGTTTGAAAATATTTCAAAATCACAAATTCATATTTCTTTCAAAATTCCAAAAAAATTGTAAAAATTAAATAAAATCAAAAATTCAAACTTTTTTCAAACAAATTTCCATGTTTAATTATATTTACGTAAACAAACAGCTATAGTTATTTGTTTAGCTAGGCAGCAAAGTAGTAGATTGACTGCCGCGGCTGATAGTTCATAGCCGAGCGCAGCGAGGCTAGGAATTCAGCCAAGGCAGTCAATCTACCTTGCTGCCGAGTTGAACATATAATTTTTTCTCCGATTAATTACAATGATATGTAATTTAATAATTATTACTTTAAAAATAAAGCAAAATTTTAAAAATGAAAAAAAAAATCGCAATTGTTGGAAGATTTACTTAGTTGTTATGGAAATGTAATAATAATTATAGTTTGACAAATTAAAAAATTTCTGCCAGATTCGTGGAAAAATATCTGTTTATTTCTATGAAGTCTAATTATTTTGCTGCCTAGGCAGCAAAGTACTTGCTTTGCTGCCTAGGCAGGAAAAGTGCCACTTTGCTGACTGAAATAAGTTTGCAAAATTTATATTTGCTGTCTATCGGAGAAAAAATTTTTTTTCCCAAAATATTATCTAAAAAAATAAATGAAATCATTTTTTTGACACACTTGACAATATTTTTTGACTAACTTATAATGCAATAAAATTCTCAATAATAATAATTTCATGTTCATTATACATTTCATTTCATACAAATAACTAATTTTATTTTTTTCTAAAAAAATTAATGAAAATCATTCTTTTGACACACTTGACATTATTTTGTTTGACTAACTTATAATTCTCAATAATAATAATAAAACTTCATGTCGTACAAATAATTAATTTTATTTTTCCAAAAAATTGGGTAAAAAAATAAATAAAAATCTTTCTTTTGAGTTTTGACTTGACAACATTTTTTGACAAACTTATAAATGCCATAATTCTCAATAATAATAATAAAATTTCATGTCAAACAAATAATTAATTTTATTTTTCTCCAAAAAATTGGGTAAAAAAATAAATAAAAATCTTTCTTTTGACAACATTTTTTTGACAAACTTATAATGCCATATTCTAGTTTTTGATCTCACATACCAATCCCGACCATCCAGGTTTCTCCACATTCTTTGTTCCTACTCATTTTCACTTAAAATGAACGTTTTTTAAGCAAAAAAATATGCATATTTCCTTGTTTTGACACACTTGACGATTTTTTTGACACACTTCCGGTACAGTTATCGAACACATCGTCCTTTCGACTCTTACCATTGAGTGTACCTATTTTTAGAATTCAAAATTTTTCAAATCCCTTCAGCCGTTTTCTAGTTTTCGTCGGTTGTGACGGATGGCCGGCCGGCAGACAGACATACATTTTTTTTTGTTTTTTAGAATCAGTAGGTCCTAAAACGTCGAGAAATGCCAAAAAAGTGGGGGTAAGAATTTCACTTTTAGCTCATGGATGTAATACTTAGGTCTTTCAGATCGAAGTAATTATTTCCATCATATCAGTAAAATTATAAATTAATTGTAGAGTTGGATGTAGAATTCCAACTAAAAATTTGATACACCTTTTCTGAAATAGATTGATTTGGATTCTTTAATATTATATTGTCAAGAAAAAATTTCGCCGAAATTTTTTTATAATTCAATTTAAATCAAACTTGAATATATTAAAAAAGATGAATCAAAATTTTTTATTATTTTTTATTTGTTTTTATCTAAAATTTCAAGTGACATCATTTACGTTGAATATGATTGAAACACAATTGTTATTAAATGATAATGATTTCGTTTCGAATAATGATTGGTAAATATATTTTCTTAACAAGGTTATGTATGGGGTTAGCAGAAGGTTAAAATAGTTATTCATTTTGACTACGATGATCAGAGTTTAAAAATCTCAGGATAGTGAGCAAAATCAAGCAAAAATCAAATCATATAATATGTAACTCACATTAATCCGTTAGCTTTGTAAAGGTATGCAGGTTATACAGTTGCTTGTTACTAAGTTAAGTAAAACAAGTTCGAATCCATAAATTGTTCGTATAACCTTCCTCTCGAATGTTAATTACTATCGATATACGATATTATTTTGCTCTTCTGCCGAGTTGTTGTTGACCACTTATTCAAAATATTTTTAAGATTAACCTGTAGCACACCCTGTATTTTTACACATTTACACAAAATAGTACGATATTTTTTGAGAAAATTGTTTAATCCAAGTAATTTTGCTTTTGATATTTATTTTCCTAAATTTCCATGGCAACCAAGATTTTTTTAAATTTCTATATTAGTTTATTTAAACATTTTGTTTTGCAGTTGTATTTGATCTATCGTATTGCTAAGGGCCGATTGTATGAACAAGGATGGATAGAAAAAAATCCGAGAATAAAGTTTGATCTTCATCCGAGGATTTTATTTTTCAACGATTGTATGAACACGGATAGAATTTTTTTTATTTTTGCAGTTTGTAGCAGTATTTTTATAAGTGGCAATACTTTTTCTTTTACTTTTCTATTAAATAAATTTAATTATAAATTAAAAAACATTATTTCAAAACTTAAATTGAATACATACATTAAAATTATATTAAAAATATTATTTATTTTACTATTAATTTATGTCAAAAAATAAATTTTAGAAACGCATAAATTTAAATTCAGAAATAATTACAAATTCAAAACAAAATTATCCTGCTATGCGCATGTCAAGAAAAAAACAAATTGTTTTATCCTTTATTTTATACAAGATAAAAAAAGAATAAAACAGAGCATAGAATTTTATTATCGGATTAATTTGTTGTTCTATCATGATTCATACAATACAAACGACGATTTATCCGAGGATTTATCTTCTATCCGCATTCATGCAATGGCAATCGGCCCTAAGTTTACCTAGGTACGTTTGGTCAAATATATTTTGAGAAAATCGTTAAATTCAAGAAATATTTTGTTTGTTATTTTTTTCTAAATTTCTTTAGCAACCAATTTATTTAATTTTAATTGTATATTAAATTACTAACAAACCTAAAAAAGGCTTAGATTAAACAATTTTCTCAAGCTAAAATTTCACAAAACACATGTCTGCAAATATATTAATGTTTTTTTTGGAAATAGACATATGTATTGTATTTTTTTTTCATTTAAGTTTTGAGTGTATGTTTTCTTAAATATTTACGCTTTATGGCGTAAAATAGTAGTTTTACGCATTGTTATTTCAATTGGAAAAAATAGCCTGCTTTATACCCGATTTTTTATGGTAAAATTGCATTTAACGCTATATTCGTAGTTCGAACCAAATAGCTATTTATGTATTAAGGGCGTAAAATAGATGTTTTTTGCTTGGGACTGGAATTGTTGGTCGAGGCGTTAGCCGACAATATATGTGCAAACTTTTTTCGAAATTAAAAAAATATTCAAAAAATTATAACAAAATCAAAAATTTTCATGTCCAATTTCATGTTCAATAACATTTCATGTCATACAAACAATTAATTTTATTTTTTTCCAAAAAATTGGGTAAAAGTTAAAAGAAAATCATTTTTGGCAATATTTTTTTGACAAACCTATAAGTATTAATGCAATAAGCTAGTTTTTGGTCTCACATACCAACTGCGACCATCAAAATTTCTCTACATTCAATGTTACTACACATTAGCACTTTAAATGAACTGCTTAAAAAGCAAATAACATGCTCATTTCCTTGTTTTGACAGACTTGACGATTTTTTGACACACTTTCGGTACAGTTATCGGACAGATCGTCCTTTCGGCTCTTACCATTGAGTATACCTATTTTTAAAAACAAAAATTTATAGATGTTTGTTGTGCCGTATATGTTTCATATAGGAACGTAGACTGTCAACAAGTGTCCTCACATGTTATTAATATCAATTGACTCAAATTTTATGGTCGAGTTTCTGTTGAATAATTAATTGAATCGATTTTTATATGGGTGATCATCCCATAGTTTTTCCAATATATCAACTATATTAGTTGACTATCGGTTAATTGGAAAACCTGTTTCGAACCTGTTCTGATTATTCGATTTTCAAAAACAGTGCGTAAAATATCGATGGTTGCGTTGGCTGTGTGACACATGGTCCCGTCTTGTTGAAACCATATGTCGTCCATGTCATTCTCTTGAATGGAATGTCATTCTCTTGACAATCGAAAATGTACTGAAAAATTGAATTGATCGGATTGAGGTACTGCCGAGCCAGTCGTGGTGGTCATATGAATGAAATTGTGTTCCAATATTAAATGACAAAGTTCAACCTTTCCAATAAAACCTAAAATTTGAAAAAATTACAAGTAGTTTTTTTTATAGCCGATTCAAAACTTTATATGGCCCACCCTTTATGTCACGATATTTATTCGCTGATATATATCATGATGATATTTATAAAAAAATTAATACTTAACTGTTCCTATCTTAAAGTTTGAAAAACTGTTAACATGGCAACAGTCTGCCTGCAAAACACATACCCATCAGAACAACGAATTTATTCATGGTTTCGGGTAATTTACAAACAAAATCGAATGAATGTTTATTTCAGATTTTGCGTTTTTCGATTTAAAATTTGAATGGGTTTTGTGTTAAGTTGTTAATAGTATATCGTTGGTTTTTTTTATTGTTGTAATAAAATACCAAACAGGACCTGGTTATGCCTCTCCGAGTAGACGGCAGATTGGAGGACCTATTTTAAATGATGTTTATTCCGAAACAATGTTTGGATGTTTAAATAAATATGATGGAGAAATTTTATCCATGTCTTAGGATGGAATGGAGTAACATATATAACGAATCAAAAATATGTAAGTCTTGTGTAGCTCAGTCCGGTGAATATGTACTTATTGATACTGTTGATGTGTATGGTAAAAAGCATACATCAGAATACTTTAAAAAAATTGTCTTGGAATCAATCTCTAACGCCACTAAAAAAATTGGAGTATCTGTACGAAGCATAGTTACAGATAATACTAGTTATGTTGCTAAAATTACCATCAAAATTTAGTTATGAATTAATCCTACATCAAAACCCAAAATTTGACCATAAAATACTACAGCTATATTATAACAGTTGTGATACTATAAAAAAAACCACTCACAAATCACAAAATTCCGATATTTAATAAAATGTTATTTATTACAAAAATGACTGATTACCTTAATAATGAAATTTGTACTGACATCCACGCACTTGCACAAAAAATCTCCCTCACTATTACTGAATGCACTACCTATAAAAATATTAGAGCTAGGGAATCCAATAAATGGATTACAATTGAAATATTAGAGGAAATAAAAACACGAAATAAACTGTATAAAAAAATAAAAAAATTAGAAAAACTTGATCCCACGCACTTAAACTATATTATAATAAAAAAACAATTTGAGGACAAACAAATTTATATTGAACAACTAATACAAATAGCCAAAGAAAATTATTTTAATAAAAAAGCTATTGCAGCAGGTCATGACGGTCGAAAAATCTTCAAAATTATCAATGAATTGATATATAATAAAGACACGAGTAAGAAAAAAGATAAAAAAATTAATATATTAACAGTTGACAATAACATAATCACTGACGAGATGAACATTGCAAAAAGCCTAAACAAACATTTTGCAACAATAGGAAAAAAATTAGCGAAAAAAATCCCGCATTCAACTAGAAATACTGTTAATAACCCCACTAAACAATCAATATTCCTAGACCCAGTAACTGACACAGAAATTAGAATAATAATAAAAAAACTGAAATCCAATTCAGCACCAAGTAGCGATGGAATAATGGCTGAACACCTTAAATGTATTGCTAACCTAATATCCCCCTTGTTATCTAAATTTATAAATGACTGCTTTTCAACAGGCCAATTTCCGGACTTTATGAAAGAATCCATTATAATCCCAATTCACAAGGGCGGTCCAAGTGATGATCCTTCGAACTATAGGCCTATATCCCTATTAAGTACTATGGAAAAAGTATATGAAAAAGCTATCAATATCAGAATAAAAAAATTTATTGAGAATAATGGAGGCTTCGATGTAAATCAATTTGGATTCCAACAACAAAGCAACACCGAATCAGCAATAACTGAAAGCATGAGAGTTATTAATAACTTTCTTGATGAAGGATACTATGTTGGTACTGTCTTTGTTGATCTACAGAAAGCCTTCGATACTGTAGACCATAACATCCTTTTAGAATCCCTTAGAGAACTTGGCATCAGAGGTATTGCTTATAAATTACTAGAAAGCTATCTATCCAACCGAATATGTCGTACAAAGTTAGGAACTATCTTCAGTGAACCTGACATAATAGATATAGGAGTACCACAAGGATCAGTCCTTGGTCCAACTTTATATTTACTTTATATAAACAGCATTAACAGAGCCAAACTTAAGGGTATATACGTTATCTTTGCTGACGATACCCTCCTAATTTATAAAAGCAAACAAGCAATACACCTTGAACAAACTATTAATACAGACCTAAAAAAATACAATGACTGGCTATCTGAAAATAAATTATCCATTAATAAAACTAAAACAAAATATATGATATTTATGCAACGAGGAATGCCCTCGATTGACTTAAATATACATATAGACAACATAAGTTTAGAAAGAGTAAAGCTATATAAATACTTGGGTATGATAATCGACGAAAACTTGAACTGGGTACCACATACAGATCAGATAATAAAAAAGATAAACTCCTTATTAGGCGCATTAAAACGAAGACGGTATAAAAGTAAAAAATTCTCAAACATCATCTATCACTCATACATCCTTTCAAAAATAACGTACAATATAACTTCTTGGTCCCATTGCACTAAATATGTACTAAGAAAAGTTGAAAAAGTACTACGAAGAGCATTGAAGAATCTATATGGACTTCAATGGAGAACTAGAACGGCTGAACTTTACAAACTTACTAATAAATTTAATATCAAACAAATGATTTTTATTGAGCAGGCAAAGTTCCTATTCAAGGTAATAAATAAAAAACTAAAAAATAATATAACACTGTACACAGGTTCAAATATACATGCTTATAATACGAGATACAGAAATAGATATAGAGTCAATAGAGCTAGAACAGAAAGAAATAAATGTAACCTACTAAACCGTGCAATTAAAACTTTTAATAAACTACCTCCAGATATAAAATCAATTACCAATTACAAACTCTTTTGTGCTAAACTAAAAAATTTTGTCCGTAATTCGATCGACGCGAATCTAGACATAAGTCATATGTAGTACTCGGAAGAAAACCATTCACTTCCTTTTACTCTCACCCATTTAAATCAAACAAATTAATTTATATAATTGTTATTTATAATTTATTATTACAACAAATTAATTTATATAATTGTAACAATAATTGTATTTATAACATCAAATTTAAATCAAACAAATTAATTTATATAGTTGTTATTTATAATTTATTATTACAACAAATTAATTTATATAATTGTTAATTATAAAAAAAAAAAAAAAAAAAAAAAAAAAAAAAAAAAAAAAGAGCTCTTATACCGACGATGGTCGTTGAGCTCTTTAATTAACTGAAACTATTATTTTATGAATATTAATTAACTGTCTATGTAAAGGAATAATAATAAAATAATAATAAAATAAAATAAAATAAATAAAATGAGAAGATACGTTGAGTGATAACTTAATACAATATGGATGCTCAGCACATATATTAAACCTATTGGCATTGGATTTTGATAATTCTACGTTTATTGGTCACATTTTACGTGTGATAAAATATTTTCGAAATAAACATTTCCCTGTCCTGGTTCAGGTATGCCAAGACAACAAAGATGACAGGGTTCATGACTCAACTAAAATTATAAATGATATAAATATTGTAACGAATGCTAAACATGTTCAAAGTTACCTAGAGCCAATAGCAGTCGCTTTAGAAAGAGCTCCAAAAGGCAAAACGACTATTGCCGTTGTAGTTAAACTTTACCATAAACTGGAACTCTATCAGTATAGCGAGTGACAATTCAGATCTTGTATTAAGAGTACTAGTCGTATTTCTGGAACAGCGATGATAGCCAGCATATAGTCTGTTTTTAGACTCTTGAAACCATCTACGGCGCTCATATGTCGCACATATTTACTTACTTCTATATTCAAAGCTTAAATTTTACTTCACCACAATTAAAAATTGTGTGAGGGTATTACTTCTTCTTTCAAATCTAGCGAAAAAAAAAGTTTACATGCAACAACATTTATTTTATTTTTTGATTTGGACCACCCTCTATCCAAATAATAAAAACAAAGTTGTGTTTGTGGATGGGTGGGTAAAATGACGCTTTCAATCTTAGTTAGACTTGGTATATAAGGTTTTCGTAATTGCTCCAATATTTCTGCGTACCAGCCTTTGGTTAAAAAGTACTTTTTTAAGTTGTTGTTGTAGCGATGAGATGCGGTGCTATTCTTCCGGCTCCAAGTCCAGATTCAGGAACTCTGCTACTGCCCTTGGGCGATACCACAGATCTTCCTTCGTCAGGTCGGTTGGTTTCTCTGGCCAATTGAAAAGGTGGTTAGCATCATGTGGCGTGCCCTCACATGTGGGACACTTGTCAACAATTTCCTGGTCAATTCTACTGATGTAGTTATTTAAAATGCGAGACCAACCGGATTTTAACTGCGCTAGGATGGTTCTGGTGCTGCGTGGCAGTTTTACCTCTTCGGCAGCGACTAGTGGTGGCTTGCTATTAAGAACTCGATTCGGAGCGTAGTTCCTTATTGTATCTGCAACGGCTTTGGTGTGTTTATTTTTGAAGCCCGTCTTATACGTAGGCTCGTCGATGTTACCGATGACTTGATTGCCTTTAACATCTTGTAGGAAGCATTTCGCATTCCTTCTTATGTCTCTAGGTGGTGTTGTCATGAATAAGGTGGTGTTGTCATGAATAAGGTGTCGTTGCAGGGATGTTGCTCTTTATGACAGGCCCAAAGATATTGTTTGGTAAGCATTTCGTTATGTTCACGGACCGGCAATATGTTACATTCCTCGTGTAGGTGACTCGTCTCGGTGGGCCATCAAGTAACATCTCAGCGACTTGGGGTGTCCATAAGGGAGCAGCGTAATTTATGCTTTATATGCCGTTATTATTGTGTTTTTATCCTTACCCCACGAACTACCCACTAGAGCTTACAGTGCGTTATTCCTGTTTTTAAGTTTTGTGTTCACATATTGAGCATGAGTGTTGAATTTAAGTAGTGGATCAAATGTTACCCTCACCGGGTTTTGGATTTTTGACGGTAGGAATTAGTATGTTGTCAATGCAGATGTTAAGTGTTGTATTTACCTCTTTCGTCCATGTGGTGAAAAGTGGAAGTGGACTTTTCAGTAGACACTTCCAATGCTTGGGTTTTAAACCATTCATTCAAGGTGTTAAGGAAGGTGTTTAGGACATTAGTGAGTTGTCCCAGGTTGTTACCTGTTGCAAGCACCGTGCAGTCGTCTGCATATGACGTGATGGTTATTCCTTCCGGTAGTGCCGGTAAACTACTTAGGCAAAGGTTGAATAATGAAGGTGAGAGAACTCCACCTTGTGGAACTCCTTGTCTGAGCACTCTCATCTTAGATCTAGAATTACGAATTCAACGTATGTTTGGCGGCCTGTTAGATAGTTGCACAACCAGCGGTGGTTGTACTATGTGCTTTCCTAAAGCCATGTTGATGTGACGCCAATTTGCAAGATCCAGTTAACCGAGGTAGCAGCAGTGTTTCTATCAATTTTGTAACCGATGATATGTAGAGATCGGTCTATAGGATTCTCCCTTTTCTTCAGGCTAGCCAGGTTTCAAAATGGGATTTATTCTAGCCGTTTTCCAGATATTTGGTATCTGGAGCGTATTTAGAGATGTGTTGAGTATGGTAGTGAGACAGTTCAACCCTTTGGGTCCAATGTGTTTCAGCATGATGGCTGAGATTCCGTCTCATCTAATAGATTTAGATAGTTTGGATTTCTTTATTGCGTTTTAAACATCTTCTTTAGAAAATATGATATTCCCGAAATTTTCAGTATTAAGTTTGAGCATATGTCTTAATACTGACCTAGCTTCTTTTTCATGTTTACTTTGCTTTTCTGTAAACTACGTGTTGAATTTTGTTGCGCATTTTCTATGGTTCTCGGTTGGGATATCATCGAAGGAGATCATGCAGTTGTTACTCGTTTGACGCGAATGTGTTAAACTCTTAGTCACCCTCCACAGACTTTTATTTGTGCCAAAGTTTGACTTACTCCCTAAATCTTTTCATTTGTTACGTTTATGTTCCATTACTACCTTATTTATCTGCTTGTTCAGGTCCGGAACTCTAGAATCAGTTGGATCATCCTTACGGATGTCATCTCTTTGGGAGGAAAGTACACAAGCTTCTTGTGGGAAGTTTGGTTTGATATTTTTGCCGGCTGGAATGAAGCGAGATCTAGCTTTGTTAAAAATTTCTCTCAATTTTCTTTCCCCAGAGAGGGATTGGTAAAAATTGCTTACTGAATTCCATTTCAGTAAAATTGTTAAAATTATCCCAGTCTGCTTTGTTAAAATTAATATATGTCTTCTTCTCGGATTTCATTTTGTTTAAGGAATGGCTTAAGGTGATTATGATCGGTACATGGTCTGATCCCAAGGCAATTTCAGTTCTCCATTCAGCGATTGGCATTAATAAAATGCTGGCAAGTGAGACATCTGGAGAAGAGTATGATTTATTTGTTACTCTTCTTGGTTGTGGTTCATTGAGGACTCCAAAGTTGGAGCGGTCAATTTGATCAGCAATGTTTTCGCCTCTTGAATCAGTGTTCAAGTGTGAGTGCCATAGATCGTGATGCGCATTCATATCGCCGATAATTAGACAGTCTTTGGTATAAAATAAATGTCCTATGGACAAATATTGACTAGATTTATCTCCGTATTTCCGGATTTTATTGTAATTAGGGTTGCACCGATAAGCAAAATTGCCGATTACCGATTAATCGGATTTCTTTATCGGCCGATACCGATTAATCGGCTACCGATTAATCGGCTACCGATTATTTGATGAAAACAAATCTACACAAAGAATTTTTTAATTAGACTATTAATCAGAACGCGGGACTTTTCTTTAAAAGTTGGGACAATTCCACCAAAATCGGGATGCTTTGTAGCCTTAGTTTAAAAAATTATGCAAATGTCGCTTTTATTCTTTTAATTTATAGTTCGACAGTATTTAAATAAAAAAATTCTGTAACTGTTGAAAGTGCTTTTTTGCATTTTTCTGGCAACTATTTTCCATTTCTCCGCATGGAGGGATCAGTTTTTATTGTTTTGATATTTTTTTTTTTTATTTTTGATCTACGGGTGTGACAACCCCGCGTACTCCAGTCCCTGCTATTGACATACGAGTTGACGTAAGATATCACACACCACTGGCAATAGCAGTGAGATGTCACTAGCCAAGGTGACATCTTAGGGGTGGTGGCGGATGAACTGTATTCAGTCAACGGTAGCACCCTCAATCTTAGCTGTTAAATAGTCCTTGATGATGAGACGCTATTGCTTCGTTGAAGGAATGAGCCTTCATATAATTATGTGTGGGCTTTAATCTTTCAGAAAAAGAGTGCGTCACAGGATCAAGGAATATGCAACCGGCTGGATTATTGGCACTACATTTTTGTTTTGTTTCAGCAAATTTTTGTAACAATTTGCTATTTACTTTTTAATTTACTTTTATTTTCTCTATTCTATCATAAAATATTGGCCTATGTCATATTTTGTCAGTGATAGGATTTTTTGTTTAGTTATCCATTCTTTAACAAAAAATATAAAAATACAAAAACAGAAAGATTTACGTCCATCAACACCTTTGAACGTATGTTGTTGTGGGACCTTGGTCTTAAAAGGTTTTTATGTGTTATTGTGACACATATTGTAATTCCTACTACACAACACATTTTATTAAAAAAAAAAAAAAAATTTGTATAGGTAAAACAATCTGCAGTCCTGCTTGCTTATTACCCAATATCTATAAAAGTGAACTGTGTCACATTTGGTGGATTCATGTATTTGGGAACGACTTCGTTGTCATTACTTCAAGCATGGTTACTCTGGAATGGAAATAATAAAAACTTACGTAATTATAAGACAGAAGCCACGAATGGCAAACTTCGAGAACCATACTGCCATTAATGACCGAACGAGAAACTTAGCACCGAATTTTTTAAAACAAATCGAGTTTTTCCAATCTGAAAGAAACTGAACTTCTTATAACGTATTGAACTGAGAGCATTTTAGTCCAGACAAAATAACTTTAGTTAATATTTCATGTTTCTAAGCTAAACAAATGTTTTATTGCCAATTGAATTATATAGTATCCTAGACTAGTTCTGAACTCTTTTTAAATTTATTTTCGGTTACTTTCGATATTTTTTGGGTGCTTCGCAGTATTAACCCTACAGACTGTTCAGCCGTCGGAACCATGCTTTTACTGGTTTGGAAATATTTCTGACTGATATGCTGCATGTTTTTAAGATTACATGATTTTTCTATTATATCGAGTATTTCATAAACTACAAACCCCATGGGTCTGACTGAAATTTAAGATGCGTATAACATTATCCTGTCCACCCAAAATGGCGTGGTTATTAATAAATAAAGTTGTTTTTGTTTGTTTTGCAGTGATGCGATGCAAGGCTATAAAACATATACATTTTTTTACCGAGCCCACTGGCGTATCAAATAAAAGGACGGTACATCAGTATTTTTACATTTATTTTTGAAATTTACACCGCGCATTTTTTGTATAATTTTGATTAATAGCAGTCCTTCCATGGTGTTGTTCGCTTTGTTCCGAACCTGATTGACTGAAAAACCGAATTCGGAATGATAGAAATTAATAATAGGAATTAATAAGTTTACAATGAAAAATACAATGATGTCTCAAGTAAGAATTTATGAATTGGTAAAACTAACATTCAAGACACAGTTTAGAGAAGTGTCATTTGAAAGAGCTTTTAATTTAAGTAACATCGCCATTTTTTGTATAATTTTCAGAAAGATTTGTCATATTTTTAAATAGCCATCAATTTTATACATTTTTAAAAAGGTTTTTAGCTATGGCTGACTATGGTGTTTTAAAATTTGGCATTTGTTGTGTTTAAAATGGAATAAACAGTTAAAAACGTATGTCTTGATAATCGGCCGATCAATCGGACAAAAAAGCCGATACCGAAGCCGTTGTTCTATGTGTTTATCAGTTCCCGGTACTGCTTGTAAGGTGGTTGTACGGTAGATAATGGTTTTGTGTATGATAAAAGCAAGGCCACTACCTTTGTCCTTTCCTCTATCCAGTCTTATAATTCTATAATCACAGATACTATCACTAATCTTAGATCTAACATTTAACTTGGTTTCTTGTAAAACCGCGACTAGAATATTGTTTTTATACATCATGATATCATCGATTTTGTTTATGAGACCGTTACAATTTAGCTGCATTAATTTCACATCACTTGGGGTTTCCGGATGTGTGTTCATTCGCATTTTGTTCTGTTGCAAGCTCGTGTTTGGTTCACTTGATGCATGGCAACATGGCGCTATGTAGTTTTTGGTACATTGCTTATGTGTTGCAAGGCCTGAGCAGTTCTTGAGATGACACCATTCTTTACAGCTATTACACTGGACGGATGTAGGGTTTGCCCTTAAAATGTTTTTGTATATTGCACAATGCCATGTTTTAGTTGGTCTAGGATTTCTTTCAATACCAGCCATGATGAGGAGGATTTGAAGCAGTGAGGCCAGTGACAACTGCTTCTCTATCCAAAAAATGGAGCGACGGACTAGCACCTTTCGTCGAAATTTTTCTGATGGTCCTTGGTCGGAACTGGGTTCCGAGTACTTCAGGGGCGTAGACCCGTCCATCTTGAGAAGCAACTTTTTTAAGTGTTTATCCCTACTATACAGTCTACACTGACAAATCGATTTTCATGAGACGTTGGTAAAAAGTTTCAATCAATATGAGAAAGATTTTATTAGCTTTTGGAGTACATTGGACAAAGAGTTGGGGGTTTCCACCATACAATAGGTGATTTTTTCACTAAGTTTTGTATGTTTGTTGGGAGCATACAACATTCGTTCGTAATTTAATTTTGACGAAACTTTAAAAAAAACATGCAAATATGTATGGCAAAGAGCTGAATAGTTTTTGAACGATATTGAACAAAGTGGTGGAGGTCCCACGAGCACCTGTTTTTTGAAAGCTCAATAGCATCTGTATCTAATAATCGAATTCTATGATACTTTGTACATAAGCATTTAGTACGGTTTACAACAGTTTACATACCAACTTCTGATTTTTCACTTCCGTTAAACATTTTTTCAGTTTCTTTATTAACACTACAGTCTACAATATATGTATAGCCATTATGATGAAACTTATGAAATAGGTTTCAATTAGTGTGAAAATATATTGAATATATTGATATATTGAAAATTTATTGATATTCTTGGAAATCATCGATCACAGGGGCGGAGCGTCCATCAGGCACCATACAAATGTTGACTTTTCTCACTTTGTTTTTAAAGTTTGTTGGAAGCATACAAATTCGTTTTTTTATCAATTTTGATGGCAATTTGGCAAAAGATGGCGAACATAGGACGAATATAGAAAGACACAAATAAGCCCCGTGAACCACTTAACACATGAGCCTCCAACAGAGCAACGTTACTCAACAGTTGAAAACTCCGCAAGATTTCTTTCAGAAGCCTAGAACCGCTTCTTTATTCTTTAAATTGTTTTGAAGTGAGTTTAAACAATTTTACATTTCATCACAACTTTACTATGTTAACTCGTTTAAACAAAACTCAATGTCAAAATTCTTTCCATTCTATATTTAGTTTCCCTATCGTGAAATTAAACCATTTTCTTAACTGATGTCGAAAATCCTTAAACAATGGAATCTAGACAATAATTTTCTTTATAATTTAAATTAGGTAAATTTCTTTGTCAATAAGTTGATAAGAAAAACGAATATTTATTTATATTTGTAATGTATTTATTGAAAAAATGCTAATTTTTTTTTATCGTTTTAACATTGCAAGTCTAATTAATATTCCAATATCTAATAAATGATAAATTTGGAGGAAAAGTTCTTATAAAGAAGAATTGAAAGGGCAATAAGATTACACATACATACGAAACTCCCACAATGGATTGATTGTGAGGGTGTATATAATATAATATTTTTATGAAGTGTAAAACAAAAACAGGAAACTTCAATTTGTTTAATTTCATTTCTAATTATTTGATTATTGAGTTAATTATTTAATTAGTATATGCCAACTTACCAAAATAAAATTCTCATTGAATTAGCCATTAGAAGTGCTAAACAAACAAGAAGTGAAAAGCCTTCAGCATCTTGAGTTTTTTTTATTTGATAATATTGTGGAATATATGGAATAATACCACCTAACACCATTGCACATGCAGCAGCTCCACCAAAAACATCACCGACTGTAAGCCCCAACTCATCATTTATTATCCAATCCATTTTTACTTTTAATTTTTATTTACTTTAAATATAATTTGGTTATTAACAAAGAGATTTGCCTAAAACTTTGACAAAAACAAAATTGGTCTGTCTACTAAGATTTTTTTATTCTTTTGTCAATTAAATTATATTATTAAATCTGACGTTTTCAAAAGTTGCAAAACAAGATAAAATTATATTTTTTTTTTAAATTTAAGACATTAAAAAAATTAAACTAGATAAAAATCACCAAAAATTATATTCACTATATATATCTTTAAAATTAACGTTATCTACATAATTTAAATATATACTATTAGATATGTTCCATTTCTTCACTGTTTTTAATTTAATTTGACATTTTATGTCGTGAGAACTTTTTATAAACCTCTTCGCTTCGTACCGATTGGTTACGAATGCTGATTGTTGAGAAATATGACAGATAGTTGGTTTTGTGAATTGGCCAAATAATTATGTAATGTCCGAAGCCAATTGTCGATAAAGTAGAGTAAATATTTGATTGAAGAAATTTAGTTTCTTGTAGTTGGTAGTTATCGGTTATGTCAAAATATCAGAAATTGAATGAAAGGTTAATTTCTTTTCTATAGAAATTTTATAGATCAATTCTTCAATTCTTTTAATAATATCATAGTTACATTAAGCCGAATTAAAGAAAGGTTTTTACCAACGGTGTTTGTGTTATTATTATATTTTTTGTATTGCATTTCAGATGTTACTTTTAGCATTACGTCCAATAAATTTAGTTAGAACAAAATTCACGTTACAACACATAAATTTAATTCGTTCCAATGTACGATATTACGCTAATGCACAAAAATCTGGTGCTGTTTCGACAGCAAATCAAACAACAGAGATATCACATGACGTAAAGCCGCTAGGTGAACGAGTTAAAGAAAATACAAAAACAGCAACATACATGGGAGTAATATTAATAGGAATTGGTGTAACTGGAATAATGACTTGGGGAATTTTCAGTGAATTATTTTCAGCTTCAAGTCCTAATACAATATATTCTGTAGCCTTAGATCGATGCATACAAGATACAAGGATACAAGATGCCCTGGGAGCACCGATCAAAGGTTATGGTGAGGAGTCACGACGACGAAGAAGAAATCATGTCGCACATACTAATTATATCAAAGATGGCGTTGAACATATGAGGATGCAGTTTTATATACAAGGAATTCGTAACAAAGCTACAGTTAACGTAGAAGTTAGAAAAGTAAGATTTAGGATTTTTCAATTTTTGAATAATATATTAACAGTTTTATTTTTACTTATATAGAATTCATCGGGAAAATTTGAGTATCGATATTTATTTATCCAATTAGATCATTATCCTCGAACAACCATCATTTTAGAAGATAACAGACTACAAGACCCCACACAAAGTCATCCATTAGGTTCTTTAGAGTTTAGTAAATAAAAAAATATAACCAAATCCAGCTAGATATTTTATTAAATTAATCTAAAATAGATAATATCAACTCGTTTTAATAAATCTTTTTCCATGGAATATTTTCCCATGCTCGTAGAAATCGTGTTCGGAACATGAATTCCTTTGACTTATTCATTAAAAAGAGAAAAATTAACAATAACGAACAATATTGCATCCAAACTAAATTACTTCTTTGCCAAAACGATGTACGATATCGTATCCCGATTTCTTCTATTTTTACATCAAATATGATTTTTGTTTTACTGTTATGAAAATGATTCCAATCATTTTCCTGATTTTCATAATCAATATAAATAACATTTTTTTGGAATTTCTTTTTTAAATTGTAAATATTATAATGCTCGATATGCGAATCGTTTTCGTTTGGATAGAAATTGTGATATAAACGGGCTTGTGCGGGGCTTAGGTAAGATGGACAGTTGTATGAAGATTTTTGATTTAATCGAAGAACTCCGTTGTATATTATATGACCTCGTTGAAAGTTACTGGGTGTTGGATTTCGATTAATAAATATTGCAGATGGGATACTGATGTTACATTGTGACTAAAAAACAAGAATTTATCAACATTTGTTAACAATTCGAAGAGTTGATTTTACCTTAACACTAGCATCAAGTAATAGAAACACGGACACATATTTTATTGTTTCATTATTAGAAATTTGAAAAACAAATGTAAATTTCATATTATCCAGAATTCCATCAAAATTGTAATCATCTTCGACAAAGTTTATTGAACTGCATACATTTAAATCTTCTGTGAGTTGATTATATTCATTAAAAGAACTACATGTAACAATTGCTCCACTATCCATTTCCGTCAAGAAAATATATTTGTATTGAAATTGAATTTTTGGTTTTTCATAAAAAGTTAAATCTTGATGCCATAAATTATGGTTTGTTGAGTAAATAATTATGAATGGAAAAATTATTGTAAATAATGAAAGTATTAATATTGTAAATGCAGGAAAAGAACAAATTGTATGTTTATATGTTATGTATACATTTTGTTTGTACAAATTTATTAGTTTCATTGTTTTTGAAATTTTAATTAAAGAAAATAGGTAAACTTCTTTTCCTAAAATGTAATACAAACTGTTTATTGCCATAGCAACCAATCCTTTGCACTTAGTGACATCTATTGAAAATAGTAATAAATGTTAGCCGGGCTTCCATGACATAAGGTGCTGCTCCAAGTGACTGGTAGTGAAAACTTTTATTATCAAAAGTATCTTTGAATACCTGCCTATTTTGATTAGAGAGTATTATATGTAACTTCCCTATTTCCTTGCAATTTAAAAATTTTATCCTGCAGGTGGCTTGCTTAACTCCAAAAATTGTGTAAGAATACGTTAAATTAAAATTATAGCAAATTCAAACTTATTTACCGCCATTTTAAATAAGTATTTAAAAGCTATTCTAAATGATTTAGCTTTCTTATTTTGACAGCAACAAAAAGCAAATTCGAAAATAAATTTATATAGAACGATTTATTTAATTTGATCAATTAAAGAGTTTACAAAACTTCTTTTTTTTCATTTTAAATTACTACATTATTTTATTAGGGATCGAAAAAGAAATTTTATTGCTTAAAACCATTTTGTAAACAAACATAAAAATATTTGACACTGTCAAATCGAATTAGATTTTTCTATGAAAAAAAAAATTTCAAATGTCACCTATTTAGGTTACTTATTCAAATAAGTAATAGCGTTTTCGTTTCTCGATTTAAGTTTTGACCTCAGAGCGGGCAAAACTTTTTCAGTTTTGCATCTTTTTCTTGTAGTGTTGCATTTATTTTTTCAGTTTTGCTCTTAAATTACTTGAGAATCGAACAGAAAAAAGTCACAGTTTTTAGATCTGTCAAACTTGGTTAACGAAATAAAGAAATTCAATTTTTTAATATATATTATTATTTTTACACTATTTAATTATTTTTATTTAAGAAAAATACATCTTTAAAAATATGTTTTTTCTTATTTTTTATAATATATTTATATATTTAACAAGGCAACATTCTTGCACCGTCTCTTGAGAAAAAGTCAAAAAATGCAATATAGTTGCCCTCAAAAAGTTTGAAACTTGCATCCAAATCGAGAAAAGAAAACGCAAATTTTTTCCGGTCAACATTTTTTTGAGAATCGAACAGAAAAAATGTGACCTGAAAAAAAAGTGCAAAATAAAGTCACATTTTTTTGTAGAATCGAAAACGCTATAAGTCTCCACAATGACAAATAAGTTTCAAATAAGTTTTGGTTTAGAATACAACCTTACAGGCTGATTCTGACATACCCTCACAGATGTAAAAATAGTCATAGCAAAGACTTTTCTCTTAGCTAAGACAAAAACCTCTTAAATGCGATTCTGTATGTAGTCACAACTGTGAGATGTCAAAAAAAAACCGTTTTTCATATTTTTTATTTGAATTCTTGTATGAAAAATTATATTAATAAAGGATAAAATATTAATTATAAATTATTTATGTAATTATTATAAAATTTATAATAATTATCTATAGTTTATTTTAGTTTGAATCAAAAATATAAAACAAAATATATATTGATGTGTTTTGATTTTAAATAAAATGGCGATTGAAAATTTCATATTTGCAATATCAAACTTTTACGTCTCATGTTGTTTTATGAAAATTTTGCAAATTGTATATAAACTTTAAAGAAAAACAATAATCCTTTTCTCACAAATTTATTGCAAAATAATTAATATATGGAATAATTTTATATTAATTGTATATAAATTATTATAAAATAAAATACATTTTTGATTATTGAAAATGGCGTTTGGTATTTTCACAAACAAAAATTATTGATACCTTAAAAACAGTTTTCCCCCTAATATATCATAATTATTATGTGGTTTTCGATTGGTAAAATCAGATTTGATCGAAAAAGATCTAGATTTCGGCTCCCAATCGAACATGAAATCAGCTGTTTTTACTATTTTTGTTGTATGTGTAAAAAAATGAAATTTGCGACATGTGCTTTGATAATAGTAAACTACTTTTTACACACTTCACGCACTTTACACACTTTTATTTAATTTAGAATTATTTATTTCATTTAATTTAATTTAATTTACAATTAATAAACTCATCTAAAATTTAAAATCTCATATTAAAGAATACAATTGACATATGTCAAATTTCATTTTAATTGGTATTAGTGAAGAGGAATTGATCTGAGGGGTAAATCTAGCTAAAATCTCAGATTTGAAAAACAGATCTCAGATCAAAAATAAATCAATTTTTTTTTCATCTGACGTACCAATGAAACACAAATTTGCTGTCAGATCAAAAATAGATCAATTTTTTTTTGATCTGACGTGCGAATCGAAAATCACATTAATAATAATTTATATTTTAATTTGTATTTAAATTATTTAAAAAGAAATGAAATATGACAAAAAGTTATGTTCAAAAGAAATATGACATTTTATAATACTTTTGTTTATAAAAATAGCCGTTTGAAAAATCTCCAAAATATATTTGTAGAGTTATTTATGAGGTTTTTTATGAGTCATGAGGTTTTTTATGACAACGTTCACAGAATCGCAATTAAGATATTCCTCTTAAAAAAATCGTAATAACAAAAATAACCATAGCTAAGACCTCTTTACTCAGAATCAGCCTGAGTTGTAGATTAGTAGTTCTGAGTTTAATTTTTGAAAATTAGAGGGCTCCCACACTGAATGAACAAGTGGTTAAAATATCCAAATGAATTATTTTGAGTAGAAAAGGGCATTTTTTTTACGCATTTGATATTCTAGGTGAGTTTATCATAAATTTCAATAGAAATTTGCGAGTTGTTTATAATTGGTTTCTGGTGGGAGACAAACGACTGGCATGGTGTCTGTGTTAGTGGCAAAGCATCGAAGTTGGATCTCGATAAATACCAGTTACGAATTGGAACATTCCTTTTATAACAAGCATGGTGTCTGTGTATTCGTTCGAGATTCACTTTCATGTATGAAAATTAAGGCTTACGAGTTGAACTCTAAGCACCATAATTCTATAGCACTGAAGATCTCAGGTGTTGATGAAACTATGTTTGTAATAGGATTATACAGATCCCCAAATTCTCCCCCAGGATGTCCCTTTTTCGATCAAATATCGGCTAATCTAGACAAGATTACCACGGACTACCCCAAAGCAAGACTGGTCATTCTTGGAGACTTTAATATTCATAATAAAGAATGGCTTAAGTATTCATCGCGCACTGACGACGTAGGAAGACAAGCCGAACTGATACTCGCAGATTATCACGGTTTGACGCAAATGATAGAGTGTTCCACTAGAATCTCAGACAATTTACATCATAACAATAATTTTCTGGATCTGTTTTTGACAAACGAACCAGATACTACGAAGACAAAAGTTGAACAACCCCTCGGAACATCGGATCATCTACTAATATTAGCAATAGTGCAATTTACATCACCGACACAAATTAAATCAAATCCTCGTCGCGTTTGGAACTATAAACGCGCCAACTGGGAGGGACTGAGAAACTTTTATGATGAAACACCTTGGAAAACTATTTGTTGTGTTGATCAAGATCCTAGCACATTGGCAATAAGAATGTCCGAAATCATAAAAGACGGAATGCGGCGGTTTATTCCAAATCGATTAATCACTCCTAAAACTGAGCCTTGGTTCACGCGGGATGTTGATGAGGCAGTGAGGAATAAACGCAAAGCATTTAAAACATATAACGCTAATAAAACACATGAAACCCATAGCGCCTATAAGAAAGCCAGAAATATTAGTAAATACAAAATAGATTTGGACAAAGAAGCGTTTATCCAGAAGAAAGCAAAGAAATTCGCCGAGCACCCATCTGGCTCACGTAGTTTATTTCAGGCAGTTAAATCAGTCCAGAGCAATTTTACTCGATCCTCTATTCCAACCTTAGTTCTGAATGACATTCCCGTGAGCGACTCGAAAGAGAAGGGGGATCTTTTGGGTCGTATATTCGCAGAAAACTCAAACATAGTTGAACCTCCCCATTCTCCTACACTCATTCCCCCAGTTGTAACGAAAATGAAACCAATTATTTTTCGATGCAATATTGTACGGAAAATGCTTCTTTCTATCAATATCAACAAATCTGCTGGCCCCGACGGTATTCCACCCCTCATTCTTAAAAATTTTGCTAGGCAACTAGCTCCAATTTTAACAAAAATTTTCTATTTATCTTATAAAACCGGAATATTTCCCGACTCTTGGAAGCTGGCCAGCGTTCAACCCATACCAAAGAAAGGCAGTAAGACAGATCCTAACAATTATAGACCAATTGCAATTCTGTCAGTTTTAGCTAAAATATTTGAAAAATATGTTAATTACAATTTAATAGATTATTTGGAAGTGTCGCGAATTATTGATGATAAACAGTATGGTTTTCGTAGAAGTCATGCAACAGGTGATCTGTTAGCCTACGTATCCCATCTCTGGAACAAATCGCTGGAAAACCATGGTGAAACATTCAGTATTTCACTTGACATTTCTAAAGCATTTGATAAAGTGTGGCATAAAAATCTCATAGCTAAATTAACATCTTATGGCATAGACCATCTTACTGTCTCATGGATTTATAGTTTTCTTACAGGTCGCCAATTTCATGTTAATTTAGATGGTATCACATCCAATATTTTCACAACCAATGCTGGGGTTCCCCTAGGTTCTGCACTCTCACCAACCTTGTTTCTTCTATACATTAATGACTTACTTATTTCCACAGTGCACCCAATCCATAGTTTTGCTGATGACAGCACATTGCATGCATCACATGCATCTCCTAAATTTCGATCTCATTCTGCAGTTACCACTGATAGAGAGCTGCTAATTGATTCTATCAACAAAGATCTGAAGCGTATAATGGAATGGGGCGATCGTAATCTTGTTTTATTTAATCCAACTAGAGCATTCAGTTATTCGACATTTTGAGTTATCCGAATATCGAATAAGTTTTTCTTTAAATATCCGAATATTCGGTTAGTATTTGAATAGTAAAAGAAGTACTAAGAACTATGAATAAAATCAAACAGATTTAACTTATGCATTTTATTTATTTATTTTCTTGAAATATGCATTTAAAAGAGAGAAGTGCGTTTAGATGTTTAAGTTTTAGGCTACTTCTTATTTCAGATATCCCGCCGTAGAGAAACTTCTTTCAGTTTTTGTTAAAGTGGGGCTGATAATCAATAGAGCATTATTTTTTTACCTTTGTTTTGACACACTTGACAACCTTTTTTTTGACAAACTTATAATGTCATAATTCTAAATAATAATAATAAAATTTCAGGTCATACAGATTATTAATTTTATTTGTTTCCAAAAAATTGGGTAAAAAAATAAATAAAAATCTTTCTTTTGACACACTTGACAACATTTTTTTGACAAACTTATAATGCAACAATCTAGTTTTTGGTATCACATACCAATCCCGACCATCAAGACTTCTTCAAATTCAATGTTTATATCCGGAGTCACTTAAGATGAACGTTTTTTAAGCCAAAAATATGCAAATTTCCTTGTTTTGACACACTTGACGATTTTTTTGACACACTTCCGGTACAGTTATCAAACACATCGTCCTTTCAGCTCTTCCCATTGAGTAAATTTATTTTTAAAATCAAAAATTTTGGAAATCCGTTCAGCAGTTTTCTAGATTTCGTCGCTTGTGAGGGCCGGCCGGCAAGTTGTAACACATTTCGATTCGCCTGGCAGATATTTGTGCACCTCCAAATCGCCTGTCAATTTGTTTTTGTACTCTACAATAAGTGAGCTAAATCATATAAAAATTTCAAGCTTACAGGACCAAGTTTTTTTTTTCATTTTTTTACACTTTTAAACATATAGGGGATGATGACGTGCACGGCTGGTGCCTGCCAGGTTGTGGTTTCCGTGTCCGATTCCGATTTCCAAATCGGAGACAAACGACTATATATAATAAGCGGATACGGAAAAACAAAAAAAAAATTATATATGTATATACATATATATAACGATATGAGGTGTAACGGAATTTAGCGGTACTACACCAAACAACTTTTCTGTGTATGTTAAAAAATAATCTCTTGGACCTTTTTGCGAACTGGCCATATCCGGATACCATTTAAGCGGCTAAAGCCTTAAAAGTGGAATAACCTAAGGCGTTATAACAGCCGTTTGGGCGTTAGCCGTAAGGCGTTATAACAGTCATCATAAAGTGTAAATAAAATTTATAAATATTGAATATTTGATTTATTTGTATCATTTTTCAAAATGAGAAGCTCAGCGCAAAGGCTCCTGAAAAATCAGCTGTTTTAAAAATTTACTAAACTTTGTTGTCCTAGATCCAGATGAAATTGACCACAACCATCTAGGCTCACACTTATCCAAGTCTAGGGGTTGAGACCCTAGGCCTGTTGAAACGAATACAAACGCAAACTTCCATGCTTTTATCATTTTTGAGTTTATGTTGTTTAAACTTATACTATCTTTTAGATACACTTTTCATTTATAAACTCAGAGATTTTCAGTCTTCTAACCCAAGAGGTTCCATTGTAATTAGCGTTATACTAACCCAACGCACAGCACTCTCACGCCATACAGTTACATACTATAAGAAATCCCAAATATTAAATAAATTTTCTTTTGTTTCAGTTTCATTTATTTGAGTTTTTATGTTTTTTCGCAAGAATTTAAATAAAAACAAAAACAAAGGTGAGTCATTATTCTTTTGAATTAAGGAATATTTTCTTTGGAAATTTGGAAATGTTTTAGTTGCAATAAAAATATATATATTGATAACACTTACACATTTACAAAAGTTTTCCTAAATTGATAGTATTTGTATTTTTTGAGGTGTAAAAGTAGTTTGATAATTTATGATTATAAATTATGTGGTATTGTAGGTGTAGTGTAGTGTTAGGCGTAGTGTGGTGTTGTAGGCGTAGTTAGAACGTTAATACAACCAAATTAAACATAACTGTTTCGAAATTGCATTGATAAAGTAGTTTACTCTCTCTCTCTCTCTGGCGTTTACATCCCATGAAGGGATTTTGCCGTCTGTGCCACCAGCTTCCAATCATCTCGTTCCATGACCAGTTGACCCCAGTTTCGACATCCTATATCACGAAGGTCTTGGATGATGTCATCGCGCCAGCGTTGTCTAGGTCTTCCTCTTCGACGAACACCAGCTGGTTGTTGTTGGGACGCTTTTTTTATCATTCTTTCCAATGGAGCCCTTTCTACATGACCAAACCATCTAATCCGGTTGGATTTAATGAATCCGATTACATCGCAGCCTCCAAGAAGCTGTCTGATTTCATGATTCATTCGAATTCTATACTGATTTTCAGCAACTTTACATGGACCATAAATTGTTCGTATGACTTTCCTCTCGAATTTTTTTTTTTTTTTTTTTATTCAAAGTTAGGCATGTTTAGTGTTAATTATAATAAATTATAAATTAACGTCTCTGAATATCCGAAGATACCATGCCAACTAGGGATAAGAATGGAATGCAAATTAAGATTCTCTGAGAAATTTATGAACGTTAACTTTAAAGCCTTGAGGATTATATTCATCAGGGAAAACCCAGGAAGGTAAGGCATTCCAAAGATGAGAGACTCTGTTGAAAAAGTCACGTTGGAAGGCTACAGTTCTACACCTAATTATTTGAACTGTAAAGGGATGCGCTGCTACGTTTGCTCTGGTGTGACGCGAAAGGTTTGCTGATTTAGGTAAAATCGATTTGATCTCTTCAGAAGCTCGTTCATCCATAATATATTTATAAAATATAGTCAAATCAGCAACATTTCTTCTGTGCTGCAATGAATCAAGACCGTTAGTAAGACTTGGGTTACCAATGAGTTTAATAGCTCTACGCTGCACAGAATCAAGGCAGTTGAGACTACTCAAGTAAGCTCCACCCCATATGTGAGAACAGTATTCCATGCAGGGACGTATAAAAGATTTATAAACTAAAAGAAGTTGTTCGCTATCGAAAAACTTACGACATCGCCCCAAAAATCCTAACTTTTGAACAGCATTCTTAGCCAGATTAAAAATATGAGAATTCCACTTCATATTATTTTCAATCTCAACTCCTAGAAGTCTGACAGACTCATTCTCTAAAAGATTTTTGGGGCCAAACGTTAATGGAAAAGGATTGGGTGTCGTTATCCTAGAAAAATGACAAACCTGTGTTTTGCTTGTATTGAATTCAACACTGTTAGCAATACCCCAATCCATAATTGTTTTAAGATCAGTGTTAAGGGAATCTATCAATTTTGACCTACACTCACTAAGCGCTAAGGGTGTATATAATTTAGGTGCTTCATGAGACGCATGAAGCGTGCTATCATCAGCAAAACTATGTATAGGATGAACCGTTGAGTCCAACAAATCATTAATATAGATAAGAAAAAGAGTTGGTGACAAAGCGGAACCCTGAGGAACTCCTGCATTAGTTGAAAAAGTATTCGATGATACACCGTCAACATTGACCCGAAATTTTCGATCAGATATAAAGCTCTGTGTCCAAGATATAAGCTGCTCGTCTAAACCATAGGATCTCAATTTGCATATAAGATTGTTATGCCAAACTTTGTCAAATGCCTTGGAAATATCAAGAGCAACACCGAATGTTTCTCCAAAGTTTTCAAGCGACTTGTTCCAGATATGAGTGACAAAAGACAGCAAATCTCCCGTCGCTCTTCCTTTTCGAAATCCATATTGTCTCTCATTAATTAATTTGGAAGACTCTAAGAAGTTCATTAAATTAAAATTTACATATTTCTCAAAAATTTTGGCAACTACCGATAAAATTGAAATGGGTCTGTAATTCGTAGGATCAGTCTTGCTGCCCTTTTTTGAAACTGGCTGCACACTAGCCATTTTCCAAATTTCAGGAAAAATTAGAATTCTACAATCGGAGGAAGTCAGTGTCCTGCTTTCACTTCCAAATGTGAGCACCAGGTCGGATTAATGCTTTGTAAAGTGTGAGTTTGCACGACTGCGAAAGATGTTTGGATCGCTAAAGTTTTGAGTATGCGTAGAAAACTCTGTATGCGGCTGAGACACGGACTTTAATATCTGCCTGCATGTCATTTGACGATGTTATTACAGACCCGAGGTATTTGAAGTTTTCTACACGTTCCACTTCATAGTCGCCAGTATTCAGATTGCCGGGAGGTATATTCCTGGATGTTGTTAAAAGTTTAGTCTTGCCGGTGTTAATGCATAATCCAAGTCGTTTAGCATTTCTTTCAAGCTGAGAGAGACTATCCTTGATATCGCTTGTTTTACGTCCGAGAAGCACAATATCATCTGCATAGCCAAGAACTTGACTAGATTTGTTATATATGCAGTTTTGTGTCTCAATTCGGCTTTTTCTTATCGCGTACTCCAGCGCCAAATTAAATAGTATGGGCGCGAGTGCATCACCTTGTCGAACACCTGATGTTATATCGAAAGAATCAGAAACAGACCCTTCGATTACTATTCTACAATTTGATCCCGATGTTGTGAGCTTGCACAGTTTCTCTGGGATACCAAGGCATATGAGTGCGGACCAGAGGTTGTCGTGGATGATACTATCATATGCTTGCCTGAAATCAACGTAGAGCTGGTGAATGCTGATGTTGTACTCCCAACATTTTTCCAGAATCATCCTTAATGTAAAACATTGATCTGTGGTTGAGCGGTTGGGACGAAAACCACACTGATAGTCACCGATGATAGATTCGGCGAACGGGATGAGTCGAGCAAGTACAACATTAGCTAGTATTTTATATGCAGTGTTCAACAGTGCGATGCCACAATAATTTTCACACTTTAGACGGTCACCTTTCTTATGTAGCGGAACAATGAGAGCTGTTTTCCATTCAGCAGGTAGTTCTTCTTGGTCCCAGATTGCAAGAATCAGATCGTATATACGTTAGACCAGAGCTGCTCCTCCATTTTTCAGAAGTTCTGCGGGAATTCCATCGAAGCCTGGTGATTTGCCATTTTTCAGTTTTTTAATGGCAGCTTCCACTTCTTCTATTGCTGGGTAAGGGACAAAAATCTCCTCAGTTGATGGAGCAATTGCTCGAATAGGATGAACTTCGTTCGTCCTATTGAGTAGGTTCTGAAAGTGGGATCGCCACACTGCCAGCACGTCACGTTCACTTGTTGTAAGTTCATTATTTTCATTTTTGATGGCTGTAGATCTTGGGTGGAAATCTTTTGTCAGATTCCGTGCATTGGCAAAGCACTCTTTTGAATTTCCGTTGGCCGCATGTTGGTTGATGTTTTTTTTCGCGTTTTTTTTTACGTAGAAGTTTTGCTGAGGCTTTCCTGGCGCATAGATAATCAGCTTGGGAGCTTCGGGTGTTCCTTGTTAACCATTTTTCTCGCAGTTTTTGTTTATTTTCAACGGATTGGCGGCACTCGTCGTCAAACCATTCGTTGTGTGATTTCGGTTGTCGTTTTATGATTGTAGTTTGTGCTGCGGCTATAATGGTTGATTGAAGCGTTTGCCATTCTTCTTGTATGTTTAATGGCATCTCAGAAGAGATGTCATGCTCTTCTATGTTTTGTGTTATTATTTCCTGATATCTATTCAGCGTTTCCGGATGTTTAAATGCTTCGACATTCCAGCGCACGGTCTTTTTTGCTTGTCTATTAAATGTAGATGACAACTTGCACTTGTACTTAAAGATGACAAGCATATGATCGGTGTCCATATCAGCACCTCTGTATGATCGAACGTCAGTTATACTTGTAGAGTGTCTCTTAGAGATCATGACGTGATCGATTTGATTTTCCGTTCTTCCGTCATTTGATTTCCACGTTGCCTTGTGAATTCTCTTGTGAGGGAAGAAAGTGCTGGAAATTACTAGATCATACATCATAGCCAGCTCGGCTGCGCGAAAACCGTTATTGTTGCTGGTATGATGCAAGCTGTTAGGGCCGATATGTGTTTTAAGTTCTGCAATCCTACCGATTTGAGCATTAAAGTCACCTACCACGATTTTTATATCATGCCGCGGGATGTTATTGATGACTTCCTCGAGTTCTAGGAAGAAAAGGTCATTAATATCATCTGCTTTATCCTCAGTAGGTGCATGAACATTGACGATCGTTACATTGAATTTTTTCGAGCGGGTTCTCAGTGTGCATAACCGCATATTAATTGGGCAGAAGTCGATAACATGCTGATTCACGCGACGGTGTATAAGAAAGCCAACTCCAAATTCTCCTCCGTTTTGATGACCGCAATAATACAGAGTGTATCCTTTCGCTGTTTCATGGATTCCTTTGCCTGGCTATCTTAGTTCTTGTAATGCCACTATATCCAGTGTGTAGCTCTCGACTTGTTGGGTGAGTTTTAGGAGATCTCCTGGTCTTCTAAGGCTAAGCACGTTCCAGGTTCCTATTTTTAAATCGTAGTCCGGGTACAGTTTCCGAGGTCGTTCCAATAATGAATCCGAGATATTCCGAGGCCTGTGTACAGAATTCATGACAGTAATTTTTTTACGGAAATGGGGTGTTAGCCCTTCGCCCAACCCAAATTTTCGTGAATGGGTTCAAAGTAGTTTCCGTTAATGTATTTAGTTTGATTTGATAAACTTTTTGGATTATTCTGTTTCTACTTAAATTTTTTATTTAAACTAATCTGACACATTCAATTCTAGTTGTACATAAAACTGTCGGATCCCGAAATCTACCTATTTCTAGCGGATATACCTGTCTCTTGAACTTTTTTTCTTTTTATTGAATTTGATTTTTTGCGGTTTATAAATTTAATGGTATTCTCAGTTAGTAACAGTGTGTAAGTGTGGTAAAGCAAGTAAAGATTTTGTTGAATTTATAAGCAAAATAAAAAAAATTGTTTTCGATTATATTTGATTTGTATGTTTTTCTTTATACTTTTTAATAAAGAAAACGCATTACTATTTAATCAATTTGAAAATTTTTGAAAACAAATAAATTCAAATTGAATAATTTTGAGAGATAAACTATTCGCGTTATTTCTTGTAATTCCGTCCTTAGCCTTGTCACTTCTTATTTGAACTAAAGCGTCAAAAATATTACCTAGACTACACATTAAGGGTTTTAAAGCTTCTATGCGGCTTTCCCATCTTGTCGTACAGAGTGGCTTGAGAGTTAATGTTTTCACATCAAAATGTCCCATATTGAAACAGAACTAGAAAAAAAAACATACAAACATTGGACAGTATCAAAAAAATTTACAGCTTGAAGTGAACATTAAACTGAATCCAGAAGGACTAGGTTAGCTGAATGTGATGCGCATGGCACAAAAAATGCTCGGGGTTCTATTTGTTTAATTTGAGCTTGCATTCCAATGTTTTTTCCCTTCATATTTGAGCCATTATCATAGCCTTGCCCCCTGCAATCACCAATTGAAAATTTTAGAGAAGTTAGTCGGTCTAAAACTAAATTCGTTAAGCCCTTACCCGTCGTATCTGTAGCTTTTAAAAAACCCATAAAAAGCTCCTTAATTTCATGTTTGTTTTGATTTCTATGAACAACTCTAACAATAAGTGATAATTGTTCATTGCGGCTCTGATCTGGAGTACAATCAACAATTATCGAAAAATATTTTGCACCTTTTATCATATCATCGATTTTATTTTGAATGACTTTAGACACAATTGAAATTAGTTCATTCTGATGCTTTTATACAAATATTTGTTTTGCGTCTCATTATTAGTTATCCGTCGTAAGTGTTCTGAAAGAACATTGTCAAATTCAGCAATTGCTTCTACTAATTTGAGAAAATTACCATTATTTTTGTCGTATAACCTGTCTGACCCACCCCTGAATGCCAAAGATTGCATTGAAAGAAATTTTACAAAAAAAGTTTAAGAATTTTTACACAGTGAAAAAAATATTTTTGGTAATAAATTTTGGTAATTAAAATATTTATTTTATTAGTTTAAATTTATTTTTATTAACTGGGTTTTGGCGCCCTCCGATTTTAGCGCCCCGTCAAACTGTTCGTACTGTTCCATGGAAGCGCCGGCCCTGACAACAGCGGTATAATTACCACTGCAAACGATTTGTTTAAGGTCGATTATCATGTCCGTGTCCCAGTGTAATCGTGTTGACCCCCCTTCCCCCTTGAGGTTTTTATGTATATGTAAATCATTCCACACTGATAACCGGTTCGTATAACAAGATATTGTTGTTAATTAGTTGGTAGTTTCTTTTGAAGCCACATATATTTCACAGCCAGATTAAAAAATAAAAGTTAGATACCCTCATCTTGTCTTAGGCGGGAGTTGACTTTAAGAAACTTTGATATTTCGTTGTTTACTCGTACACAGTATTAAGAGTACTGTATTATCGTTTTGCATAGTGATATCAGTTTACCAGGGATACTCATTGACTCTAAACCAGCCTATGGAGTTTCCAATTCGAGAGAGTTACAAGCCTGTTTGAAGTCTAGGAAAAGTTCCTGACCGTTTGTTGAACTCTCAAAATTTTTCCATAATCATCCTTATATAAAGGTGCATTGGTGGTATGGATGTTACAAAAAAGTTGTTCAACAAAAGGGGTGTTTTTTTCCACCATGATAAATCATTTTGAATGTTATATTGTCGATACCAGGTGCTTCATTTCGTTTTAGTCCAGGCAGTGCCTCATCGAGTTACACTTTGTGAGTTCGTTTCAGCTAAGCTTCGATCAGAAACAAACAGTTCGAAAAAGCGTTATTTTTGGTTTTGTTACACAAATTACTATTCATTTGAATTTAATCAATTTCCCAGTTGGTTTAAAAACGTACAAAAAATAATATGTCTTCCATCAGATGTATATTTACGCCAACACCTTTTAAACTTTGTTATATATTTTCAAACCGTGATAAAATTTTCAATTATAAATTTGCTATAAGTTCCATATATAACTAAATTAAAATTTTGTAAAACTTTTTAATTCTCCCAGAAACGGTATTTCTGTTAATTGTAGACTCAATTATTTTTTATTTTTGAAAGTTAAATCAATTTACTCTCTAATAAAAGCTTATTTTTGAATAAAATATACCGTCAATATACAATTTATTAAATATCAAATATAATTATTTTTAACCTTATGATTAAGTTTATATTGCTACGTGATTTGTTTTTATTTCTATTTCCATCGTCCATTAGCATCGACCATTTATTAAATTAAAATTAATAATATTGTGTCCAAAATCAAAATACTTTTTTTGTTGATAAAGATTTCAATCAAATTTCGTTATGGTTCATAAATTTTTGTTAATTAGAAAATTTTTCCATGATAATGACACACTTTTCTTATTTTTAATTATTTTTTTCTGAAAAATAATGGACAAAACAACAAATTAAGAGGATTAGAAAAAACTAATTAAATTTCCGCGGACGCGTTAAAAAAAATTAAAAAACAAGCAATCTAAAAAATTAAATGTTTATATTACGAAAATAAAAATCCATTTCAAGTGTAATTTATTTTTTTTTCGGTAACTGACTAACCGACTACGTACCAAATGGTGATTAAAAAAGTATACAAGATGATGTTAAAATAACAATTACCAATTAATGCACCAGAAAATTTAATCAATTTAGAGAAAGAAGTAAGACAAAAAGTAGAAAATTGTAAGAAAATGAAAGGAAAAAAGTGACTGGGGGAGGTTTTTTGATAGGTTTAAATTATTATGAAACGACACTTTTAAATATTTAGGTAAATATAGACATTGTTCATCTTGATATTAAATATTGTGCCTAAATCTGAAATTTTTTTTATAATTGGGGCTTATAGTCCCTGGGCCTTCACCTACATAATTTTCTGATTACCACATATTTTATACTTCGTGATGCGCCTGTCCTTGACGAGCCTGAAAACATTTGTTCTACGATTTTTCTCAAATCGGCCGTGGAGGTTGGAAATTTGTTTTAAAATACGAGGGTAAGCTTGTCCGACCAAAATGTGTTTGCTATTGTCAAGTCCGACAACTGACATTTTGGATGTTTGGGTTGCCGGACTAGACAATAGCAGACAAATTTTTGTCGGACAAGGTTACCCTTGTGTTCTAAATCAAATTTCCAACCCTCATAGTTAAAAAAAACAAAAATTTAGAAGATCCCGGGCAATCGGCATTTTTCGGAGCTTGCCGAAAGCAAAAGCGGCCGATTTGAAAAAAATCGCAGAACAAATGTTTTCGGGCTCGTCAAGGATAGGCGCCTCACGGAGTATAAAATATGTGGTAATCAGAAAATTATATAGGTGAAGGCCCAGGGACTATTATAGTGGATAATGGAGAGAAACGAATTTTTGTATAGACGATCACATATTAATTTATGTCCACCATAATAACTATTTCTGTATTAAGGGCGTAAAATATGTCTTTTCCGCTTGGGAGTGAAATTTCCGCTTGAGAGCGAAGCAACAATCACACGAAAGCAAAAAAGATACTTTAGGCCCGAATTGCATACAAGATTTTTTGTGCGAGTAAGATTTTGTATTATTTTCATAAATAAAAATACATATACATAAATACACACAAAATATAGTAAAATATATTTTTAGAAAATTATTTTATCCAAGTAGTTTTTCGAAATAATAGTAATAATAATAATTTTGGGCATTGTTATACCAATTTTAGGCATTGTTAAATTTTAGGCATTATTATTTCAATGGAAAAAAGGCCGGCCTTACGCACACTTTTTGAATTGTAAAAGTGCATTTTGTGGTTTACTCGTACAGAAAACTAATTTTTTTACCATTTGTTGGATCAAAGTATTTATTAAAATTTTTTACCTTAAATTTTCAAAATTTTACATATCACATTACATATACAAAGTCTCCCAAAAAACACTTTCAAGCGGATATCTGACACATTTTGATATATATTTGGGTTGAACCTTAAGTTCATTTTCGTTTTTTGTAATACAATTTTTTTGTGGAATTGTTTTTTTAAGACGAAAAAAAGGAATTTTATGAGTGAATATTATTTTTATTTTTTTATTTACTAGTTTAAATTTGTTTAATATAAATGTTGTGTAGTAGGAATTACCCTTTATGTGTCACAAAAACACATAAAAACGTTTTAAGATCAATATTCCACAACAACATGCGTTCTAAGGTGTTGATAAACGAATTTTTTATGAAGTTTTTTTAAACAATGAAAAACTAAACTAAATATCATAGGTGAATATTTCATAAGAAAATAAAGGAAATTCAAACAAAATAAATGGGTAAAAAACAAATTTTTTAAAAAGGTTTGCACAAACAAAACTAGAATTAGGTTGCTAATAATCCAGTTAATGGCGTAATAATCCAGTCATTGATTATGCGACGCACTGTCTTCATCGGTAATTTAAGTCCAGATAAAGAGTTATATCGTTTCTTTGAGCAAACAATAGAGTGCCATCATCAAGGAATTTACCATAACTATAAGATTATAACAAAAATAAAAAAATTCACAAATCAACAAAAACTGATCCGTCAATGAATTGACAAAAATTTGATTAAAAATTTTATGAACAAATAATTTTTGTCATTTTATTTTGAGTTGTAGTTTTTCCTTTTTTGTTTAAATACTTTACAATTAGTATAAAAAATATTCGATGTTTGCATCCACTCCAGAACGTCAAAACCTTAGACAAATGGGAGGCGTTTTAAATACATTATACGATTAGAGAACAATCTAATATCTAAACCACTGTTGATTTAGTTATCAAAATTTAAATTTAGAAATATCGTGTAAAAATGAATATTAACAATTTTATATAGTAAACATTTAAAATATGCTGTTTTTAAGATATTCGCATTCGAACGATTTTCTGTTTTTCTTAAAAACAGTTCATACAAACAAATGTTATGTTTTAACAAATAGGGTGATCCATATTATTTCGTTTATTTTTTTGTGTTAATCCGGGATTTTTACATAAAATAATAATTTACGAAAAAATTATGTACCGTAATGCTATCAGATCAGGAAAATCCCGTTTTCAAAATCTTTTATTTAAAAAAAAATTATCTTACATTATCGTTCGAGAGTTTGTAATGGTGACTGAGTCTATTGGAAAACCAATAGAACCGAAATGGCAGGCCGCGCACCTAGTGAGATTTAAGAACCGTAAGCCAACTTCAGCCTGTGGGAACGAGGGATTATACCTGTCGCCCAGTACAAATTACCTGAATTGTACGCGTGTTTCGTTTATCAAACAGATCGGAAATCAACAGAAAGCGTGAAAAAAGGAGACTCTGGCGTCCCTACAGGTCGAAAAAGCCACGACCGTCACGAACACCCCATTAACCTTATGCATTCAACACAGACAGCATAAAAACGCCGCTTACAATAGGTAAACTCATCCCGGTTACATAATTCATTCAAAAAAAGCAATAAAAATATAAGTAGAGTTAAGCATATGTGAACTCACCCCATCCCCATTATGTATTCAACACAGAAAGTATAAAAAAAACCATTTACATTAGGTAAACTCACCCCGTTTATATAATTCATTCAAAAATCGCCGACTGGGGTGACCAAAACCTTGTCAATTTCAACTCCACCAAAACACAGCTGTTGATTGTTTCCAGATTAAAGACCGAGTTCCCCAAAGATATTTTATTTAGTATGTGTGATGAACCAATAGGTGAATGTAAAAACATTCGTTTATTGGGTGTCACAGTTTCAAATGACCTACTCTGGAACGATCATGTAATGGCGATGGCAAAAAACGCGTCTAAAAAACTCGGCCTCCTAAATAGATGCAAAAAATTTTTCACTCCATACCAATTGCTCCATGTTTATAAGTCCTATATTCGTCCCTGTATGGAGTACTGCTGTCAAGTTTGGGGTGCTGCCTCTGTTTCCATCTTGGCCCTCTTGGACTCTGTTCAAAAGCGAGCTATACGAATTGTAGGTGATCGAACTTTGACATCAAAACTTGATTCCCTACAACATCGTCGCACTATTGCTGACCTCGTTGTTTTTTACAAATATCGTCATCAGCAGTGCTCAGATGAAATCAGCGGCATCATGCCTCAAACTTATTCTTACCCCCGTTCCACTCGGCAATCGGCTGCCGCAACCAGTGAAACGGTAAAGATCCCGCGCTGTCATACTGGCAGATCGCAGAGAGACTTCTTTGTCCGAACTGCGTACAAATGGAATAGTTTGCCGGAACACTTAGTCTCAGGTGGCTTCAACCCACAGATGTTTAAAAAAAGCGTTAATCTACACCTCAGAACGCCAGTTGTTGTGGGACCCAGGTCTAGACCTAGGTCTTAAAAGGTATTTATGTGTTGTTGTGACACATATTCTAAACCCTATTACACAACACATTTTATTAAAAAAAAAAAAAAAAAAATAGAAATATAAGTAGAGATAAGTATAGGTAAACTCACCCCATGCTAGTAGTAGATCCCACTCCTTAGTCCAATTATTCAATAATTTTTAATTTAGTTTTATAACATTAATGAATCATGCTGCATCCTGATCCCGCTCCTTAGTAAACGTTGAAGGATTATAGCGGTTGAATCAATTGTATGTAGATGAACGTTGATTAAATTTACGAAATGTATGTAGGTAATTGACGAATCGAGCAACGGTAATCAAATGCTGAATAATTCTACATAAATATGTATGGCGGTGAAAGCAGGCGATCGTGGTTGAATGTTGAACAGATGCAGGAAATATATAACGGTAGAGTCAAGCGTATGTTGTTGAGTATCGAATAACTAAACGCAACAACGTTTAATAATTAATTATAATTTCTATCTATTTTCGCCGACTTTATTTGTAGAACTATGAGCTCGTCAACGATGGAATGTGATACGACCTGACAAACAGATTGTAACACTCGACACAAACACTATCAACAATAATTTTGTTTTTTTGGTATATCAATGAAATTGAACTATTCACATTGCATAATAACAATTAATTTGAAATATATATATATATAAATACTACTTTTTGTAGTATTTATATATATTTTAAGGGAAAATTAACAAATTTAAGTACTTGAGAAAGCCAACTTGGACGGAATAATAATTAAAATGCAATATTTAAAAATATACCTTTTACTGTTTATTTTTAATTTTTTATTTTATTAATAATAATATAAACTTCCTTATAGTAACACTTTGAATAATATGGAAAACCATAATAACACATATAGGAATAATAATAATTTTATACATACACTAAAAATATCTGCTATTTAATGTAAACTAATAAGAAACAAGTGATGACATTTTCTAACATTTAAGCCTCGTTGACACTAAGATTGTTTACAAGCTGCTAGTTGACGAGTTTAAAAGCTGGCGAGTAGATTGTAAAGTAGCCAACCAATCAACTTTTTCGGTAGATCTGCTAGTTAGAATGTAAACATGATTACAGTAGGCGAGTTTACAAGCTGCTAGTAAACTCGCTGGATATTAGATTGTAAACTATCTTAGTGTCAACGAGGCTTTATCGAAAATCTTTTCACTCACCAATATTTAATTCTAATCACACATATTTCATGACAGAAGTCAAATGGTAAATTGAGCGAAAATGTATAGACTGATTCTCGTATTTATAGTTGATGAAAGCATATAACCCGATTTCGCCGATCGAAGTGCGTTCGGATTATATGCCTTCATCCATGGAATAAGATGATATGGAAGTATAACGAAAATTTGCCATCTCCTTCTTACTCATTGAATTTAATATATTTCAGAAAAAAAATTGATGAAGTATCAAATTTTGTGTTTTCTCTTTTTAAATTTTACAAGCTGTCATTATAAATTTTGACAGCTTATGTTTATAAGTTTTAGTTTATGTGTTTAAATAAAATTTAAAATAAATTATCTTAATTTGTGACATATTAAATAAATAAAGTAATTAATACAGTTCAAAAATATATACAGTAATTCATACAGTTATTAAAAACATAAAAAAAACTTGTATAAAAGTAGTATTTCGACTGTTAAAATGAAAAGTGAAAAAACAAGCCGAACAAAAAAAATGCATTATTTTCCAATGCAAATCGGCATTTTCTCAAACGAAAAACTATTCTTTGCATAGGTAAGTTAATTAATAATAAATTCAATAAATTACAATTAAAAATATATAACATATAATATATAATTTAACAAATATGTGTTTACATATTTTTTTATTAAATGGCAGCTTATTTATACAAGGTCCGTTTTTTTTTCTAGATATTTAAAAATTCGGGCCATATTACTTTACTCTTAATATTAAATTATATTTATTTTGTTTGAGTTTATTTTAAACTGACTTTATTACTAAAATGTGCTTAAATAAATATAGGCTAGGAAATGAAGCATTTTGGCTCGCAATTTTTTCGTCCAGCATGGATATACTTGAAATTTTCACAGAAGGTAGGAAATAGCCCAAGGATTATTTTCTGTACCATGCCGCTGTACGCTAAAACCTTGGGGGTGGTTGCTACCCCATCTCGGGGGTGGAAATTTTTCATTACATTTTAGCCATGGAAATCGATGGAAAAAAAGAAAAAATGTTCCAAATGTTTTCTTCGTAAAACTATTATTTTTCGAGTTATTAGCGGTTGAAAGTAACATTTTTTCGTGAAAAAATCGAATTTTATAGAAGGTTTTTTGAGAATAACTCGAAAAATATGCATTAATCAAAAAAACTGATGGTATCAAAATTGTAGCTTTTAAAAAAACAAACAAAATATTTCTTTTATAATTTTTCTACGACCAATACAAACCGAGATACGGCATGTTAAAGGTTAGCTTTTTTCGTCAAATGCATAATTTGAAATATTCAAAGCCAAATAACGGGAAAACTTTGCATTTTTCGAGGAAAAATTCTTACAGAATCTTTTTTCAAGTATACAATTAGACATTTCAAACAACAAAAAAAGTTTCTAGCATAAAAATTGAGCGATTTATGATCAAAATAAGGTCGGTACCTACTTTTTTCTACGAAAAAATCAGTGAAACCAACCCCCTAACTACCCTCGTAATTAAAATTGATCTTGACCCTTCTGTAATTCTTTTTATATATGTATTATCAATACATCCAAGAAGTTTAACCTATTTAAAATGCCTAATTTTAGAAAAATTGTAAATTGATTTTTTGCAATTTCGTATTTTTCACCCTTTTCTTCAAAATACCTCCGAAAATACTGGAGATACGAAAAAAATGATGAGGTACTAAATTGTAGCTTTTTAATAACTAAAATTTTCTTGTGCATAAATTTTCTTTACAGTGAATATTTAGCGAGGCATAGCTGTTTAAAACCTCTATTTACGGTTAAGTATATAATTTACATAAATGTAAAAATATATATATTATAAAAATTGGTCTCCAAGTTGGTTATTATAGTTTTAAATATAAATTCTTTCATTGATTATTGAAATTGATATTTATATCGGAAACACGTCTGAAATTTATATTTTTAATAAAAGTTGTTAGAAAAATAATATTACTTTTAATTATTAAGTTTAATAATTGATTTACTCTGTTTACGAGCAAACACCCCCTTATTCGAGTCCTTTAAACTCACCCCACTTAAAAACTAAGGGATCTTACGGAATTTAATTCGCATAGTCTTATAGCTCTTGAAAAACCCTACAAAATTATTTTTGAAAAAACTTTTTATCACCAAAAATGCAGGAGCTATGTTCATAAAACGAATAAATTTTTTTTTTCAAAAAATTGCCCGCTTGGGAGTGTAATAGAGCATTTTCAATATATATATAATACCACAGAACCGGTTTTTTGGCAGTAATACGTTATAATATGTTCCACTTTCTCCATTCAAATCGAAAGACAGAAAAGAAGAAACATCTGCTAATGTGTCTGCGTGTGTGAGTGTATATTTCGTTGATTCCTCACCAGTGTGTTCTAAAGTTCGAAAGAAATAACACGTGCTTTGACAATTTTTTTAGAATTATTCAATTGTGTTTATTATAGTAAATAAATCGGTTAGTTTCTTTGAAACTTAAAAATTTTTTATGTTCTGGGTGCTCGGAGGAAGATTGCAACAATAGTCCACCAGTTATAGAAGAAGACGAAGATGACATCGATCTCGATGAAGATGATTAAAAAACTATGTGTATTTGTATTTGTAAATTCGTATTTTTGTGTAAATAAATGTTTTTGTATGTAATTCTACTTTTTTTCTGTATGGATCTATTAAATTACTTATAAAAATTGCAATGTTTTAAGGGTTGAAATATTATGATATTATATCCTAAAGCATAAAACAATCATTATTTAACTAATTCAAACCAAATGTTGACCATATTAAAGTTTAAAATGTTATTTTATAATTTTTTACAATTAGGGGTAGTTTTCACCCTTAAAAAACCAAAAGCGTACAACGGCTCAATATAGAAAATGAACTAGAGGGTGAAATGAGCCTAATCCCAAATTTTTGTACAAATCGATGCTGGACGAAAAAATTGCGAGGTTTTGCCATTTTTTCAGCTTCATTTCCTGTACTAATAGTTTTGTTTTTATTCTGTTTATTTCTAGATTTCTAAATAACGACTATGAAAGGGAAATACGGGTTAAAAATATTTTGACTAAAAATTGGGTTCCAAAAATAACCTATAATTCACTTATATGCAGCGACCATTTCGAAGATAACATGCTGATTCTGACATACCCTCACAGATGTAAAAATAGTCATAGCAAAGACTTTTCTCTTAGCTAAGACTAAAACCTCTTAAATGCGATTCTGTGTGTAGTCACAACTGTGAGATGTCAAAAAAAAAACCTCTTAACGTAAGACCATCAAACATGGTCATCTTAAGCATCATAACTTAAAGTTTCATATTTTTTATTGGAAGTCTTGTATGAAAAATTATATTAATAAAGGATAAAATATTAATTATGAATTATTTATGCAATTATTATAAAATTTATAATAATTATCTACTTTTTATTTTAGTTTGAATCAAAAATATAAAACAAAATATATATGGATATATATTGATTTTAAATAAAATGGCGATTGAAAATTTTATATTTGCAATATCAAACTTTTACGTCTCATGTTGTTTTATGAAAATTTTGCAAATTTTATATAAACTAAGGAAAAACAATAATTCTTTTCTTACAAATTTATTGCAAAATAATTAATATATGGTATAATTTTATATTAATTGTACATAAATTATTATAAAATAAAATACATTTTTGATTATTGAAAATGGCGTTTGGTATTTTCACAAACAAAAATTATTGATATCTTAAAAAATTTTAATAAACATAAACTTGATTTTTATAAAAAATTATTATATAATATACCATAATTCGTAATAATAATTTATATGGAATTTTAATTTGTATTTAAAAATAAAATATGACATTTATAATACTTTTGTTTATAAAAATAGCCGTTTGAAAGATCTCCAAAATATATTTGTAGAGTTATTATGAGGTTTTTTATGACAACGTTCACAGAATCGCAATTAAGATATTCCTCTTAAAAAAATTGTCATAACAAAAATAATCATAACTAAGACCTCTTAACTCAGAATCAGCCTGTAAATTTATTAAACGGCTTGCACAAAAACAATATTTGACATACGATGCTATTCCAAAGCCTTTTAAGGTAAATAAATAAGTCTATTTAAAATATTACATTTTGTAAATGGATTTCAGTTATTTAAAATTGTTTTAATTATATTTTAAATTTTAGGAATCGAATGGAGTTATGGATATCACAAATTCCCCGTGATTTTTGTTTGTGGAGGTGATCAGCTTGTGAACAATCCTATCCTCAATCCCAATAAGTGATTCGAATTCCAGTGGAAAATATTATTATTGTTATTCCAAATTAAAAGCACCAAGTCCAAATCACAAATTTTATTTTTTATTTATTTTAGCTCAAAATCTCAAATGTTTTTTGTTCGATCGTTGAATAAGAAGTGATCGATGACAGAAAATTTTTGTGACATATTGATCAGTTTTCCCACAAAAAATAAAAATTGTCTGTCATCTGGCACAAATAGGAATTTACGATCTTAAGACAATTTTGTTTACATTTTATTTAAATATTTAAATCTTAATTTCTATGTGTGAGATTCTATGTAATTTAAATTTAAAAATATCAAACAAAGAAAACCAGATCAACAAAAAAAGTAATCATTTTTTTTGGGAATTATTATGTTTTGATTTTATATAAAGTTAATTAGTTTTTAATTAATTTAATTAATAAGTTTTGTAGATTTAAATTAGTGATAGTTGTGTTGTGAGTAATCATAAAAAGTAGTGAAAAATGTTGCTGAATTGTTTTAAGCTGAAACAACTGAGGGCTACAAATAACAAAGTTCAGATGAGTATTTATTGGATGCATACTCGTATAAGATTGTTTCTTTGTTTTGTTTTATTCTTGTTTCAGCCAAAAACCTCGACATAAAATTGGATAACATAATTCTAAATTTTAACGCTACCAATTAAATAAATTTAGTATAGGTAACTACATTATAATATAATTATTATTATTATTAATTAATCTATTTATTTATATTTACAGAAAATTGTCTTCAATAGTAGTTAGAGGCTGGTGATGTCATCTTGATTAACATACTCCCCCAGTTGACGTGTAATCATTTGCGTAAAAATAAATTGGAAGTTTACAAAGCTTGACGATTGGCCTTTGAAGTGTTCGGTTTTTTGCAGTTCGTAAGGTTACTATTCTCACTAATCCGGATGAGTCTGGATGTATGTCAATTATTCTTCCTAATGCCCATTGACCAACAGGTAAGTTGTCTTCCTTGATTAATACGATGTCGTCTACTTTGAGATTTTCCTTTGTATTTTGCCATTTATTTCGCTGTTGTAAATTATGAAGATATTCAACTTGAAATTTTTTCCAAAATGATTGAGTTCTTCTTTGGATAAATTGCCATCGCGTTAGCCTTCCATCAGATATGTTCTCATCTATTTCTTTCTCAGGAATTGAATACGAAGAACCACCAATCAAAAGGTGAGCAGGTGTTAACGCTTCTATTGAATCTTCGTCTATTGTTTTATATAGCGGTCTCGAATTAAGTATAGACTCAATTTGACAAACAAGAGTCGACATTTCTTCAAACGTTAAATGACAATTTGATGTATATTTAGTAATATGACCCTTGACTGATTTGACCGCAGCCTCCCATAGACCTCCAAAGTGCGGTGAAGATGGTGGAATCGTATGCCATTCTATTCTTTGAAGAGTGAGATACTGTTCTATTACGTCGTTGAATAATTTTGAGCTGACTAACTGATACATCTCGTTTAGTCTTCTTTTGGCACCAATAAAATTACTACCATTGTCGCTATAAATCTCAGCAGGAACGCCTCTTCTTCCACATAGTCTTCTCAAAGCGGCAATGAATGCTTCAGTAGATAAGTCGCTAACGACTTCGATGTGAATTGCTTTCGTCACCATGCATATGAATATTGCTAAGTAGCTCTTTATTAATTTGGCACCCCTTCCCTTTTTGGATGATAAATTTATTGGCCCAGCATAGTCAACTCCACAGCGGCTGAATGGTCTGGCGGGTACCACTCTTGCAGAAGGAAGACTGCCCATCAATTGCTGGCTTGCTTTCGCATTAGCTTTAAAACATGTTAAGCAGCCACGTACATGTTGTCTGGCCGCACTTCTACCACCGATAATCCAAAACTCTTGCCTAGAAAGATGAAAAGTTAAAGAGGGACCGGGATGGAGATTAGCTTGGTGGATCAAGGAAATAATTATTTTGCCAAGGTTATGGGATTTTGGCAAAATTATAGGATATTTCTTTCTTGTTTCGCAGTCTGCATTCTTCAGTCTGCCTCCAACACGTAAAATCCCCTTGTTATCTAGAAAAGGTGCTAAACTCTTTATATAACTCCTTTTTTCAAGAGTTATTTTCTTTTTTAGATTTTTAATGTCATCTGCAAATTCTTTTTGTTGGACGTGTTTAATGATAACATTTCTGGAATTTTCTAGTTCTTGTGTGGTCAAGAATTGGTGAGATATTTTAATTTTATTTTTTTGAAAGTTATTTAAAAATCTTGCGACATAAGCGACTACTCTTACTAACTTATTGTACGAAGAAACCTTTGCTAGTAGTTCGTCTAGAAAATTGTCACCATCATTGACTACTTTTGCAATTGCAAGATTTGTACTGACTCTTTGTTCTTCATACACTGATTGTTCAAAACATTCAGATCCGTAAGTGTTTAACCATCCTTCGTTGTCCGACAACAACCACTCTGGTCCATTCCACCATTGTTTCGACTCTAATATTTTTGAGGGCAGAATTCCACGCGAAGCTGGGTCCGCTGGGTTGTCGTTAGATCTTACATGATTCCAACAATTTCTAGGGATGATTTCAAGAATAGCTGACGTCCTATTTGCCACAAACGTTTTCCATTTCCCTGGATGAGAGGAAAGCCAAGCCAGCACAATTGTGGAATCTGTCCATGCAAAGATTGGTAATTCACGTTGCATAGTAGACTTTACCGCTTCGAATAGTTTTACGAGTAAATGTGCAGCACATAACTCAAGCCTTGGCAATGAAATTTTCTTTATTGGTGTGACTTTGGTTTTAGCTGTAAGAAGTCCGATTTTAATTTAACCTGTAGTATAGATTGATCGGAGGTATATAACTGCACCATACGCTTTTTCACTGGCATCACAGAAGCCATGTAACTCCATTTTGTCGCTTTGTGGAATGTATCTATTTATTTTCAATTTTTCTAATAATGACATTTCTTCTTTAATTTTTTTGTAGGTTTTCACAATTTCTTCAGGAAGATTATCGTCCCAGTCCAGTTTCTGTAGCCATAAAGTTTGAAACATTATTTTCATGGAAATTATGCACGGTGAAAGCCATCCGAGTGGATCAAATACTCTTGAGTATTCACTGATGAGCAATCTTTTTGTTGGTATTGCATCAAGTTAGAGATCGACTCTGTACGAAAATTCATCTTTAACAGGACACCATTGGATTCCCAATATTTTTGTTTCAGAAGATGGGTCGTGAAATACAGATTTTGAGGAATTCGAATCATTTATAGCATCTGGTGAGTTCGATCTCCATTTACGTAGCGGGAAACCTCCAGAAGCTAATATTCTTTCTATTTTTTCTTTTAGATTTCGAGCTTCTTCTATTGTATTGGCTCCGGACAAGAAATCATCTACGTAGAAAGAATTTAGAATATGTGGAACAATATCTGGGTATAAGTGTTCGTTATCCAATGCCACTTGGTTAAGTGCTCGAGTAGCCAAAAAGGAAGAACTAGCTAGCCCAAAGGTAACGGTAGTCAGTTGATATTCCTTCAGTTCCTCAGCTGGATTTTCCCTCCATAGTATTCGTTGAAACCTTTGGTGTTCATCTTCAACTAGAACCTGGTTGTACATTTTTTCAATGTCTGCCACCACAGCAATTTTGTTATATCGAAACCTCATTAAGATGTTCCAAAGTGTTGGTTGAACTGTAGGACCAACCATGAGAGTATCGTTTAATGAAAATCCTGTAGACGTTTTGGCAGAACCATCAAATACGACTCTAACTTTAGTGGTTTCACTTGATTCTTTTAGAACGGCATGGTGGGGTAAATAGCAACAATCACTGTCTTCAATTCTATCTTTAGTTTGGCTGACAGTACGAAGATACCCTCTCGAATAGTATTCACGCATTGAGTCAATATAACTTTTCTTTAACAATTCGTGATTTCCATCATGAAGTTTTCTTTCATTGGCAAAAAATCTTTTTCTAGCAATTGCAATCGAATTACCCAGAGCTGGAGCTCGATCTTTAAAAGGCAATTTCACTATATACCTACCATCGTTGTTTTTTCGAAAGTTGGATATAAAAACCTTTTCACATTCATTTTCATCAATTGTTTTTTCAGGGCTGGATGTCACTGATTCTATCTCCCAAAATCGTTGTAGAGTTTTGTTGATATCAATTTCTAAATTTAAATTGGTCACAGAAAAATTTGCTTGTAAATGCGTTCCTTTTTTAACATTGTTGGTTTCTGAATTTCCAGCAACTATCCATCCGGATATTGTATTCTGTGCAATAATAGAATTATTTTCGTAGTAACGCTTTCCATCAAGTAACAAGTTGAAAAATTTATCGGCACCAATTAAAATGTCAATATCCCCTGGTTTGTGGAAATCGGAATCGGCCAATGTTATGTCTTGAATAAGTTCTCTGGAATTAATGTTTATTCTATGAGCAGGAACACCAGACGGCAGACGATGAATGATAAGCGCATTGATATCTATGCCACTATTTTTATGCAGAGAAAATAGCTGAAGAGAAATCTCGCCTTTAGTAATTATTTTTCCCCTGCAAATTCCAGAAACTAAAACCTTTGCTTTTCTTCTCGGAAGTTGAAGACGTTGAGCACAAGCTTCTGATATGAATGATGCCTGTGAGCCGCAGTCTAAAAGAACACGACATCTTTGGTGACGTCCAAAGGCATCTAAAACTAACACAACTGCGGTTGGCAGAATCGACTGAAAGCTAGTCGTGATGGTAGTGCATGCTTGAAGCTGTGATGTAGAAGCTTCCTCTGTTGGTGTTTTAGACTCCATTTCCGTTGGATGCAAAGTAACATGATGTCGTTTATAACAAATGTTACACCTTAATTTCTTTTTACATGTAATCACACGATGATTTGTTGAAAGGCAGTTGTAACAAAGACCTTTCTCTGACGCAAAATTTCTGCGTCCTTGAACTGGTAAGTTTAAAAATTCAGGGCATAAATTCAAATAATGTTCTTTTGAACATCTAACACAAATAACGACATTTGATAATGCATGATGAACTTTCAGCTTATTTAAAATCGCTGTTCCAGGACGATACAGTTTACTCTTTTCTGCGGCTTCCATGCTACCAGCTCTTCTCGTCAAAAAATCTAGAAGTTGTTGCAGTGTCGGAAATTCTTTATCGGTAGTATATTCTCCCCATGCATTTTTGGTAGCATCATCAAGTATTTCTAGTATCATGTAAATGAGCCATGGATCTCTAGACTCAGCGTTTGATCCTACACGTTTTAATCCCCTTACTACTTCATCGGTGACATCAGCTATTTGATAAAGTAAGGACGAGGAAGCTTTGTTAACAGTACGTAATGAAAAGAACTGTTGAATCAAATCTGCCATTATTAATTTTGGTTTGTTATAGCGTTTGACTAATTTATCCCAAGCTTCATCGTAGTTTTCTTCAGTAATTGCCATATTAGATACCAAACGAAGGGCATCATCTTTCAAAAAACTCAATAAATATTTGAATTTATTCACCTTTGAATAACTTTCATTCTCATGAACTGACACAGAAAAACAATCACGAAATGTTGGAAACTTTGAATAGACGCCAGTGAATGGTTCGATCCCTAAACGAGGGAGACGTTCTTCTTCGTCCCTTTTTGATAAAGACATATCTTGCATCAATGTTTGTTGGCTGATACTAGTATTTGCTCTTGCAGACACGCTTTCCTTTTCCTCTATTGCTTTCACTGAACGTAAGATACGTTGCTTTGTTTTGTAGAACACCGTTTCAAACTCTTCAATAATCGTTTTTTGTTCTTTCACGAAATCAGTAGAAAATGATTTTTCAAGCGTATTGTATTGTTCCCATTCATCAATTAACATTTGTAAATCTGCTTTAGCATCAGACAATTTCGTTTGATCATTGTACAGCGTCGCTTGCGAATTTAGGGTTTTTATTTGTTTTAACAAACGAGCTATATAACGCACATCTGCCATCTTAAAATTACACAAATTTAATTAAATGCACAAATAATCAAACACTTCTATAATGAAAATTTCTCACACTAAAATTTAAATATGCAAATATTTATTCAATTCAAATATCAATTCAAATAATTAATTATTAAATCCAAAGTAGTTTTATTTTATTTATTGAAATTTCATAAATTGTTTTTATTTTATTATGTATATTTTAATCAATACAAAATAATCCACTTGTTCAAGAAAAGCAAATAAAAATTTTTTACTCATAACTTTCCGCCAAATTGATAATGACGCTCCCTTTTGTTTGTGAATCCTTCCCACGTTGTTTTCCTTGAATATTTTTCTCCTTATTAGCGATCCACGACTCGAAGGACCAATGATTTTTGTTTGTGGAGGTGATCAGCTTGTGAACAATCCTATCCTCAATCCCAATAAGTGATTCGAATTCCAGTGGAAAATATTATTATTGTTATTCCAAATTAAAAACACCAAGTCCAAATCACAAATTTTATTTTTTATTTATTTTAGCTCAAAATCTCAAATGTTTTTTGTTCGATCGTTGAATAAGAAGTGATCGATGACAGAAAATTTTTGTGACATATTGATCAGTTTTCCCACAAAAAATAAAAATTGTCTGTCATCTGGCACAAATAGGAATTTACGATCTTAAGACAATTTTGTTTACATTTTATTTAAACTTTTAAATCTTAATTTCTATGTGTGAGATTCTATGTAATTTAAATTTAAAAATATCAAACAAAGAAAACCAGATCAACAAAAAAAGTAATCATTTTTTTTTGGGAATTATTATGTTTTGATTTTATATAAAGTTAATTAGTTTTTAATTAATTTAATTAATAAGTTTTGTAGATTTAAATTAGTGATAGTTGTGTTGTGAGTAATCATAAAAAGTAGTGAAAAATGTTGCTGAATTGTTTTAAGCTGAAACAACTGAGGGCTACAAATAACAAAGTTCAGATGAGTATTTATTGGATGCATACTCGTATAAGATTGTTTCTTTGTTTTGTTTTATTCTTGTTTCAGCCAAAAACCTCGACATAAAATTGGATAACATAATTCTAAATTTTAACGCTACCAATTAAATAATTTTAGTATAGGTAACTACATTATAATATAATTATTATTATTATTAATTAATCTATTTATTTATATTTACAGAAAATTGTCTTCAATAGTAGTTAGAGGCTGGTGATGTCATCTTGATTAACACCCCGAATGAAGGTATGGATATTACAAATACCCAAGATTTTCAATCAACTTCGTGTGCAAATGTTGAACAAAATATCAATTGCAATGTAAGATAGATTTATTTAAAGATATGTTTTCATTGATAAGTTTTAATATATTATTATTATTTTAGGAATATTCAAAAGCTTTTAATAAACTGATGCAAAATGAACCCCATGCTTCGGTAAACTATCAAGACAATCGTTTAAAGGTTTAAAAACTAATTATTTTTTTTCAGATTAATAATATGCAACGTTTACATGAGCTTTCTCCACGCAAATTAACACAGAAAATGGTTCTAGTTAGCTCATCATCTTCTTCGGCCAAAACAAAGTCTCCAGATGTTGTCATATTGCAGTCAAAGTTATTAAAACATAAGCAAATGAAGAAAAACTTAAAGTTCTTTGCAAGAACAAAATAAAACGTATAAAAATAATGAATCAAAATAACCGGCGTAAGAAACGTTCTATTCAAAATTTAAAGTCATTGCTGAACGAGCTGCAAGACAAAATCCTCGTTTCTTCAGACGAAAGCGAGTTATATTTTGCCTCACCTATGACGAAAGAGCTCTTCGAGCGTCATATTCTAAAATTCCGCAAACAAATTATACCAAGAAAGTATTCATCTACACTTCGATCTTTTGCTCTCACTTTAAATTTCTTCTCTCCGAAAGCCTACGAATATGTACGAAATATGTTTTATTGTTGTTTGCCGCATCCTAAAACCATATCAAAGTGGTACACATCAGTAGAAGGATCACCAGGTTTCACAAATTAATCATTTTCTGCATTAAAAAACGCTTCTGAAATAAATAAGCAGTTAGTTTGTGCTTTAGTGATAGACGAAATAGATATAATGCGTCATGTAGAATCCGTTGGAAAAACCAGTTACGGATATATAAATTTCGGAAATGAAATTCTGACAGACACTACTGAAGCTGCCAATGAAGCACTCGTGCTTGTGCTTGTGGCCATTATTGGATCTTAGAAAATGCCTGTAGCTTATTTTTTAGCAAATTCATTGAGTGGACATTAGAGAATGCATAAATAAAGTGGAGGAGTGTAACGTAAAAGTTGTTTCACTGACATGTGATGGTGCTGCATCAAATATATCAATGATGAGAAGCTTTGGTTGCGAGCTAGAAAACGACTCACTTGCACTATATTTTAAAAGCCAGAATAATACTATTCGAATTTGTTATGACCCGCCTCATATGATAAAATTGATAAGAAACGCAATGGTTGACAAAAATGAACTAATATGTGAAAATGGTGGAGTCATAAGATGGAATTATATTCAAAGGTTGCATCAACTGCAGGAAGATGAAAGATTGCACCTAGGAAATAAACTAAGATCAAGACATGTGCATTATTTCAAGCAAAAAATGAAAGTGAAATTGGCTACTCAAGTCTTGAGCGAATCTGTTGCAGATTCTTTAGAGTTTTGTTTGACTGAGTTGAAACTTCCACAATTCAAAGGCTGTGAAGCAACTATTACATTTATAAGGCACATGAATAAATGTTTGGATATATTAAACAGTAGGAAATTGTCAGGGATCAACTTCAAAAAAGTATTATGCGAACAAAATTTTAGAAGTATTTAATTTAATAATTTTATTCATTGGTATTGGTATTGGTACTTTATTCATTGACATATGCTTTATTTTTGCTTTTAGGTGTCTTTGACTATGTGGAACTTGTGATCCCATACATAAAATCAATCAATTTTTAAAATAGAAAGACTGGATTCATCGGCCTCATATGCGATCTTCGTAATGTTTGTGAGCTGTATAAGCATTGTGTCATAGATGGCCCTTTGAAGTTCTTTCCCACTTATAAAATTTCACAAGATCATATAGAACTATTCTTTAGTTCTAAGCGGGATCCGCTTAGGATGTAATGATAATCCAACCGCCCGACAGTTTCAAGCGGCATACAAAAAGCTTCTCATCCGTGCAGAGGTTAGAGAAAACGGGATAGGTAATTGTGTTCCCCAAGAGCACATTCCAATTTTATGTTGCAGCTCAGCGATTAATAAAATCAATAAGACAGCCCAAATGGACTTTAATGCTATCCTGCTAAATGTGAACGAGGAAGAACCAATCGAAGAATTTAAACCTCTGTCAACTTGCGCGGAACATATTGTTACATACATTGCAGGGTTTATAGCATATACATTTAAAAAAAATTGAAATGTTCAGTTTGTGTTTTGGCTTTGTTGGCTGACAAAGCGTACACCAATTATAATATTTTAATTGGTTATAAAAACAATGGTGGATTGTCATTTCCTTCCACAGATGTAATTAGGGTGGCAAAGCATTGGGAAACAATTTTTCGTCAAATTGAAAATTTTAACGAAAAAAATTTGACATTTAGGCTTATTTCAAAAGTGCAAGCACACTTCATAGGAAATAACGTATTTGAATCACTAAATACTCATATTTTTGATCAACAGCCATTAGACAATCACATATTTCTGTTGATCCAATCTATATCTGATATTTATTTTGAAACGCGTATTCATCATGAGTGAATTAAAAAATTAAAATTAAAAAAAAATTAAAACAAAAAAAAATAAATATCAGGAATTATTTAAAAAAAATAATTCATCACAAAGGCCAGTAGTAATATTAAAAAAAATTATGAAATAGTTATAAAAGTTATTATAAAATAAATATTAAAAACAAAAATTTGTGTTTTAATTAATTCCTAAAATAATAAAATAATTTGTATTTTAACAATTTTAACATTTTGACCATTTACTTGATATAAATTGGGCCCCTTTACTTAATATAGTCCTGGTATGAAGCAAAAAGCAGTTTGACAGCTTGTGTTCATGTAAAAAGAGAAGAATATAAAAAAATACTTCACTTAAATTTATTATAGTCCTTCCATATCTTCTTATTCCATGCCTTCACCAACCACATACAACAACCAAAAGTTGCAGTTTTGTTTATTTTTATATTTTTTTCTTGCTGGAAGCATTTCACCATAACAAACCCCACACAACAACCAAAAGTTGCAGTTTTGTTTACTTATATATTTTTTCTTGCTGGATGCATTTCACCATAACAAACCACATACAACAACCAAAAGTTGCAGTTTTGTTTATTTTTATATTATTTTCTTGCTTGATGCATTTCACCATAACAACACAAGCTGTCTGCCAATTCAGTCACGGAAGATTTAAAAAGGGGAATGCATGATGAGCAGAACCCTCCCGCGCGCACTCAGTCGGGCATCACAGTCCAATAGTTCAGTCGTGAGTGCTGAATTCAGCAAGGGCTCGAACCCACACCTCTCAATAACATTGTTGTAAGGAAAGAATCAGCCAGGCACGAACATACAACTGAAAAGTAATACTCGAACCTACGACCTGAGACCCAGACTGAAAACACCCTCAACTTGAGGTAAATAGCAGAACCAGGTAGACAAGAACGAGCAATTCAAAATGTCGTACCTTAACCGGGATATCCAGATATTAAGTTCGAATGTCCTTCGAATGATATACACCTCTTCGTTTGGAAGCCAGGTCTTCCAGCTCGTAGGCAGCGCCACCCACTAGCCTTAGGACTTTGGCTTCGACAAACTTTTGTGCAAGCTTTGCAGATAATTGCTTACCTGCATCGTTTAAATTAAATTACGACGGAACATAATATCACCAGGTTTAAACAAAGACACCCTACCTCGCAAGTTATACCGTTGAGCACTTTTAACAAATGCTTCAGAACTTAGTTCAAGGATTCGACTACGGATTTCGTTCAGGTAGTCAGGACGCAGAAGTCTTTCATCCGGTTCGTGAAGACTGTTTAATCGTTTCAACAACTCATAGGAAGATCCGTGTTGTATAATTGGTAATCCAAACATAGTCTAATAAGGAGAGCAGTGTATAGTCTGATGTAAAGAGCATCATAGTGCACAAGCGATTTCGCTCAAATGCATATCCCACTTCGAATGCTCTTCTTTTAGATAGGCCCGGATTCCAGAAAGAATACTTCTATTCACCCTTTCAGAAGCATTGGCTTGTGGTGAATATAAGGCTAACAAAGTATGCTTCACTCTATGCTTTGACAGGAAATGTTCAAATAATTTAGATTTAAATTTTAATTGCCGCTTGGACTTTTTTTTTTGTTTTATAAAAGTTAGATCGAATATTTAAATAAAATGTGTCGATACAACTGAGTTGAATATAAATAATAAAACAAAACATTTATTACTTTTTAGTAAGTACAATGAACTTCCATTTAGTTTAAGAATTTGCTCATCTATGGCAAAATTTTTAAATATGTATAAAGCGCACTTTAATTTTGTAAGTTGTATTTAAATATTTGTATGATATTGTTATTTTTTGTTTTTGTTTATTATATCTCTTATTTTTAAATATGTGTCTGTGATACTGTCGTTATATGTATTGTAAATAAAAGCTTTCAGCTTACTTACATTGAAATAAATAAATAATAATAATAATAATTACTTGAAATTTAATTCAGAGAGAACGAGAGCAGGAAGAAGAATTTCGAGAATACTAAATCAGCATAACACGACAATCAGAGATCAGGAATCAAACAAGAACTGGTAAACAGACCGAAAGCACATCTTAACGCACGCCGATTCTATAAAAGACTGTCATTGAACTCTGGGCTTCACAGTCAATAATGTCCATCAGTACTGTCAGATCCCCGATATGAACTAGATGTAAAGTGAGTCGCAGTGAACAATAAAAGAGAGACGAAGGCAGCTGTATAAAGTAGTACAGAAAGATTACGCTTTAATATCCCTAGCATGATCAACCCGACGTTTTTGCCATCCAGGTTCTTACATTCGTGCGGTCCATTGCCAATCTTAGATTCAATTACTGCCGGCATATATTTTGGTGCTAGTTTTACGGAAAATTTAATAGCCGCGGCACTCAAATCATGGTGGAACACGAAGACACGCTGCTGAGGTAAAATGTCCTTATACGTGTTTGCAGATTATATTGATGCTGCGATTACTCGAATGCAGATTTAAGTTTGGCTTAAACACGACTCTTGAGTATGGCCAGATGGTTCGAACGACCCAACTCTTCGTTAACGGTCTCATCGAGAATATGAAGGAGTTTTCTAAGTTGATATGTTTGCACTGAAAAAAAAATTGAAGTAATGACAACCTCATCTCGAAGTTGGCAGTTTATTATTCAAACAAAGAAAAAATATTTGCAAGCAATTTCACCGTGATTCGGACAACTACACGATAACATTGGTCTAACTCCTAACAAAAGAGTGAGGTTTATTTCACATATAAAGTGTTATATCCAATATAGTAGTAGTTGAATAAAGTTAATAACCATTTACGCACAAACGAATCGTAAAACATATTTTACATCCTAGTTATTGTGGCTGAAAGATGAACTTTACATCCGTAAAATAAAATCCCGTTGCTATATTTTTTTTTTTTTTTAATAAAATGTGTTGTGTAGTGTTACAATATGTGTCACAACAACACATAAAAACCTTTTAAGACCAAGGTCCCACAACAACATGCGTTCTAAGGATGTTAATGGACGCAAATATGTTTTTTTTTGTTTGTTTTAATATTTTTTTGTTAAATAATGGATATGAAATATTAATATATTTTTTTAACTACTAACTTGAGAAATCGTCATTATTTACTCGAATGCCCCAATGAGAAGTTATTTTTCTCAAGCTAGGTCAATAATAATAACAAACAATTACCTAGGTTAATAATGACAAATTTTCTTTTATTTTTGATTGAAATGAACAAAAAAACACAAACAAATAATAATTACACTGCTTTGTTTCGTTTTATTTGTATGAAACTAAACTTCCAGGCTACTTGATATTTTAAGATATTTAAAAAATGAAATGGAAAATGACTAATATAAATATCTAATGAAAGCAAATATGATAATTAGTGTTAGTTGTTAAAAAAATTCTATATATACTTCGGTTGAGAAGACTAATATAGACCTCGAACATTATATCCCTCGGCGCTACACGCCTCAGGATCTAAAAGTTCCCGGTCAATAATAGCCTACTTCTCAACCTTGTTATATAATGTACTATTTCTACTTTACCGCCCGTAAAATAATCACCCGTAAAATATTCATAAAATTAGAACAAACAAATAAATTATTGTATGAAGTTTATAGAGAAAATCATGGCATGTTTAGCATTACTTTCAAAATGTCTAGCGAGTTTAAAAAATTCAAAAATTGATTTATACTATAATAAAGTTGTGCAGTTGTGCGTAAAACGTTGTACATACACTCAGGCTGAAAGGAAGATTACTCCCTTGGTTCAATAAAATCCCTCGCTTCGCGTCGGGCTTCAATATGAACCCCTGGCGTAATCTTCTACTTTCAGCCCTCGATATGTAAATAACTATTCCATGAACAAAATTTTCTTTGACCTTATATAATGAATTTTTTATTTTAAAATTGAAGTATTTGAAATTAATTGAAATATGTTTTATTTTCACATAAATGTTACATGTAATTGTCTCAACTACATCGTTCTGTAACTTTACAGTTGTTGAAACAATTTCGTAGTTCTATTCGCTCTATCTAACCGCACGGTGAGGTTGAGACAACTGCATTTCGATTGGAAATAGAACATGTTTTTTTCAGTGTGCCCATCTGAGATTGGATGTTGTCCAAACGATAAATACTACAAGGAGTATAGAATGGAATCATGTACAGCGACTCGCAAAGCATAAGCTATCTCCTCCAAATGAGAATCATATGTTGTGTATTGATTCTTTACATACGCTCGTATGGCAGCGTGGACCGATCTATTTACCCTCTCTGAAGCATTACTCTGTCTCCGGTTCTAACATGCTGAATATTGAATATCCGATAATAAGTTCTGAAAAAATTTACAAGATTTACATGAAGAGTGATGTGTTTTTGACATATGGAGTACCAGAGTTTCTACACAGTGACAATGGTAAACAATGGCTAACACTCTTTACCATTGTTACTTTGTAGAAACTCTGGTACCCCATATGTCCAAAATACATCACTCTTCATGAAGGCGTTCATCTTAGGCGAAGTTGTGTTCCGAATAGGTATGAGTAATACAAATTTAGTGAAATGATCAAAACAATCAACATTACCGTATTCCCGAGTTTGGAACGGAGATACGGTTCCAAAAATCTATGTAGATTTTCTACCTTAAACGTTCATTTACGAACTGAAATTGCATCGCAGGACGCAAAATTTATTTTGTTGTTTTTGTTTGCTTGCAGGTATCGCAAGACACAACATAACTGTGGACTCGGGACGCCATGCCAGCCCCATAGAATAGACGTCCGCGTAATATCAATGACTTCTGACCTGCATGGGCAGTTATACTATCATCATGATATATCTCTTTATTGTTTCCAATGTCAAAGGTTTTGGTACTCAGAGCTTCAACACAGACAAATCATTCGGCATTGCATCAAGTTTTGGTTCTACACGAATATACAGCTTTCCATCCAAATGTTTCACCAAAGGAAAATCTTTGGGTGACATTTGAACTTTAGTTATTGCTAACTGATATTAGTGTAACTGATGTTAGTGTAGCTTTTTACACAAATCGGATCATAAATAAAAAAGTTATAGACGAATTAAATTTATTTTTAAATTTAAGCGAACCCCCCATACAGTATGAAATGGACTTGCCCAAGTCATATATTTTTTTTTTCATAAAAACGCAAAACTTTGTTACTTTGTTAGTTCAATTAATTGTTTGATATAAAATATTCGTAATGTTAATGCTCTACACAATGAAGCTAATGTTGATTTTATGAATGATGAAATGAATGGCAATAATGATGGAATGAATGCTGAAGCTGATGTAGGAATGAATGTTGTGAATGATGAAGTGAATGTTGATGATATGAATGGTGTCATGAATGGTGTCATGAACGGTGTCATGAATGGTGTCATGAATGCTGTCATGAATGGCAGGGCCGGCGCTTCCATGGAGCAGTACGAACAGTTTGACGGGGCGCTAAAATTGGAGGGCGCCAAAACCCAGTTAATAAAAATAAATTTAAACTAATAAAATAAATATTTTAATAACCGAAATTTATTACCAAAAATATTTTTTTCACTGTGTAAAAATTCTTAAACTTTTTTTGTAAAATTTCTTTCAATGCAATCTTTGGCATTAAGGGGTGGGTCAGACAGGTTATACGACAAAAATAATGGTAATTTTCTCAAATTAGTAGAAGCAATTGCTGAATTTGACAATGTTCTTTCAGAACACCAACGACGGATAACTAATAATGAGACACAAAACAAATATTTGCATAAAAGCATTCACAATGAACTAATTTCAATCGTGTCTAAAGTCATTCAAAATAAAATCGATGATATGATAAAAGGTGCAAAATATTTTTCGATAATTGTTGATTGTACTCCAGATCAGAGCCACAATGAACAATTATCACTTATTGTTAGAGTTGTTCATAGAAATCAAAACAAACATGAAATTAAGGAGCTTTTTATGGGTTTTTTAAAAGCTATACAGATACGACGGGTAAGGGCTTAACGAATTTAGTTTAAGACCGACTAACTTCTCTAAAATTTTCAATTGGTGATTGCAGGGGGCAAGGCTATGATAATGGCTCAAATATGAAGGGAAAAAACATTGGAATGCAAGCTCAAATTAAACAAATAGAACCCCGAGCATTTTTTGTGAAATGCGCATCACATTCAGCTAACCTAGTCCTTCTGGATTCAGTTCAATGTTCACTTCAAGCTGTAAATTTTTTTGATACTGTCCAATGTTTATATGTTTTTTTCTAGTTCTGTTTCAAGATGGAACATTTTGAAACAGAATGTGAACACATTAACTCTCAAGCCACTCTGTACGACAAGATGGGAAAGCCGTATAGAAGCTTTAAAACCCTTAATGTGCAATTTAGGCAATATTTATGATGCTTTAGTTCAAATAGGAAGTGACAAGGATAAGGACGGAATAACAAGAAATAACGCGAATAGTTTATCTCTCAAAATTATTCAATTTGAATTTATTTGTTCATTAATTATTTGGTATAATATTCTTGATTAAATTAATATATTTAGCAAATATTTACAAAGTCCTGCTATTTGTTTAACGACGGCAGTACATTTGTTAGAGGGCACAAAAGAGTTTTTGACGAACTTACGAAATGAGGAAAAATTTCAGAGGTTTATCTTGCAAGCTAAAGAGATAGCTTTAAAATTAGATGTTCCACCAAATTTCCTGGATGCTCCAAGGCGCCCTAGTCGAAAACCTCAACTTTTTTCGTACGAAGGTAGAAACGAAATTATATCAAATCCTGAAAAAAAATTTGAAGTTGAATTTTATTTTCAAATCCTTGATCAGGCGATTCAATCTGTTAGCGAACGGTTTGATCAAATTTCGGAACACAATAATATTTTCAAATTTTTGCATAATATTTCTGTGGCTTCATTAAATATGCTCTTAGAATTTTATTGACAATACCAGTCACAGTAGCTTCCGGGAACGTAGCTTTTCTAAATTAAAAATTATTAAAAATTGTATACGTAGTACAATAGGACAAGAAAGACTGGTAGATTTAGCTAGAATATCTATAGAAAGTGAATTTCTGAGCAACTTGGATTATAGTGACTTGATAGACGACTTTGCAAGAATCAAAGCGCGTAAAATAAAATTTAATTAACTAATATATTTTACAATTTAAAAATACACGCTTGAATTTTAGTGATATTTATCCAATTTTTTTTAATTTTTTGTTATTGAAATTCGTACGCTGTGTTAGTAAGTACGATAGCAATATTAAATCTTTATTTATTTTTTAAATATATGTATAATATTAATGTTTTGTTATTGAAATTCGTACGCTGGATTAGAACGATAACAATATTTAATCTTTTATTTATTTTTTTAATGTTTATTTTTGAGGACTATCCCTACGTGGGATACCTCGTTAAAAAAAATGCATTGCATATCTTACCTTTTGGGTGATGTGGAAACGGATTATTTACGACAAATAGATTTTTTTAGGGCGGCATTTTTGAAAACTGCACCAGGCGCCAAAATCGCTAGCGCCGGCGCTGGTTAATGGTGAAATTGTGTCCGGTTACATGGCATATCAATTGTGCTGGTGTTACTAGAAACCAATTACAACAAATTAAACAAAAAGATTGTTGGTCTTGCATTGGTTGCCTTAGGGAAACCTCAGATGGAAGACAACTAACACCAATAATTTTAAAAAGCAATTCAACAGACGGAAATTATGGTGAATCGATGGAAAAGAAGATTGATCAAATTATAGAATCGCAGCAGTTTATCTCTAATCAATTGGATGATATGAACCGAAAATTTGCCGAAGTGGTTGCTGAAAATAAAGCTCTTCGCAAAGATGTTAATTGCGCACAACCAGAAATTTGTTTACTTCAAAATCGAGTTTACTATTTGGAAGATATTGTTATGGCAAAAGAACAAGAAAAATACAACAGTTTTGTTTCTATTTCTGGAATTCCTGTATCCAAAAATGAGCAAAAAGACAATTTGAAGGATACAGTTACAAAATTTGGGGAACTAATTAATGCAGAATTTAAAAGGGAAGATATTCAAGATGTTTATCAAATTGTAAATAAAGTAAATAAAACAAGCAACATTGTGGTAAAGTTTACAAATATCAAGCTCAAAATTGATCTTTTAAAAAAAAATAATCCAAAATCAAAGGAAAACTTTAAAAATAAATCTCTGCCGATCATCGCTCAGCAAGTTGGTTACCTAACGGAGCCAACAAATTAAAATAGGATATTTGTAAATAATTATTACACGAAATTCTATTATGAGCTATTTACATCTGCTAAATCTATAAAAATGGAGAAAAAATATAAATATCTTTTTTATTCGCCTACATATTAAAGTGTTACTTTATTACTGTGATTTGCGGCTTTAAAGTATCACTTTTCAACTATTTATTTTGTTGTCATAGCTACGTCCAAAAAAGTAAAAAGCATTTGTATTTGTTTAAATTCTATGAAAAATAAAAATGTTTATCAAAGCAAACCTCAAATTCAAAATTTCATTATCCAATTAAAATAGTTGTTATCATTCGTTGCCATAGCTACACAATAATTTGGAAAAAATAATAAATATTTTGTCAAAGGTTACTTGTTCCACATATTTTTATTTTAAAATTTATGAAAATTTATAATTTTAATTTAGATTAAACAACATTTTTTAAAATATTTTGCTTGTGGCGAATAAAAAATAGTATATGATGCACGGACGTAAGCTCTTTTGGACTTAATGTGGGTGCAAACTCCACATCCGTCCAAAACCTTTAGCTTTACGTCCTAGCATCATAATGTACTATGGTTTCATTCAAACGCAAATCATTTTTATATACAAAAGGATGAAACCAGCAATAAAATAAAACTAAAAAATTTCAATGACTTGATGAAATTGTAAATCAACTTTTTAAATTCATTTATTTAAATTTATAATATCCTCTATATACTGAATTTATTAGACAGTATTAAAATTAATTACTTTAAAAATAAATATTCAATTGAAACCAAAATTAATATTAATATTCTTTACATGAATGAAATAAATTTGATGATTTAAAAGAACTAATTGAAACATTGCAATGTGTGATACATATTATTATCATAGTTGAAACTTATCTGTATAACCATGAAGTACATTTATTCCAAATAGTAAATTATACGTCATATTTTTCAAATCGCAACAAAGATGAATTTCGAGGTGGAGGTGCAGCAATATATATATAAGAAATGAACTAATCTCAAATGAAATATTAAATATTTATACCGAAAAAACAAATATAATTTTAATTAATTTGCTTGAATATGATTTCAATGTTATGGCTATATATAAACCACCAAAATCATCTTCAGATGATAAAACTTTTTTAATCTAATTAAATGAACTATTGTGCACTTACAAAAATATTGTCATTGTTGGAGATTTTAATTTTGATTTACTTAAAACAAATTCGCAATTAATCTTAAATTATCAAAATATAGTTAACTCTAATGGATTTCTTGTATTAAATAAAATTAGTAAAAAATATGGAACAAGAGTCAGAAGTGAAACAAATACAATTATAGATCACGTTATCACAGATGTTTTTACATATGAATATATTTTGTCTATTATGGATAATCATAACTACATAGAACTTAGCATCAATGGCATTTCTTCTCCACAGCTACAAACATGTAGTAAAAAAGTTATTTTAAATTATGATGGAATAGATAAAAATGAATTTTCAGAACAAATATTAAAATGTGATTCAACTTTAAAGTTAACTAACTTGTGCTCTTTGAAAATTGAAAAACACAAAAAAAGTAATTAAATATTTTAAAAAATCAAAAACTCCATGGATAACAAATGAAATATTACAAAAAATTAAATGTAGAGATAGGTTATATAAATTACATAAAAGCAATGAAAATAATATATATATTTATGGCTTGTTCCAAGTTTATAAAAAACAAATAGAAAATTTGAAAAAAATTGAGAAAAAAAAATATTTTGAAAAAGAAATAGGGAAAAGTGATTCTAAATTTTTATGGAAAACAATTAATGAATATATTTTCAATCATGTTAGGACAACCAACAAAATAATACTTAAAAATGAAAACCAATTAATTAAAGATGAACAAATAGTATGCGATGAACTAAATAGCTACTTTGTAAATAACGTCCAAAACATCATTCCGCATAATTTTTGCTTGTGCAAGCTACAAGATTCTGGTCCTAATTTTGTTGATGGTTTTAATTTCGCTCCTGTTGATTTAATTTCTATTATAAATGTTATGAACAATTTATATTTAAACGCGGCAGTTGGATACGATAAAATATCGTTAAAGTTTTGTTTAAACTTTGTAATCGAAATTGCTATAAAATTTGTTGATTTTATTAATGCATCGTTTCAAAATGGTTGCTTTCCAGATGATTTAAAAGTGGCAAAAGTTATTCCAATATTTAAAAGTGGAAACAGAGAGCTTACATCTAACTATAGACCAATTTCAATTTTAAATACTTTCTCAAAAATTTATGAATCAATTATTTTCAACCAACTTACAACTTATTGTGAAGCAAATAATGTTATTAATACAAACCAATTTGGATTTTGTAAAAGCTCATCCACTTTATCTGCGGTATCAGAAGTTATAACAGATATACACCAAAAAAAAATCAATATTTTAAATCGACAGAGGTACATCGATTTAACAAAGTAAAAAATTGCATATAAAATTGAGGAAATCGCCCTTAAATTAACAAAAATAAGAAAATGCTGCATTCGAAAGCTACTTTTGATTTTGAATTTTAAATCAATATATAAAATACTTGAATTGAATACATTTTTGTTGACTTTAATAATCATATCAAAAGTACTGCAGTTAATTCTACAAAAGAGTAGTATGCTTGATATTCTAGATGTTTATAATAACAGCATTGACTGTCGAAATAACATTAAGTTTATTCATTTGACAGTTAGTTTTGTGCATTTGTATTAAAAGTAGCGATACAATCGATTTAACTAAATCAAACGTCGGAGCCAAAACAATGTCATTTTATTCGAATTTACCTGCAATTTTGTCGGATCTACCATGATTATTTTTTTGGGTGTACAAATAGGTTTGGATGATAAACAAATGGTGTCGTGCATGTTTGTCGACTTGAAAAACGCTTTTGACTCGGTTTGTCACAAGCTTTTTACTTACAAATTGAAAAATTTTGGCTGTTCCGAAAACTCAGTAAAGCTAATAAAATCATATTTACATAATAGAAAACAGTTCGTCGTAATTAATGATAAATCAAGTACACAAAAAACGATTGAATTTGGCGTACCTCAAGGTTCCATTTTGAGCCCTCTACTTTTTAATATATATTGTGAAGACATTTTTGCAATAGGATTAAAGGGGAAACTGGTATGCTGATGTATGCTGATGACATGGTTATAATATACAAACACACAAATATTGATTTAGTGAATCAAAACATGCAATTTGATCTCGATCTACTAAACTCATTTTTATCTTCAAACCATTTGAAATCAAATGAGAAAAAAACAAAATTTATAATATTTGAAAAAAAAAATTTTTTCTTTGATGACTCTAGGTACATCTACTCGAGTACATCGATTTAACAAAGTAAAAAATTGCATATAAAATTGAGGAAATTGCCCTTAAATTAACAAAAATAAGAAAATGCTGCATTCGAAAGCTACTTTTGATTTTGAATTTTAAATCAATATATAAAATACTTGAATTGAATACATTTTTGTTGACTTTAATAATCATATCAAAAGTACTGCAGTTAATTCTACAAAAGAGTAGTATGCTTGATATTCTAGATGTTTAAAACAACAGCATTGACTGTCGAAATAACATTAAGTTTATTCATTTGACAGTTAGTTTTGTGCATTTGTATTAAAAGTAGCGATATAATCGATTTAACTAAATCAAACGTCGGAGCCAAAACAATGTCATTTTATTCGAATTTACCTGCAATTTTGTCGGATCTACCATGATTATTTTTTTGGGTGTACAAATAGGTTTGGATGATAAACAAATAGTGTCGTGCATGTTTGTAGACTTGAAAAACGCTTTTGACTCGGTTTGTCACCAGCTTTTTACTTACAAATTGAAAAATTTTGGCTGTTCCGAAAACTCAGTAAAGCTAATAAAATCATATTTACATAATAGAAAACAGTTCGTCGTAATTAATGATAAATCAAGTACACAAAAAACGATTGAATTTGGCGTACTTCAAGGCTCCATTTTGAGCCCTCTACTTTTTAATATATATTGTGAAGACATTTTTGCAATAGGATTAAAGGGGAAACTGGTATGCTGATGTATGCTGATGACATGGTTATAATATACAAACACACAAATATTGATTTAGTGAATCAAAACATGCAATTTGATCTAGATCTACTAAACTCATTTTTATCTTCAAACCATTTGAAATTAAATGAGAAAAGAAACAAAATTTATAATATTTGAAAAAAAAAATTTATAATATTTGAAAAAAAAAATTTTCTTTGATGACTCTAGATTTCATTTGATATATAATAATTATGCTATTGAAAGAGTGTATGAATATACTTATTTAGGTGTTGTAATAGATTGCAAACTCACTTGGAGCAGCCATATAGCAAATTTAAAAAATAATATCAATGTTATTTGTTTTGTTTTAAGTAAAATGACAAGTTTTTTTCCTCAAAAAATTATGTATATGATACTGAATGCTCATGTCATCAACAAATTGCGGTATCTTGCAATAATCTGAGGTACAGCATCTAAAAAATTAATAAACGAATTGCAAATTCTATTAAACAGAGCAATAAAAATTATCAAAAAAACACCCATGTTAACACCAACCATTTATTTATATTCTTCGAACTTATTAACAGTTTCAAAACTAATAAAATATGAAACTATTTTATTTATATATAAACTAAAGAGCAACCTTATTAAGCATAACTTCTCTGTCAATAATGTTAGCAATAGACATAGCTACCACACAAGAACTATCAATGATTTTAGTATTGACTATCACAGAACTGTAGCTGGTCAGAAATCGGTTATATATATTATATTGGCTTGGAATATTTTAACAATTTACCTAATGAAATAAAGCAGGAACGCAAGATTCATATTTTTAAAGAAAGTTTAAAATGTATTTTATTTAATGAATTTAAAGCTGAATATTTAAATTTAGCATAAAACATTATCTTAATATAATATAATCTTCTTACTTTTTTCAATTTGATTTCTGAAAAAAAAAAAAAATTTTTTTTAAAGGATGATTTTAAATAACATAATCTTAACTGTTAATTGGTTCTTAGACAAGTTTTTATAAACTTTTTAGAACCTGCTAGATTAAAATGCTTTGTAAAATTATATATTAAAATGTAAATATTTAATAAAATCATCTCATAATAATGTAAAAAAAAAAAAAAAATGTTGTGAATGAAGAAATGAATGATGATTTAGAATTGAATGTGGTGAATGATGAACTAGAAATTCCCTTAGTAATTTTGAGAGATTCGTTCAAGTGTGCTTTGAATGTGATTCCAGGTAACTTTGATTTGTATGTTTGTGGTGCTTTGGATATGAGTTGTCGTTTTTGTCATGCCAAACATTTTGCAAGAGAAGTTACTTCAAATAATAATGAAGCGTTTTCTTTGTGTTGCCTTAAAGGCAAAGTCAATTTACATCCTCTTTCTGAAAATGCATTTTTCTCTAATATTTTCGAAGAATTGAATTCAAATGATAATGCTATAAAAAAACGTTCTAAAAGTTTTCTTTCAAATATTCGTTCCTATAGTTCTGCATTTGCGATGATCAGTTCTGAATGTAATATAGCGGATTCTACTGCACGTGGTTTTTATCATTTTAAAATTCATAATATTTTTTATCATCGTACTGGTGTTTTAATTCCTGCTTATGGTCGACCTCCAATGTATGCACAATTATATTTTTATGATGTTGATACTGCTGCTAATATGAGAATAAATAGAGATGCCAATGTATGTGAAGTTTTTCTTATGCGTGAGATAGGTTTTGAGTTAGATCGTGTGAATCCTTTTGTTTGTTCTTTTAAATCAATGCATGAATTTTGTGAAAGACCTGAGAATGTTACTGCTGATGTGTCAATGGTTATAAAAGTTAAAAGAGATTGTGATATTTGTCGTTTTAATGATGCTGTTCAAACTGATGTGGCGGCTATTTTTAAAAATGATGATGGGGAACCACCTTTTGAAAGAAATATGATTGTTTTTTTCAAAAAATGCAAATGAAATTCGTTCTGTTTCTGTCCTTGATTCTTCTTTGGATCCTTTAGCTTATCCTTTGTTGTTTCCAAAGGGTGATACGGGGTGGCACGTTAATATTCCACATAATTTAGTTTCAACTTCACGTGCTAATGTGCCACGTACAAAAGTTACAATGTTGCAATATGCATCTTATCGCCTTACTATACGTGATGGTTTTAGTCTTTTGCATCGTTCTCAAAAATTATTTCTTCAATGGATTGTTGATATGTATGTTCGTATCGAAGGCTTCATTACATTCGTTCAAATCAATCTGCTCTTCGTGCTGATTTGTATAATAATTTAACAGATTTCTTGCATCAAAATCGCAATGGCGATGATAATATGCAAGTAGTTAGTCGTAAAGTAATTTTGCCATCTTCTTTCACCGGTTCACCACGTAACATGTATTAAAATGTCTATTGTACAACATTTCGGTAAACCTTCTTTATTTATAACAATGACATGTAATCCTCAATGGCTAGAAATTGTTGATAATTTGAGTAACTATGAGTCTTCGAATTTTCGTCCTGATATTGTTGTGCGTGTGTTTAAAGTGAAACTTAAAGAGCTCATAGATTATTTAATGAAAAAAAAAGATTTTCGGTTCTGTCAAAGCACTTATATATACCATTGAATTTCAAAAACGTGGTCTTCCGCATGCTCATATTTTGTTAAATATGTCAGATGAAGATAGAATTGATGGAAATGAAATGATTAATAAATTTGTATGTACTGAAATCCCTGATCCCATTCTTTTTCCAAAATTACATGAATATGTGAAACGTCATATGATGCATGGACCATGTGGTGCTCTAAATCCCAATTCTGTTTGTATGAGAGATGGTAATTGTAGTAAGAATTTTCCAAAACCTTTTTCTGAAAATACTAAAGAATCTGTGAATGGTTATCCTTTGTATCGTTGACGTGATAATATGGTATGAGTGTTGATGTACGTGGTGCATCTCTTGATAATAGATATGTTGTTCCATATAATCCTTATCTTCTTGCGAAATTCAATTGTCATATTAACCTGGAAATATGAACGACTGTTAAAAGTGTGAAATATGTTTACAAGCATGTATATAAAGGGTATGATTCTGCCAATGTTGAATTGAGAGTGAATGGAGAGAATGCGGAGAATAATGATGATGCGATTGTGGGAAATGAAATTCAAGATTTTTTGAATGGACGGTATGTTGGTTCGACTGAAGCTGCTTGGCGCATATTTGAATTTCCAATGCATTTTCAATCTCATACAGTTATTCGACTTGATTCATTTGCCTAATAGACAAAATGTTTATATCAGGAATGGTAATGTAGCTGGTGCAGTCGCAAATGTATCAAGAACAAAATTGTTAGCCTTTTTCCATTTGAATTCCATTGATAATTTAGCTAATGAGTTTTTGTATACAGAATTACCATTACATTATGTTTGGCATGATCAAAGTAAATCGTGGAAAAGAAGACAACGTGGGGCTGATAAAGTTGTTGCTCGATTATATATGGTTACTCAAAAAGATATATAATTGTTTCCTTGTGGGTGATCGAACTTTGACATCAAAACTTGATTCCCTACAACATCGTCGCACTGTTGCTGACCTCGTTGTTTTTTACAAATATCGTCATCAGCAGTGCTCAGATGAAATCAGCGGCATCATGCCTCAAACTTATTCTTACCCCCGTTTCACTCGGCAGTCGGCTGCCGCAACCGGTGAAACGGTAAAGATCCCGTGCTGTCATACTGGCAGATCGCAGAGAGACTTCTTTGTCCGAACTGCGTACAAATGGAATAGTTTGCCGGAACACTTAGTCTCAGGTGGCTTCAACCCACAGATGTTTAAAAAAAGCGTTAATCTACACCTTAGAACGCCAGTTGTTGTGGGACCCAGGTCTAGACCTAGGTCTTAAAAGGTATTTATGTGTTGTTGTGACACATATTCTAAACCCTATTACACAACACATTTTATTAAAAAAAAAAAAAAAAATATGCATTTACTTCTGTTGCATGTTCGTGGTCCAAAATCTTTTACTGATCTACGTATGTATGAAGGTGTTGAGTACCCTACTATTGTTGCAGCATGTGAGGCTCGAGGTATTGCAACAAATGATGATGAATGACGAGAATGTTTACTTGAAGCTTCAGAAATGTTCCTCCGAATGCTTTAGCTTTATGGATTGAATTTAGAAATAGTATAATTGAAGACTTTTTACGAAATTACGATGAAGATGTGTCAATTAATCGAGCCTTGATTGAAATTAATGAAATTCTTCTTACACTGAAAGAAAAAAGTAAGTATTTTTAACAGAAAACACATATTAATTTAACAGAAATTTATCTTACTTTTCAGCCACCTTAGCGCTTTGTTAATGAAACAGTTTTTGCTATGTTAAATTTACATAAATTAAAAATCTCATTTTTTGCAAAACGACTTATATAGTTTTTAGTAAAGAGAAAATAATATTTTGTTATAACAACATAGCCGATGTTTAAAAGATAAGTTAGTCTAACAAACATATATGTACTTTTAACATAGCTTTTTAGAAAACGACATAGTTTTTTGTAAACAAAATATAATATTATGTTATACCAACAAAGCCGAATATTAAGATTTAAGCTAGGCTACATAGATATATGTAATTTTAACATAATTTTTGTAAAATTTTATGAAACTATGTAGCTTTGCTAAGTTAAAACAATAGAATTATTTGTTAATTATACATACGAATGAAGGGACTGCCATAGTTAAAATAAATATATATTTTATAGAAGCTAGGTTAAAATTAACATGAGACGCCTTCTGAAATTAGCAACAAAAACAATTTTTCAATGTATTCAAAATAAATTTATTTATTAATAACAATTATTTTTATATAATATAAAATTGGAATTTTACTTTAATCATTTAAATTCAATAAATTGATGATTATTTAAATTATCTTATCATTTTTATCTACTTTAGCTATTAATATTATATTATAACTATTATAACGATTATAACTATTAAATTTTATTCTCTTCCATTTAATTATATCAGCTTTATTTGTATGTTTTTTCGATAATAATAGTATGTATTATTGTATTGTTTTCTAACCTATAGCCTAATGAACTTAACCTATTGCCTAATGAAAATTTTATTCAATTGGTATGATTCCAATTGGTCAAATTGTTTTGATTTCATTAAAATTATTTTCAAATTATAATCACAATTGCTTTGATAAGTTTTGTTCAAAAATCAAATTTTAATTTAAATTCTCTTATTTCGTTTAGTTGAACCTGGTTGATTGTATGAGAAGGGCGTTTTTTATCATCAGGGTTTTTTTATTAAGAAATTTGATTTATCAGGTAAAACAATAAAGATTTATTGTTTTAATTAAAGAAAATGTTTTTATTTTTTATAATACACAATTCTTTTTTATAATAAAATCTTTGTCAGAGAATAAAGTATTGTAATCGATTCGTGAATAATGAATTTTATTCTCTCGCAAATTAAAATTCTCGCTCGTGCCTCGCTCAAATTTTAAACTTTTGCTTGAGAATAAACTACTTCATTATTCACTCATTGATTAAACTACTATTAAAGCATTATGTATAATAATATAAAATAAAAATTTACATTAAATAATTCAAAATAAATACCATTCTTTGGATTTTCAACAATGAAATAAAATTTATATAGTTTTATATAATGAAATCAAAATATTAAAAATATAATTAGATTAATAATAAATATTATTAATCATTCTTTGACTGTTTTTTGGAAAATATCATTGATTAGCGTAAGTACAGCTGGAATTTCTTCATAAAATTTGGTTGTAATGTCGTATAAAAATGTTTGAATGAATAACCAAACATTTAAAGATTCGTTTGGATACCTTAAATTAAAAATTTGAAACACCTTAAAACAACAATCAAGGGCTTCCAAGAAATTAGCAAATTCAAAGTGCTCCTTATCCAATATGACATAGAACTCTTGATAATCTGAAGTACTTCCAACAGCAACGAGAATTTGTTGAAATCGTTCACTGTTACTCAAACACTTATCGTTTATTGTTTTAAGCTCGTTATTTACATCGTATCGTCAAACATTTAAATATAAAACTATTCTGGAAGTCCTTTATAATAGTAGGTTTTTTTGAATTATTATTTGCTGCTGTTTTAAGCTTTTTTTTACTTCACCACAATTTTAAATTGTGTGAAGTAATGCAATCTATCGTGAAAAAAAAAATCTTACATACCCCAAATTTTGTTTTTTCTTTTGTTTTGGACCATCCTCTATCCAAATAGCCAATAAAAATTTTGGTGTACGTCTGTGTGTGGGTGGGTGGGTGAGTTTTCTGCATAGGATCTTGATGAAACTTTGGCAAATGATACAGGTTCACTTGAAAATAGAAGATCTGGATTCATTTTAAATTTGGACAAAATGGCGGGGGGTCTCCCGAACACCTCTAAGTTTAAATCTTGAATAACTTCTGATCCCGAGCTATGATCTTATTGAAACTTAGTATATAAGGTTTTAATACTGTTTCCAATACTTCTGCATACCAACTTCCGGTTTGTCACTTCCGGTTAAAAAGTTTTTTTTTCAGGTGTTTATCCCTACTGTAGCCTACAATTACCAATCGATTTCCATGAAACGTTGCGAAAAGCTTTTAAATAACATGAGAAAGATTTTATCAGCTTTTGGAGCACATTGGATAAAGGGTTGGGGGGTCCACCATACAACAGGTGGTTTTTTCCACAAAGTTTTTATGTTTGTTGGGAGCATAAAACATTCATTCGTGAATGAATTTTGATGATACTTTGGAAAAATATGCAAACATGTATGACAAAGAACTGATTAGTTTTTGAGCGATAGTGAACAAAGTGGTGGGGGGTCCCTGGAGCACCTGTTTTTTTGAAAGCTCTATAACTTCTGTACCTGATAAGCGAATTGGATGAAACTTGGTACATGAGTATGTAGTACGGTTTAAAATAGTTCTGCATCCCAACTTCCGGTTTTTCACTTCCGGTAAAAAAATTTTTTTTGTACTTTTTTGAAGTTTTGTCAGTGTCTTAATGCACACTACAGCCTATAATAATGAAGTGATTATGATGAAACTTATGGAATAGGGTTCCAATTAGTGTGAAAAGATAATTATCATCTTTTGGGACACATTGATCAAAGTGGCGGGGGGTCTACCATACAACTGCTGACTTTTCACACTTTGTTTTTTAAGTTTGTTGGGAGCATACAGACTTCGTTCATTAATTTATTTTAATGACACTTTGGAAAATGATGGAGACTTAAGTAACAAAGAACTGATTAGTTTTTGGATAATATTGGAATAAGTGGTGGGGGTCCTCCCGAGCACCTGTTTAATGTGTCACACTTTTTTCAATGTTTGTTGGGAGCACACAGCATTCGTTCGTGAACGAATTTTGATGACACTTTGGAGAAAGATGCAAACATGTATGGCAAAGAACTGATTAGTTTTTGAGCGATAGTGAACAAAGTGGTGGGGGGTCCCTGGAGCACCTGTTTTTTTTAAAGCTCAATAACTTCTGTACCTGATAAGCGAATTGGATGAAACTTGGTACATGAGTATGTAGTACGGTTTAAAATAGTTCTGCATCCCAACTTCCTGTTTTTTACTTCCGGTAAAAAAAATTTTTTTGTACTTTTTTAAAGTTTTGTCAGTGTCTTTATGCACACTACAGCCTACAATAATGAAGTGATTATAATTAAACTTACGGAATAGGGTTCCAATTAGTGTAAAAAGATAATTATCATCTTTTGGGACACATTGATCAAAGTGGCGGGGGGTCTACCATACAACTGCTGACTTTTCACACTTTGTTTTTAAAGTTTGTTGGGAGCATACAGATTTCATTCATTAATCAATTTTAATGGCACTTTGAAAAAAGATAAAGACTTTATTGACAAAGAATTGACTAGTTTTTAGACAATATTGGGATAAGTGGTGGGGTCCTTCCGAACACCTGTTTATTGTTTCAATGTTTGTTGGAAGCATACAACATTCGTTCGTTAAGTAATTTTGATTACACTTTGCAAAAAGATGCAAATATGTATGGCAAGGAACTGATTAGTTTTTTTTAGTGATAGTGAACAAAGTGGTAAGGGGTCCTCCAAGCACCTGTTATTTTGGAAGCTCAATAGCTTCTGTACCTGATAATCGAGTTGGATGAAATTTGGTACATACACATTTAGTACGGTTTACAACAGTTCTGCATCCGAACTTCCGCTTTGTCACTTCGGATAAAATTTTTTTTACTTTTTCTCGTACAACAGAATTTATGTTTGTTGGGATACTACTGCCTGCTTTAATATTTTTATTATTAGAACTACGAAGTCCATAATATTGGTTAGCTTTTAATTAAAGTATTTTATGGATATTAGCTCATTATATATCCAGAACACTATGTTTCCAGAGCTGTGGTGAAGTCAGCCTATGCATCAGCGTCGCAATATTTTTTTTAATTAGATCTATGTATTATCGCCGGTAGAACATATAGAAGTTCTAAGTTAAAAGTATCTAGAAACAAAACAGAAATACAAAAAATTAATATGTTTACATTCATATAAAGTGTTTATTATATAATTTACTAGTATTTATTTTATCTTTTTTTAATAAAAGTTGTTGAAATGCTACTTTATTTATCTTGTCCGGTATATTTGTTTTTAATATTTCTGGAATGTATTTTGAAAATATATTCCAGTTTTGGTACATCACATCTTTATCAGGGTAAATTGTTAAAAAATCGATGTTTATCTGTAATAGACATTAAATAATATATATATTTGATCACTATATGGAAATTATAAAGCTCATTACCGATTCAGGCGCAAGGGTATGTTGATACAATGGCCATTCTGTAAGAAGGTTTGCTATAGTGCTGTCATTATTTGCCATCATAAAATCCATTCTAAATTTTGAGGAAAGGTTCCATTTGCGTTTCACTTCCTCTCAAGGACTTCTGAAGCTTTTCAGAATTTCTTTAATTTTCATATTTTCTATATTGTTTTCAACTGAAAGAACGTAGCCATTATAAAATTTGAATATATGCTATAAACATTAAAACTATCTACCTGGTCTACAGGGCTATCGTTAACAATCTACAATAAACTATCTACAGGGCTATCGTTAACATATGTTGAATATGTGTCAACAATTTTTCAAAGCGACAAATTCCTTTTTTTAACATCTATTTCCGATTTTGGTACCGATCGTACAATTTTCCTTTTGGAGGAAGATGACTTCTTCCAACAAAATAGGTACTCTGAAATAGAAAAATAAATGAAGTGCTTAATCTTTACACGCTGATGAAGTAACACTTCTTTGGCTACTGTGGCAGGTATTATTAATAATATTAAATATAAAATAAAATAGATATGTCATATACTTACTGGTAGGAAACAATAATATTATTTCTTCTCAAATTTTTCTACATTGTGAGATGCTGAGTTGCAACTGGTAAATTTTTCTACGTTAAAACTCAGATTAATTTAGTACAGTTTACGAAAACGTAACAATTTTTTAACAAAAAGCAAAGATTTATTTAGAATTTAACTCACCCATTCTTTATTAGTTATATTTCCGGAAATTCATATGCATTACGCTCGAAATTTTTTTTTCCCGAAATTTATTGTATTCCCTACTCTTAAAAAGTTTATATCATCAGAAATCGATCTAATAGGATTTAATAAATAATAATATATAATATAAATGCTTGCAATATTAAACAAAAATATTCAACTACTGTTAAATATTTAAATAATTTAATGTTTTATATTTATTTGCCTTTTCTTCAGAAATCTATTATTGCGTTCCACTTCACAAAGAAAACACGTTTTAAATGGAATTAAATTTAAATGCAATTCTTAAATGAAGCTTGGAATTTAACAAAATGTTCTTTTATTTTAAAACAGCACTACATACGTATAACAATTCTTTCAATTTGATTAACATAGTGCTCTGTTATACTACGTTCACATTGCCATGATTTTAAACGATTTTTGATTTCAGCTCGATTATCAGCTTGTTTTGATTAATTTTTCCATACAAAACTAAAATCATGTCGAAAGTTGATTTAAATCAAATCCATTCTAAATCACGCTAAGCACCCCTGAATATTTGATTTTCGAAAAAAAAATACAGCCCTACTTCAAAAGTGACATTTAATAAATCAAATATTTTGTTTTGAATTCAAATAAAAAGATGGCTATTGCAAAATTTCAATAAAATTTTGAATCATACAAAAAAATTTTTCTTTAGATGGAGGTTTGGACTCAAAAAAAAGTAAAAAAAAAACAGACAAATCTATTTGGATATCTTTAACATAGCTGAAATTAAATTTTTTTTCACAGATTTGGAATATGTGCAAATAGATTTCAATCTTAATCATGTTAATGATAATGTGAACAGTTTTTTGAAATCTTTAATTTTGGGTGATTTCGAGCTTGATTTCATCGTAATATGAACGTAGTATTACTTTAACTTAGAATCGTAAAATCAATTTGTCTTACCAAAGCGCTCTGTTATTATAATATATTTTTAACAGAGTGTATGTAAAATGTTTTTACCATTGTTAATATTTAATAAAAATAAAGTACCGCTATGTTAAAATAACTAAAGCCATATAATTTTAAGAAAACCAATGTTTGTTTGCAAAACGTATTTGCTTAGGTAAAATAACGAAGCGATTTTTGTATGAATAACATAATTGAAAAAAATTAGCAAAGTCAATTTTATTGAAACGTAACAAAAACTATGTTATTTTAACAAAAATACTTTAACAAAACCAATTTGGTTATTATTACGTAGCTTTTTTTCTCAGTGTACACATAATACTTCATGTGGTGATCTAGGTCTTCCGATTCCACAATATAACTTACAGATTGGCGATGTAGGTCATTTTGATATTAAAAAAGAAGCTATAGTTTTCGATAGAATGTATGAAAATGCAAATAATGAGCAACGTAGTGTGATTGATATTGTTTTGCGTGAAGCTCAATTCCATGATACTGGAAGTAATGTTTTTTTCTTGACAGCTCATGTAGGTTGTGGCAAAACTTTTGTTCAAACGGCAATCATTCATAAATTTAATTCATTAAATCTTTCGTGTATTGTAACTGCCTTCAGTGGTATTGCATCAACTCTTTTGAATGGGGGGCGAACTTTGCATAATGTTTTCAAATTAGCAATTCCATTATTAGAGAATTCAATGCCAAATATAACTTCAAACAGTGTACATGGCACATATATTATTAATGCATCAATCATTATTATAGATGAAATTTCAATGTGTTCTATTCATGCTTTAAAATTAATTGATCGTTTGTTAAGAGATTTGACTCCAAAGGAAGAAAATAAAAATAAACTGTTTGCAGGTAAAACTCTTTTACTGAGCGGTGACTTTCGACAAATTCTTCCAGTTATACCGCATGGCTCACGTTCTATTTTAATTGAAAATTGTATTACATCTTGGCAAGAATTTAATAATTTTAAAAATTTGAAATTAAATCAAAACATGAGAGCTCTCCCTCATGAAATTGAATTTGTAGAATTTCTTAGAAGACTCGGTAATGGTGATATGCAAAGTTTTCCACAGTTTGGTTCAGATATCATTGAAATTCTCCATAATTTGATTGGCAATCCAGACAATATTATTAAAGACATTTTTGGAAATATTTCTGATACAATTTTATCTGATGACATTTTGAGTTCCGTCATTTTAGCCCCCAAAAATAATGATTGCAATGAAATCAATTCTAAAATCTTGGGAGGAGAGGAGAAAGCATATTTTAGTTTTGATAAAGTTGTTTGTGATGACATTCGTGAGCAGAACCATTTTCCAATAGAAATTTTTAAATATATTGAGTGTAGGAGGTTCGCCACCTCATAAATTAGTTTTGAAAGCGAATTGCATTGTTCTCCTCATACGTAATTTAAATACAGGTCAAGCATTAGTAAATGGAACACGAATGCGTGTAAAAGTTATGCACCGAAATTCAATAGATTGTAAAGTTTTGACTGGTGTCATGCGAGGTGTACGCATTCTAATTCCACGCATTCATTTGTCTTATTCTGGAACTCTTCTTCCATTTAAATTTCAAAGAACTCAATTCCCTATTATTCCTGCTTTTGCTATGACTATTAATAAATCTCAAGGTCAGACATTTAACAGAGCTGCCATTTTACTTAAAGAACCTGTGGTTCAGACATCACACATGGTCAATTGTATGTTGCTGCAAGTAGAGTGCGTGGGTTTGAAATTTTATATTTATGATACCTCTGACCAAGGTCATTTGTTCAACGATGATAGAGTTTTCACAAAAAATATCGTCTTCCCAGAAGTCATTGTTACCTGATTTCTTCTCACTTTTCTCAAAAACCTTTTCCTCTTTTATGAGTACTAGGAGCGCCCAGCGTGCAAGTAAGCTTATTTGATCTCTAACTTATTTGATCGCTAATTTTTCATATATCCGAACTGATCAGCTAGAGTTCTGATTATATTTCATTCATATATTTAAAAAGAAAAATTAAAAATTATATGCTAGCATTTCTCATTACCACTTTTTGAAATCATTGCTTCTACGTCAACAAAATGTCTACGCAAAAACTTTATTTATAAGCGTAGCGAATAGTGTTTGCAATCCTGGTATCCGGGTACCCGGATACCCGGGTATTTAGGAAGATTTTTCGGGTATTTAATATCCGGATATTTTGGTCGAATACCCGAACAACCAAGGTCCAGTTTTTTCTCAATAAAATTTACAAAATAAAATTCAGTTCATTCTCTTTTTGCAAATTTGAATTATTCTTTATGCTAGTTCTTGACAAATGATTCTATTCTAACCATACAAATTGCAATATGTCCATAAACATTAAACCAACCACATCCGTAAACATTAAACTGCCCTCAAGTTAATTATTATTGTTTGGATTACGAAAACAACAGAAAAACGACGAAGAACACATAACAAAATTTATGGAATTTTAGTTCTTATTAAAATTAAAATTAAGTCATAAAAAATTAAGGATCTTCATTGGTTATTTGTTTATATTTAGTTTAAAATAGAAACGGTAAATATATTATAATAAGTTTTTATTTAAGATTTAAGCTAATAATTAAAATAAGTGTCATCGAAAGTTTGGAACTAGTTCAAGAAAATGTCATCAGATAAATCTCGGTGCCACGTAGTTGGATGCGCACGAATAATTTCAACTAAATGTCTACACAAGATCTACTATAGATAACAGTGGTACTACAGTTGATAAAGAGCTGAAAATGTCGTATGTAAATAAAGGAAACCGAAAAAAATGATAGAAAATTTAAATCAATCGTTATTGACCGTGAAGCCAACATCCACTTTATCGGAACGGGTTTTTTCTATTGCAGGAATTTAAAAAAAAAATACGAAATCGGAAGAGTAAATGCTTTAATATATTTGAAATATTATTTTACAATTAAAAATTGATCAATTTTTAGTTTATTACATGTGAGGTTTTTTTTATTGTTTTTCATCTTTTAATTTTATTATAACTTATAACTACCTGGGTTATCCGGGTAATCCGGGTAATTTGGAAAATACTAATCGAGTAACCGGGTAATTTGAAATCGGGTAATTTGCAATCACTAGTAGCGAAGCACGCCGGGCCCTCCTAGTATTAATAATTTGTTTATTTAACAAACGAAAAGGAGTTCATTAATCGCTGTTTGTTAATTTAATAAACAATTGCATTAAATTTTAATGAAATTTTTCTCAGTTAATAGTAATTTGATTAAATTCGAGGTATTCTACCGCTTATAGATATGTAAAATAGTTAATTTATTAATAATGAAAACTCAATTACTACAACAAGGAGTTTTAATTACAATTAGTAATTTGATTAATTAATAAGTTTTTTCTCAGTTTGTTAATGAAAAAGTTCTAAATTTTGGATTTGGATTGGATTTGCTAAATGACAAAATTTTAATATAATATTTTAATTTCAATCCATTCTGGTCAGATAAATTGTTGCATACCCCGGAATCAGTTTTTGTTGATTTGTAAACATTTTTATTTTTGATCTACGGGTGTGATAACCCCACGTACTTCTGAAGTCACTGTTATTGACATACGGGTTATTACATAATTCTAGTGTCATGATGGTGAGACGCTATTGATTGCTGGAAGAAAAGATGCGTCATGTAACCCTTTATCTGGAATTTAATCATTGAGCAAGACAGAGAGTGCAATGACGGAGGAATATGCCACTAACTATTATTGACAACCTAATTTCAGTTTTGTTCGTTTTCATTTTTAAAAATTTGTTTTTCATTTTATTTTTATTTCCTTTATCCCATCATGAAATAATGGGCTATGTTGTATTTTATTGTTTGATAAGATTAATTATTTAAAAATTCATTTTTTAAAAAAAATATACCAAAGAAAATTTAATTAATTTAATTATTTAAAACAATTTAATTGAAAGGAAAACAACGCGCCACAAGTCTTTCTGATTCAATATATTAGTTCCAACTGAATGGTCGCATCCATAAGTATCAGCGATTTAAATGCTTACATACGGACACAAGTAAAGTTCCCGGGAGAGGCTAATCAAATCTGGTCAACTTTAAATTAAAAAAAACATGTTAACTGTTTTCAGATCTAAGATCGATTTCTCTAACGATATTCTTAGATATTGTTACGGTTATAGCAAAATCATAACAAAACACAACAATAAATTAATGAAACGAATAGTGTTGTTGTTGTATTCTTAGAACTTGGGTCAAAATGAATTAAATGGTTTTATGAATCAAATCAACATAACGTAAAATAATCGAATATCCTAATATTTTCTCAAGGTTCCTAAAAAGTGACCTCGAGTGTTCGAAAATTATGCAGAATCGTATATAAGGAGCTTCCTCTTGTTAATTAGAAATAGTTTTTTTTTAAGACCTGCGACGGTAAAGTTAAAAATAATTATAAAAGTGATTTTTAAATTCATTTTTGTGAATAAAGTTTTAAGTTATTGAGTAGAAATATTTTGTGTATATATTATTTTGAAAGTTGTGTTACTGGAAATTTCTACAATCAACCGTTGGAATTTCGAAGCTGTTGAAAAAATATTCTCGTTGGGAATATTGTTTACTGTATTGTTTTTCTGTTGTTGTAGAACAATTAAGGTGTTGAATACTTAATAAAACCGGGAGTTTTTGCTTACTAATCAGTGATCGAATCCAGGAAGAGATTTGGTAATTGTGTTTATCGAATCAAGAGTAAGGCAAATTGGAAGTAAGGTTAGAAAAATGTAACAATGTATTAATTAGCGAACAAATATAGGTGAATGTGAAAGCAGTCGTTCATTGGGTGTTTACAATTTCACATGGCTTACTCTATAGAACAACACTATAATGGCCATGACAAAGAGTGTGTTTAGCTCAACACACCTCAACAAAATAAAAAAAAATTTACTTCATTTTAATTACTCCAGATAATTTGAACATTCAATAGTGTTGGTAAGTACGGAGCTAAAAACCAAAACATTTAATATTCGATTTTCAAGTTCGAGCATTTCCCGAACAGATAGTAGAAAAAAGGAATAAATCACGCCACGCTTCAAATGCGATACTAATATTCTAACCTAAAACACTTAATCCCATGTTGAAAAAAAAAATCAGTCACTCTTCCGTTGTTAAAAATCTACTAAGATAAGATATCACAATTGTCTAGTTTCTTATGTCTGAAATTATGATTATTACTTTCTTTTTATGTTTTATTTTGTCTAATACAGGAATTAAAGTTTTTGATTTAAAACCATCAAAATTAATTCCGGAGACATTACATTAAAATAAAAGGAGCAACATAATATAGTAAGTAATAAATGAAAATTCAAGTGGTTCGATGAAACATAACATTCGTTTGTTTTATTTGATGTTAGTTGTTTTTTTAACTAGCAATTACACAAGGGAGATAATAAAAACTATGATTTTATAACAGTAGGATCCTCTTGAGTATACACGAATATATTAATAAAACAAAAAAAATCTTGATATATTATAATGAATAGTTATGTAACAGCAATATAACATAAGGTCCTGACTGATGAGACACAATAAATTTAAAATAAATTTGTTATAGATTTAAAAATGATAAAATATGTACATTTAAATATGATGACCAAAAAAAAAAATAAAGAAAAGGTTAATGGGATAAGTTGTAATATTTCTATATTTGTAATAAAAATTTTAAAACACGAAACTGTAATATATCCCTGACAAGAGCAATATAATTTTTGATTGCTGTTGATGTTGAATTATTAGCATATTATATTACATATTAAATTGATTATAAAGTTTGAGTTTGTTGTGAAGCGCTGCTTCGTTGTATAGTCAACGAAGTGGCATAGCAGGCCACGCACCTAGCGAGATTAGTAATGCCCCAAACAAGCTTCAGAAAGTGGGGTCGAACATAGAAAACCTGCTGCTCCAACACAAATACCGGTATTGTGCGCGTAACACATGATAGGAACGGACGAAATAAAGAAGCAAATGAAAGAGAGACTCTGGCGACCCCCGTATATGAAAAGAACCACGATCACCACGTCCCACTCCCATACACACACATATACACAGACACACACACAACTGCCGATTATTCATATAAATGCAAAACTTTTCATCAACAGCCCGATTATTCCCATAAATAATGCCATATATGTTACCAATGGGAGATTATAAACAACTAATTGATTTGTTGATGTGTAACCCACAAATATGACGTAGTTTATGTAAATAGAGGTGAGAGTAGAAGTTAAAATTTTATTTGTAGAGTTTGCTTCGCACAGTTTAGCCCCAAAAGAAAAAAAAAAAGTTGGTCCAGCAATGTTCATGCTAACGATGGGACCCATATCATTCAAGCTATGTCGAGTTTGTTTTTTTTTTTTTAATTTATTTGCCATCTTATGAAAATGAAAATTTAACTCTCCATGCTTGGATGAAGCATAACAAATCGTATATGAAACCAGAAATATTGTAAATGTAATAACAATGTTATAGATTGCTCTTATAGGTGTTACTTCTCGCATATCTGTCAACAATGTATTCCTTCGGATGTACTGCCGATCGACCAATTTGCGTTTCACCACCGACCTCCTTTCTTTATCCTGTTTGTTATTCTTGATTTCATTTGCACCATTGATCGTTTTATAATTCGCATCGAATAAAATTAATTTTTTTAAGTCCGTCGTTTCGGGTTTATCACATAATTTCTGACTATTCATTTTTTTTTAATTTTGCTAATAAATTATTGACATTTTTTTGTAGTAGTTCCATTTTTTCCGTTAAACTTTCATTATCATTATTTGTGCTATCAGGAACTTTGTAGCCATTAGCTATTATTTTTTTTGTCCTTCATATTTTCCACCAATAAATTATTGCTAATAAATGACTAATTCACATAATATAATGCACTAATTAAAATTTAAATAAAAACATATAAATATTAAGTGTCCAGTCCTACAACGCTAATTTGCCACCTGCAGATTTATTTACGGAAAGAAACAATAATCAAGGCTTTAATTATAGGTTCATTCACCCACACATACACATCCCGTGCATACACGTACACGTACATGCACTCACGCACCCATTCATACCTACATACACACCCTCATATACATATATGTAAAATGACTCACCCCATAGCTTGTCCAGATCCCAGTCCCGTAGTTCAATTTAGTCGCTCATCCTCATCCAGTTCATAGATTGGTAAGTTCAGCAATCAGGATCACGACGACGTTGTAAAAATTGTTACAATCCAACTCGTTGATGATAGCAGTGATGTTCTTCCTTTTCTTCCTTTCCGGAAAGTATTGAAATACCCAGCAGGTATGCTGATGACAACACATAGCCACACCAAAAAAAAATGGCTACCCCGGAAACGTGTCAAGATAGTCTGCACCCGGGAGGTAATCGTAGCATGCGGTAAGGTATCTGATGTAAATTATAATTTAATTTAGGTCACTTCACCCTGATGCAAGTGTTAACACAAAGATATCACAAAGATTCGGGTGTAGAGATAAGTATAACTGCATTATCACACCTATTTGTAACATTATCTCAACAAGCAATTTATATAATTTATTTCAGATTTTTATTAGGTAACCGTTTTTAGTTAAATTTTGTTCTATTCTTCACATATATTTGTAGCTTATAATATCACAGAGTTTAAATAATTTTTTGTTAAGATTACAGTTATCATTTATCACAGTTAAAAAAAAACAGCTATTATCACAGCTTTTCAACATTATTTTTACAAAAAAATCAATTAATATTTACCATTATATTATAATTTAATCTATGGTTTAGATTTTTTGGTTTTATTATCATTATTTAATAAAATATTACACAAAAAAAAAATTCCGCGTATGGACGTCAACCAAAGCAAAAAACCAACAAACAGCTGTCAACTTGTTAGACATAAAGTCGAAAAATAATTCACCTGTGGAACCATCTAGCGCGTTCTATTTATACTATATTAACGGCCGTTCACCAACAATAACAAAACGATAAGTTTGTTTCTTGGGTATTTTCTTTCGTTAACTTTTTGTACCCACTAAAGAATTTGTACAACTAACTTGTATCAAAATTGGAAAAGATTTTTAAAAAAATTGATTACGAAATTGTGTTTAAAGAAAAGAAGCAAAAACAATTTCAAAAGTTCATGACAATACAGTAAACGAGAAGTAACTTATTGATTGATTCTTTCTATCTTTTGGGGAAATAGAGCGATTTCAAATTAGGGAAATTGCACAACTGTTTTATGAAAATTTAAACAGAAATTATTACGATAGACGATTACGAATAAGAAATTAAGTTTAAAAAAAAACGACAACAACTATAGAAGTTGTTGTTAATGTAAATTTAATGCGTGTGGGAAAGCGGGGCTAGTCCAAATTACGAAGATTGAATAATAGCCTTATAACAATTACGAAGATCGAATAATAGCTTCGCTACAAGTTGTAATAGCTGTGAATAAAAATTGAATATTCAGCGAGTAAGCAAAGCAAATGCCCAAATGCTTCTCCTACCTGAGCAACGATAAAAGAATCTGGTGATGTAATAGAGATGATGCATAATGAAACGTGTGAAAGGTATTTATGAAAATAATCATTAAAACATGTCTCAATCATTACAAATAGGGTTAAATGACGGATAAACACTACGTTCACGTCAATTTTTACTGGTTATGAATTATATGTACACTGGTCACTTTGCATTAACACCAGCGAACAAAATGCAGGTAGATATCAAAGCTTATTGCTGCCTGCATATCCGCATGGACGGATAAGTTTTTGTTTTTTTGTAAAAATTTTGTTTTTTATCTACGGGTGTAACAACCCCGCGTACGCCAGTCTTTGCTATTGACATACGACGAGATGGAGAGGTGGTTAAGACAAAAACACGACTTATATAGAAGTTAATCGGGTGACCGCTTGGGAATCTCATCAGAAAAAGTATGGAATATGATTTTAAATTACGCTGAAACAAGAATTAGTCGCCCCCGGTATGCCAGTATACCTTATCTAGCAACCCTGGAAACTGGCAAGGCTTTTATGGACCAATCACTCATCGATTCGAAATTAAATTCAAATTGATTAGGGAAACATACACTAGAAATGAAAATAAACCAAAATAGAACCAGAAAAACTAAACATCAACCCTCGGATATCATACCCGGACACGAGTAGAAACTGGAACGTCAGAACTTTAACAGGATCATCGACATTAGTACAAGTTGAGAAAGTAATGGAAGAATTGTTGTGTTGTTAATATTGGTAAGCCTTGTTCATGTGTGCTTACTACAGAAACTCATGTAGTTTCCTTTACTCGTTGTTAGATCTCCACTGTTTTTCATCTTACTTCACTCAGTGAATTAAGAATGAAAAACAGTGACGATTTAACAACGAGCAAAGGAAATCAAATGAGGTTCTGTAGTAAACACTGATGAACAAGGCATACCAATATTAACAACACTCAAAGCAAAGAAAGCACTTCTCGAATGGAAATAAATCAGTAGCAGTATTATAACAGCAAGATTCCAATCGGTACTTAAAAATAAAACTATCATAGACTGCAATGCACCTACCAAAAGAGCAGATAATGCAACAAAAGACGAATTTTACGAACAGCAACATTAGCTAATGTACACCGAAATGACATCAATGCCAAGTTTTTTTTTATAAATGTGTTGTGGAGTAGGAATTACAATATGTGTCACAACAATACACAAAAATCTTTTAAGACCAAGGTCCCACACAACATGCATTCTAAGGTGTTGATGGACACACATGTTTTTTTTGTGTATATATTTTTTATAGAAGGAATAACTAAACAATAAATCCTAACACATATAAAATATGACATAGGCCAGTTATGAGCACATGTGCACTAGAGTCAAGATATATAGCTATTATGGATATAGGCTAACCAACTGTTGTGTCACAAGCCAGCTATTGATAGGAGGCAGTAAATTCAAACATAAGAACATACACAAATACCGTTAGACATCACCAGATGGAAAAACCAAGAATCAAATCAGAGTTGAGTTCAATTACTCACAAAAATCCTGAACAATTTATAAAAATGTTTGACTTAAGGCATTAGCGGTGCCGGTCTTTATAAAAGTGTTACTTCTTAATATTTTAACAGTGCAAGCAAAAAATGGACTGCCTATTTTAGGCCTGCGTTTAACCTTTTAAATGCATATAAAACAGTTGATATCGAGCTCGCCGTTTCCTTGCAATTTGATTGCAAAGTTATCCTGAATATGAATTTTCATAAATCTTTCGGACCACACTGTTCTCATGTTAAACACTATAACTTTTTTTTTAAGAATATGCCTTTTTGATTTCACTTAAGCTGCGAAAATTCAGAAAAAATAAATTTTTATGTTTGATTTAGACTTTGTTTGAGTGACACAAATTTTTATTTTTGGATACATTGCTAGCAGAATTAACTGGACATGGTAAGGTAGATCGTTTGCCAACCATAGTAACATTTGGCAATATTGAGAAGTTATTAACGGTTCCATAATGCGAAGAAGGGAGCGGTTTATCGATTGCGAATTCGATATATGAATGCCTTGAAGAATGGGATTTTACTGATAAAGTCGAAGCCATGTGTTACGATACGACATCAAGTAACGCTGGACCAGAAAAAGGGGGAAAAAAGATTGGCCACAACTTGATTCGATTCCCATGTCGTCATCACATACAGGAGATTAAACTACGGGCTGTTTATGATCTCAAATTTGGAAAGATCACAGCACCCGATGTTTATCTGTTAAACAAATTTCAGAAGGCGATGGTAAAATTAATTTTTACGATGGTAAAATTAATCCAACAATGTTCAAAAATGGAATATCGGACAAAAAACTGGGAAACAAAATTTCAAAACACTCGTGAGAAGCTCTAGTAATATTTTGTCATGAAGAGTTGGAAAAATCACACCCACGCAGCGAATATAAAGAATTTTTGGAAGTTACATTGATTTTTCTTGGTAAAACCATTGAGAATTACAAATTCAAACGTCCAGGTCCGACAAGTCACGCCGTTTGCATTTTTTCGAGACGTTTGTATTTTTCTGACTATGTTGTATGTAAAAATTTGGTTCAAATGCATAAATGGAACAGCAGCCACATATCAGGATTTGAATTTCATCAAAATTGACCAAAGAGTTTCAGAAGAAATGTTGAACAAAATTTGTTATCATCTTCACTATTTAACGGAAGCAAATATTGGCTTGGCTTTTTCGACCCAGAGATTTCGTTTGATGAAAAACGAAAAATGGTTCAAAACTTCGAGGTCCCAGCACGAGACATCCCCATCGCACCCCAAACTCGCAAAAAGATTTTGACGCAGTTAAACATATGCAACTTTTTGCTAATAAGAACATTAGTGATTTTGTCACAGAAAAAACTCAGAGTTTTTTTAATCGATTTAGAATTTGTATTGATTTTTTGCTACATGACCCATCGGAATGAGGATTTCATCAAAGCCACGTTGTTTTGCCAAAGTTTGCATGTTGTTAATGATACCGCCGAACTCGGTGTTAAGTTGATGACACGGAATACAACAACATTCTAACTTAAGACGAGGAAGGAACACAATACACCATTCAGGTGGTCGAAAACTACAGATGCAAATACCCATCATACAATAAATCTAATTTAATTTATTGATTTCTTTTGGAAAAATGTTGCTTTTGAATGAAAAATTATTATAAATTTAACCATAAAAATTAATTTTTTCTCTTTGAAAAAAGATTATTATGAATTAGTGAATTTTCGTATATGTAAGAAGAAAAATTAAGATAAATCGCTTTTCTAAGATCGATTTCTACATACTTAGGCTCGTTAGAATCGTTAATTAATTAGCTTTTAATAAAAAAAATCAAACTTATGAGATATATTATGTTTTACGATAATTATATCTGATAAACATAAAAAATCCTATTATTCTGCTAATTTTCTTATCTTCGACGCCACTG
>OY856186.1:156793109-156931109 GCA_963693315.1 Diogma glabrata
TCACTTAAGCTACTTGTCAAGTATGAAACTCTCCTTCTTGACCAAAACAACATATAGTCTGGTATGTTACACAGAACAAATCTGTGGTGTCCATTTTGTGTATCATTCATATTTATCAATAAATAAATTCTTACTGGGTAATTTACGACAAACAAATTCTTGTTTGGTAATTTACACAAAAGAACATTTATTTTTATATGCGGCAAAATCGAGACATCCATGACATCCATTTTATTTTTTTAATGAGTAATATAGTAAGCGTCGCTTTTATGTTAACTATGACCGATTTTATTATTGTAATGACGCGTCATTCAAGTAAAGTAAAGTGTTATGGAAACAGTGAGCGACACAATATTCGTAAACATTATTTATAAATCTTATTATAAGCTTGTTTTGCCGGGTTTAAAATTTTTTATTTTATTATTTTGTTTTTCCTCAAATTACCCTGTTTTAATTGAATATAATTTTTATTATTTAATCTATATATTTCGGGCTAGGCCCATCTTCAGGATTATTAATAAAAATAATAAAAAATTATATCACAATCAGAAAAATAAATTTTTGACATAAATTATATAAACAAAAATCGATATACAATTTAACATGAGTTACTATGTTATAATTAACTTAAAAAATGGTAATCAAGTGAAAAGCTTAAAGTTACTTTAAATTTTAGAACAATCGGATTAAATTAAAATAATTATTCGAAAAATCCTTCTTATCACTTTTAAAATTACAAATTGTTTCCTCATTTTTTATGATTTGGCACACCTCGTGTATCTGTAATTTAGTTTTATTTCTTTCCTTAGCCAAAATTTGAACATCATCGAATTTAAATTCATGTTTATTTTCTATAGAATGTTTAGCAAGTGCAGAACAATTATTACTAACTGAAGTTTTTTTAGAATCATATTTATGTTGATCCATACGAACACCTAATTTTTGAATTGTTTCACCAATATATGTTGTGTTACAGTTGTTACAATCAACCTTATAAACAACACCACTATGTTGTTCTTTAGGTATTTTTGATTTTGAATTTGTAAAACTATAACTATTTTTATATTTAGGCCTCATAGCCATTTTAATATTAGGAAAAAACTGTGAACAAGAGCGAGAAAGTGTTTCACTTAGACCAGGAACATAAGTTAATGATAAATATTTATTTAAATTTTTATTATTTGATACCATATTATTAGCTGTTTGATCAAGTGATAAATAATTATAACTATTATCCAATTGATTTAAATTAGTATTACGACCCTGACTAATCATTTTATCAATTAAACTTTTAGGGTAGTTATTAGTACGAAGTATGTTATAAATTATTTTTAAATTATCATTCCAAAAGTCGAAATATTTTTCGAATAAAAGATTTAGCTACATTTAACTTCATGTTACGTGGATGTGTAGAATAATAATTCAATAATCGATTAGAAGCAATCTCTTTATGATACCAATTAGTTATAACCTTTCCATTATCCAAATGATGAATACTTAAATCCAAATAATTTAATATGTTATTTTATTCAACTTCATATGTGAATCTAATTTTAGGATCATACGAATGCAATGCATCAAGGACCATTTGTATTTTATTTTCAGGAATAGATGTAATATGGTCATCAACATATTGTAATAAACTTCGTCCAGAATGGGTTAATTTAATCATAAATAACCAATACGTTCCGCCTAAATGTTTTCTACATTCTATAGCAAAGATGAAACAAAAGTTAACTCCCTTTAACAAATACATTTACCATTTGTATTTTATTTTCAGGAATAGATGTAATATGGTCATCAACATATTGTAATAAACTTCGTCCAGAATGGGTTAATTTAATCATAAATAACCAATACGTTCCGCCTAAATGTTTTCTACATTCTATAGCAAAGATGAAACAAAAGTTAACTCCCTTTAACAAATACATTTTGCATAAATTAAATTTGAGTTCGCTAATACAAATGCAAGTATGAATGAAAACAGGTGTGGCCTATTCAAGATGTACGGACTACGTAGTATTGATTTCTAGTGGATTATAGAAGTTTCGATTTATTTATTTTTCGATATAAATAAGCGAACAAAAATATCAGAGGGTCAGTTTTTACTTTTGCAATTAAAAGTGTTTATAAATATTCGCAAGTTTAAGGAATAATCGGTGGTACTTGAGCCTGGGTACTAATAGTGAAAGAATCTGAACTTAGTGGAATAGTAAATACAGATTTTACAATTCCGAATATTATTGATTCAAATTGTGGAAAAGCGGTGGAGTTTATCGTACATAAATTGGAAACCCTGGAATTTATTGTAAGGAAAAACGGAAGCTGCTGTAATTTGTTGACAAATAAAGTTTGAGATTCTGTTAACCAAAGATCTGTCTTTTTACTGTCGTATTTGCTCAATAATCTAAAAGAACCAACGAAGAGTCGTTACAGTGGTGTCAGAAGTGGGATTATTGAAACAATGGTCAAGACAGTAAATATTAGTGATCTCAGCCAGACCCAGCTGAAAGATGAGTTGAGGAAAAGGAATGCTCCAATCCATGGAACGAAGGCAGAACTTGCATTCCGGCTGCGTAAAGTTTTAGAAGAAGCCGGTGAAAACACAGAGGTCATAGAAATAGAGCCGGAGGAAGCTCCAGTTCAGAATGCCCCAGCAATTGATCCGATGATGGTGTTGTTGAAAGAAATGATGGCACAGCAACAACAACAACTTACTGATATGATGGCCAAACAAGGAAACAACCAACAACAACAATTTGCTGATATGATGGCCAAACAAGGAAACAACCAACAACAACAGTTTGCTGATATGATTGCCAAACAAGGAAACAATCTGATGGCCCGACAAGAGAAACTGGCAGCGGAACAAAAATTAGATCAACAAAAACTACGTGAAGTAATCGAGTCACGTATATCCAGTGCGGAGGTTAAAATCAACAACGTGGAAAAGGAGCTGCGGAAAGTTACCAAGGAACATGAAGAGAAATTACGCAATCTTTCGAGTGAATTCCGCCAAGAAATAGCACAAGTAAAGTCAGGTAACATGATCAATCCATCAACTACTTCAGCTCCAGCTAGAGTGAAAACACCCGCATTTGATGGATCTACATCGTATCAGATATTTAAGATGCAATTTGAGATAGCAACAACTGGGGTTGATCACCAACAAAAAGGAAATGTGCTTATATTGGCATTGAAGGGACCTGCTGCTGAAATTTTGCAGACATTATCGGCGACAGAGCGTGATTACAGCAAGCTAATGGAGGCCTTAGAAGTAAGATATGGGGAAAGTCATATGCAAGCTCTCCATCGCATGCAGCTCAAAACACGGAAACAAGGAGTCAGCGAAACTTTGCAAGAATTAGAGGCTGACATTGTGAGACTGGTAAATCTGTCATACCCGAACTATAACGCTGAACACCGAGACGAATTGGCAGCTGATACATTTATCAATGCGCTCTTCGAGATGTCCAAATGAGGAATCAGCTTTTTCTAAGCGGAAAGAAGCTACCTGCAGAAGTCTTAGCATTGGCCCTGCAAATGGAAGCTGGAAAAAGAGCGTACGGTTCAGATAGAGTACGTCAGATGGAAGTTACTGAAGAACCTCTAAAAGCAGCGCTTGATGAAGTGATCATGCGTGTCAAAAGTCTGGGAGATAAGCCTGAGCGAAATCAACGAAGTAGGTCTAGCAGAGTAAGATGCTCGAACTGTGGAAAGTTGGGGCACATCCGAAGAGAGTGTAAATGGGAGCCGCGCCCGGAAGACAGATGCAGCGTTCAGGATTCGGGAAACTAGATCGTGCCAGTTTTGAAGGGCAAAAGCTGGCTCAATTACAATGCCCTACATTGGTGGTATCACAAGTCAAAAGAGAAAATAGTAGTTTAGTCCTAGAGGCAACCGTTGGAAACAAATCGTGCATGTTGACTTTGGACACAGGTGCTTCAAGATCGATAGTGCGTCCAGATGTGGTTCATTATAGTCAGATCGATACAGCAAGACGGTTCACCCTAAAAACAGCTACAGGTGAAACAGTTCTAGTTCATGGAGAAAGCGACCAAGAAGTTCACCTTGGAGGAAATTCATTTAGGCACCGATTTATTGTAGCAGATATAGAAGATAAGTGCATAATTGGGCTTGACTTCATGAAAGAATACAATTTTATATTAGATCTGGGGAGCCACGTACTGAGATATGGAAACACAGAACTAGTGCTACACGCCGCCAACGACAATGCTGAGGTCCGTGTTATTAGTGACGGATCAACTGAGATCCCGGCAAAATCTGAGAAAATCATATGGACTAAGTTACTAGATAAAAGTGACCAAAATTCACCCGTGATGATTGAGCCAGCTAAAAACGACTTTGGGGGAAACATTATGATTGGCCGAACGCTAGTAGCAGCAAAAGAGGGGGTAGTTCCAGTGCAACTAATTAACTTCTCAAATAAACAAGTGACTATCAATCATGGAGAAGAAATTGCAGCACCATAAAAGAGATAATCAGCTGTCAAGAAGAGCAAAAGGTTTTCATGCAGAGAAACAACCCCGCATTAGTGGCAATACTTCAAGATCTTAGTAAAAGAATGAATCCAGCCGAATTCAAAGAAATCAAGAGAGTATTAACGAAGATGAGCAGCGTTTTCTCTACTGGAGATGAAGATGTTGGAAGAACAAACATCGTGCGACATAGGATCAACACTGGAAACGCTCATCCTATCAGACAGCCTCCTAGAAGACTACCACTAGCTAAACACGAGGAAGTGCAAGGAATGCTGGACATAATGAAAAGTGATGGAGTCATCAGGCCATCTAAGAGTCCATGGAGCTCACCAGTGGTGCTAGTTAGAAAAAAAGATGGGTCAGCTCGTTTTTGTGTAGACTATCGAAAGCTGAATGAGGTAACCATTAAGGACAGCTATCCACTGCCACGAATTGATGACACACTGGATACACTATCAGGGGCCAAATGGTACAGCACATTAGATCTGAAGAGTGGCTACTGGCAAGTTGAAATGCATCCAGAAGATCGACGAAAGACAGCATTTTCTACTGGCAATGGGTTGTGGGAGTTCAATGTGATGCCGTTTGGTCTATGCAATGCCCCAGCAACATTTGAACGTCTAATGGAATGCGTGTTGCATGGTTTAACCTGGAAGGCCTGCCTAGTTTATCTTGATGACATCATTATAATGGGTCGCAACTTCGAAGAGCATCTAATAAACCTCGAAGAAGTACTCAGAAGAATAAGTAATGCCAACATGAAGTTGAATCCGGTAAAGTGCAATCTCTTCCACAAAGAAGTGGAAGTACCTTGGACACATCATTACAGAACATGGAGTCAGAACCGATCCCGAGAAGATTGATGCTGTGAAAAATTGGCCAGTACCGAAGAATGTTCATGAGCTACGCAGTTTCCTTGGATTATGCACCTATTATCGTAGATTCGTGAAGAATTTTGCAAATATCGCCAAGAGTCTACATAAATTGACAGAAGCAAATACCAAGTTTCTGTGGACAACCGAATGTAATGAGGCCTTCTGCAGTTTAAAAGAAAAACTATGCAACACCCCTATACTAGCCTATCCAGAATCCGGAAAGATGTTCATTCTGGACACAGACGCAAGCAATGTAGGAACTGGAGCTGTTTTGTCACAGAAAATTGGAGACGATGAGAAAGTGGTGGCATACTTCAGTAAAGTTCAGCAAAGCCGGAGTGGAATTACTGTGTCACGAGGAAGGAGCTGTTAGCTATCATCAAGGCTGTGAAACATTTCCACAAGTATTTGTGTGGACAACCATTCCTGATTCGCACGGACCATGCTGCTCTAAAATGGTTATTACAATTCAAATTTCCTGAAGGACAAGCAGCAAGATGGATAGAGATCCTGCAGAACTACGACTTCAAAGTTGAACACCGCAAGGGAAGGATCCATGGTAACGCTGATGCCTTGTCTAGAAGACCCTGTATAGAGGAGTGCAAGTAATGTAGCAGAACTGAGGGAAATGAGGCAATGAAAGTGAACCAAATCAAGTTCCAAACTCCTGAAGATTGGTGTACCGAGGCAATGAAAAGAGAGCAGCTAGAAGATCCAGCTATGGCTCCAATATTGAAATGGAAAACTGAGGGAAGGCAACCGGAGTGGAAAGAGGTAGCACCTTTAAGTACGGAGGTGAAATGCTACTGGGCGCAATGGGACTCACTAATTATGGACAAAGGGATACTAAAAAGAAAATGGGAGTCTGCTGATGGAAAGAAAGTGTTGGAGCAGCTGGTGTTGCCATCAAGTCGAGTGGGAGAGGTACTGGGAAAGCTGCATGGAAGTATTTCTGGAGGACACCTGGGAGTCAATAAAACCCTAGCTAAAGTAAGGGAGAGGTTTTATTGGGTAAGGTATCGAACCGACGTAGAGCAATGGTGTCGGCGATGTGATACTTGTGCGGCGAGCAAAGGACCAAAGACTAGAACTCGAGGAGAGATGCAACAGTACAATGTGGGCGCCCCAATGGAGAGAATTGCTATAGACATCGCGGGGCCATTTCCGGAAACTACAAAAGGTAACAAATACATCATGGTGGTCATTGATTACTTTACAAAATGGCCGGAAGCTTATGCAATACCGAACCAGGAAGCAGTTACAGTCGCTGAAACATTAGTCAATGAATGGATTTGCAGATATGGAACACCGCTCGAGTTGCATACGGACCAGGGAAGGAATTTCGAATCTCAATTGATGGAAGAGCTGTGCAGAACACTCGACATTAGAAAAACACGAACTACACCTATGAACCCGCAGTCGGATGGCATGGTAGAACGATTCAACCGAACCATGGAAGAACATTTGTCAAAGGTAGTAGAAGCCAACCAAAGAAATTGGGACAAGGATCTTCCGTTATTCTTGATGGCCTATCGTAGCGCAGTGCACGATACGACAAGTGAAACGCCAGCGAATATCATGTTCGGAAGAGAACTACATCTTCCTAGTGACATCGAGTTTGGCATCCCTGGAGGTCTGGTATCCACGAAAACAGATTATGTGGGACAACTAAGGGAGAAGATGAATAAAATCCATCAGCAGGTTCGAGACCACATTAAGATTGCCAGTGACAAAATGAAAACCAGGTACGACATAAATGCAAATAGAGGCGGTTTTCAAGAAGGAGAATTGGTATGGTTATACAACCCCAGAAGAACTAAGGGAAGATCACCCAAGCTGCAGCCAGATTGGGAAGGCCCATATAAAATAATCAAACGAATTAATGATGTTATCTACCGCATACAAAAGGGACCCCGTACCAAGATGAAAGTGATACATCTGCAAAGGTTGGCACCGTACCAAGGTAACAGCACCAATGCGATAGCTGATATTGTTCGGGACGAACAAAACTAAATGGAGGGCAGTGTAATAAACTTCGTCCAGAATGGGTTAATTTAATCATAAATAACCAATACGTTCCGCCTAAATGTTTTCTACATTCTATAGCAAAGATGAAACAAAAGTTAGCTCCCTTTAACAAGTACATTTTGCATAAATTAAATTTGAGTTCGCTAATACAAATGCAAGTATGAATGAAAACAGGTGTGGCCTATTCAAGATGTACGGACTACGTAGTATTGATTTCTAGTGGATTATAGAAGTTTCGATTTATTTATTTTTCGATATAAATAAGCGAACAAAAATATCAGAGGGTCAGTTTTTACTTTTGCAATTAAAAGTGTTTATAAATATTCGCAAGTTTAAGGAATAATCGGTGGTACTTGAGCCTGGGTACTAATAGTGAAAGAATCTGAACTTAGTGGAATAGTAAATACAGATTTTACAATTTCGAATATTATTGATTCAAATTGTGGAAAAGCGGTGGAGTTTATCGTACATAAATTGGAAACCCTGGAATTTATTGTAAGGAAAAACGGAAGCTGCTGTAATTTGTTGACAAATAAAGTTTGAGATTCTGTTAACCAAAGATCTGTCTTTTTACTGTCGTATTTGCTCAATAATCTAAAAGAACCAACGAAGAGTCGTTACAATATGAATACCAAAAAGTGGAGTAAAATCAATTTTAAGTAATGCTTGATTTATGACATCATCAAGAACACATTGTACCAAAATTGGTGCTAAACTAGACCCCATTAATAAACCATTCTTCATTTTCATAAATTTTTCTTCATATTTAAAATAGTTACAATCAATCAAACAAAAACTTAAAAGATTCAGAAATTCCTTCTTAGGAATTTTTGTGTTTGTACTAATGCATTCATCAAAATCTCTTTCAATTATTTTTAATGCCAATCGAGCCAAGTTTATAATATAAAGTTTATAATTACATTAAACCATTGTTTATGCTGTTTAATATGTGATATTCATGAAACAATGAATAATAAATATGGCGTCCATATCAGAAGACTGGTGAAATTGAATGATGTCATTACATTTTAGAGAATTTCATTGGTTTAAATTAAAATAAAACTAAGGCAAACAATTTTCAGTAGTAATTTCCCAAGGGCGGTGATAAATCGAAATAATTTTTTGCCAAAAATTTCGAAAACAGGTATATTGATAAAAGCACGAGGCCGTAGGCCGAGTGCTTATATCAATATCACTTGCTTGAAGAATTTTCCAAAAAATTATGAGAATTTATCACCGGATGAATTCGTTTAGAAAATTTATTGTCATTTTTCATTTCTTTATATATATTTTATGAATTATTCGTCTGGCCTACTGCGATATCAGTGAATTATTTTACAAATTATTTGATAATTCAAAGATATCGCAGTAGGCCAGACGTATAACTATTTGTTATTAGTTTAATTCAAATATTATTGGTTAAATTAAATGATGTCATTACATTTTAGAGGATTTCATTGGGTTAAATTAAAATAAAACTAAGGCAAAAAATTTTCAGTAGTAATTTCCCAAGGACGGTGATAATTCGAAATAATATTTTGCGAACATTTCGAAAGCAAGTTGATTGATAATAGTTCAAGACCGCAGACCGAGATCTATTATCAATGCTACTTGCTTGAGGAATTTTCCAAAAAATTATGAGTATTTATCACCGGTCGAGGGAAATTCGTTTAGAAATTTGTTTGCCATTTTTGATTTCTTTACATTTTTTAAAAATAGTTTTAGTAAAAATAGTGATGAATTTTCTAAACGAAAGAAAACAAAATTACGAAAAAAAAAATTAGTAAAAAAAAATTAAAATAAATAAAAAAAAAATTAAAAATTATCTTTTATTTTATTATTTTATTAATTTTAAATTTTTTTTTGTCTTGATACCCTAGGTAAGTTATTTGATAGTCTCGCTATCTCCCTATTATTAGTATAGTTAAAATTTGATTGGTGAAATTCACTGTTGTCATTACATTTTAGAGAATTTCGTTGGATTAAATTCAAATAAAAAATATGAAGGGGCTGAAATCTCACAGCTCTTAGATATCAAGACTTCGGTCTGGGTTAAGGATTTTGATACAGTTTTCGGCAAAAAACTTTTATGAGGACATTGCGTTTAGTTTAGGGCAGCGATGCATATCAAACATAAAACTTTTTATTAAATTACAAGTATTTTTTTATCTCTGTTTAGAAATTTATTACAAAACATACACGAAATATTAATGCGTTGCCGGAAAATTATAACAGATCATAAACTAATATAACTTAGTAAAAAGATGATACACCTAGGGCTCGTATACTCGGGCATCAGATAACCGGGTACCCGGGTATTTAACCAAAAATTTTACTACTCGAATATCCGGGTAATAGCTTCGAGTACCCGGGTATAACAAAAACAAAATTCTTATGAAGCTCACTGTCACTTTTGCTGATTTATTCAAAAAATAATTTCAGAAAATATATGTTGCATTGTTGTATTTTAGATAAGTTCGTAAATCAGCTAAGGCCGTCAAATAGTTACGAAGCTTGTAAGTCACAAAGCATGGAGCGTTTTACCAAAGAAGATTTATAAAATGAATGAATCTAGATTTTTTAGAAATACTTCTATCACCTTAAAATGTAGATCCTTGAGAGATTCCTGAGTACTCCCACACAAACGACTACAGTCATTTTCCGATGGTTTAGTTTCTTTTATTTTTATAATTAGAGCACGTAGAAGTTCAGGAAGGTCAAAAGTTGAAACTAATTTTAGATTGTAAACACGGTGGAACATACTTATTGCAGCAATAAATCGATTTCTTAAATTAAAAAATTGCATTAATTCTACACTCGATAAGCTAGGCGCTGACAAAATGAAGGAATGCGATTTAGAAATATTAAAAGAAATCTCTTTTATTCTCGAACCAATTATGTTAGCAGTACAAGAACTGAATACAAAAAACGCCACCCTAATAACAGCTGAAGGTACTTCTACGTACTAAAAAAAATAAACGAGATTAGTACACCTCTTTCTCGTGAACTATTTGAAAAACGAAGTTAATGAACGTCGACAAAAGGATATAATAACATTATTGTTATATTTGCATCATTCTATTTTTTCAAAAGGCAATGAGTTTTTAAGCTTCGCAACAAAAATTTCTACAAAGCAGCTTGCTCATCAATTATTATTACGTCTATACTCGAATGAAAACAACATCAGCGTTGCAGATCAAAGCTCAAGCTCTTCTGATTGAGAGCGGGAACCAACATCAGTATATAATGAGTTACAGCATTGTCTTGCATTATATATAACTAAAACCAAAGAAAAAAGCGAAAATTTAAATGTTGAGCAATCCCTTCCATTTATGCAGACAAATGGAGGTAAGCGAAACCACATGTTAGATAATCTGTACGCTTCACTGCTTACTATAAATCCTACATCAACGGCATGCGAACGGGTGTTTTCAGTAGCCGGCAATATAATAACCAAAATTCGCAGTTCGTTAGCTCCTTCCACACTCAACGGCTTAATATTTTTAAAATATAATTTTATAAACAAAAAGTTATAGTGAATATTATATTATTATAAAATTTGATTTCATTTAACGTTTAACATGGTTTTAAGAATTAAATTAATTGAATTAAATAAATATCAATATTAATTGAATTAAATATGTACAAATGAACTATTAAAAATTTGTTTTGTTTTAATTATCCAACTACCCGGGTTACCCGGGTAACCCGGGTATTTGAGTAAAATAACTACTCGATACCCGGGTACTTAATGTTCGAGTATTTTACGAGCCCTAGATACACCCAGCTAACTACTCAAAAACCTCTCCATTTAGCGTTTCAAGAAAATATTACAAAATCAAAAATTCATATTTTTTTCAAAATTCCAAAATATTCTAAAAATTAAATAAAATCAAAAATTTAAACTTTTTTTTTAAGTTCTAAAAACATTCCAAAAATTATTACAAAATCAAAGATTAAAACTTTTTTCAAAATTCTAAAAATATTGCAAAAATTATAACAAAATTAAAAATTGAAACTTTTCCCATTATTCTTAAAAAATTGCAAAAATTATAACAAAATCCATATCATTTTTTTTTCAAAATTTCAAAAATAATAGTAAAATCAAAAATTTAAATTTTTTTCAAAATTTTAAAAATATTACAAAAATTTATAATTCAAAAACTCAAACTTTTTTCAAAATTCTTAAAATATTCCAAAAATTACAAAATCAACGTATAAACTTTTTCAATATTTCAAAAATTATAATAAAATCAAACTTTTAAACTTTTTAAAAATTCTAAAAATATTCTGAAAATTCTTACGAAATCAAAAATTGAAAATTTTTTCAAAATCCTAAAACTATTGCAAAATATCTTAACTCACAAACTCAAAAATTCAACTTTTTCCAAAATTCTAAAAATATTTCAAAATTTATAATAAAATTTGTAATGAAAAAAAAGAAGAAACAAAACATTAATAAATAAAGTAAAAAAAATCATTATTTTAATATAACAATATATCAAATACCAAGCTGCTCAGCACATTTCAATATGAATATGGTTAAACAGAGATAAAGAAATAAGTAGAAATAATATAGATTATAGTATACAGTCAAAAAAAAATCTTAGTAAATTTTACAAATTTTTTATAAATATTTTCATAAATATTCTAAATTACACAAAAAAATATTTGAAAAAACCAAAAACTTATTTGATTTACAAATTATTTTTGGATTTGAATGAAAAAAATTGTGGTTTTATCAAAAAATTTTGTGTGTTGTATATTTATAAAAATTTTGTAAAAGTTTCCAAAAGTTAAAAAAAATGTGTAGTGCATAGGAGTTCAATGAAGAACTACTAGGCATGCATCCTTAAGAATTGTGAAATATTGTAAAAGAAATGTTAAATATAATATATTAATGAAGTGTAGTTGTGTTTTTGTAATTTGAAGACATCCAGAAGTTCCACCAGAGTCAAAACAACAAAAAGTTTTATTATCGATAAACATCGCTGCCCCAAACTAAAAACGAAGTCCTCATTAAAATTTTTTTCCGAAAAGTATATCAAAATTCTTAACCCAGACCGAAGTATTGATATCTCAGAGCTGTGATATTTCAGCCTCTTGATGTTTTTATTAAGAAAGTACTGCAATTGAAAAAAAACAACGTTGGTGGTGGTCACATAGAGGAAACAATTTGTAAAACTATAGTTTTAATCAATTTATTTTATTTCTATCATCAAACCAAACACATTACACATGTAATGACCCGTTATCATACATATATTAAATTAAAAGTCCATTACAAAAATCTTTACTAAATTTCACAATTTCTTAACGAAATAATGAAGGGTGAATAAACGTATACGTTTAGTGTTGTTTATTTAATATTTCGAAATAGAAATATTAATTAAATAGCAACATTACGATTGTTCAACAATTATGCAAAATCGCATAATTGCTGTATATTGAAAATGTAAATGAACGATTAGTTTTTCACCTTTGATTGTTTTGTAGGGGAATTGATTTGTACTTTAAATTAATATGATTGGCTTAACGAATATTAAAACAAAATTATTTTAATAACGGTTCATTACGCTCCCTTCCAAAAATAATGAAGACATAACTTATTTTCTGTTAGTTAAAGTTGAGTTGTGTAAAAGACTTTACAGAGAAAGGTTTTACAAATTGAAAATAAATCCAGGATTCAGAAATCAATCCGTAACCGTCAAACTTTATTAAATTTAACCAATAAATAAAATTAATTAAAATTGAAGGTGTCAAATGTTATTGTGTTTTATTAAATAAAAGGTGCCGTGATATTGAAATTAAAAGTTGTCGTGCGTAGTTCAATTATATTTGTTTGTGGACTCCTACAGTAGTTAGGTACCACATTTGGCGCAGCCGGTTTAACAAGACCACGATTGTTTGATAAGAATTACTTTAAATTCTAAGAGACTATTTTAAATCCGAAAACCGAATTTTTTTAAATAAATAAGAATATAGTTTATAAAATAAAACATTAATCTGGCGTTTATTTTAAATCCAAAAAAAAATGTTTGTGTAACATAAAAAGTTCTTAAGTGTAATCGTAACCATTGTGTACTAAAAGTGTACCATACTCATCAAAACCAACTTCAAAAAGTATACCATCAACTACAGATTAATAGGACTACAATCGCAGCACTAAAACAAAATTTATATCATATCACAATTACATGAATTTTATATAAAACATCACATCATTAACAAAAATCAAAGCTAACTCTCATCATCTGTAACATCATTAAAAAATCATTAATAATTACACAACCATATTAAAAGGGAATCAGCATCAAGAACTACTGCCGATACAGCGACAAACAATACTTGAAGACACTACAACAAGCAACTTCCACAGCATCAAACATTATCAGCAGCAACATCAACATTAAACATCAACAGCATCAGCAACAGGTGGTAAAACTAGCAGTCAATCAAAGGGTGAGTTACATTTTAATAATTTAGTATTAGCAATAGTTTAGTTTATCTATTATTAAAAAAAAAAACTGTAAAATGAGTAGTGACGATTTTTTTTTGATGTCTGATACCTTAAATTCTATCCCACTAATTTCGAGTAATAATGCCAATCAACGCGAGTTAGAGTATTTTTTAGAAACTTGTCAAAAAAGATATATCAACCTACCACCACATTTAAAAACAAATCTACTATCGCGAATTTGGACTCGTGTAAGAGGTGACGTTTATTTACGTATAAAGAATCAAAAATTCAATTCCTTTAATGAATTTAACGAATTCTTTAAACAAATATTTGGCTTTTCGGAACCCATTTTTGAACAAATAACTGTCAATTCTCAAAAAACAAATTCTCAAAATAATATATTTGCTAACCATTTAAACGAAATTTCTCAAAATCATTCATTAAAAAATCAAAAATCATCCTCAGAGGAACAACTTATTATAGATCCGTTGTTCCAAGCCGAGTTAAAATTAAAAGAGCTTACACAGGAAAACGATAGGTTACTAAAACTAAACTCTACCTATATAGCGGAAAAAATAAAGTACAAGCAAAAAATTGATTTCCTCAGCGAAGAAAATTCTAAATATAAAAATGAGTGGAGCATTTTATCATATGCTAATGATAAATTGAAAAATTCTACAAAAGAATTAACTAATAATTTGGAGCTTGCGAATTTGGAATTAAAACAAAATAAAAGCGTTAACAAATCACTTCGGCAAGAGATCGAAAAACTTACTACACAGAAAATAATTTTAGCTATAGATTTAGAAAGGTCCACCAAGAATTTGGCAGACACAAGTACCCTGTACGAAAAACTAGAGTTAGAATTCAGCAAATTACAGAATAACAATAAAACTCTCGAGAAAGAATTAGTTGATATCATTCACCAACCGGGTGTACAAGATAAAGTTTGCGAAAATTTGTTACCGAATGACTTAAGTTTAAATAAAGCTCAAGAAATTACATTTAAACCGCATATTTTATCATATACCAAGCCAAGTAGAGACCTATATTCTGATGTTTTAAAGGTTAATATCTCCAAAAACTCAGATAGTGAAATAGTGACAAATAATTTTGATAACAAAGAAAGACAAAACGTTAATAGAATCGAGAATGCTAATAATGGTAAACCGATATTTACTACTATAAAATCCAATAAGATTTTCTATGACAAAAAATTTACCAGCACAAACATTATTTCAAAACAAAATAATCTTCCATCATCGAAATTACCACCTCAAGTGACCCTACAGATCAAAACCATTAGTTCACCTAAAATAAATTTTCTCTCTAATGTCGAACACAATTCCAAGAAAATATTTTTAAACCCGAAATCTAAAGAAAATAGTAAAAGAATTCTAACTGCTAAGAAGAAAAATAAAAATAAAATTCGCCTTAACAACGCAAAACGAGTAGCATCAACGACAATGAAATTGAACTGTAAAGTGGAACTACCAAAAACTACAATGCGTAGAAGTTATAAAAGAACGAATAGCTATCCTAAAAACTATCGCAATTTCACAAAACCCATTATATGTGTTCAGAAAACACACCGAACTAGAAAAGCTCAACAAACGGCAAAAATTTCATCTCGGTCATCTCGGTCAAAAATTATCATAGATTATCAAAAATTATTGATTTTGTTTATTACTTTTATATTCAACAACATTTCATTAAATTTTTATAACAGTAGTCAGATAAAGAAAAGGAATCAATTTGAAATTCGACGTTCGCCTTCAAAAATTTTAAATAAACAAAAATGTTGGTTCTCAACTGAAGCTATAAAACCAAATTTTAATCAAATTTTCCATTCAACATTTAAGACAAGATTGATATCGATTCTTCAACACTTAAGTCGAGCCATAATATTTGTGATATGATTTGGGTAGTGAAATCCGAAATTCTACGTCCACGCCGTGCTACCTGGGTAATGCTAACAGAATTAGGTTGGTGTAGTTGAGAGGGGCAGAGTAAATACTGCTTATACTCAATGATTCTGCACCATGGCGAGTCATTGGCGCCACAAAACCAATGCAACTCAAGCGTCTGTTCTCCATGTTAGGGGCGGCTTGGAGCGGGCGTCTGTCTTGGATCAAGCGGCTCGCTATATAAACGTGTAGCAAGCGTCTGTTCTCCATGTTAGGGGCGGTTTGTAGCGGGCGTCTGTCTTGGATCAAGCGGCTCGCTATATAAACATGTAAAAAGGTTGTTTCTGGTGACCTAAAGATGCAGAACGAACCCATTCACGAAAATTTGGGTTGGGCGAAGGGCTAACACCCCATTTCCGTAAAAAACTACTTGTCATGAATTCTGTACACAGGCCTCGGATTATCTCGGATTCACTATTAGAACGACCTCGGAAACTGTACCCGGACTACGATTTAAAAATGGGAACCTGGAACGTGCTAAGCCTTAGAAGACCAGGAGATCTACTGAAACTTACAAACCAAATCAATAGCTATACACTGGATATAGTGGCGTTACAAGAACTAAGATGGCCAGGGAGTGGAATCCACGAAACAGCCAAAGGATACACTCTCTACTATTGCGGTCATGAAAACGGAGGAGAATTTGGAGTTGGCTTTCTCACACATCGTCGCGTGAATCAACATGTTATCGACTTTCGCCCAATTAATATGCGGATATGCACAATGAGAATCCGCACGCAAAAATTTAATGTAACGATCATCAATGTTCATGCACCTACTGAAGACAAAGCAGATGACATTAAAGACCTGTTCTTCCTAGAACTCGAAGAAGTCATCAATAACATCCCGCGGCACGATATAAAAATCGTGGTAGGTGACTTCAATGCGCAAATTGGTAGAAGTGCAGAACTTAAAACACATGTCGGCCCTAACAGCTTGCATCATGCTAGTAACAATAACGGCTTTCGCACAGCTGAACTGGCTATGATGTATGATCTAGTAATATCTAGCACTTTCTTTCCTCATAAGAGAATCCACAAAGCAACGTGGAAATCAAATGATGGAAGAACTGAAAATCAAATCGATCACGTCATGATTTCTAAGAGACACTCTACAAGTGTAACTGACGTTCGATCATACAGAGGTGCTGATATGGACACCGATCATATGCTTGTCATCTTTAAGTATAAGTGCAAATTATCATCTACATTTAATAGGCAAGCAAAAAAGACCGTGCGCTGGAATGTCGAAGCATTTAAACACCTGGAAACACTGAATAGATATCAGGAAATTGTAACGCAAAACATAGAAGAGCATGACATCCCATCTGAGATGCCATTAAACATACAAGAAGAATGGCAAACGCTTCAATCAACCATCATATCCGCAGCACAAACTACAATCGGAAAACGACCACCGAAATCACGTAACGAATGGTTTGATGACGAGTGCCGCGAAAGCATTGAGCACAAACAAAAACTGCGAGAAAAATGGTTAACAAGAAATACCCGAAGCTCCCAAACTGATTATCTATGCGCCAGAAAAGCCTCAGCAAAACTCCTACGGAAAAAGAAACGCGAACACATGAAGAGCTGTATCGAAAACATCAACCAACATGCGGCTAATGGAAATTCGAAAGAGTGTTTTGCCAATGCGCGGAATCTGACCAAAGATTTCCACCCAAGATCTACAGCCATCAAAAATGGAAACAACGAGCTTACAACAAGTGAACGTGATGTGCTGGAAGTATGGCGATCCCACTTTCAAGACCTACTGAATAGGACGAACGAAGTTCATCCTATTCGAGCAATTGCTCCGTCAAGTGAGGAGATTTTTGTCCCTTACCCAACAATAGAAGAAGTGGAAGCTGCCATCAAAAAATTAAAAAATGGCAAATCACCAGGTATCGATGGAATCCCTGCAGAACTACTTAAGAATGGAGGAGCAGCTCTGGTCTCACGTATATATGATCTGATTCTTGCAATCTGGGACCAAGAAGAACTACCTGCTGAATGGAAAACAGCTCTCATTGTTCCGCTACATAAAAAAGGTGACCGCCTAAAGTGTGCAAATTATCGTGGAATCGCACTGTTGAACACTGCATATAAAATACTAGCTAATGTCGTACTCGCTCGGCTCATCCCGTTTGCCGAATCTATCATCGGCGACTATCAGTGTGGTTTTCGTCCCAACCGTTCAACCACAGATCAATGTTTTACCTTAAGGATGATTCTGGAAAAATGTTGGGAGTACAACATCAGTATTCACCAGCTCTACGTTGATTTCAAGCAAGCATATGATAGCATCATCCGCGACAACCTCTGGTCTGCACTCATATGCCTTGGTATTCCAGAGAAACTTGTTTCTCTGTGCAAACTCACAACATCGGGATCAAACTGTAGAATAGTAATCGAAGGGTCAGTTTCTGACTCTTTTGATATAACATCAGGTGTTCGACAAGGTGATGCACTCGCACCCGTACTATTTAATTTGGCGCTTGAGTACGCGATAAGAAAAAGCCGCATTGAGACACAAAACTGTATATTTAACAAATCTAGTCAAATTCTTGGCTATGCAGATGATATTGTGCTTCTCGGACGTAGAACAAGCGATATCAAGGATAGTCTCTCTCGGCTTGAAAGAAATGCTAAACGACTTGGATTATGCATTAACACCGGCAAGACTAAACTATTAACAACATCCAGGAATAAACCTCCCGGCAATCTGAATACTGGCGACTATGAAGTGGAACGTGTGGAAAACTTCAAATACCTCGGGTCTGTAATAACATCGTCAAATGACATGCAGGCAGATATTAAAGCTCGTGTCTCAGCCGCATACAGAGTTTTCTACGCATACTCAAAACTTTTGCGATCTAAACATCTTTCGCAGTCGTGCAAACTCACACTTTACAAAGCATTAATTCGACCTGTGCTTACCTTTGGAAGCGAAAGCTGGACACTGACTTCCTCCGATTGTAGAATTTTATCAACATTCGAGAGGAAAGTCATACGAACAATTTATGGTCCATGTAAAGTTGCTGAAAATCAGTATAGAATCCGAATGAATCATGAAATCAGACAGCTTCTTGGAGGCTGCGATGTAATCGGATTCATTAAATCTAACCGGATTAGATGGTTTGGTCATGTAGAAAGGGCACCATTAGATAGAATGATTAAAAAAGCGTCCCAACAACAACCAGCTGGTGTTCGTCGAAGAGGAAGACCTAGACAACGCTGGCGTGATGACATCATCCAAGACCTTCGTGATATAGGATGTCGAAACTGGGGTCAACTGGTCATGGAACGAGACGATTGGAAGCTGATTGCACAGACGGCAAAATCCCTCCATGGGATGTAAACGCCAGAGAGAGAGAGAGAAATAATATTTGTTCAATCAAAACTCATTACACTGAAAAACATATTTCACATCAGTAATATTCTTTTCTTGTTAAAGTGTTGTAAATTTAATCTAGAAACAAAATTCGGAAAGATTTTCAAATTTTCTTCTAATTTAATTTTTTTTCATCCCATAACTGAATAATTTGATTTTTTAGAATTATACCTAGCCTAGAACATATAATATAAACAAAAATTATTTTTCTTACCATTAAAACAAACTTGAATTAATATCAATAACTAAGTCAAATTAAAATGACAAAATTTATCCTAACTTTAATTTAGTGAATACTCTTTTTGTCGAGCCATTCGCAATGGGGACAAAAAGGGTACAGTTCTATAATCGTCTTTTAACTATTAAAAAAAAAAAAAAAAAAAACGAAAAATGATCAATAATCTATAATCAAAAACAAATAAATCTGTTCATATATAAAAAGTCTATTCATAAATAAATAACAAAGCTCATATTCTATATATAAAAATATTTCTCTCTACAAAATAATTATGACTTATGCTCAAACAAACAAAAACAAAACAAAAAAAAAAAAATGTTAATTTCATAAAACTAAACACTAAGTATCATCATAAGCCAACAACAAATTATCTTAAAACACTATAGGTTTAGAGTTTCAATTAAAAATTTATAAAACAAAAACAGATGATCATACATCCAAAAATAATTTAAAAAACAATTTACATATAAAATGCATAAGTAGAGTAATTTTCTACACATAACTAGAATATGGTATTATATTTCAATTCAAGTTCAATGATGTTTTATAATTTATTGTATACCTAACCATGACCTAATTATGTTAATTTACTAAAAAAGAAAATAATAAATAATCATACGTAAAAAATTAATTGTGAAAATAAATATTAGTATAGTTAATTTAAGTTACTAAAATTTTAAAATTAATTTTTATATAATATAATGTATAAGATCTATATACAAAATCTAATGATGATACACAAATTTTCATTTAGCAAAACAAAAGCAAAACACCTTAACTGCGAAGCTTCATTAACATATATTTGTTTCAAATAAAATTATTACTACACGGGCATTAATAAGCCAAAAAGAAAACCATTTATTTTTTTATATATAATTTGAAGTTGCAAGGTTGTATTTAACTTAAACAAAAAGATTATATTACGAATTTTATTACAATTAAAAATAAACCAATATATACAACAATATGATTTAAGAATAAAAAAAAAATATAATTTCGTAAATATAATTCGTTTTATTTCAAATATTAAATGTTTATGTTATAAAGCATGTTTTTACATATCAAATTTCTTTATACTTTTTATTGTTTTAGTTATATAATTAAAGGTGATTGCATTTAAAAAGAAGAAAAGTTGAGTAAGGTCGGTGTTAGAAATTAAGAAATACAGTATGCAGCATAAAATTGTTTCCCCATAATTTGTAGCTACTGAATTATAATAATATGTTACCAATTTATTTTTATTTGTACTAAGGTTTTAAAAACAGATTTCATTGCATAAAATAATTCAATTCTATAAGTTAAAACGAAATCCTAGTAATCAAAATTAAGATATAGTTAAGAATAGTTATTTAATATTTGATACGGATGTGAGATGAATCCTGACACTATCTGAGAGATAAATTACAGGAAAAATTATTGTTAAGTTATGAAATTCATATTCACAACCTAATCAGAACCCTTTAAAAATCAAACCAGGCAAAAAAAAAAAAATAAAAATAAAGAATTTATAAAATATATAAATTTTTGTAAGTTCAACAGGAAATTATAAAGTATGTTTTAAAACAAAAAAAAAATAAAAATGTTTTAAAAAAACGTAAATATAAGTAGATAAAATACTAGTAGATTAAATAAACAGAAAACAAAAATTTATTTAAAAAAAAAAAAAAATTGTTTTTGGGCATTAGGTTAGACAAATCTTTGATTTTGTAACATTTCACTATTTTCAATTCTTCACAATTAAAATTTTTATGTTAAATAACTCTTCAAAACAAATACTAATATATCAAAGTATAAATTCTAACAAAATAAAAAGAATATATACAAACAAAATAACATAATAATAAATTATAATTCCCGAAAATGTATGTAATGTCAATTTAATCTTCCCTTATTTTTTAGAGTTGTATTAAGTTGTTTTGTTTGTTATTTTATTTGAAAATTTAAATTAAAACAATTGATAGTTATATTTCGAGAAGATGCATTTTTAGGATACATCTTCTCTTCTTTTAGATGGCGAGGGGTGTAATGACCCGTTATCATACATATATTAAATTAAAAGTCCATTACAAAAATCTTTACTAAATTTCACAATTTCTTAACGAAATAATGAAGGGTGAATAAACGTATACGTTTAGTGTTGTTTATTTAATATTTCGAAATAGAAATATTAATTAAATAGCAACATTACGATTGTTCAACAATTATGCAAAATCGCATAATTGCTGTATATTGAAAATGTAAATGAACGATGGGTTTTTCACCTTTGATTGTTTTGTAGGGGAATTGATTTGTACTTTAAATTAATATGATTGGCTTAACGAATATTAAAACAAAATTATTTTAATAACGGTTCATTACGCTCCCTTCCAAAAATAATGAAGACATAACTTATTTTCTGTTAGTTAAAGTTGAGTTGTGTAAAAGACTTTACAGAGAAAGGTTTTACAAATTGAAAATAAATCCAGGATTCAGAAATCAATCCGTAACCGTCAAACTTTATTAAATTTAACCAATAAATAAAATTAATTAAAATTGAAGGTGTCAAATGTTATTGTGTTTTATTAAATAAAAGGTGCCGTGATATTGAAATTAAAAGTTGTCGTGCGTAGTTCAATTATATTTGTTTGTGGACTCCTACAGTAGTTAGGTACCACACACACCACACAACAGTGGATAAATAAGACCCTAAAAAAATAATTATTCGTTTTCCTTTCAATACACTGTTTTCTGTTCTTTTTCATAATTCATAACGAAATTCGGCAAAATTTTACAAAATTACAAGGTAGTCATATATACTATTAATATGTGGGCGTTTCATAATATTTTCATTCTATCCACAATTTCGATATTAAACTATTCTTTTTTTATATTTTCGATTTGAGTTCTTGTGCCTTTTCTTGTTGTTGTTGTGTGTGAGTAGTTTTGGATAATATAATATCCACACTCAATTATAAGTCGGCTTATTTATCCAAATTAATCTTTAACGTACTCTTGTGTCTCATTTTTTGTTGTCTGTTTTTTTTTGTGTGTTGTAGATTTCGAACGTTTGATCTTCAAAATATTCTACATACAATAACTATTAAGAAGGTGAAATGAAAAGGTGTTTCTATCTAAATAATACAGGTTAAAGCTTCTTGATTTTTTGTATTGTTCTTTTTGCTTGGAATGGTTAAGTTAATCGTTAAGTTGTAATTGTAATTGTAGTATTGTAAATTGGTTATCAATTGCAGGATCTTTTCAATTTCATAATTACATACTTTTATGAAACAAAATATTCTTTTTAATGTTTAGAATTAGGTGAAATTATGAGCGTAGATATTTTCTTAATACGATTTTTAATATTCTTTTATTATAAAATTGTAGGATGAAGCTCACAGATAATTTGTATTCTATTGAACATTGTTGTAACAATTGGCCTTCTGCTTCCTGCAGTCAATGTAAGCCCAGCTAGACCTTGTGTTGTTTTCTGAAGTCTTCCGGCTAATCGAGCACACGCTAATCCATTTTCATTCAGTTCAAATTCAAAAAACATAAGTTTTGATGATCGGATTCAATGCCAAGAAATTTTAAAACCAAAAAGTTCTCTAATGCACTTGCCTTGAACATCACCCACGTTCTAGGAAGGGTCGAAGTGACGTGCCACAGCGCTCTTTGTATCGTATTTATTTAATCCATACTTATAACTAAATTTAATTTTTAAAACATCAAAAAAATCTAAAAAATGAAACAATCTCTGATGTGGTATTTGAAAGAGAAATTGCGTATAAAAATCTAATAGTCTAGGAGCCCGCCGACATAAACAGCAACTCATAAATACTCTTCTATAATTTTTTGTGTGGCTTAATTACGCCTAGTCTACCACTTTTTTTTCTCTATCATAATTTTCTTAGTCGCGGCTTTTTCTCTCCAGTAATTTTTAAACTTGTCAATACCGTATTAAGCTAAAAATTTATAGATACTCTATTTTTAAAAAATTTAATACCAAGAGAAATTCATGAATCGCGAGAGAGAAAAAACTTGTCCGACAAAAATTTGGGTACGTTAAGGGTGTCTACCGAGTGAAACATGTAATAATAACAATTTCGAAAAATTTATGGCTAACCACCTGATTTTTATGAAAAATGCTTCAAAAAGGTATGTAAAATCACGTCCGTACATCGTCCGACAAGACAGATTTACCAATTTTCCAGTCCGACAAGCGGACATTGACATTTTCACGGCGACCTAAAATTTATTCATAACAATTTCCGCTTTCGATTTTTTGCTGTTAAATGAAGCCTACAACGAGGTGAACAAGTTGTCCGACAGTAAAGTATTACCATTTTCATAAAAATCGAACAAATTGTTATTTTTCAATTCAAAATCCGCGAAGGTTTACAGTATTTGCGTTTGTGAGCGTAAATACAGCATACTTCCACATAACCAGCTGTTTTTTACAGGATTACTAAAAAAAAGGATGTAGAATCCAATTATTTAATTGTTGGATCCAATATATTCTCCGATTTTCCAGTCCGACGCATGGAAATTAATGATTTTATAAAGCTTCAAATTTTTTGATGAAATTCTTTTTTGATCTTTTTTATATGTTTTTAGAATTATCGAAGAGTTCGTTTGCAAATTATATTCATTGAAAAGCAAAGATGTAAATCTAGGACGACTCGAACTCTTCGAGAAGGCATTCAGAAATAAAAATCATGATTATAAAATAATCAAGAGTAAATTGAAAGGATTAGATGCACTGAAAAAAAAATTGAAGTGCATGACAACCTCATCTCGAAGTAAAAAAAAAAGTAAAAAAAAATTATTTGCAAACAATTTCACTGTGATTGGAACAACTACACGATAACATTTTCCTAACAACAGAATGAGGTTTATTTAAAATATAAAGTGTTATATCCAATATAACAGTAGTTGAATAAAGATAATAACTATTTCCTTGAAAAAAAATTTCTTTGGCCTTCTATCATGAATTTTCCATTTTAAAGTTTAAGTATTTGAGATTAATTGAACTATATTTTATTTTCACATAAATATTTCGTGTGATCGTCTCAACTTCATCGATTTATAATTGTAGAGTTGTTGAAGCAATTTCGTAGTTTGATTCGCCATATGTGACCGCACGGTGAGGTTGAGACAATTGCATTTCGATTGGAAATAGGACATGTTTTTTTCAGTGTGCTTCTAGTATGCCACCATCAAAAGAGGAATTGCTACAACAAATTAAGCGATCCATCTACATATCCAGCGTTTGGTGTAATGCACAAATGAGATGCCCCACCAATCTCAAACCTGAAAACTGTGGATGGACATTGATTAACAATAAGTATCATTATTATTGGTTTGATGGTCCCCAAAGTCCTTCATTTGAAGATATATCTTCAAATTTAACAGGTATGAAAATTATTAATTTCAGTAAGCCCTTTTTGATCAATCTGTTCGTTTTTACCCCACAGTTTTCCATAGATTTTCACATTTTTTCATAATTTTTCAGTTTTTCCTGTTTATTTTCGTTCAACAGTTTTTCATAGTTCCTCACAGATTTTCTCAATTTTTTAAAAATGCATTTCTTATCGAGAAAATTACCTCAAAAAATCACCTTTTTAATTTTTAAATTAAAAAATAGCGTAAGAAGTGGTGGTTTTTTCGAAATTTGTGTGCCAGATTCTGAAAGAGAACTCTTGAAAATACCCTCCTACGGATTATTAAATATTTCCAAGCATCAGTAACAAAGTTGTCTGTGCTTAAAGTTAACGGACAAAAACGGACAGATTTGGCCGATAAGAGTTAATATGCGTTTCACTATTTAATGTTTCATTTACTATAGCTTTTAAAAATCAATAATTTTCCAGATTTCAATGATGATAACGAGGATGATGAGGCAAACGATAACAGTAGCACAGATGAAGAGAGTTCAACTGATGATGACTCTGATGAAGAGTAAAAAAAATTTTTTTCACGTTTCTTCATATATATATTTTTTTATTTTTTTAATGAAATTGTTAATAAAAGTTCCTATTATTCGTTTAATACATGTTTTTAACTATTCACATTCCTTACCATTCATTTATTATTGTAATTAACGAAACTAAAATTATTTATGAACTTGGAAAAAAGAAAGTATTGAAATGATGTTGTCGATCGATGTTTTTTTGTCGGACTATTGATTTGGCACGAAATATTTGTCCGCCACTTGTACTACACGGTAAGTTCTGCTCTATAATATGTTAATTTCTTTTTGTCCGACGGTTATGAATAAATTTTAGGTTGCCGTGAAAATGTCAATGTGCGCTTGTCGGACTGGAAAATTGGTAAATCTGTCTTGTCGGACGATGTACGGACGTGATTTTACATACCTTTTTGAAGCATTTTTCATAAAAATCAGGTGGTTAACCATAAATTTTTCGAAATTGTTATTATTACATGTTTCACTCGGTAGACACCCTTAACGTACCCAAATTTTTGTCGGACAAGTTTTTTCTCTCGCGATTCATGAATTTCTCTTGGGATTAAATTTTTTAAAAATAGAGCATCTATAAATTTTTAGCTTAATACGGTATTGACAAGTTTAAAAATTACTGGAGAGAAAAAGCCGCGACTAAGAAAATTATGATAGAGAAAAAAAAGTGGTAGACTAGGCGTAATTAAGCCACACAAAAAATTATAGAAGAGTATTTATGAGTTGCTGTTTATGTCGGCGGGCTCCCAGATCATAATATTTTCATTGTTTTTTACACCATAACGTTCATTTTTTTACACCATCTAAAAGTAGACGTTTCAACAAAAATAAAGATTAATGATTTTTTGCAAAAACTGTTTCCAGCACAGGAGAATTTTCGTGTGAAAATGAGGTCACTTTTTTGGTTTAAAATCAAAATCAAACATAAAAATAAATATTGTGATTCCAAAAAACTACAGCGTATTAGGGACATAATAAAGTACGTTTTCACCAAATTGTATGAAAGAAAAAAATTTGTTTGTGGGAGATAAAAATTAAAAACCAAAAGACCTTTTTTTCTCGGTTTTTTTCTATTTTCACGGCAAACTTTAGGCTATGTGAAAAAATGGCCGGTATAAACGTTATAGAGCTGTTTATTATCTACAACTTTTGCTTTAAATTTTTTTCGATAGAAGCTCTAGTTTCGCTGAAAACCGCAAAAAACCATTTTCTACCCCTAAAAGCTCACCCGATTTCACCCTCGTAACTCGGATCGCCATTAATTTAGGTTTTCCATCAATTGCGCAATATTTTCTTCCTTATCCAATAGCTTTCATTCTGTTACTAATTTTTTCAACACAAAAAGCTATTTTGACTGGTGAAAAGGAATGTAATAAAACAGTGTCCCAAATAATAAACAAAATTTTTCCATTAAATAAAACCACACGTTTTTTTTACTGTTAAATTTCATCATACTTTTATATACATAATTTTATCATGGCTAGAGATTTTTCAGCCCAAAGTTTGTTCTACGCCACCTTCGTTTGAATCCTAATATTTCAACTTATTTTTTATTTTTTTTGTCATTTTGGAAATATTCAGTTCTGTCATAAGCCAGTTAGTGTAATAAATCTTCGGCCTACAACTGTGTAGTGGAAGCTGTAATAAAAAGAAAATTTGTTGACAAACAAATATTAGTTTGAAATTAAAACGAATTTCCTTTAACTCCGCGAAGTAAAGTCTTGCCTTAGTTTTAAATCATGTATTGAACCCATTGAATTTAAGACCAAATTTGCAAATTCAAATTCCCGTGTGAATAAATGTTTGAAAACTATAAATTTGATATACATACAAGTATATGAGTTGCTGTAACGGATCTTATAACTGATCATGTTAAAGTTCATTTAGCACTAACTTTCGATACAAATTATTTGAAATAATATTTACAAATTAAAATAATTGTTCCAGCATACATTTCACACTTAACTTATCTCTGTTAAATATAACTGATTTATTTTTTTCATTAGCAGTTAGCACTACCTAGTTTTTTTTTCGCTGATCATTATAACGATATCCAATAATACCTATTCTCCCACAAAATTGTAAATCAAAACCATAAAATTTATTGTTTCATAAGAATTACAGTCATGATTCTTATAAATTTGTTTAATACCAAAGTGTATAAAAAGCTTAAATTAGCATAAAGGAATTTCCTATAGGTATTGTAAAAAAGCACACATTTTTTTAACGTAAATGCGATACTCATGAATTATTTTTTGTTTGTTAATTTTTAGTTTTTACGAAAATTGGATATAGCTAAACCCGAATTGTTTTGTGAGAAAATTTATTTTTTAATGTAAGATTAATTATACTCGAAAATTTGTAATTAGTCTTATCCATGCAACAATTAAATTGATTTCTTTATTAACTATTGCAAACAAAATAAAACGGTATTTGTTCGTATAATTTTATTTAGCTTCTAGTTGCTTCACATGCTAAGTCGCCGCCGGATTTACGTATTCTTACGCTTTACTGTAGTCAACGGATGGATTTTGGGGTGATTCTGTTGGGTCTTCTGTGTTTTACTAGATTTAACGATATTGAATAATATAACCAAAACTCGAAATAAAAATAAGAATAGTACACCAAGGGAGAGAAGTGCATGTTTTTCTCCCGATATACTTTTGGAGCCCGAGGACAAAGCCTGGAGGCTACATATACTGAGGGAGAAGTAATGCTCTCTCTCTCGAAGTATTTAGGTTAAGGTGATCAGACGTCACCAAAAGCGGGACAGTGCTGATTTTGAAAAATTTGTCCCGTGTTTTGAAAAAATGTCCCGATTTTTGAAAAGAAAACAGAATTACTTCGGTCTGAAAGACCTAAGTATTACATTCATGAGCTCAAAGTGAAATTCTTACCCCCACTTTTTTTGGCATTTCTCGATGTTTTAGGACCTACTGATTCTAAAAAAATGAAAAAAAAATGTGCCGGCTGCCGTCATTACCTACACTGCAGGGAAAACGGCTGGAGGGATTTCAAAAATTTTTTTTTTCTAAAAATAGGTATTCACAAGAGACAGGTCCGAAAGGACGTGTGTTCGATAACTGTACCGGAAGTGTGTCAAAAAAAATCATTATATGTGTCAAAAATAGCAAATTTTCATAATTTTGGCTTAAAAAACGTTCATTTAAGTGATTACGAGTAGGAATATTAAATTTGGAGAAATCTTGATGGTCGGGATTGGTATGTGAGATCAAAAACTAGATTATTGCATTATAAGTTTGTCAAAAAAAAAGTTGTCAAGTGTGTCAAAAGAAAGATTTTTATTTCTTTTTTTACCTAATTTTTTGGAAAAAAATTAAAATTAATTGTTTGTTTGAAATGAAGTTTTATTATTATTATTGAGAATTATGGCATTATAAGTTTCTCAAAAAAATGTTGTCAAGTGTGTCAAAAGAAAGATTTTTATTTACTTTTTTACCCAATTTTTTGGTAAAAAATAAAATTGTTTGTTTGAAATGAAATTTTATTATTATTATAGAGAATTATGGCATTATAAGTTTGTCAAAAAATAATGTCAAGTGTGTCAAAAAATGATTTCATTTAATTTTTTAGCCAATTTTTTGGGAAAAAAATGTAGCTGTTTTTATGACGTAAATGTAATTTAAAATGAAATTGGACATGGAAATTTTTGAATTTGTTATAGTATTTGAAAATTTTTTGGATTTTTGGAAAAGTTTGTATTTTCTGATTTTGTAATAATTTTTGCAATATCTTTAGAATTTCGGAAAAAGTTTTAATTTGTGATTTTGTAAGAATTTTTGGAATCTTTTTAGAATTTGAAAAATTTTTAATTTTTGATTTTATTATAATTTTTGGAATTTTGAAAAAAATTTCAATTTTTGATTTTGTAATAATTTTTGCAATATTTTTAGAATGTTGAAAAAAGTTTGATTTTATTATAATTTTTACAATATTATTGGAATTTTGAAAGAAATATGAATTTTTGATTTTGTAATATTTTCACGAATCGAAGGTTTGAAGGTTTTTGAATAGTTGAATGTTTTTGGATTAGTTTGCTGAAAATGAAATTGAATTGGACATGGACATTTCTGAATTTGTTATAGTTTTTGAATATTTTTGGAATTTTGAAAAAGTTTCAATTTTTGATATTGTAAGAATTTTTGGAATATTTTTAGAATTTTAAAAAATTTTAAATATTTGATTTTATTATAATTTTTGTAATTTTGGGAAAAGTTTCGATTTTTGATATTGTTATAATTTTTGCAATATTTTAAGTTTTGGATAAAGTTTGAATTTTTGAATTTTTAAGAAATTTTGGAATATTATTAGAATTTAGAAAAAGTTTAAATATTTGATTTTATTCTAATTTTTGGAATATTTGGAATTTTGAAAAAAAGTTTCAATTTTTGATTTTGTATAATTTTTGCAATATTTTCAGAATTTTTGAAAAAAGTTTAATCTTTGATTTTGTAATAATTTTTGGAATATTTTTAGGATTTTGGAAAAAGTTTGATTTTATTTATTTTTCACAATATTTTTGGAATTTTGAAAGAAATATGAATTTGTGATTTTGTAATATTTTCTCGAAACACTAAATGGAGAGGTTTTTGAGTAGTTTGCTGAGTGTAACTAAAAACCATGTCTGCATAAAAGTTTTTTGCCGAAAACTATATCAAAATCCTTAACCCAGACCGAAGTCTTGATATCTCAGAGCTGTGAGATTTCAGCCCCTCCATATTTTTTTTTATTCAAATGAAAAAAGAATTTCGTTATTAAAAATTAAATTTGGGCATTTTATCTATGCTAAAAATAAAACATTTTTTTTATAGTTTAAATGTACATAAATAAAATAAATGACAATCAATATCAATTATGTAGTAAATACTAAACATAAATTGAGCTCCACTTTGTCTTCTATTGAAATTGTAATTAAAATTTCATATATAAACTTATTCATACTTTTTAATTATTTATATCAAAGATTGCAAATATAATAATCCGTCTAAGTTTAGTTATTTTAACTTTAGTTTTACGCATGGAGGGATCAGTTTTTATTGATTTGTAATTTTTTTTATTTTCAATCTACGGGAGTGACAAGCCCGCGTAGTCCTGTCCCTGCTCTTGACATACGAGCTAACGTGAGATATCACATATCACTGGCATTAACAGTAAGATATAATTAGACCCAAGGTGATCTCTTGGGTTTAATTATATCTTACTGCTAATGCCGAGGAGTGCTGGCGAATGAACTATATTAAGTCAACGGTAGTACCCTCAATCCTCGCTATGAAATATTACTGGATGATGGCAGGTTATAGCTTGATCATAGAGTAAAGCCTTCACATAAATCTGCATCTGGGGTTTAATCATTCAGGAAGGCAGTGCGTCGCATGATCAAATATTCCACTAGCTGGATTATTGACAACCAAATTTTAATTTGAGATCGGCGAGAGAACGGGAACGCAATGTAATATACGGTTCTTGACAGCCATGTAACTTTTAAGCCAGTATTTTTGTTAATTTTTAAATGTTAAACTTTAATAATAACAAATAATTTTTGAAAACTGATTACTGTAGTTCTTGTAGATTTCATTAAGCACGTCAAAAAGTTCTATAGTAGCTGCATATATTATTTAGAAGAGTGAACGGTACATTACGATGGCTTAGAACATTTTTATTGGGCTACACTAAAACAGGAAATTAATTGTAATGATGTGAAAAAATTATTCGATCGCATTACTCCATATAGTAGTATTTCACTTTTAACAAAGTGTGGACATCAGAAAAATCGTAGTGTTAAGACTATAGTTTCTCAATTTTCTACCTTTTATGAATCTCGAGATTAGATTCGAGAATCTCGCTTTTATCAACGATTGTGTTTCTCGAAAAATCGCGAATAATTATTTGAATTTCTCGAGATTCTCGAAATTTATTAAAAATTAATTATAACAAGAAATGGATGCTTAAAAAAAAATAAATTAACTATAGCTACGTATGAAATTGTTTATTTCATACTGATATCTAAAACGACATTTTTCGGATTATTTATGGTACAAAAAGTTGAACTTTAATGTCCTAGGACTTTAGAAATTTTATAAAGTCCTAGGACGTGAGCAAAATTTAAAACTCATTTCTTTTTATTTTAATAAATTTCCAGTATGAAATAAAATTTTGTATTTACCTCAAACGAAAAGTGTTTTTAAAGGTACTAGTAATTTACTCACTCAATCATTTACTCACTAGTAACTAGACACCTCGGCCGTAAGCAACTAGCTCGTACTTTAAAGTTTCACTTTTTGTTCTTGATAAATAAATAACTATTATTCAATATATAAAATAATCCAAGATGCATTGAAAATACATTTTTTAAATTGTTTAAGCTAAATAAATCAATTGTTTAAAAAAATCTACATATCTGTATAGAATAAAAGTTATTTAAATTTAATTTTTGCAATTTAAAAAACTTAAAACTTATATTTAATTTTTTCAATATATAAAGTTTTAAAACAAAAGTCTAGCGATTCTGTCACTCCAGTCTCCTGATTTATCATACAATCGTACTCTCCGTTTACTGCGAAAATTGTCAGATTAAGAAACATTTCTCTCGTTTTCATTGGATGTATAGGTTTTATCAAAATTATACCGTTTCTTAGAAGTTTCAAATTGATCTTACCAGTAACTTCAAATATATTCATTTCGTTGGATAGTGAGAGGTAGTGGTCCCCTTTTTTCCTCCAATTCCACCGAGTCGCATGAGTGTGTAAGCTCGTCACTTTTGTAGATGTCGTTTGTCGATATATTGCTGTCATTTTAATTAGAAGAATCAACTTCTAGACTTTTCTATAATCTTCGAGAGATTTTTTTCTATTTTTATAATTTCTCTTTTAGAACTAATAGAAAAAAATCGTCTCCTTTAAACCAAACAGAAAAAAAATCGTCTTCCTCAGGTTGGCCGATTGACCTTGGATTGTGTAGAAATTTCAATAATGAAGCTATTGAGCTATCTATTCTTGTAAAAATTTGAGATTGTATTTCAAATAACAATTTGGAAGCTACATATTTCTAAATTATTTTTCCGAAGAGAATTGAATAGAAATTTTTGAATTCCCTCTGCAGATAATAATGCGGTATCCTGACGATTGAGAGCTTTTATTGATTTTATGGCTATTTGAAAATTGAATGGCACTCAAAATATTTGAAGCAACCACATCAACTTGTTTTTTATTCCATAAATGATTTAAATTGAGATAATTTAAAGTTTTTACAACTGCTGTTTTCACTCGCAAAAACCGATCAATCATGGTTTCAATTGAATTCCATCTAGTCTTGCAACCCAAGAGTAATTGCAGCTCGTGTCTCTCCTCAATAAATTTTTTTATATTATTTTGCAAAATATTATTGCGAACTGGCGTGTTTTCAAATAATTTTACTACTACCCTAATTTTGGAAATCTTCACTCGTATTTTCATATTTTGATTCTATAGTAAATTGTCATGTTAGATTCCACGTTCCTCAATTTATCTAAATATGTTTTCTATGAATGTAATATATAGTTGCTCCAAAACATTATTTAATTAATCTGGAGTACACTAAAATTGTTTTTTTAGTTTTAGAATTACTAACCATTCACCATGTATCTTTTATTCATACACAACTAAAACTAAAATAAATGATTTAAAATAAAAAAAAAATTCCATTTCCCAAACATTAATTCTATCCAACAATCTTATTTCCAAATATATCCGAACTCGTCAAATTCATCACAAAATAATTGATTTGAAAATGTATGAATTTTGGTAAATAATAATTTTTAATTATATAATTAACACTGTTTGCCGTGGATACTTAGCGTAAGTTTTCAAATAACATAATGTCAATTACTTGTTACTTTACGCATATAACCACCTGAAATAAATATAGAATAACAGTTAAATTATAAAAAAAAATTTGTTTACTTAATTTTTTTCATTAAACTTATTAAATAAGTTATTTACGTAAAGTAACAAGAGATTGACATTATGACACTATGCTATGTTTATAATTATGTTTGCAGAAATGTAAATATTTTTCAAATCAGTTTGTTGACTTTTGGAATAATTGTTATGAAAAAATTGCCGATTTTGAATATTAAATGGTGGAAAATTAAAATGGTAAATGTTTTGACCAATTAATAATTAATTTGATTATCACGCCCTTTACTTTTATTTCCCCAAATAATAAATTAAATAAATTAATATATTTATATACTAAAACTCGCCTCCAAAATGGAATAAATTATTTCAACTTTAAGAATACTTTTGGTAAAATTAAAGAACTCCATTTCAGAGCGTCAACGAACGAAAAAGAACATCCTTTTGTTAAAATTAATATCAAATAAAATAAAGTTGATTCCAAATTAAAGTGTTTAAGTTATTATTCGGAAAATTTGTAAGCAGTATAACAAGACGGTTAGGAGTTCACATACAGTAATCTAAGAGTACATTTCGTTGTAGAATTGAATCGGATTCATGGTGGTTTTTAAATCGATTCTAGACAATATTTCTAGAGAAATGAGAATCTCGAATATTTGAAAATATTTCCTCGAGATTTGAGAGTTCAAGATTATAAATCTTTCTCGAGCATCTCGAGACTGGCTTTTTGGAGCAGAAACTCTACTTGAGACTTTGAAAGCAATTTTATGTGTGAAATTTAATTTAACAAATTCTTGTGGAATATTTTATGACCTTTAAAACAACAATGGTATCCTCAAAAAAAAAATTGACGCAAAGTAGCAATATTCCGAAGAATGAAATAAAACTATACATAATTTTTAAAATGTATTATATATATTTGTAAGTTGTATTTATCTTGAAGTTATGAAAATTTCAATGAAAATGTTTGTTGCTTTATATAGACAAATTATTGGGAGATTTTTGTGCGTCATCTAATAAAAACTATCATTGTTGTCATGGTTTTTTATTTTTTATTTCCTAGGGAATAAAAGATGCAATCCGCTCCCGCACATGAGGGAACAGAATTGAAGTTTATATACAACTCGTGCAAAATAGTACATTAGTTAATTAGGAACAAAAGTGACACTTGTTTGTTGAGCCTTCATTTGCGGTCGACCTTTGGGCGTCCGACAATTATAGACGAAACACAAAAAGTCACTTTGGCTCCAAATTAAATATTTGTACACAATTACTGATTTCTAAATATCATGGCTGTATGTAATTGGTCAAATACGTACAGCAATATAACAATTTGAAATTTAAGGAAAAAGCTTCATATATTTGCTACATTTAGTACAATTATCAGTTGATTACTATAATCATGTAAAACTTTGCCGTTCGTTATTATACTGTTGCGGCTTTCTAACCTTACTTCGAATTGGCCTTACACTCAATTCGATAAACGCAATTCCCAAGTCTCTTCCTTAATTCGATCATTGATTCGTAAGCAAAAACACCAGCAAAAACACCTTAATTGTTTCACAACAACAGAAAAACAGTACAGTAATAGTACTTTGTGTACCGAGGTGCACAAAGTTGATTTTTTCCGCACGCGTCGTAATTTTGCCTAGCGAGGCGAAGCCGAGTTGGACAAATTACGACAAGTGCGGGAAAAATCAATTTGTGCAACGAGTTGCACACAACGTTTTTGCAATTCCGAATCACAATGAGACATTAAAAACAAAATTACTCTGCATCCAACTTTTTACACTCTACATTCATATTCAGATATAAGTAAACATTTCTTTGATCAACTTGGCATTGAGAAAATTTTTCATTCGTTCTTATTTCTTGTTAATGAGCGCATTGTTTATTCATCTTATCTCAGTAAAATAATTAATATTAGTGAAAGTGATCGAAATCCAAGGAGAAATATGATAAAACTTATGCGAACTTACAAAAATGGTGCGTAGAAAAAAAAGTTGAAGAGGTGAACGAGAACATTCTTTTGGCATATTTTTCATCGCAACTTGGGGAGCATAAGTCTTCAACGTTACGGTCAATATATTCCATGCTACGATTCACACTAAACGTTAACGACAACATCAATATTCTAAATCACAACAGACTACGAGCATTTTTGAAGCGCAAGGGTGATGACTATCAACCAGTAAAATCTAGAAGTTTAGCGAAGGAGAAAGTATGCAGATTCATAAAAAACGCTCCAGATGAGTATCTGCCAATCAAGGTACATTTGGAAATTATGTTTTTATCAATTAGGTTCTAAATTCAGAAATTTTAGGTTGCACTTATTGTAGGAGTTTATGGTGCCTGTCGTCGTAGTGAATTATACAACCTGAGTATAAATGATATCGAATACATTGAAGATGAGATCAAGATCGACTTACCCAACACAAAGAATAATGTTATTCGCCAATTTGTTATCGAAGAAGGGGAAGATCCAGGTATGAATTTCATTGACATTTTTAAAAATTGTGCGGGTGTACGTCCCGACCGTGTCCCTAATACGCGCTTCTTTATTGCCTACCGTAAAGGTAAATGTACCTGACAACCAATTTTCATAAATATGATTGGGAGCTACCCTAATTAGATGGCTACATTTTTTAAACTTAAGTTCGCCTCAGAGAATTCTGGCTGGACATTGTTTTCGTCGCTCATCTGCATCGTTGCTGGCAGATAGCGAAGCAAGTCGGTGCAATTTGAAAGGACATGCCGGTTGGAAATCCGACAAAGTTGCTGAAGGATATGTCGAAAACTCGTCGAATAATAAGCGTAAAATTTTGGGTACTAAAACTGCTAAACTCGTCGAAGGAGCTCTCTTGGTATCTGGCATTCAACGTGAAAATGCTTCTTATCCATTGGAAATGGAGGTTGACTCTAATTAAATTGAACCTCTTAATAGTTTGTCTTCAATTGAATCTAACGATCATAGCGGAGCTCATTTCAATATAACTATAATTTGGAACCAATCAAATCAGTCACAATTGAATGTGGTTGAAAAAAATTACTGCCATCCGGATTTAATTCTCAACACCTGATAAATTGCACTATTTAAATTTTTTAAAAATAATTTTTCAAATCATTCAAACTTAAAACTTTCAAACCTGCATAATTGCACTGTCTAAATTTATAAAAAAAATTTCAATGAGTTTAATTATAAAAGCATTGTATATAAAACTATGGTTTTGTTTTTTTTTGTTCAGCGTAATAACTTTCCATTTTCAAATCCATCTCATCTGATTCACTTCCATAAAACAAAGCAAAAAGTTAAAACAGTGTGGAAAAATAAAACAGTGCGGAAAAATAAAACAGTGCGGAAAAAATCTCACTTTTTGACAGTGTTGACAACATCGAAATACGTCGAAATGTGATTCAGAATTGCAAAAACAATATTCCTAGCTAGAATATTTTCAACAGCTTCGAAACTGCAACAGTTAGTTGATTGTAGAAATTTCCAGTAACACAACGTTCAAAATAATACACAAAATATTTCTACTCAATAACACTTAGATAACTATCGTTTTTTTTAAGAATCGGGCAATCGCGGAAATTTTCAAAATTTTTTTTTACAAATTTGGTATCAATCGATCGGGCTTGGCCGTCTCCCGAAAACTTTATGAGATTGGGGTGGTAGAACTACCCTGAGTCCGACCCCAATAAAAATTTGGGTCGGACTCAGGGTAGTTCAATAAAAGGTGGAGGGTTGGTGGGGTTGGGGGGTCCGGTAATACAAAGTATCGAAATTATTGATAATAATCAATTTTACATAATCGAGGATGCTGAGTTCAATAGTGATGGTAAAAATGTTGACCGGACTCAGGGTAGTTCAATAAGGGGTGTGGGTTGGGGGTCTGGTCATGAATAGTATCAAAATTATCGTCATTATTATTGATTTCAACATATTTGAGGACGCTGAATCCAACAGTGATGTTTAAATTGGGATAAAAAATATAAGGGTGTCACTAAAAGGTGGGCGTTTGGGCTGAAAGCCGAAAATATTGTAACGACTCTGCGTCGGTTCTTTTCGATTATTGATCAAATACGACAGTAAAAAGACGGATCTTTAGTTAATAAAATCTCCAACTTTATTTATCAATAAATTACAGCAACTTCCGATTTTAATTACAATAAATTCTAGGGTCCTTCCCAATTTATGTACGATAAATTTCACCGCTTTTCCACAATTTGAATCAATAATATTCGGAATCGTAAAATCTGTATTTACTATTCCACTAGGTTCAAATTCTTGCACTATTAGTACCCAGGCTCAAGTACCACCCGATTATTCCTTATACTTGCGAGTATTTATAAACACTTTCAATTGCAAAAATAAAACTGGCTATCTGATATTTTTTTCGCTTATTTGTATCACAAATAAACAAGTAGAAACTTCTGCTAGTCAGTTGTTGTTTTCCACTGTACTTTTCTAGAAAACAATATTCGAAATACATCTTGCATGAATGATTGGCCACTCCTCTTTTAATTCATACTTGCATTAATTTGGATATGTAAACATTTGTACTAGTGAACTCATTCTATAACAAATTTTCTTTGCATTAATTTGCATATGTAAAACATTTATGCAAAATGTATTAGTTAACTCATTCTTTTAATCCATTTCTTTGCATTAGTTCGAATATGGAAAGCATTCATGCAAAATGTATTAGTTATGTATGAGTAAATTATATTAACCCATTCTGCTCGAAGTTTAATACATTATTTGTAATAATGGAACTAAAGACCTGACCAGAGTTTATTACAATATATTATGGGTACCGATTTTGGATAAATTGAGGTTACTGAATACATTGGTGATGCTGAAATTAGTATTTGGGGTCCAGGCAAGAAACTAGAGGATAAAAGTTTGGGTCTAAAATTAGGGAAATGTTCAAATATACATAATAAATATTGGTTTTTCTTTGAATCGAGAATACTGAATCCAATGGTGGTCTTGGAATATGCAATCAAGCAATCATAGGAGCAAAATCAGAAGCTGGAGGATGGGGTGGAGAATACAAAAATGTTCAAACATACATTTTACACCAAGGCTAGAGTTACTTAGCAAAGGAGCCCCTTAAAAGTGGGTTATTCTTAAATGTTAGTTGAGTTATATCGTCAAATTGATGTATCGTTGAAACATGGCAGAAAAATATTTTAAAATTATTAAATAAGAAAAATAATAAACTAAAATAGCAAATTCTTTATATTTCTTATATTTTTATTATTGAAATATACAAACAAATGCCACAAAAATAAGACTGTATAAATTTGAGTGCTCATCATTTTCTTGTATAAATAATTGAACTTCGTTTTTAAACCATATTGAATAAACTACACGGAAAAAAATCTGTTTATAAAATATTTAATGTCATTTATTCTGTATTTTATAAACTTCACATTTCAGGATTCACCATTCTCGATTCTTAGAAAACCCAATATTTATTATGTATATTTGAGCATTATCCCAATTTTAGACCCAAACCCTTATCCTCTAGTTTCTTCCCTAGAGCCCAACCAAATCAGCACAAATAAATTAAAATAAATTTCAGCATCACCATTGAATTTATCATCCAAAATCAATACTCATAATATATATGTGAACATTTTTGGCTTTCAGCCCCCAACTCCCACCCTTTAGTGACACCCTTATATTTTTAATCCCAATTTAAACATCACTGTTGGATTCAGCGTCCTCAAGTATGTTGAAATCAACACGAATGACGACAATTTTGATAATATTCATGACCAGACCCCCAACCTCCACCCCTTATTGAACTACCCTGAATCCGGTCACCACTTTTATCATCACTATTGAACTCAGCATCTTTGATTATGTTAAAATCGAAATAATGACGATAATTTTGATACTATTCATGACCAGACCCACAACCCTCACCTCTTATTGAACTATCCTGAGTCCGGTTAACATTTTTAACATCACCATTGAAATCAGCATCCTCGACTATGTAAAAATCAATAATAATGACAATAATTTCGATACTTTGTGTAACCGACCCCCAAACCCCCACCTATTATTGGACTACCCTGAATCCGGTCCCAATTTTTATTATCATAATTGAACGCAGCATCTTCGATTATGTTAAAATTGATAATGATGAGGATAATTCCGATATTTTTTATAACCGACCCCCAACCCCCACTCCTTATTGAACTACCCTGAGTCCGGTCAACATTTTTACCATCACCATTGAACTCAGCATCCTCGATTATGTAAAAATCGATAATAATGACAATAATTTCGATACTTTGTATAACCGACCCCGATTTTTATCATCATCATTGAACTCAGCATCCCCGATTATATTGAAATCGATACCAAACATGACATGCAAAAAAAATATTTTTTTCTACGTAAGGGTACCCCTTTGGGAGTAAAAAATGGTTATGTCACAGATCAGGAGGTAATATGAGGGATTGTATTTGTTATAAATTCTGATTCTAGCGATACCCCACATAACATATTTTACTCATTTAATGTGTCAACCCCACCCACGGGGTTGGTTGGGGGTGGGGGTGCAAACCAATTTTTGGACTCAAAAGCTGCGCCGGTCTGAACTAAAGATAATGATGCTATTAAATTTTTTTTATCTCTTCCCATTTATTTTATATAGATTTTTATATGCTAAAACTTAAAGAGGGTGTTCTGCCCGATTCTTAAAAAAAAACGATAGTTAAAACTTTATTCACAAAAACTAATTTAAAAATCACTTCTATAATTTTAACTTACCGTCGCAGGTTTATTTTATAATAAAACTATTCCATTTTGCAAGAGAAACCTCCTTATGTACGATTCTGCATAATTTTTGAATATTCGAGGTCTCTTTTTAAAAACCTTAAGAAAATATTAAATAATATTCGGTTAATTTACGTATGTTGATTTGATTCATAAAATCATTTTTAGTATTAGCTCCGAAAAATGATTACTTTTAGAGCTGTTTAGAGTCCGCAAAATTCTATTTTAGCGGCCTAGTACTTAAAGTCGTTATGACAACACTTTAGCGGATTCAAAATTTGTTTTCATTTTATATTATAATTATTTTCAAATTATAATCACAATTGCTTTGATAAGTTTTGTTCAAAAATCAAATTTTTAGGTACGCAAGAATACAAATTAAGCAATAAACTAGAAAAAAAATCCTAAGAGCTAATACTAAAAAACGTTGTATGCAACACGTACTCAAATTGCTTTAGCAGACTCATCTTCATATTACAGACTCGGCTAGCGCCTCGTCCGGAAACATTACGATTCGTCCGCTAAAACCATATTTTGCGTACTTGTTACATAAACTACTATTATTTTATGTTGACCCTGATTCTAAGAAAAGAATGTAACCTTGAAATATTATTTGATCGTTTGAAATAGGGGAAATTGAGGTTGGATAGAACTTTGTTGTGTATTTCATTACGTTTATGTAGAATCGTAACATAACGTAAACTATGTTAGATCGTATAAATTGTTTATATTGCAAATTCCTACAGGTGTTATTAAGCCACACAGTAAAAAATATACGTATTGGCAACAGCATTTTTGCACTGCTATATGTCGTATCGCAATGGTTCGTTCAAAAGCGCGATTTTCAATTTTAAAAAAAATATTTTTACGAACGGCGTATGTTATTATTTTTTTCAAGAAATCTTGAAAATCGTTAGTTTATTGAAACATTGTCTCGTTCATTAATTATTAACTACGGATTTTTATTAAACCCTTTTGGTACGTTCGGTTTAGCGAGTTTGCTTCCACTTGAATTTAATTTAAATTTTCAACGGTTGTCGAACGTATACAACCGTTCGTCGAAGTATAAACAATTGTGATTGAATACATTTGGTGCGTTTATTCGTTAAAATCTGAGTATCCATGGACCACATACGTGCTAAATAATTTGGTTCGCTAAAAATAACAAACAAAAATTGTTTGTAAAATTAACCTTCGCGTGAACAGTATCTACCCGGGTAGATATCACGGTTTTTGTAATTCAATAACTTTATGAGTTTTTAACCAATCATCATGCCTGTTCAGTTATGTGACTAATTTTTAAATTGATTTCGCAAAATTTGAGAAAAAAATATTTTGGACTTCCTTTTTTTGGATTTTTATGGTTTTTTTTCGCAAGAAAACAATATCTACCCGGGTAGATATTTTTACCTTCGGTTTTATATGAATATTTTTACTGGGCAATGTTAAAAACAAGTAACTTTATTTTTAAATATATGCTTTTATTGTATGCTTACACAAAAGCAAAATGATATTATGATATTAATACACGTTTGATATTATTACACGTTTGTTGATATTATGTAAGTTGATATTACGTAAGAAAACAAATATCTACCCGGGTAGATATTTTTTTCCTTTTTTCTTATATGAAAATTTTTACTGGTCAATGTGAAAAACAAGTAACTTTATTTTTAAATATATGCTTTTATTGTATGCTTACACAAAAGTAAAATAAATACACAGTTACGTTTGTAGATATTATGATTTATGTAATATCTACCGGGGTAGATACTGTTCATATCAGTAGCTAAAAATTTCCGTTCACGCGAAAGTTAACTAACGAATTTTAATAGAACGACCGTGCGTGAACGAACGATTTTTTACTGTGAATTTTTGTGAAAATTTTAATTATTTAATTAAATTAATTAATAAATAAATTTAAATTAGGGAACAAAACAAAAAAAACAAAAATGTTTTTTTTGATCTTCAAAGTACGCTCGCTTCAAAGCACGCTCGTATTAAATACATTAAGATCGTTTGCCATTTGCAATGTGAAATTTCAATTAAAATTTAGAAACATTGATGTGTGTTTGTTTGTAGTCAATGAAAATTCAAAACAAATGAAGGTCAAATTACATTTAAAAAAAAAATCTATTTGGAATTCAATGGTACAATTTTTAGTTAAATTAATGTAAATGAAAAATAAGTAAATGTTTTGGTGTAATTTATTGATTAAAGGTTGAACTTTTAGAAAAATTTATTTATTCGAATTTATATTCCAAGTTAAATGAAAATAATTTAGTAAAAGAAAAAAACTTGAAATTTTAATTACATAGATTTGTAGTGAAGTCAAATCATAAATGATGAACCAAAATGGCAGTCAATCGTCATGTTTAAAGGAAATGATTATTGATTCTAAAATTGAATCGGTCATTTCAAAAACCTCATAAGTCGCTCAATTAGAATTTTTCAGAAATCAATAAAAACTGTTTCATACTCAAACAAATGAGTTTTAAAGGACTTTTTTAAGTTTAATTTAGTATTTGAGTGGTAAAAAATAAAAATAGCGAATATCTTTTACAGTTTATTAATAGAAATAATGAAAAAAACCTGAAAAACAGTTCTTGACTTATGTTGTTTTAGCAAGAAATAGGGTTAGTGGTATAAAATTTAATCAAAACAATCGTAGTAATCATATTTTTTATTGCTTATTATTGAGAATTACACTTAAAAATAATCTTATTAACATTTTACATGTATTAATTTGTCATGTTTTAATATCTTTATGGTACATAGTCATACTTTCCATCATTCTTAATTATTCATAGAGTTAATTCATATATAATACGAATAGGATAGAGCTAATTCATATATAATAGTATGATACGTATATAATTCATATATAGTTCATATATAATACGAATCGAAAAGAGGACGAGTCTCAAGGGATCGCAGTATGACAGCTGCTCTACCCTTTACAACGCCTCCACCGATAATAATGTCATTTGCAATTGATTCTGGGTTCTTACAGTCTCAATACTAAAGATTTGTATTATTCTGATCTTTGGCAAAACTATGAACATTTAAATAGATCATAACAGCCTCAAACCAAAATATATACACATTAGCATCAATTAAACCAAAAGCATCGAATAATAAGTAAATTACTATTTTAGAATATGGTTTTTGCTTAACAGATTGTTAAAGCCCCATTTCAATTTTCGCAGACTAGCTTGGATATGACCTCAGAGGCGTTCAGGCATAATCCAACGATCGTTGTTTCACTGTTCTCTCGAATAAGTATTGAACCATGGGTTCGTACCTGCGGTTCCTCTCGTACTACGCAGGAATGCAGGAATGCTATCGCTATCGACTTACGTGGTTTATACCCAGAATGCGCATCTCCCTTTAAGGAACCATTTTAAGCAAAAAAGCATGTTGGAAAAAAATGTGACTTAAGAGGTTTTTGAAATGACCGATTCAATTGAAGTTGATATAAAAAAAATAATATAAAAATTAAAAATTCGAAATTTTTTTTCAGTTTTATTATAGACTAAGAGCCCGTAAGAGCCAGACCTTCGTTATTTTATAAAAGCTGAAAGTTTCTCTGCGTATAGCCCCTACTGAGGTAGGAACGATTAGCGACATATGAAGTTTGGATCATGGTGGCTTTGGCAGGGAGCAGGTAACAAAGGGGCATTCAAAGTTTCGTGAAAGTATAGAAGGTAATTTTTTTATATATTCTTTGGGGTAGTATTAGAAGTCACGTCACCCATTTCCAGACACTTACTATCGTGGTAACCCTCTGCCAGACACCCTTAAACATTATCAATTTGTTAAAGTTTAAGGGTGTCTGGTAGGGGGCTACTACGATAGTAAGTGTCTGGCAATGGGTGACGTGACTTCTTATACTATCCCGAAGAATATATAAAAAAATTACCTTTTATATTTTCACGAAACTTTGGAGGCCCCTTTGTTACCTGCTCCCTGCCAAAGCCACCATGATCCAAACTTAATATGTCGCTACTGGTTCAGCGATGGCCCGCATTAATTTTGTCACAGCAGTTATTATATTCATTACATCCTCTAGTTCAAAAATTACGGACATTAACTTTGTTACAACAGTTATTATATTCATTATATTCTTTATATTCATTATATTCATTATTTTCATTATATTCATTATATTCATTATTCATTATTTATTATTCATTATTATGTTTCTTTATTCATTATGTCTGAGTTATTTACACATCATTAAAGAAGTATTGCTTAAGATGATTGGCTGAGGAGCAGGATTGGCAAATGGAATGGTGCAAATAAATACACAAACTTACCGTTGTTTTTATTATTCTTAATTATTCACTTTTATTATTATTATTAATTATTCACTTTTATTATTATTATTAATTATTCACTTTTATTATTATTATTAATTATTCACTTTCCACTATTTTATTATTAGTTTAATTGAACTGTAAAATAATTATTTTCTAATCTAAGTTATTACTAAAAGTCGGGACGACTCGGAAGAAAGTGAAAGTAAGGCTGTATTCTAAACGACGACTTATTTGAAACTTATTTATGTAGACTTACTTATTCACCGCCATTTTAAATAAGTATTTTAAAGCTATTCTAAATGGTTTAGCATACTTATTTTGACAGCAACATAAAAGCAATTTCGAAAATAAATTTAATTAAAAACATTTGTTTAATTTGATCAATTAAAAGAGTTTGCAAAACTATTTTTTTCATTTTAAAGTATTACATTAATTTTATTAGAAATCGAAAAAGAAGTTTTATTCCTTAAAATCATTTAGTAAACAAACATAAAAATATTTGACACTGTCAAATCGAATTAGATTTTTCTATGAAAAAAAAATTTCAAATAAGTCACCTATCCCGTCAAACAATTTCAACATTTGCGTTTGTATAATGCATGTTTTGCGTCCTTGTGTACGCGACAAGCGCAGTACGACACAAGTCATTCAGAAGTACATACACATTGCATTAAACCCCTTAGCGCAAGTGCTTGTCTTGGCAATGCCCAATCTTTTGCGCTTGACCACAGAACAGACACAAAGGATTGCTTATGGACAGTTCCAAAAGTGTGATTAATGTTCATGCCACTTGCACTGACGGTGTGCAATCTCTTGCGTATGAACGCAAAACAAGCTCAAAGAAATGCTTATGGTCAGTCTCAAAAGTGTGTTTAAGGTCCATGCTACTTACTCTGACGGTGTACAATCTCTTGCGCATGAACACAGAACAAGCTCAAAGGAATGATTACGGTCAGTCTGAAAAGTGTGTTTAACGTCCATTCAACTTGCACTTACGGTGTACAATCTCTTGCGCATGAACACAGAACAAGCTCAAAGAAATGCTTATGGTCTGTCTCGAAAGTATGTCTAACGTCCATGCCACTTACACTGACGGTGTACAATCTCTTTATTTGCAAAAAAAACTATTTTTTTTATTAATTTATAGTTTTATTTTAAATACTCGAAATGATTTATAATGCTTTATACATATATAACAAAATTAAAAAATCAATAGATAACTATATTATATACGTAATTTTAAATTTTACCATAGAAACGGATTTTTCTTTGTGGCTCTAATAAAATCAATGATGGCATGCAGCATTTTTTCCTTAAAATCTTCATTGGAAATCTCTTGAAATTAACGACGTAACACCATGCTGCTCGTTAAATATTAGTTGAATGACTTCTAAAATAATGGAATATTAATTATTAAATTGTTTTAATAAAAATATGTACAAATTTAATGATAAAATTAATGTTTCATACCATTTTTTAATCATGACTTTTCCGTTCACGAATACGTTGAATCCCAGCAGATGTTTCAGCAGATATTATAAAAAGTATATGAAATTATTACAAATGTCTGAAAAAGCAAAAATATCGAAACAAATTTTAGAAGAACGTCTTATAAAATTAAATATAATATTCTAGCTCGCGATGAAGCGCTAAACATGCACAGATACAAATGACACTGAAAATTAATTTAATGTATTTCTTTCCACAAATCATTTTTGGATTCCATGCAATTAAATATTATTCAAAATGTAAAATGTAGATACATATTTTAAAACAATTTTAAGAAATAAAGTTAGTAAATAGGTGTACATGTTAAACAACCAAACTACACAAAAGATTACAATAATATTCTTACCTATAATTAATATGATATATATTTATTAATGTTTCACAGATTTTGTCACTAATTACAGTAAAAAATTATTTTGGTTTGATTTATTAAAAATCTATCTGCAAAGTGCAAACTAAACGATGGCCTAAGTAATGTTGGCATCGTACGCGTCAAAATAAAAATATTAACACGCGTATGTTAACTCACATTAACTTATTTCTTGATTATTTGATGAGTGGGAGCGCAGTTTATGCGCGAAACATGCACACGAACTTGTATAACTCACTACTCTTACTTGAATTACTTGTAATACTAAATCATTAATTTGTTTATTATAACGGCGAACGCGGACCATGCTCAAATCACACGCACAATAAAACATGTTTAATGTTTACAATACTAATTTTTTTATGATTTTCGGTAACGACGAACGTGGCCCATCCCCAGAACATGCACTAAAAAATTTATTGTGATTGACAGTACTAATTTATGTTAGTTAAGGACGAGCGCCGACCATGCCCAGAACATATACACAAACCTGTATCATAACTCTTACTTAAAAAACTTGCAATAATTATTTATATTTTCTTTATTATATAGCGATAAGCGCGGTCCATGATCAAAACACGCACATGTTTTGTGTTAAAAATCTAATTTATATTTTGATTTTCGTTTAGAATAAACGTAGCCTGAGCACAGAACATTTGCAAAAACATTAATTTTGTGTTTATACTACTAAAATTTATGTTTTTTGTTCGATAAGGGCGAACACGGACTATGCTCAGAACAGGCACACAAAAAAGTATTTTTGTATGTTTATAATGCAAGAAATTGTTTTTATAACTTAATCTTGAAGGTTTGTAATGCGACATACGCAGGGCATACAGAGGAGATCATACTTCTGTGGTTGATAAGTATTTGAACTGTGTTTAAGAACAACGGACAAGATAAGGACATGCAAAGGCGCTTGTAGAAAGATTGAAAACTTATATTTTTTGTGTACGTTAAGCAAGCACAATATTGAATCTTGGGCACATTTGCGCTTGTTAAACAGACGCACAGACGCCAATTGTTTGACGGGTATTTAGGTTACTTATTCAAATAAGTAAGTCTCCACAAATAAGTTTCAAATAAGTTTTGGTTTAGAAAACAGCCTAAAACTAATTTGTTGTTGAATAGCTACGTGCCAAGATGATGTCTTAACGGTAACTATTTCATAACTCTATGCTAAAGTTTCATAAATTTTTCATAATAGAACATAAATCAATGAACAAAAATCATAAAATTATGTCAAAACATGAATATGTCATAAAATTAGGATATTTTATCATTAAATTAGGCAAATTGGTCATAATTTTTTAATTTTTATATTTTAATGCCACAATGCATGTTATTAATGACAACAAACGTTAAACAATTACAAATTCATTATTTTTTTTGTTTGCGAAAATTTAATGATTGAACATTCATGTGTTTAATGACACAGATAAATTATGTCATTAAATTTTTAAACTTTTGATGCCATATTTCGTTGTGATAATGAAATTTTCGTTGTGTTTATGACACAGATTTTAATGATAACATGTCATTAATAACATGTTAGACATTTTTTTCAGTGAGAGTGGAATCAGAGTGAATCATGGGGTGAGTGAAATACTTTTAATTTACTGAATGTAATAATAATTTTTTTTTTTTTGAATAAAATGTGTTGTGTTATAGGGATTACAATATGTGTCGCAACAACACATAAATGCCTTTAAAGACCTAGGTCCCACAACATCTGGCGTTCTAAGGTCATGATGAACGCTTTTTTTAAACCTCTGCGGGTTGAAGTCACCTGAGACTAAGGATTCCGGCAAACTATTCCATTTGTATGCTGTTCGGACAAAGAAGTCTTTCTGCAATCTGCCAGTATGACAGCGTGGGATCTCGAACGTTTCACTGGTTGCGGTAGCCGATTGCCGAGTGGAACGGGGGTAAGAATAAGTTTGAGGCATGATGCTGCTGATTTCATCTGAGCACTGTTGATGACGATATTTGTAAAAAACAACGAGGTCAGCAACAGTGCGACGATGTTGTAGGGAATCAAGTTTTGATGTCAAAGTTCGATCACCCACAATTCGTATAGCCCGCTTTTAAACAGAGTCCAAGAGGGCCAAGATGGAAACAGAAGCAGCACCCCAGACTTGACAACAGTACTCCAAACAGGGACGAATATAGGACTTATAAACATGGAGCAATTGGTATGGAGTGAACATTTTTTTGCATCTATTTAGGAGGCCGAGCTTTTTAGACGCGTTTTTTGCCATCGCCATTACATGATCGTTCGCCAATTGTGGTGAGTGATGTGTGATGACTTTGGTTTCTTCGGCCTTTGGGGTTGTCAGAGCTCCTCTTCTTTGTTTTCCCTTTTTTCCGATTATACAGTCTCTGGTCCGATGTGCGATGGATATCTGTTCATTCGTGCTCGACAAGAGGAGATATTCCTCCTTGAACTCACAATACTGAAGCTTTTCGGATACAACCACGCTTGGCACACAGTTTTCTCGTTTGCTTCCTGCTAGCGGCTCTCTAGCAGGTACAGTTTTCATCACATATTGGCCTAACGGCCTAAGATTTTAGTTAAGTAGAATAAAAAAAAACTTACCTAACCAAAACTTACATAGCTTCTAGTTGTTTGTACAAATAATCATTATTGATTTTACAATACTATAAGGCAAACTGTTGACATATCAATTTTACTCCTAAATAATAATCTAAACTTTTATTTAACAGTGAAAATCCACAAAATTTTCTCTATCACTGATTTTGTTGAAAATTGAAAATTTTGTCTAAAAATCTTTTCTTGTCGTCAGCCCAGAAAAACGTTATTTAACTTTGAGTTTAACATGTTGGCCAAAATTTGGATTACGATTTTGTAATATGAAATTAAGTTTTTGTTTGTGTAAATTTATTTTAATTTAATTTTTTTATTTGTCGATTGGTCAATGTTAACGCGTTATACGGAAAGAATTTATTGAATTTTTAGGATAGAATATTCGTATAGGATAAAATAGAAATTTTAATCTTTATCGATTTTATTATTTAGGTTTTTATGGTTTTAGCAGAAATGTTGACGGTATAAAATATTTACAATCGGGATAAAGTTTTTTGTTTTGTTTTTATAAAATAATTAAAAATAGTTTAGTTAAATTTAATTTTACATGTTATCTTATAATCTCTATATTTATATAACAATTTGGTAACGGATTTTTGTTTCAATACTAAAAAAATTTACAAATTTGTTTTTTAATGATTTTTAGAAAAGTTTATAAATTCAATTTAATATTGTTTACTTATAACAAACCACAACACTTGTGTCATTTTGACATCAAACTGCTATAACATAAATCTTTTTGAATTGTCCACATAAAATTAAGGACAAATAAGAAAAATCATAAAATCAAGCTTTTTGGTTTCAATATGTTTTGTATTAAAAAAATGAAATAAGAAAATTAATTTAATAATCTCTTAAAAATTTTATGCTTAAATCATTCGAAGCATTTATGAAATATGTTTGATTTGCCTTTTTAAAATGATAAAACGAAATGACTTAACTTTTGAGAAATTGATAATAAAAAGTGAGTAAAATATAATATGACTTGAACTACTTGTTTCTTAAAAATAGGGGAGAATAAGACGGAAAATGCCAAATAATTTTTACTAGAGATAATTTGAGATTGAGTATCAAAACCTTAAATTAAATTTAATGGTTAATTTTTTATCTACGGGGGCGACAACCCCCCAGTGACATACGAGTTATGTTTGAAAACAGAATTTTTGAAAATAAAAACTGAAAAATTTCATGTAAACTAATCGAAAAAGAAAAGTTGAATTTTGAAAAAAAAAAATTTGAGAGATTATATCTAAGTAATGAGCAAAAATTTGTTCAAAGAATAGAAAATGAAAGGGAAAAAGCTGAAGCTTTAACAGAAATGGCAAAGATTGTGGCAACTTGCGCCAACGAGTTAGACTTATTAAATTAAATATATTTCTAGATAAATTTGATATTAATTGCCAGAGGGTTGTTTTTAACAAAATGTTACAAAATGTCTATTTATATTTTACAAAATTTGTGAATTTTTTCCAATTGTATTTAAATTTTTTTGCATTTAAATATTTTATTCATACGATTATATTTGTCCGCAAAACATTAGTAATGTGAAAATAATTAAGGACAAAGTGTACATTTTTTTATGTAAATTATAAACTATTTTTTTTTATTGAAAATAGCATATGTTTGGATTTACATCAAGGTCTTTTTTATCTTTCGGGTCAAAAGATATATCGTCATATTCATAAAAACTAATAAACTCTAAAACACACAATTTTTAAATATAATTTTGATTTTAAATGACAGTAAAACTATTTCTTATAATTTGTTGCTGTATCTGCCTTGCTTGCGAGAAAAAGCTGTTGCCTTCAGAAGAAGTCCTGTCGAAGTTGGTACCACCTGAATTCTCGTACACAGGAGCACAATATTCCGCAGTTGAATTTACAATTGCTAGAGCAGAAATTCTCAGAGTTTCAGCATTAGCACCCCAGGAAGATCCAGATAACTTCTGAATAATATTGATTCTTGACTTAAGTTTTTAACCCAGTTTTAAGCAGTTGAATTTAAAAGCAAGCGATCTATCAAGTGTCACTCCTAAGTATATTGGCGTTGGGTTGAAAAAGATTACGTTTTCCCCAATGCAGACATTGAGTTTATCGTTCGCATTATGATTTGATAGATGGAGCCATGACACTTCGGTTTTCGAATGATTAACTTTAAGGCGCCATTTTTCATAATAGCTAACTAATGTTTCCAAGTCGTTTAGTAAAATTTGTGCAGCTTCTCTAGTTGATAGTGAGTTATATGCATATTGTATTGAAATTTTCAGATCATCTGCATAAACAAATTTCCGTGAAATTGTATCAGGCATATCGCTAGTATAAAGATTAAACAATATAGGAGTAAGTACAGATCCTTGTGGCAGTCCATTTCGAATACTTCGGATTTTACTTTTTTCGTTTCCTAGATGAACCTCAATTTTTCGATTAGATAATAATGCTGATATTATATTCAGAGTTTTGAGACATTTAATGACTTTGGCCATTTTCAGCAATAACCCCTTTTTCCAAACTGTGTCGTATGCAGAGCTCAGGTCAATAAACACAATAGCTGATTGCTTTTTGTCTTGAAACCCTGTTTCAATATGTGTGACCATAGACAATACTTGATCACAACAATTTCTTCCAGGGCGAAAGCTAGCTTGGTGTTGCGGAATAATTAAATCGAGAATATTCGATATTCTGTTATAAATGATTCTCTCAAAAAATTTATAGACTACAGAGAGAAGGGATATTGGGCGGAAGCTTTCTGGAAGATGTGTTGGCTTTCCTGGCTTCAGAATTGCTTTTACTTTTGCCATGTTCCAGATTTTAGGCATTTTTCCTTTGTTATAGCAATCGGAAAAAAGATTTGAAAGCCATTTTTTTGCATTCTTTGAAAAATGGGTGACAAATTTTGAAAAAATGTTATCAAACCCTGCTGCTTTATGAGGTTTCATAACTAATATTGCTATATCTACTTCTTCGATAGATACTGGGTTACCAAATGGAGTCTGCAATTCTAGATTTTGTTTTCCTGTACTGGTTTAGAACTTCTCTTTTTCTATTTTTTGAAATTGGAAACTTTGAGTTTTGAACCATTCTGGAAGCAACTAAATTTGGATTAACCGATACAACTGTGTGATTGTTGGTTTGATTAGAGTCACCCATTTTTTTTAATAAATCCCAGGCCCCACGGCTAGAGTGCGAGAAATTCATATTTTCAACATGGGTAATCCATTTATCTATTCGTGCTTTATTTAATTCAACAATAAGTAAATCACCAACTTCACTTGATTCAGATTCTTGGTATGAATTCCAAAGTCTTTCGCATTCTTCATTCCAATCAGGATTTTCAAAATCCTCTTGGTATAAATTTTTTTGCAGATGAAATAACAACAGCAACGAATCTATCGTAATTTTGGATTGTTGGAGGAAACCAACGAATGTTCATATCAACAGACTTAGCAAATCCTGTCCAATCAGCTTTCTTAAAATTCCATCTAGGCTTTGGAAGGGATGTGTAGATAGGAATTTTAATGCCAACATCTAGTATTATGCATCGATGTTGACTTCTTGGAAACAGATGTAAAACTTGCTTTGTAACCGGAAGTGCTACACCAGAATTATCCATGGAAATAAGGCATATATCAGGATTATATCCCTGATTCCATCTACCGGATTGAAAACTGGCTTTCTGTTTAGCATCATAAATGAGGTGAAGTCTATATACAGTTGACCAGTTTATGATAAATTCTCCATTGTCATCGTTGTTATATCCCCATAAAGAATGATGACTATTAAAGTCTCCCATGTAAACAGATGGAAAAGAGAAGGTTGGCAAAAGAACAACCCATGAAATTCTGGGAGGCTTATAAACATTTAAAATCGTAACTCCACTAACACAGACAGCAATCAAAGCTATTTCATCTTCATACGACTTGAGCACAACTTGACATTCATCGCTTATGTTGTTTCTAATTAAAGTAGCGGTACCATGATGTTGATGATGGATACTTTCAACATAGGTGAAATCGAAAATATTGCCACATCTTGCAAAGTGATTATTGTTTTTTGAATGTGTTTCTTGAAGAAGAAGAACATCGCACTTTTGTTCTTTAAGAAGTCTTGACAAATAATCTACCTTTGATTTGGTTAGCCCCTCAACATTTATTTGGCAGATCCTCAAAGTAGCTCCAATTGTCCTGTATTGAGGCTGAAAATCTGCATGCAAAATTTTGTCCTGTTCCAAAATGACTTCTTCTACATTTGCAGCATCGGGAGATTCAAAGAATAGGTCCGGAGTATGTGTTGATGACATTTTAATTTTTCAATTCTGATGGAGCGTTACGGTTGTCAAAACTCACAGGTAGGCGTTTATTTTACATTAAATTATTAAAAAAATAAAATAATTTTTATCAAAATTTTCAGACAAGAAAATTTTCAATGTCTTTCGTTTGACAGACAGCCTACTTTTACAGACAACGTGATCATCACGCTGTTATATTGTCACAGCCTAAGCTTTCCATCTGAGGTAGCACTGTAAAATCAATTTCAGCAAAAAAACAATGAAAAAGTTGTGATATCTTTTTACTTTATGCTGGCTGTCACCGATTACGTAGGTTTTGAAATTTGTTATAGATTTCGGTTCTCTAAGAGTCAATTCCAATATCTACGCAATCGGTAAGTAGCCTATTAACATCGAAATATGTAAAATTTCTCACCTGTGCATAGAGTATGTCTTCTAAATTTATCCAATATGTATTTTCACTATCACTATTTATCATGAATAGATATAATCTTTGTTTTGGCAACAATTGCCCGGGGTCGACCGTGAATGAAAATAATACCACCAATAATACCAATTCTTTTCTTTCAAAGAAAGAAAAGAATTGGTATTATTTTCATTCACGGTCGACCCCGGGCAATTGTTGCCAAAACAAAGATTATCATAATAGCACGACCGGTATCCAGGGGATACATCAACAATTTATGAATAGATATTGCTAAATAATCACAATTTTAAAAAATATCTGCGAATTTTTACTTAGAGTTTAGACAGCCAAATTGAAACTGAAATTGGATTGATCTAGATCTAGTTTTTATCCTACAAATTGGTCTTTGAATTCAATAAATTGATGAAGGGTAAATTTATTTTACCAACAATTTTCAACGAGTCGTTTGTAAATTTATTATTATTATTACGATTATTACGAAAAAACAACAGACAGATCAAAGACCGAGTTTCCCAACGATGTTTCAATTAATATGTGTGACGACCAAATAGACGAATGTGAAAACATTCGTTTATTGGGAGTCACAATATCCAATGACTTACTCTCGAACGATTATATAATGGCCATGGCAAAGAGCGCGTCAAGAAAACTCGGCCTCCTCAATAGATGTAAAAGATATTTTAGTTCGCATCAATTACTCCACATTTATAAGTCCTATATTCGTCCCTGCATGGAGTATTATTGTCAAGTTTGAGGCGCTGTATCTGTTACTGTCCTAGCTCTGTTCAAAAGCGTGCTATAAGAATTGTTGGTGATCGAAATTTAACATTAAATCTTGATTCCCTACAACATCGTCGCACTGTAGCTGATCTCGTTGTTTTTTATAAGTATCGTCACCAGCAGTGCTCGGATGAGATCAGGTTCATAATGCCTCAGACATATGTTTTTTCCCGTTTGACTCGTCAATCGGTTTGTGCAGGCAGTCGGATTGTCGAGATTACTCCCTGTCATAGTAATAAAATGCAAAGGGATTTCTTTGTGCGTACATCGTACAAATGGAATGCTTTGCCCGAATCAATATAGTCTCGAGTGCCTTCAATCCACAAAGATTTAAAAACACGTCCACCTATACCACAAAAAAAAAACAGTTAAAATAACGGACAAGTTTGTTAATTTTTTATGTTTAATTTAATCTATTTGTTGGTTTTAACAAACAAATTTATAAAATGTATGGCAATTTCTTTGTTAAAATGGCAAACAAATACAAATAGATTAGTTTGTTATAAACACTAAATTTAAAGATATGCGGCATTCAACGTGAACGGGAACAACTATCAATTTTTTTCTCCAAATTTTGAGGATTGGTAGTACTCAAGAGGCGTCAATTGGGTAGGGCTGGGGGAGCACTGGCCCCCCCCCCCCAAGGATCTGATACTATCAATACATCGATTCAATAAAACCATCCAATCGTTTACACTATATAAAAATTATACACTATAAAAACTTCAATGCACTGTTATTTTGTAAATTCGTCTAATTTTTGGAAGATTTACTTAGCTAATATACCAATTTTATCGCATACTATTAATTGAAATATATCTGATAATATAACTATTACGTTACATATTATTTTGGCCCGACTAAAGTACGATTCAACACATTATTCAAACCGCTATCGTTCTTTGTATAGACTAGAGCGCCGCCGATACGAAAGGCAGTCGTATTGCATCTAATTTTCTGATGAAATCAGTTTTATAAACAGAACACGATCGTTCTTCCAAAAACGCCGTGGGTGCGTATTTTGACAAAATTCTATCGTACGATAGTGTTTTGTTTATAAGATATTCGTGTCTAAGCCAAAGGAAACAAAATATTTCATTAGTATAGGGTTCCTCGATAGTTCATATTGCAGTATTTAACATTCAAATTTCAATTGTTATTGGTCATTGGTAATTTATATAAACTTAAAAGTAAGTACATGCAGGAGAACACAACCTAATTATATCCCACTTATTTGGAGAACCCTGACTGTTTGGCCCTGTTTTTTTTATCTATATCATATTGTACAAACTTTACAAGACTTTTTTAAAAACAATAAATTAAAAACATTTCTAATTGTAAAATCCTATAACATATCGGTTTTCTTGATAGTTGTGCTAATTTTTATAAAATGAAGGAAAATAATTACGAGAGTAATTTAAATTTTTTGTGTTATTTCCAGTGATTTTATAATAGTGAATGTTTTATAATGGACAAGCAATATTTTCTAACGACACGAACAAATATTTAAGTTATGTAAATATTTTCAAAGTGTGTAATGAAAACTTGCTGACAAATTCTTTTCGCTATATGGACTATAATTTTTAATTCATAAAATAGCAAAAATTATATGTTTGGTTGGTTATAATAAAATCCAAAACGTATCCTAAACGTCAATCTTTGTTCATTTTTTTATACAGTCACAGGGAGGGAGAAACTATTTTTTTTTGTGGTAGGTTTTTCTTATAGATTTAAAAGAAGCTCGCAATTACTTCGCACAATTTTGTACAATTTTGAATCAAATGAAAAATTTACGCACGTTTATGGGTAGTAAACTGACCAGACGTCCCACGCTGCGTGGAAATGTCCCACATTTGATTGCGTTGTCCCACGGAGAAATTTGTCCCACGAAGCGTACCACGAAACAAATATTTCCACCACATTTTTTTTTTTTTTTTTAATAAAATGTGTTGTGTAGTAGGAATTACAATATTTGTCACAATAACACATAAAAACCATTTAAGACCAAGGTCCCACAACAACATACGTTCAAAGGTGTTGATGGACGTAAATCTTTCATTACCCGCATTATCAAAATAAACAAATAAGCCTTATATCTACCTACGTACAGTTTGCGCAATATCTTAGGCAAAGCAATGGCTTCACTGTTTTTTCTTGCAATTAGTATAATGTTATGTATATGTTGATTTATCTATATTGAGAGATCAAACTAGTGCAATATTTTTTTTACTAAATAGTGTTTTAACTATAATTTTCTTAGAAATACTAAACTCAGTTTTTTTCACTTCAATAATTTACATTTTGTTTTGCGAATATCTTTTGATGTCTAACAGATCTATCTCAACGAAAAGGTTTCTGTGTTTATAGAAACATCTCCCCGGTGTATATACGAGAGATCGAAAGTATATTATGAAAAATAAAATACAAAATATTTTACTTAAAAAGTCGCAGTTTTCCGTATAAATTCATAAACTTTTAAATTTTCAAACCAGAGTTTTACTTTATTCGAGCACTCATTTTAATCCTTTGAAATAATATTCAAAAATTAAAATGTAAAAAAAATGATTTTACTCCTTTGGAGCAGATTACATTTTCCTGTTTTTTTATTCGATTTATGAATAGTCCCTCTACGTCATCCTTTATATTTATTTTTCTAACAATACATGAATAATTGAACGAATCATTCAGAGCATTTTACGTTGGAAAGCATCAAATTTGAAGCAAATACAAAAGTTTTGAGTATTTGAAAGAAAATATTTATTTCAATTTAGTACCAAGAATGATATTTTATTATTTTCTCTCCGGTACGGGGGAGTGTTATATTTTTTTTAAGCAACGCACTCTGAAAGAACAAAGTAAAGGAGTGATATAAGTAGCGTTTCAAACTCTGTTTAAAACACACTTTAACTAGGTAGCTCAAAAGTAAAATTATTATTTTCTAATTTATAATTTTTTTTTCTCAATAAAGAACAAACAAAGTAGAGAGCATAAAAACTTGATAAATGGTATATATTTGCAAAAGATAGAACGAGAGGTATACTGTATACCTCTTATACTTATAGAATACAGAAAAGATATTAATTATTTAGTAAAATTAAAATAAATTGTTTCAATTGTTTTGCAGTCTTTACTTGTGTAACAAAAGTTTTAAGCTACTATAAAAGGTAAATTTATACTAATTTTTAAAACTATATTTAAAAAGCTCTCCTGCAAATCAAGACGGATAGAAAACGTTTACGTAAATTCTCATACGATATTGAATTGGACTATCCTTTTATAAAAAAAATCAAAATATAACGACGCAAATGTTTATTGTATTACCAGTCGGAGTGAATTTGCAAACTAACAGTGGACATTATGAATTAAAAGACATATAGATACTAAGATACAGATAAACATAAAAAAGCGTTGCTATAAGCCGTCAGCTCCAGTAGCTTGAACAAGTTTTGTTGTTATTTTATTTTCTTGTTGTTATTTAACATTGACAAAAAGCTAGTTGCAATTTGCGCTGATAACTCGAATACCAATTTTAGTGGTGTCACATCAAGAAGTGAAAATTTAAAAGCAAGCTAAGCTCGAATTTGAACCAGAATGTATTGCGTATTGGATTCGCAGCCCATATTCTAAATAATGCAATAAGAAGTGCTGCTGATTTAAATGGCAGGGTTAAAAAAATTTGGATATTTTACTGTCTTTACTGGAGACGTTGAAGGAGTTCTGCGGCAAAAATAATGTCGAACATAACCAACTTATTGGATACAGTGAAACTCGCTGGCTGGCGGTAATGCCAAACTACTTTCTTGATGCTTAAACAATGCAGAGATGATACTAAATTTAAAATTATTTTTAACAAATGAAGTGATTTTGCAGAACTTTGCGGCATTCGCTTCGATGAAACAACAATAGAAGTTAAAGATCTAGCATAGTAACCAAGGTAGCTTCAAAGCATTTTAGTTTCATTTCTAAGACCATGCATTTAAATGCTTTTAAATATATGTGTGTATAAAAATGTACATGTTATGTTTTAAAAAAAAAAAATCTTTTTATGTCATTTAAATTCTCGCAACCCAAAAGATTTTGGTGAAATGACGCCACTGTAGTACTCCATCAGAAAACAATGTTGGAATTTCTTTAGATTTTTTGACTAACCCCCTTGTCGTCAGTAACGTTCACCAATTTGAAATTTTTTCTAGAACGGCAAACGTCTTCATTTTGTAGACAATTTAACTACACTCTAAAAAAAACCGAGTAAATTTACATTTATTATAAATGGCATTCAGTTACCATTTATAATAAAGGTAATTTTCAACCACCGCCCTTAAATCAGTAAAAATACGCAATTAGATGTAAGTTAAAATAAACAAAAGTGTGTATAATTAAACTTAATTTTGTGTAATATTGAATGTAAAAATACAAATTTAGACTTATTTTTTTACATTATTTTACACTGATTTATCTGAATATTACCTCACAATGTGTAAATTAATCAATAAAGGTGTTCTTGCAATAAATACAAAAATATTTTTGCTGCATAAAAATTGAATCTTTATTTTATAAAAATAAAATCATTTAAAAATTCATTAAAAAATTAAAACATTAAAATTATAAGAAAAATTTCAATTTTCGTTTTATAAATCACTCATTAATGGCCATTAACCTTCAAATTATATTAATGATTTTTGAAAAATTATTGGTATAATTTTTAGAATCACTCACATTTTCTGAGTTATTTTTGAAAAAATATCTAACAAAGAATTTTATCGTTTGAGATATCTTTTAATAACATATTAAAATTATAAAAAAAAGCTTAACTTAAGTATATTATTATAATTATTAATCCTTTGTGTTGTGCGTGTTCTTCATCGTTTTGAATTGATGTTTCTGTAAAATAAATAAATATGATTAATAAAATTGTAAATATATTTAAAAAGAGCTTTCAAACGTACATAGTATCCATGATCTGTTAATGTTGAATGGTGTTTTTTGATCCCCCATAAAGTAGTCTTACATATTGTTTGAAAAACACAACATTAGAAAAAGAAACTGAACTCAAAAAAATGTATAACAATAAACAACTTCTGATTCCAACGTATTTTTATTCGCACATAGTAATTCGTAAATTTATAACAATGGAAGAGTAAAAAAACCAAACATCCAAATTTTAAATCTTTGGAGGCATTATTACACTTTTTGTCGTAAAAACACAACAAAAAAATTAAAATTTACGTATTTTGCCGTAAAATAATTACAATACACCTTCTTGGTGGAATTTTTAACTGCGAGAGGAATATTACTTAAAAAAAGACGTAAATTAAGGCTTATTATAATGGTAAATTTACGTCTTCATATTTCGATTTTTTAGAGTGTAGTATAAAATTGAAAAAAAATATTAGATCGTTAGAATTTTTCCCGTAAAATACGATAAAAAATTTTAAGGGTAGTTTTTTCCCTTTTTTGGGGTTTTAAAGTTTAAAACCAATTTTTGGAAATGTATGTCACGTTTTTTTTTAAATTTTTTTTGAATTTGTTTCAAAATATGCACTTTCAAATAATTCGTATCGCGTGATGGAAGTAGTGTCCATTTGAGCGCTAGAAGGCGCTGAAGGTTAAAAACCATCTCCGAACTAGTTTTCACGTTATATCTTGTTTTGTAAAACGGAAATTAAAGCTTGAAGAATGTATTGTAAGATGACCATGGTCACTGATTTCAAATCCTATGTCAAATTATTAATATTCACAATGATTGCTAATATTTTTTAAATTGAATTGTAAAATTCTAAGTAAAAATTACTATATGCAAAATTTTCCTACATGGTGCTAATCAAAAAAAATCATAAACTTTCAGAACAACGTGAAAACTGTGTTTTTTTACCTTCAGCGCCCTCTAGCGTTCACATCGATACAACTTCCATCACGCGGTAAAAACTATTTGAAAGTGCATATTTTAAAATTTAAACTAAATGAATTGATTTTAAACTTTAAAACGGGGATATTGCTTCTACTTCGGCGCCAAGTTTTTTTTATTTGATATCACTGAAGCGAATAAAAGCAAAACGAGTTGTATATCAGCTCCGGGGTCCAAGATACAGGCCTTTGAAAAAAGCAAAATCCATACAAAATTACACTGTTTTGACAAGAATTTGTTCTGTTTTTTTAATTTTTGCTTTATTTCCTATGTGCTTATAAGATAAAAACAGATCAAAACTGTCCCTTTTACTAAATTTTTTTAATTTACTACACTGAAAAAAAGGTGTGCTCAACTTATACGATATAGGTATAAAATCATGCATAAAAGTTGCTTAAATGTGCGCCAAGAATAACTATTCTCAACCTATTCTAATATGTAGAATAAGGGGCTGATAATTTGTTAATTTTTGAAATTCTATTATTATGAATTTAAAATCTAATTCAAGTTAATGCAGTTTCTCATTTCGAGTATAGTATAAATTTATCATTAATAAAGTTGTTAGCCTCTTTAAATTTAGACTAAATTTGCGAATATATATACTCTTTTTAAGAATATGGTATTCAAAAGCATTCTTAATACAAGAATACATTTATTACATAACGTAAATTAATCTAAGGCTGAGCATAATTTTAGTTTGATTAAGAAAATAGTGATAAACTTTTGGGTTGTTGCAAGACGTATATGCTCGAAATAATTGTAAAATAAAGTTGAGTTAAGTATAATTATTCATAACCTGAGACAAAATTGGTGGATGTAATTTCTGCATTTGAGAATAAAAGCAATTATTTTGTAAAATATTTTATATCGATTTGAGACTAGCAATGCATTTCGAAAACGTTCCCATATTGTTTAATTAAGAATAACATGTTAATCCCATACACAACCCTTCTGAAAATAAGTTCAAATAGACAATATTTTTAATTTTAAAAAATTTATTTTTAATAATAAAATTAGAATTCTATATGAATACAATAAATATTCCTTCAATATGTGTTAAAAGTTAGCGTTAATTATTATTATTGTTTAAGTTAACAGTAAATCAATTTTTATAAATAAATTAATCGTATCAAAATTATAATACAAAATAAATAATAATAATATAATTATTCGTTAAAATAATTTTATTTTTAAAATAAATTCTAAATTATTGATTCTCTTTTATTAGAGTTAATTTAGACGTTTTAAAGATGTTATGTAAATTTTAAAAAAATTACTTTAATATAGAAAAATATATTAAATTTAAGTTCTATTTATTATTTCTTTTGCCTAAATATTTAATATAATATGTATTAATTATTATTTCCTTATTATTATAATAAAGGAAGTTTTAAAAACAATTTCTGCTGTTGCGTTCTCCGCAATGTTGTTAAGTTAATCTTAACCTATTCTTGTTTGATGTTTAATCTGGATAAGATTGATAACTTCCAAAAAATCTGGTTCGTGATGAACAGCAACCCGTGTTTTGAAGCAAATCTTAGAAATTAATGTCAACCTTAATAGAAATGATACTATAGTTAAATTCAAAATAAAGTTACAGACAATTTATTTAACTTACTAGTTTAAATTTATTCGTAGAAATAAACATTTGAATAAAGAATTCCTAATTAGTACTGCTTCCTTGTACCCTGCTTGTCTCGTCTATATAACAATGAAATAAAATTGTCGTGATTGGAAATTTTCTTTAAAAAATTGAATATTTTTACCTGAAGATCATGAACTTGAACGACGTTTTCGCCCATAAAGTATTCCTCTACTTCTCAATCGGCTTGAACAATTACTATATTTATTGTAGAGAAAACCAAATGGAAACTCACTATGGTTGCTCGTCAGCTTGTAACAACACATCTGTAAATATACAAAATTTTGGTTTTCACTTTGTTTTAATTAAAAACTGATATGATACGAAAAGTTCAAATGAAGAAAAAATTGATGATCATTGCGGATTCTAAAAATGATGGTACTTCTATACTTGGACTTGGTTGTCTGGCTCAGTAGCTCGCTAGAAAACACATATTTAAAATTTTCGCTTTGTGACATTTAAGGCTTTACTGATATGCATGTACATATGTGATCGTAATAAACAGTTTTATCAGTTTTAAAATCTACATATATTTAAAATAAATAATATTGATACTCACCATAAATAGATTTTAAAAGCACTAAATTATTTGACCCAATTTTCTATTTGACACAATTTTTAAAATAAAAATTCACAATATCATACACTTAATTATTTAAATTCAATTTTCAATATTTATTTCTCACTGTATATATTATTTTTGTTATTTTAAAGGTACGATTCGAACACTTTACTCCTTTAAACTGCAACACGATATGATTCTGACAATGGTATTGCTAAGTAAAAAACCAAACAGTATTGATCATATATTGTTATATTACATATATTGTTTTAGTCTCCACTTATGAAAATTGTTCTCACATTAACTTAACAAAATTGTTTACAATAAATCACTTAATTCTCTACTTGAATAAAAGAAACAAAAATGTCGATAAATTGTTGATTAGATACCATTATTGATTATATTTTACATTAATCAAGAATAACTAAACACAATGTATGAATTCATATAATTTTGAATGTAGAATTATATGCAAGAGTTCATGAATCATGAACATATCTATATTCTCCTCCTGAATATGAAACTATCATTAACGTAAGCCTAACCATCATCAAGAAATACTCAATTACTAAGACTAAAATGGCTACCGTTGACTGAAAATAGTTCAATGGCCAGCACCGTTAACATAAGTGATATATCACTGGTATTGTCATAGGACTGGGGACTGGAGTACTCACGGTTGTCACACCTATAAAAATTTAGAATAAATTTACAAATCCACAAAAATTGATGCCGTCGTCCGTAAAATTAATAATTTATTGCTTTATATAATATTATTTATTATACATATTTAATTTGCAGTAAAGGGGCAATCGCCAAAATTAATGCCATTTTGAATTAAGTCCTAAGTTAACCTGATAATTGTTTATGTGTTTTTAAAAGTTATTTTAAAATTAAATTAACTTCTCAACTACATATATTCTATAATCTACTAAGTACTAACTATCTGCATGTTAAAAACATTTGATATGATAATTCTCAAATTGAGTAAAATCGCTTTTAAATTTTAGAAATTGAGTTAAAAAATTTGATTGTAATTTTCTCAAAATCAAACTATATTAGAAATACTTCTTCAAGAATTGGTTTTTCTACAAATGATTGTAAATATTTGACTAGAAATGAGAATAAACGTTGCACAAAATCATCGATATATTGAAATTCTATTTTGAAGCGTATAGTTATTAAATTGATCATTAAACCTATTAAAACAAATGTAAATGATTTTAATCGAGTATTTCATACACTCTAAAAAAAACCGAGTAAATTTACATTTATTATAAATGGCATTCAGTTACCATTTATAATAAAGGTAATTTTCAACCACCGCCCTTAAATCAGTAAAAATACGCAATTAGATGTAAGTTAAAATAAACAAAAGTGTGTATAATTAAACTTAATTTTGTGTAATATTGAATGTAAAAATACAAATTTAGACTTATTTTTTTACATTATTTTACACTGATTTATCTGAATATTACCTCACAATGTGTAAATTAATCAATAAAGGTGTTCTTGCAATAAATACAAAAATATTTTTGCTGCATAAAAATTGAATCTTTATTTTATAAAAATAAAATCATTTAAAAATTCATTAAAAAATTAAAACATTAAAATTATAAGAAAAATTTCAATTTTCGTTTTATAAATCACTCATTAATGGCCATTAACCTTCAAATTATATTAATGATTTTTGAAAAATTATTGGTATAATTTTTAGAATCACTCACATTTTCTGAGTTATTTTTGAAAAAATATCTAACAAAGAATTTTATCGTTTGAGATATCTTTTAATAACATATTAAAATTATAAAAAAAAGCTTAACTTAAGTATATTATTATAATTATTAATCCTTTGTGTTGTGCGTGTTCTTCATCGTTTTGAATTGATGTTTCTGTAAAATAAATAAATATGATTAATAAAATTGTAAATATATTTAAAAAGAGCTTTCAAACGTACATAGTATCCATGATCTGTTAATGTTGAATGGTGTTTTTTGATCCCCCATAAAGTAGTCTTACATATTGTTTGAAAAACACAACATTAGAAAAAGAAACTGAACTCAAAAAAATGTATAACAATAAACAACTTCTGATTCCAACGTATTTTTATTCGCACATAGTAATTCGTAAATTTATAACAATGGAAGAGTAAAAAAACCAAACATCCAAATTTTAAATCTTTGGAGGCATTATTACACTTTTTGTCGTAAAAACACAACAAAAAAATTAAAATTTACGTATTTTGCCGTAAAATAATTACAATACACCTTCTTGGTGGAATTTTTAACTGCGAGAGGCAGTGGCGAAGCGTCGGTATAGACACACTAGACAGTGTCTACCCAAAAATAATATAAATATGAAACTTTATTTTCATATTGTTCGCATAATGTCAACTTAATACTATTTTGTCAAACGTTCTAAGAAAATCATTAAGTTTTAATACAATAATTAGAACAAAAGCAACTCAGCTATGTTCCCGAAACTTTAATACAAACGTTTCCCAGTTTCATTTACAAACAAACAAAAATGTTTTTCTCACTGCAGTAGACACTAGACGTTTCAAATTATGACTACCAAAATAAGCAATACCAACAACAACAAATTTTCAACTTTTGTTCCTTCTTGGATAGACAGTTTTGTTTCTGTCTATTTTTGTTTCCAAATTTGTTGAGAAACATCAGTAGACGTTTCAAATTATGACTACGAAAATAAGCAATAGCAACAACAACAAATTTTCAACTTTTGTTCCTTCTTGGATAGACAGTTTTGTTTCTGTCTATTTTTGTTTCCAAATTTGTTGAGAAACATCAGTAGACGTTTCAAATTATGACTACGAAAATAAGCAATAGCAACAACAACAAATTTTCAACTTTTGTTCCTTCTTGGATAGACAGTTTTGTTTCTGTCTATTTTTGTTTCCAAATTTGTTGAGAAACATCAGTAGACGTTTCAAATTATGACTACCAAAATAAGCAATAGCAACAACAACAAATTTTCAACTTTTGTTCCTTCTTGGATAGACAGTTTTGTTTATGTCTATTTCTGTTTAAATATTTTGTTTCCAAATTTTTTAGAAACATATTATGGGACACATTTTTGACAAAAATTGTAATTATTAGTTAGATGTTTCTTGAGCAATTTTTTGTGTGTGTGATTGTGAATTCGATTCTACGACTTCTGAATAACAGGAACAGTTGGAAAATAAATTTGAATCTTTGATTTTGGATTAATTTTTGGAATATTTTTAGAATTTTGAAAAAAGTTTCAATCTTTGATTATGTTATAATTTTTGCAATATTTTTGGCATTTTGGGAAAAGTTTGAATTTTTAATTTTCTTATAATTATTACAATATTTTAAGAGTTCTAGGAAAAGTTTGAATTTTTGATTTTGTTATAGTTCTTGCATTAATTTTGGAATTTTGAAAATAGTTTCAATTTCTGATTTTTTAATAATTTTTGGAATGTTGAAAAAGTTTAAATTTTGGATTTTATTATAATTTTTGGAATATTTTTAGAATTTTGAAAAAGTTTATTTATACTTTTACAAAGAATTTTATGTTTAATACAAAAACTATCAAAGAAATTTATGTTTAATATTCATCGCTCCCTAAAACTTAAAACAATGTTTTTGTTAATCTAGAATATCCTTTATCTTCTGTACAAAATATTTTTATTTCAAAATTTTTAAAATTTTTAATTTTGATTTAGATTGAACAATTTTTTTTTAAATATTTTGCTTGCGGCGAATAAAAAATATAGTATATGATGCACGGACGTAAGTCATTTTAAATGCGGGTGCAAATCTCGGTTGGCGCTTCGACTCACAAACTCCACATATGTCCAAAAACCTTAGCTTTTTGTCCTCTCATCTTAATGTACTATAATTAGTTTCTACTGGCATATCAATAAAACTTTTGAATATGTCTACCCTAGTTTCAGAAGCACGCTTCGCCACTGGCGAGAGGAATATTACTTAAAAAAAGACGTAAATTAAGGCTTATTATAATGGTAAATTTACGTCTTCATATTTCGATTTTTTAGAGTGTAACTAAGGCAAATTGACTAATTTAATCTTAATTTAGAAAATGGTCTTATTGATAAAATTAATAAAACTTCTCTCAGGTTAAACCAGTTATTCTATAATCTAGAAAATGAGCTTCGAATTTTCATCAACTAAGAGTTTCTGTATTTGAGATTAGCTTCTACTTAATATTAGAATACGATTTCTCTCAGTGTATAAAAATAATAAACAAAAAATCCACTTGCGCCTAAGTTCAAGTAATCTTGCCCTTAAACCTTTAAATAGGTGTCAATTATCGGAAAAGGTCGGGTTTAAATTTCTTATTTTATCGGGGTCTTGATTCGATTTTCCATCAATATACAAAATTCCAACAAAATTCCAACCTCATATTCAAAATTTAATGTTTTTGGTCGATTTCACGTGTTTCTCGCTCCAAATCATTTGTTAAATATGTTTGATAACAGAGTTAGGCTTCGGACAATTTGCGGTATTTAAATTTATCGATAAAGTAGTTTTTTAAGCTTATTGCTATTGTCTTTTAACATCACCGTTCTAATTAATATCATTTTGACATGTCATTTCCTTCATAACATTTATGATGTTCCTTCATAAGATAATAAAATTAAATGATTGTTAGAAAATTAACAAATTGGGTTTAACTTAAATTAATAATTGTTCAAATTATTTAATATGGGCAAATAAAAAGAAAAACTACTAAGATGTTAAACCAAATTATTGAAAAAATACAAAATATTTTCTACCAAGCAACTGCGATTTTTCTAATGATTATGAAATATTTTTTTATTCGCCTACATATTAAAGTGTTACTTTATTACTGTGATTTGCGGCTTTAAAGTATCACTTTTCAACTATTTATTTTGTTGTCATAGCTACGTCCAAAAAAGTAAAAAGCATTTGTATTTGTTTAAATTCTATGAAAAATAAAAAATTTTATCAAAGCAACCCTCAAATTCAAAATTTCATTATCCAACTAAAATAGTTGTTATCATTTGTTGTCATAGCTACACAATAATTTGGAAAAAATAATAAATATTTTGTCAAAGGTTACTTGTTCCACATATTTTTATTTTAAAATTTATGAAAATTTATAATTTTAATTAAGAATAAACAAATTTTCTTAAAATATGTAATTTGCTTGCGGCGAATAAAAAATAGTATATGATGCACGGACGTAAGCTATTTTGGACTTAATGTGGGTGCTCCACATCCGTCCAAAATCTTTAGCTTTACGTCCTAGCATCATAATGTACTATTTTGTTGCAGAATGTCTAACAAGATAGATTGTTTCAAGAACTGTAAAGTAACTCTTTGCTCATTAAATTATTAAAAAAACTCAAAAAATAAATTAAAACTATAAAAAATATGAATTAGATATAGAAGCAAAAACATTAAAATGACAATCTCTTATGGTCTTTTTTTAATGTCATTAGAAATTTAATGTCTTGCGCTCTACTTTACCGACACATGGGTGTATTCAATGCAAGTTAAGCATTTAAGGGCTTAAAATAACTTTAATTTGAGCAGGGTATTACTTTTAAAATTTGTAAGTATAAGAAATAAGTACATTAACAATTAGAGGACACGTTTAGTGTTATTGAGGTGTTAGATTAGATCTATAAGGATAAACTTAAATAAAAGAAATTGCTCAATACGTGGTTAATTTAGAATAAATCATGATTTAATTCAACAACCAATAAATAATATTATGTATAATAATAACAAAAAAACATATAATTCCAAACAATAAACTATAAATTTTAATATTCTTTAAAACAAATAAATTTTACAAATTCTCTTAAGTTATTATTGTAATTTGTAACAATAATTATTGTAATAATAATAATAACAATTATTATTATTTGTCTCATTTCAAATGACAAACAAATGTTTATTTATTATATTTATGAATTATGAATAATTTTTTTTCTGTTGTATTTTCTATTTTCTAATATAATTATGGTTTTTGTAAAATATCGTTAAGTAACATCACCTGTGAACTCTTAATTTACGAGTCTCTATATGTATGTCGATATGAACTAGAATTAAATTTTAGTTATACAAACTGTTGTATAAGTCTATGATTTGATTTTAATGGTTATTCTGTTATTCTGTAATTATAAGTAATTGTATTTCATTTCAATGGGGTATTTGGCAAAATGATTAAATAGTTTTGGACAAAGAATTATAATCTCTCGTTACGACTAGGTAGGAACATGTGTAATTAGAACATTTTGCTTTAAAATATAAAATGGATTTATAAGAATTAGTGTAATTGACTTATGGGTAGTTTAATGTGTAAGTTTGGAGGATAATAGTAAAATAAAAAGATTATCGATGTTTGAACAGAGTAATATTATATATGTACAATTTTGTGGTTCTATTTTTTTGCAGGGTTGCAACGTATAATACGGTAACGTATGAAAGACGTATTATACGTACGTATTAAACGCATAAAACGTATAGTATAAAACACAAAATTATATACGTTTTATACCGTATAAAAGTAAAATCCTTAATAAATAAAAATATATTTAAATAATATTATCGCGGGCGTATTATTCATCGTATTCGGGATATTTATAATTTATAAAGCCCCAGTTTTCTTAGAAAATATAACTTCGTCATGATAATTTCTTGCCCAACTATTACTATTAGTTCAGAAAACTTCCACATTTAACGTAAATTCAACGCTTCTTTTCAAAATATAATTATTTGTTGCAAAAAAAAAATTTAGTCTGCTCCAATTTGACATTGCCAACCGTACCTATTATTCATCAATGACCAACATTGAATTCACTCAATAAAATTCACACTATACTTTTCCGTTTGATGTAAATAAATATTTTAACCCATTACAACTTTTGTATAAAACCAATATTTGATCTACAAGAACCTGATATTTTCCAGCTGTTGTTATTAAATAGGCGTATCGTAGCTGAAGCTGAATTGAATCAAGCTCCTGGTCTTACATACAAATGCCAACCATCAAGATTTCTCTACATTCAATCTTACTGCTTATTATCATTTAAACGTTTTTAAGTACAACAAATATCCCATTTTTTTACACTCTTCCGATACATGAAATATATCGTCCCTGCGGTTCTTATCATTGATGAAACCTATTTTCTGAAACCAAATTTTTTTAAGTCCCTCGACATTTGGCTCTAGACTTGAAATTTACAAAAATTATAATTTTAAATTCATGTTTGTGTAAAATTTATGCAAAAAAGAAGACATGTGCATATCAAATAAGGAAATAAGGGACATTGTAATGTTTTGTATTTGCAAAAAAATTTCAGAGGACAGCATGGTAAAAAAAAGGACAGTACGGTAAAATACAGGACTGGTGGTCACTAGTCACTACTTATATGTGAACTAATTAAAAACAGAATTTTCTATTTGGTAGAAACAGTATTTTCTATTTGGTCATTTATCTAACTCTCTCCGTAGTCGTTTGGTTGCAGAAGTCAGAAAGTTTCAGGAAACTATAGAGTACATACTAATCACTTAAATTGAACGAAAAAACTCAAAGTTCAACAAATCAGTATTAATTATATTAGCTTTTAGTTCATAATTTGATATTTTAGTTTAAATAATTGAATTGAATGTATACATGGGTTGGTATATTATGTTTATAATTTATCACCTACATAATTTGTTTTTTTTATTATTTTAATAAAGAATTATGAAAGGACCTATTCGAAAGAATAAGAAAAGAAAATTCCAAACAAATAGTTTTTTTTATAATTTATAAAATATATAAATAATTTATAACTACCTGATTATATTTTTACTAAGTCTAAATATTAAAAATATAATTAATATCTGAAGTAAGAAGTATTTTTAATTTTTTATGAATGAATTTCAAAAACAAAAACATTTTATACGTTTTATACGTTTTATACGTTATATTTTATACGTGTAACGTATAAAACGATTTATACGTGTATATTAGCAACCCTGATTTTTTGTCAGAAGTTACAGATAGATAGTGTCTAGTGAGACTGTTATGGATAAATGGATTAGGATAAGGAAATTTGAATAATATATTTTGTTCTTTCTACATCCCTTTCCTTTTACCTATCTATGTTTATCTTTCTGGTTTCTTTTCGTTTCGCTCTTTACAGTGGATTCCATAGTTTTGAATTTTTTAGCATGAACGTCTAAAGTTATGATGCCGGCTTGGTCTGAATTTTCCACAACTCGACTAACATTGGGTTAGGGTTCTGATCCGCCCGTCATAGGTGGATCGGAATTGTAACGCCTCAAACTATCCAGGTTGCCCAAAGCAGCACTATCAACAATATTAAAGAAAAATCATTGGAAAATATTTAATACTTCTTTGTTGTAAAAACAAAACTAATGCTATATCGATATATTTTAAGTTTTAACTAATAGTAGATAATACACCAAGGGAGAGAAGTAAATGTTTTTTGTCGAAAGTGTGTTTTGAGCCAGGGGGCTACATATCACTTGGAAGATAACATGCACCCAAAAAAAAAATCAATATTTTAAATCGACAGAGGTACATCGATTTAACAAAGTAAAAAATTGCATATAAAATTGAGGAAATTGCCATTAAATTAACAAAAATAAGAAAATGCTGCATTCGAAAGCTACTTTTGATTTTGAATTTTAAATCAATATATAAAATACTTGAATTGAATACATTTTTGTTGAATTTAATAATCATATCAAAAGTACTGCAGTTAATTCTACAAAAGAGTAGTATGCTTGATATTCTGGATGTTTATAACAACAGCATTGACTGTCGAAAAAACATTAAGTTTATTCATTTGACAGTTAAAGTTTTGTGCATTTGTTTAAAAGTAGCGATACGATCGATTTAACTAAATAAAACGTCGGAGCCAAAACAATGTCATTTTATTCGAATTTACCTGCAATTTTGTCGGATCTACCACGATTATTTTTTTGGGTGTGCTCTCGCCCTTTTTCTTGTTTTTTTTTTGTTTTTCGTTTTTTCATTTTTCGTTGTTGTTGTTGTTTTAAAAAAATAATGCTTCCAAACAACAATATAAAACAACCAAAATATTTTTTGGAAAATTCCTCAAGCAAGTGGTATTGATAATAGCCCTCGGCCTCATGCTTTTATCAATATACTTGCTTTCGAAATTTTTGGCAAAAAATTATTTCGCATTATCACCGCCCTTAGGAAATTACAATTACATTACAACTTCATATTTTTGTTGTTGTAGAACGGTATAAAAAGACAACGAAAAAAACAATCATGTGAATAAATCAATCACTAATAGTCTAAGAGCCAGTAATAGGCAGACTTACGGTATGTTAGCAAACTCCATATATTGATGCTAGGTATAGTTTTTTACCTGCCGTAGGTGAAATGGGTACTCACTATCCCCGTCGATGGTTCCTTTGGGCGTGTCCGCAAGTCAAAAAACGTAAAAATTGACCTTAAAAACGTCATTTCAGCATGTCTGCCGTTTTAATATCTTAAAGTATACAATCTTTTTACTTCACCACAATTTTAAATTGTGTGAAGTAATGCAATCTATCGTGAAAAAAAAATCTTACATACCCCAAATTTTCTTTTTTCTTTTGTTTTGGACCATTCTCTATCCAAATAGCCAAAAAAAGTTTTGGTGTACGTCTGTGTGGGTAGGTGGGTAGGTGGTTGAGTTTTCCGCATAGGTTCTTGATGAAACTTTGGCAGATGATACAGGTTCACTTGAAAATGGAAGATCTGGATTCATTTCAAATTTGGACAAAATGGCGGGGGGGTCGCCGGAACACCCCTAAGCTTAAATCTTGAATAACTTCTGATCCCGGACTATGATCTTATTGAAACTTAGTATATAAGGTTTTAGTATTGTTTCCAATATTTCGGCATACCAACTTCCGGTTCGTCACTTCCGGTTAACAAGTTTTTTTTACAGGGGCTTATCCCTACTGTAGCCTATAATTACCGATCGATTTTCATGAAACGTTGGTAAAGCTTTCAAATAACATAAGCAAGATTTTATCAGCTTTTGGAGTACATTGGATAGAGTGTTTGGGAGACCACCATACAACAGGTGGTTTTTTCCACAATGTTTTTATGTTTGTTAGGAGCATAAAACATTCATTCGTGAATGAATTTTGATGACCCTTTGGAAAAAGATGCAAACATGTATGACAAGGAACTGATTAGTTTTTGAGCGATAGTGAACAAAATGGTGTGGGGTCCCTGGAGCACCTGTTTTTTTGAAAGCTCTATAACATCTGTACCTGATAATCAAATTGGATAAAACTTGGTACATGAGTATTTAGTACAGTTTACAATAGTTCTGCATCCCAACTTCCGGTTTTTCACTTCCGGTAAAAAAATTTTTTTTTGTACTTTTTTGAAGTTTTTTCAGTGTCTTTATGCACACTACAGCCTTCAATAATGAAGTGATTATGATGAAACTTATGAAAAAGGTTTCAATTAGTGTGAGAAGATAATCGTCATCTTTTGGGACACATTGATCAAAGTGGCGGGGGATCTACCATACAAATGCTTACTTTTCACACTTTGTTTTTTAAGTTTGTTGGGAGCATACAGACTTCATTCATTAATTTATTTTAATGACACTTTGAAGAAAGATGGAGACTTAAGTGAAAAGAACTGATTAGTTTGTGGATAGTATTTTAATAAGTGGTGGGGGTCCTCCCAAACACCTGTTTAATGTGTCACACTTTTTTCAATGTTTATTGGGAGCACACAGCATTCGTTCATGAACCAATTTTGATGACACTTTGGAAAAAGATGCAAACATGTATGACAAGGAACTGATTAGTTTTTGAGCGATAGTGAACAAAGTGGTGGGGGGGTGTCAAATACACCTGTTTTTTTGAAAGGTCAATAACATCTGTACCTAGTAATCGAATTGGATGAAACTTGGTATATGAGCATTTAGTACGGTTCACAACAGTTCTGCATCCCAACTTCCGGTTTTTCACTTCCGGTAAAAATATTTTTTTTGTAAATTTTCAATTTTTTCAGTGTGTTTATGGACACTACAGCCTACAATAATGAAGTGGTTATGACGAAACTTATGGAAAAGGGTCCAGTTAGTGTGAGAAGATAACTATTATCTTTTGGGACACATTGATCAAAGTGGCGGGGGGGTCTACCATACAACTGCTGACTTTTCACACTTTGTTTTTAAAGTTTGTTGGGAGCATACAGACTTCATTCATTAATCAATTCTAATGACACTTTGGAAAAAGATGGAGACTTAAATGACAAAGAACTGATTAGTTTTTGGACAATATTGGGATAAGTGGTGCGGGGCCTCCCGAACACCTGTTTACTGTGTCATCATTTTTTCAATGTTTGTTGGGAGCATTATTTGCTCTCCTTTTAGCGATGCTCTTCGTGCCTCTCTTAAAAGTGTGCTTCCAAACTCATCCGATGGACCCTTTCTATGTGCAGTTGCAAAGAAATGCCATGCTGCAGATATTTTAAAATCAACAATATGTTTGCAAAGATTTATAAAATTCCTCTTATTTTTATATTGAGTTTCTTAGCCATCCGTAAAATATAATAGTAGTTTAATCAATGAGTGTATAATGAAATAGTTTATTCTCAAGCAAAAGTTATAAATTTGAGCTAGGCACTATTCTTTCTGGTTTATACATCATGATCATTCCCTTTTTTATACCTTCCATTTTAAATTCCAGGAAAACTTCCCTGGCTATGTTCTTGGCTCACAAATGGTTTTGAACTAATTCTTACAGCATGGACAACATCAATGGAGATGCGGTGAACATGCCCTCCGTATGTGATAACTCATATCACTAACAAGGTATACACTCACAATAGAATTTTTAGCTACTTCCTGTATTTCATTTACAAAAAATTTTAACACCATAATTATTTTATTACAAAATCTTTCTATCTAAAATTACTCCTAGACATTTTGAATCCTGTGCACATGTATGGATGTGCACCGTGGGCTTACTAGATAAGACCCCTTACATAATTCCTCTGAGGTGAGGCTCAGATACCACTTCTGATCAAGATCACTTTTTATAAAATACCGCTTGAAACTAACATAGGAAGAATCCAATGAACAAGAGATGGTCAGATTATATCTCATAGGTATAATCTCTATGCATATTTGATCTAAGCTGAATCGTTTAGCTTCTAATTATCTGCTCTCAGCGTAGACAATTGTTTACAATTGTTTGTGTTACCACCGACTATGGTATATATTTAATAAAATTGCGATAAAGTTACACAAATCATAGCTTTCACATTAGTAATCAGTAAAGATGTTAAAATACCATATTTTTGTATAATACAGCGTATTATACATTGTATTATACAAAACAAAATACCGTATATTCTGTACAAAATTGTAATAGCCGAGATAACATGCGAATGGCATAACAACACAAAATGACTTTCATCCGCATCGTCATTTTCAATTACATCTAACTCATTTTCTTCAAAATATCTGAATTTGGATATCTTATCGTTATTTTTATCTATATTCCTGAAAGTTTGAACGAATGCTAATAGAATCTATTTAACCAGCTGAATCTAATTCAAGTGGATGGTCTAATCACAAAACTATCCTGATGCTTGGTTTCAATTTGTTTCACCTTCATTCGCTGCTAGCTATTGTGTTTATGTTTTTTATTCAAAACGGAATCTTACAGTTCCCATGGATAAACTGTTAGAGTTCTTAATCATGTTTGACATAAACGAGTTTGTCGTCTCGTTGATTTGTAAGACAATTTACTTTTGGTATGATTTAGGCTGCATATAAAAAATGATGTTTCTGTTACATTGAAAGATGCAGAATAATGCAAAATAGCAGAGTCGATCCGAATAGCCACAAATTAGAGTTTCATCTAGTTATACAATAAATACAACTTCTATCGGTTTCATACTGGGTGTTTTGAGATTTGTATGCTGGTTGATAAATCTGAACGCATGAGAGAATCGGTTAATAAGTGACAAATCCATGTTTCAAAATTTTGATTTGCTCTATTAAAAAATTTTCTGTAACGGTTGCTTCTAAGCAACTATCGATTGTTGATATTTGTGTTCTGTTGATATAATAAGAGCAATCTTGGTACAACAGAAATTTAAAAATTATTTTTAAACAGACACTAACAAGGATTAAATTAATTCATTTCCTGGGCGTCGTTTATATCTTATAGATGTAGTAGTAGATATATTTTCACAGCTATAAACTCTTTTAATAATACACCTGCAATTTTAGTAAAAGGACTGTTTGCTACTTTGCGTACCATCAGAATAAAATATATTTGAATAATAAAATACCTTGTATTTTACAACGTTTTGGACAATACCATATTTTACTTATAATACCGTATATTATAGGTATTAAACACTTTCACATCACTAGTACTCAGTAATAACGAAGATGAAAAAGGAATGGTACTAGTCCCGCAGTGGGTGACAGTATAATCTGAAACATCTACTATGTATGATATAAATGGATCATAGTTGTTCTAAAACTTTAACAAACGGATAAACTGGATGTTTATTTCAATTTTCATTGGACTATATATCTCGCGCTTTTAAAGTAACAAAATAAAAATATATAAATGGCGAGTAGAACGAATAGGGCGAATCGAACCCCGAAAATGATTCTACAGCTACAGCTACAGGTACAGAACGGTGAAGTTAAGTCAAACGCACGTTATGTATATGCAAAATTTAAATATAGTTCAACCAATTTCATGTTTTGAAATAAAAAGTTCATGATATATGATCGTGGAAATAGTCAACAACTTAATTAAACTTCTGTTATATTGAATGCAAGCAATATTTTATATTCTATAAGTAAACTTTATTTTGTTGTGAGGAAAATTTGTACGTGTGAAATTGTGTGAAATCACTGAATCACTGTGAAATTGTATGAAAGCATTTTTTCTTTCTTTGAATAATAAACTGCTAACTTCAAGATAACTTTAATTTTTTTTTCATTGCAAAAATTAGCATATGTATCATACGTTTTTGAAGCATTTGGAATTTAAACTTATTATGAAAAAATTGATTGTTAAATAAATCTCCTTGAAACAAATTTAAAAATTAACTTACAATCAATTCAAATCAAATTTAAGCAACAACAGAAAAACAGGAAATAATTATAATTCCCTCAATAAAAAAAATATATTTTAATTGGAAAATCTCGCTGTTTTAGTATCACTTTTGTTAATCCTACAAATTTCCTTATAATTTTCCCAAAACAAATAAAAATGTTTTACAATAAAACAACGGAAATTAACAATCGACATTTTATTTAGTTAGTTAGTTGTTAAATTTTAAATAGAATTCTTTGTCTGTTTGTTTGTTACAACAAAACTCCCACTCATCATTAAGATTTTTGTTTTTAGTTAAATTATTTAAATATAATTTTATTTATGGAAATAATTATTTCATTTTTTATTTTAATATCAAAAATTATGTTTACGAACTTCCTGTGTTCTGACTGTTTATGCTATGTGATGTTGTTTAATTTTTAAACGTTTCGTTTGGTGAATAATCTTTTCGTTTTAAAAAATCAACTAAGTGTTACTTTGTAGAGATTTCTAAAAATTACTTAATTCATTCAATATTATTATTACTGTAAAATAATTTTAAAAGAAGCGGAATTTGAATTTGTTTGTACTGTTAAAATACCGACTACGAAGAAATAAGATTAGACATCTTCTTGTACTATTTAATCTTTTACTTGAATTGTTTTGATGGTGTAACATTTAGACTTAACGACTTCTCCACTTCATAAAATTATTAGAAATGAAAGGCATTAATGTTTCTGGTTTCGTTTACTTAAGATTTTATTTTAGGTCATTAATTTATATGTTTTTATTTAAATATTCAAGCGCGTACAGTAATAACCAATTATAGTAATAAGAAGCCGCAAAAACTTGAGATTTGTGCAAAACCGTGTTCAACCGGTATGTCAAGAAAGAACAGACACAATTATATAAATAATAAATAAACAGCTAGCACAACATGACACATGTCCTTAACCACACCTAATATCATCATTTGAATTATATCAAATCAATTGATTCACAAGGTGTTATGCTTACGTTTGTTTCATTCTAAAATAATAATAACTTTTCCTTTCAAAATTTTCAAAGTCAATTATTTTCTCATTTTCGAATAAAATAAATAAACGAACCAACAACAACAACTACAAAAAATGTCAAAATGAAAATTACCTTAAAAAGTTGAACATAAGCTTAACCTCACGCGCATTTGCTTTATGAGTATATTATTGTAGTTGTTTAAGTTCTATTTATCGTGTCACGAGATTATAGAAGTTTAATGGTTATTTTTTTTTCTTATTTCTAATTTAAAAAATGTATTAGAATAAGGCATATGGTTATTTCATTAAAACGAAAATTAATAAATACCACAAAGAAATTATTTTGGGTTAAAAAAAGGTAAATAAAATATGTACAAAATTGTTGATTATTTGTTGCGAGGCATGACAAAATTTAAAAATAACATTTGTAAATGTTTTCGATATAAATTTTAATTTGTTTTACTTTAAGAATCCCCTCATGTTTATGTTGTTATATATAATGTTCATACAATTATATTCATCAAGAACCACGATTTATGAACAGATTGGAATATTTTGGTTTTAAATTTTCAGACCTGATCGATATGGAAATCGATCAAATTTGTGTTGCGTTTAGATTTCGACAGCCTCTCTCTTTCTCACTATTTCCACAACTTACCAGTCCTTGTTTTGATTCAGTTGAAAATCAACTTATCTCCATTGTTTACACTTATTTTTAATTGATTAAGGGTAAGTTATTTCAATAATACAAAAATATCCCTTTTAAAAACAAAATAAAAGAAAATTTTTATATACAAATTATTTACGCGGATCAACATTGGTTCTTAGTTATTTAGCATTAATGGAACGGAAAATAAATCTATTTTTATTAAAAAAAACTAAATCGGATCTTTGTATTGGTTACGGTTTTCATGGATCATAATTCATTATTTTTATTGTGAGAGGTTTAAAGCTAATCTTCTTCAATTTTAATATGTAAATGGCTTTCACAACAAATTGTGAGGGAGATGGAAAGGGATGTATTTTTTATTTAAACTTTTTGTATCAATTGCACCATTAAAAATCCATTATGTTCATGCTTCTTAACAGAAATACTGTAAAAAAAATGTGGTCCAAACTCAAACAGTTGGTTGCTCGACTCTTTCTCAAAAGTTATTTGTAATTCATGAAAAGTAGCTATCATGAAAAAATTCATGAAAAGTAGCTATCGGTAGTTTTTGTAAGTAAATAAGTTTACTAAGCTACATATGCAACATGTCCATTTTTCATGGTTTTGAGATGAAAAATGGACATGTTTCAAATATGTAGTTTAATAAACTCATTTACTTACAAAAACTACCGATAGCTACTTTTCTAACAACCACTTTTCTTTATTATTGGTAGAAGAGTTTTAGCGTAATAAAATGTATCAATTCTACCATGAAATGTAAAAAACTAGATAAAAAATAAAGCTAAGTTGTTCTTTGTGGGGATAACTCCAGTTCCACATATTAATAATTCCACTTAATAAAAAAAAGTGTTATACACAACGAAAACAATTCCTGCGGTTAAAATATAAAAAAGTTGCCAAATTCATCACAAACATTTTTTTTTATTGGCGTTCATGCTCCAAGTAGGAGCGTCACCAAGCTAATCAGCTTTGAATACTCACCACGGTCATTCGCAACAGCGACATAATTACCATGGAAGCCGATTTTTTTAAGGTCGTTTATTACGTCGGTCTCCCATTGTAGTCGTGGTCTACCTCGCGGTCGCCCACTCCCTGGGGTACTAACGTATATTTTTCTAATCATTCCATACTTGGTGAATCAGCTCGTAGAACATACCCAAACCAAGAAATCCTATTAGAACGGATACAACCTATTATATCAGGACCCTCAAGAAGTTCTCTGATCTCAAAGTTATATCACGTTCTGTACTCTCCATCGTCTGTCTTAAGTGGACCAAAAATGTAACGTAGGATCTTACGCTCAAATACAGATAAATGCGATTCGTCATTTTGTGTAAGAGTCCACGTTTGTGACCCATGCATCACTACCGGTCTAGTCAATGTCTTGTATAACTTGAGCTTGGTGTTAGTTGATACATACGGCGACCCAAAGAGAGGTTTAATTGAGTAGAAAGTTCGATTACCTGCAGCGATTCGAGCTTTTATATCTGTAAGTATGCTGTTGTTTGAGTCAAGCATTGATCTCAAATATTTAAAATATTCAACTCCCTCAATTCGTTCATCGCCGCACATTAAATCTTTCTTCTCAGCTTCTCTTGAAACATTCATATGTTTGGTTTTATCGTAATTAATTTGCAGACCAATTTTTCTAGCACCACTCTCAGGCGACTTGAAAGTCTCACTCATAACAGCTTCACTTCGTTCAAGGATGACAACATCATCAGCGTACGCGATCATCTGTACTGAGTTTATTGACAAGATATTGTTGTTAGTCGGTAGTTTCTTTTGACGGCACACATATTCCAGGGCTAAATTAAATAGTAAAGGAGAGATAGCATCACCTTGTCTTAAACCGGAATCGACTTTAAAAAACTTGGATTTTCGTTCTCTACTCGTACACAGCATTGAGAGTTATGTACTGTCATTTTGCATAGTGTTACCAGTTTACCAGAAATTCCCATTGACACTAGAGCAGACCATAGAGTCTCTCGTTCGAGAGAGTCGTAGGCCTGCCTGAAATCGATGACGAGTTGGTGCACAGGTATGTTGAACTCTCGGCACTTTTCCAAAATCATCCTTATCGAGAAAAGTGCATCGGTGGTACCTCGGTCCCGACGGAAGCCACACTGATATGCTTCAAACAGTTGTTCAGCAAAAGGATTGATTTTTGATAGTAAAATGTAGGAAAAGATCTTATAGGCTGTGCATAGGAGAGCGATTCCTCTGTAGTTTGCACATTGTAGGCCGTATTACCCTTTTTATGGATTGGTATCAGCATAGCTGTGTTCCACTCCTGTGGCATGGTTACAGTCCTCCAAATCATTTGAACAAGTTCAAACAATCTTAAGGATAGAGTTTCACCACCATGTACAATCATTTCGGATGTTATATCGTTGATACCAAGTGCTTTATTGCGTTTGAATTTTGACAGCGCCGCTTCGAATTCCTCTTTGGTTGGTTCATCTACATGTATCTTTGACGCATGAATAAGCTTTGCTCGTCGCCCGACTTGTTGCTGGTCACTTAAGTTGAGAAGATTCTCAAAATAAGCGGCCCAAGTATCTAAAATATTTTTAAGGTCTACTTGTAGCTCCCCATCTTCGTTTTGAATAGCAGTCGATCTAGTTTGAGGGCCTTTCTTTAAGGTTTTAACCTGTTGAAAGAAGTTACGCGATCGATGCTCCTTATTGAAGCTTTAAATCTCCTCACACTGTCTCTTTCACAAATCTCTCTTCGTTCGTCTACATAGCTTTATAACGGCTTGTCTTGCCTGTTTATAGTCCTCTATATCCTTCGTAGACCTGGTGTTGCGTCCTTGTAGACATTTTAGATAGCAATCTCTTTTGTATTGAATAGCGTCAAAGCATTTTTGATCCATCCATGGCTTCTGGGAGTGGTTCTATGGTCGTCCAAGTATTCCCTTTGCAGCGCTTAAAACAGCATCTATGAGCAAACACCATGACGTATAGATGTTTCGGCAATATGGTTTTGATATTTCTCTTCCGTTTCAGCATTCTTTAGTGATGAGATGTTACAACGTTTCCGTTGATTGAATTTTGGAATGCCTGGATTTGGGAAGTGGAACCTAATCTTAGTACATACAAGGAAGTGATCACTTCCAATGTATGCACCTCTAAAGGATCGCACATCCAGAACGCTCGAAAAGAAACGTGCTGTTACTAGCACGTAATCAATTTGATTTCGAGTGTTTCCATTCGGTGAGACCCAAGTCTGCTTATGCATCGATCGATAAGGAAAGCGGTCTCAAATTATTTGATATTGCAAGCTCAGTCATTCTCTCACCATTATCATTCGAATTCAAATGCACACTGTTAAGACCCACCTCATTTCCATAAGAGATATCTCTTCCAACCTGCCTATTAAAGTCACCAAGAACCATAATGAAGTCGCGTGTTGGTGTTTGTTTCATAACCTCTTCCAGTGCTATGTAGAAATTATCCTTCTCGTCGACGGTCTTAGCTTCAGTAGGTGCATGCAATAAGAGAAATATTGTTATATGTACCGCGTACACGGAGGTAGCAGATCCTCTCACTGACTGGGATGAATTTCATCACGGCTTCTTGTATGCGTGCACCAACAAGAAATCCAGTTCTAAATTCTCTTTGAGCAGGATGACCACTACAGTATAGAGAGTGACTATACAAATCTTGTTTTCCGATTATCGGCTGTTTAATTTCTTGCAGAGCAATGATATCCATCCTATACCTCTCAGCCTCTGTTTCTAGACTTATAAAAGCATCAGGAGCGCTCAGTAGTCACTACATTCAGTAGTCTGGCCCTTTTTCACGTCCAGTAAAATTCTATTTTGAAATTCGGGTCTGTTATTCTCTTTCTGATTTCCAAATTTAACAAATTTTTTTTCTGGGTGTTAACCTTGGGCCCGACCCAAATTGTCGTGAATGGGTTCGTTCTGTGTCTTAAGGTTACCAGAAACAACCTTTTTACACGTTTATATAGCGAGTAGGGCCGGGAGAAAATATCGAAATATCGATATCGATATTATTGATAATATCGAGGTATCGATATATCTATATTATTGATATAATCCATAATATCGATACAGCGATATTTTCGATATATCGATGTATCGATATATCAATATATCGATATATCAATATATCGATAAATCATTATATCGATATATCGATACATCGATATTATCGATATTATCGATATCGAGATATTGATATGTTAATATATTGATATATGGATATATCGGTTTTATAAATATTTTTTTATATCGATATTTCTGCTATATACACTTTATTTAAACCATTTCGCGTTACATAATGCCCTACATTATTTCAATATTATTATTTCATAATAAGTACTGTTTGCTTCGATTAAAATAGTTATTCAAATTAAACTTTTTTTTAAAGTAGTTATTTATGTCAATATCGAAAATGCTTTCATTAAAAATTAACAAAAATACGAAAAACGAAAAGAACTTAATACAATAGTAGATGTTATTAGTAGTGCGAATGCGTTTTCCAAACAAGAGCTGCAATCCTTAGCGTTTGGAAAACGCATTCGCACTAGTTTTTGTAACAAATGTACAAAATTTATAAATATTTATTTAATTGTACCGTAATTATTTATTCCATCGATATTTATACCGGTAGTTATCGATCTATCGAATAACGACATTGGCATGATATTATATGATATATATACAATATCGAAATATCGATTTATCGATACATCGATGTTTCGATATTAGCGATATTATCGATATATCGATATAACGATATATCGATATTGTCGATATATCGATATATCGATTTATTGATATTATCGATATATCTATATATTGATATATCGGTTTTATCGATATTTTCGACAATATTTTTAAATACCGCCCAGCCCTAATAGCGAGCCGCTTGATCCATGACAGACGACCGCTCCAAGCCGCCCCTGACATGGAGAACAGACGCTTGAGTCGCATTGGTTTTAAGGCAACAATTCGCCGTGATGTAGCGTCATTGAAGAAACAGTTTTTACTCTGCTTGTCTGTCTCCAATACACCAACCTAATTCTGTCAGCAGTACTCAGGCAGCATGGCGTGGACGTCGAATGTCACCTTTAGTATTACGCCATCACAAAAAAAATGTTTGTAGCTTTTTCACTCCATATTAAAATTATATAAATTTGCATTTGCAAGCTTATAATCGTAACAAAAATGAGAGTCTAAATCATTATGAAACCACCTTCAATCCTTGATCACATCATAAAAATAGGAATATAAGTAATTAGGCTGTCATAACAACATATACATACCATTTGGTAGTGGTTAGCACACTGGACTCGAACAGGAGCCGTGTTAGGCTCCCATTTCTATGGTACTGACTACTGATCACCTATGACCTATATAAAATTAAACGATAAAATTAAGTATTCAAGTGAAACTTGACTATCAAATTGAGATTAATACAGGCGAGGAACCCTCGTTGACAGCCTTCGTTCGTATATGGAACATATACAGCAAAAAAATCATCAGTAACATCTCATAAATAAATCACAAATATTTGCTACCTATAAATGAATTATAACAAAATAAAATTATAAAACGATAACTCCAAAAATAAATGCTACCATAAACAACAAATTTATACATAAAACACATAACACTTAAACAAAACGACAGTGCTTTTACCAAACCAATAATAATTATTAATTAATTTGAAAATTTCTAATTTTAATTTTATTTATAAACAAAACACGATTCGATATTCGGTGTTTGCGAAGTAAACATCAAATTATCAAGTTATAATAAATTTTTTCAATATTAAAATTTCTAACTGTGTTTTATTTTTGTTTGGATTTGTTGTTAGTTATAAATTCAAATCAAATTTAAGTTAAACATTGAAATATAAATTGATTGTTTTGTGATTATTGTGTGTGGATGCTCACAAATAAAAGAACTATAAGTCGCCAGATGCGTAGCCTCCCTAGGAGCTCGCTCAGCAGCATTAAACAGATGAGTCAAGGCATTAAAATGAGTGACATCCCAACAGTAAACAGGTATGCAGGTTTACCGCCTAACGTTAATTTATCAAAATATGCAAAAACATCGCAAACTAGTTCTCCGTATGGTGAAAGTTCTAGAAAACCTGTAGAAAAAATTCCTCCAATAATTACAAAATCTTCCTCAACGGAGATTCATAAAACTATGAAGGAACTAAATATTTCAAAATATAATATACAAATAATGTCAATTGGCATAAAAATACTTACATATAGCCTATCAGACTATAACAAAATTTTTACTAAATTAAAAGAACATAACAATGGTATGTTCTCATATACGCTTGAGGAAAATCGTTTTGTTAAATTTGTACTATGTGGGCTCCATGATATGGATACAAATGAAGTTAAGAAAAGCCTCGAGAATAGTGGCCTGAGTCCTGTTAATGTTTGGAAAACTATTCCTAAAAAATATCGTCGAAACAGTGAAGATGCCCTTTATTTTGTTGCTTTCAAAAAGGGATCAATGTCTCTGAACCAATTAAAAAATATTAGATTTGTTAATAACACAGTGTGCAGATGGGAAATTTGTCGATCCACCAGCAAAGGTCCTCTCCAATGTTATAAATGTAAAATGTATGGTCATGGAGCGAACGCATGCTACATGAAGCCAAAATGTAATTTCTGTGGTGGAGATGAACATATTGATGATATGGAGTGTCCTTTACAAAACGATATTACTAAACATGTTTGCTGTAATTGTAGTGGAAATCATACATCTAACTCTATAATTTGTCCAGAAAGAGAAAAATACATTCAAATAAAAAATCATCTGAATCTAAAAAATAAGTTGAGTCGACCTTCAAATCAACCAACGTTTTCATTTCAACAACAGGATTTTCCTATTCTTCCTTCAATACCTCATCAAAACAACAATAAAAATTTTAATAATAATAATAATAATAATAATTTTGTTAACAAAAAAATGCAGTTCAGTACAGTGGTTCAAACAAATGCAATCAATCATGAAAATTCAATTAATATTAATTCAGATAGCACAAATGATTTGTTTGCACCACATGAGTTATTACAAATTCTCAAAGAACTTGTTTCAGGACTTCGGGGGTGCCATTCCAAAGAAGAACAATTTGATGTTATGGCTAATATTGCTATTAAATATGTCTGTTATCCATAATTCCTTAAAAATTTGTGTGTGGAACGCGTACGGTATAAAAAATAAAAAATTTGAGGTAATTCAGTTTTTAGATAATTTTAATATTGATATATTACTTATTAGTGAAACGCATTTAAAGCCTTCTATTTCATTTTCGATTCCTAATTTTCGATTTTATCGTAATGATAGAGAAAATATTCGCAGGGGTGGTGTTGGTATTCTTATAAAAGATTGCATTAAACATTCGCTTCTTCCTGACCTTAAATTAAATTGTATAGAATCCCTGGGTATTAATATAATAAGTAGTGATAATAATCAACTTAAAATATTTTCTGTATATTGTTCATATTCGAATTCTGAGCATCTCAGAAATGATTTTATAAAAATTTGTAGTGGTAATATTCCTTACCTAATTGGTGGTGATTTAAATTGTAAGCATCCTAACTGGTTTTGTCCTAGAACTAACCGCGGTGGTCGAACTTTATATGATTATTCTATTAACTCTGATTGTGTTGTTATCGCTCCTCAAGATCCTACCCACTATAGTCCTGCTGGAGTCCCTAGTATTATTGACATATTTTTAACAAACAACCCTCAGTTGATATCCGAAGTTAACACTATTCAAGCACTCTGCTCCGATCATCTGCCAGTCCTCTGTTCAATAGTATTTAATAATCAAGTAGATCATTGCCATCGTAAATACTTTAACTATAAAAATGCTAATTGGAGCATTTATCAGAATCATATTTCATCTGAAATTGAAAATTTCAATTTAAGTTCAATTCATACTATTTCAGATGTCAACGTTGCAGTCGATTTTTTGACAGCATCCATTTCTTCAGCTCGTGATCTATCCGTACCGCTTGTGCCTGTTCTTCCAACTGATAAATTGTTATTATCTGATCAAGTGTTAAGTTTTATCAGACACCGAAATTCGCTTAGAAGATCTTACCTCAGGAGTCGCCTTGCTCACATTAAAACCTCAATAAACTTGCTAAATAGAATTATTAAATATCATATAAATATTCTTTATAATCAAAAATGGCAAACGAAGCTTGAATGCTTGGATAATGGTTCAAGAAACTTCTGGAAAACAACTAAACATTTTAAAAACCATCGCAAGTCCATTCCACCATTAGTTACTCCCAACACTGGAAATCGAATTTTCTTAAATACAGAAAAAGCACAAGTATTGGCTGATGTCTTCCTTGACGCTCATCAAATTCCAAACTCCAATATTGTAATTGAAGAACAAGTGAATGACTTTTGCACTAATTTCAATAATTTGGATAACAATGCTCCAATTTCTGAAATTCGCCCTTCTGAAATTTCTGATATTTTGAAATTCCTTCCAAGGCTCAAAGCTCCAGGTGTAGATAATATTCCATTTATTTTACTTAAAAATCTTCCTGAAAGTGGAATCCATTTTCTTAAGATAATGTTCGAGTGCTGCTTGAAGCTAGGTTATTTCCCAATTCAATGGAAAAAAGCTAAAATTACTCCTGTTTTAAAGCCTGGCAAAGACCCCACTCTTGCTACAAGCTACAGACCTATTAGTCTTCTTTGTACATTGGGAAAACTCTTTGAGCAGATTATCAAAAGAAGAATGGAAGAGTTCATAACTGACAATCAAATAATTATAAACGAGCAATTTGGTTTTAGATCTGGGCACTCTACAGTTCATCAAATCCATCGTGTAGTCAATCATATTAAATCTAATAGATCTTCGCTAAAATCTACTGGAATGATATTATTAGACCTTGAACGAGCCTTTGATAAAGTTTGGCAAGACGCAGTCTGCTATAAATTATTTATATATGGATTTCCAATATTTTTAATTAAAATCATAAAATCGTTCTTAACTGATAGAACATTTTTTGTCCAGATTTTTGATTCCATGTCCTCTATACTTAGCATTCCAGCTGGGGTTCCTCAAGGTGCCGTATTGAGTCCTTTGCTTTTTTGTTTATTCATCAATGATATTCCAAGAGATAGTGAATGTAAATTATCATTATTTGCTGATGACACTGCAATATTTGTGTCAGATGAGCTGGCGGTATCTATTATCAATAAGCTTCAATTGTACCTCACTAAAATTCTCGAATTTTTTAAAAACTTGAAACTTAGTATTAACATATCAAAATGTGAAGCTATTTATTTTACTAGGTGCAGAGCATCCCGTAAACTTCCACAACAACCCTTTCTGATTCAAAACTCTTCTTTGGAATGGAAACCTTCAACTAAATATTTAGGAATTTATTTGGATAAATCATTAACATTTAAGACACACGTCACTCAAATACAACAAAAATGTAATGCACTGTTCAAAAGTCTATATCCTCTACTCAACAGAAATAGTAAACTGAATAGTCATAATAAGACACTAATTTACAAGTGTGTGATTCTTAATATCATACTTTATGGTGCGCCAATTTGGTGGGATATTGCTTTGTGTCATAAAAAGAAATTTCAAATTATTCAAAACAAATTTCTAAAAACTATATATAAACGCCCTAGACGTTATAGCACTTTAAGACTGCACAACGAATTAAATATAAAGCTTGTCAATGTAGTTGCTAGAGAAGCTAATGAGAGATATATAAATAAATTAAATTATATTGAAAATGAATTAATAAATGCAATTAGCTTTACTACCGCTTAATTTTTGCAACGTAGCTTTTAAGTTTAGATTTAAGTAGGTTAGGTAAATATAAGTTTTTTATTAGTTACTAAGCAGACTGAACTGCATTTGAAAATATAAACATTCTTTTTCACTTATTTTTCGCAATACTCATACTAATTAATTTCATCTGTTGTAAAGCTTACTATTAAAAGCTGATCTCAGTAAACTATTAAATATATACAACTGTATTATAAAATTTAAAGTCAATAAAGGATTATTATTATTATTATTATAAACAAAACAACTACTACAAATAATATCCAACAGAGTATAATCACTTAAAACTAATTGCTGACATAAAATATAAACTTACTACAGAATCAAAAAATAATTAATAATTATAAAAAAAACGAATAAATATTTAATTGTATTTGTTTTTTATAGAATTAATTTGAATTCAAAAAGTTAAAGGTAAGAATGAGGTGAAAGTATATTTGTTTGTTTAATGTTGTTGATTTCTAGGTAAAACCAAGATCCCTGTCAACCAATCAAACGTAATAACTTTAATTACAAAAAATCCTTAATATCGTGATAGGCTAGATCAGACGCCTGTGTGGAATGAAAGTATAAATTAAAAAATGTATTATATTATATTGTCCCATGCAACATGTCGTCTATGATTAATATAAAATTAGAAATTATTATCAATCATGTTAAGCATAAAAAAGAATTATGATTCTATCGTGTCAATTTGTTCATTAAGAATTTAAAAAAAAACTAGCCACCAATCGTAACAAACAAACAAACTGTCAATTAGATTTTTATCAAAGTTTTTAAAGCATAACGATAAAACTATATCAACCAAAAAAATTTTATACAAATTGGTGGATATCAATCATTTCCGATCTATAATTTTGTTAAAGTTAAATTGTATTTTTTTTGTCCATTTTGTTGGGGTTGTAAAGATCTTCATTTTGTTGTTTTTAATTTTAGTATCACATTAAGGTTTGGATTATGCACCTGATGTTGATTATCTAAATGATCAAATGATATTCGAGTTGATTTTATTCTAAGATAAAAACAAAACAACATAATTTTATTACCAAAATTAATTATCATGCAGCTCCTTGTTTCTGAAATCGTAGATAATTACAAGGCGTGATGGATAGTATCATAAAATAATGAAAAATCATGTTTTTATATAAAAGTTTATATCAATTTTGTGATTTGAATAGTAAATTCGGCGTAAGCTTCAATTGGAGATTAACGATAAATATTAGCCTTCAATTGGCTTTTAAAATTAAATATATCAAATGGGTGGGACAACCTTCATGACAACTGTATTTCAATATATTGAAAAGCTGTTTATAACTCTTCTTATATTTAAATATGTATATTCATTCATCAATTTTAAGCAATCGTTTATGATAGGCTGTTAACAAGATTATTTGACATGCCGAAATTAGGAATTTAAAGGCTATTTGAATACAGTATATTCTTCAACTATGCCGAACGTATTTTGTAGCGAAAGGACAGTTCGTTTGTATTTCTAAATACACAAGTTGGACTCTAGTTAAACCCTTATCCTAAGAAAGAAAGAACTTACAGTAAATAGCCATTTCAGTGACAGATAAACAATATACCGCAACGAAGCAAGCTTTAAGAGAGGTGGACCTTACATATCGGACAACATTTAATTCATCGCCCTTTATCAGGAGTCTTCAGGAATGGTTTGCAATTGTACATATTTCTGAACCATGGAGAATGACCAAGGTAAAATTCATAAAAAAGGGGAAAAGAAAAATCACAGAGACCCATCAGATTGATTTCATTTATGTTAAGATACGATAGAAAGGATGTTCAACAACCATATACGAATTGGCAGTCTGTTAAGAACAGCTTCGATTTAAACAACGTTAAGGTACTCAACATGCATACAGAATGTAAACAGCATCACGGATATGCGGATAACATATTCGGACCAAGAGATAAATATGACGAGAGTTGCGGGTCATAAAAATTACTGTATTTGTTAATGTTTCTAATGCATTCATTTAGTGGATTGCGCATAGAGTAGTCAGTTTTATGAAGCTCTTCAATCAAAGGCCTAAATTTAGTATCATATGTATGTAAATTGGGTACCATTTTATCACACTAATCGGGACATCTTATATATTGCCTCTTACTAGATCAAAACCAAAAAGTGCGTATGCTAACTCTTCTGGATTCAAGTGATATCATATTAAGTAAAAGAAGGCTTCCTTCATGTTTAGGAAGCCTATAGCCACTAAATCCTAAAGATTTTGAGGCAAGGTTTTAATTTTAATTTTTCAAAAAATTTAATTTTCAAGAATGGCTAAATGTAAAAGTACCATTTTTTGTTTTCTAAATGTTTTTATGCAGGGTGAGTTTTTTAAAAAATGCCAGGCTTTTATCTCGAGAACGATGCTAGATGGGACAAAATAACCCAAGGTGATATTTGTTAAGGGTCGAGGGGACGTCTAGTGGTAATATTGAATGACCTTGAAACTCATAAGTATTGGAATTATATGCCAAAGTAGGGTTTTTTTTTCAATTAGAACCTATACATTTAAGGTTTTTTTTTAATTAAGTAAATCAGTTCAGCGCAAATCTCGAGAGCAGCCGATTTTTGATTTTTGCCCTAATAGATATCCAATTTTATCCAATTATAGATATGAACCATTCTTAGATCAACCTTATTGCACACACACTTTTTCATAAAAATCAATTAAGCAGTTTAGGAGAAGTTCAGTCACAAACAACAGAACAGAGGAAATATATATAAAGATTACGAATCGATTGTATGGGAGTATAGAAAAGTGTTGCTTTTAGACTTTTTCTCTCCGTAAGAACCATCCTCGTACTTCAAGGTATATTTTAAACAAAGAATTAGCGAAATCGGTTCGGCTGCTCTCGAGATTTGCGCTTAACAATCAGATTTGCGATTTTTGCCCTAATAGATATCCAATTTTATCCAATTATAGATATGAACCATTCTTAGATCAACCTTATTGAACACACACTTTTTCATAAAAATCAATTAAGCCGTTTAGGAGGAGTTCAGTCACAAACAACAGAACAGAGGAAATATATATAAAGATTACGAATCGATTGTATGGGAGTATAGAAAAGTGTTGCTTTTAGACTTTTTCTCTCCGTAAGAACCATCCTCGTACTTCAAGGAATATTTTAAACAAAGAATTAGCGAAATCGGTTCGGCTGCTCTCGAGATTTGCGCTTAGCAACACATGCAGCGATTCATTTTTATATTATAGATGAATGAATGATTTTCATTGTTTTTTTTTAATTTATTGAAATTTTATTACTTCACCACAATTTTAAATTGTGTGAAGTAATGCAATCTATCGTGAAAAAAAAAAATCTTACATACCCCAAATTTTATTTTATCTTTTGTTTTGGACCATCCTCTATCTAAATAGCCAAAAAAAATTTTGGTGTACGTCTGTGTGTGCGTGGGTGGGTGGGTGGGTGAGTTTTCTGCATAGGATCTTGATGAAACTTTGGCAAATGATACAGGTTCACTTGAAAATGGAAGATCTGGATTCATTTCAAATTTGGACAAAATGGCGGGGGGTCTCCCGAACACCTCTAAGTTTAAATCTTGAATAACTTCTGATCCTGGGCTATGATCTTATTAAAACTTAGTATATAAGGTTTTAGTACTGTTTCCAATATTTCTGCATACCAACTTCCGGTTTGTCACTTCCGGTTAAAAAGTTTTTTTTTCAGGTGTTTATCGCTACTGTAGCCTACAATTAGCGATCGATTTTCATGAAATGTTGCGAAAAGCTTTTAAACAACATGAGAAAGATTTTATCAGCTTTTGGAGCACATTGGATAAAGGGTTGGGGGGTCCACCATACAACAGGTGGTTTTTTCCACAAAGTTTTTATGTTTGTTGGGAGCATAAAACATTCATTCGTGAATGAATTTTGATGACACTTTGGAAAAAGACGCAAACATGTATGACAAAGAACTGATTAGTTTTTGAGCGATAGTGAACAAAGTGGTGGGGGGTCCCTGGAGCACCTGTTTTTTTGAAAGCTCTATAACTTCTGTACCCGATAAACGAATTGGATGAAACTTGGTACATGAGTATGTAGTGCGGTTTAAAATAGTTCTGCATCCCAACTTCCGGTTTTTCACTTCCGGTAAAAAAATTTTTTTTGTACTTTTTTGAAGTTTGTTCAGTGTCTTTATGCACACTACAGCCTACAATAATGAAGTGATTATGATGAAACTTATGGAATAGGGTTCCAATTAGTGTAAAAAGATAATTATCATGTTTTGGGACACATTGATCAAAGTGGTGGGGGGTCTACCATACAAATGTTGACTTTTCACACTTTGTTTTTTAAGTTTGTTGGGAGCATACAGACTTCATTCATTAATTTATTTTAATGACACTTTAGAAAAAGATGGAGACTTAAGTAACAAAGAACTGATTAGTTTTTGGATAATATTGGAATAAGTGGTGGGGGCCCTCCCGAACACCTGTTTAATGTGTCACACTTTTTTCAATGTTTGTTGGGAGCACACAGCATTCGTTCGTGAACGAATTTTGATGACACTTTGGAAAAAGATGCAAACATGTATGGCAAAGAACTGATTAGTTTTTGAGCGATAGTGAACAAAGTGGTGGAGGGTCCCTGGAGCACCTGTTTTTTTGAAAGATCTATAGCTTCTGTACCTGATAAGCGAATTGGATGAAACTTGGTACATGAGTATGTAGTACGGTTTAAAATAGTTCTGCATCCCAACTTCCGGTTTTTTACTTCCGGTAAAAAAATTTTTTTTGTACTTTTTTGAAGTTTTTTCAGTGTCTTTATGCACACTACAGCCTACAATAATGAAGTGATTATGATGAAACTTATGGAATAGGGTTCCAATTAGTGTGAAAAGATAATTATCATCTTTTAAGACACATTGATCAAAGTGGTGGGGGGTCTACCATACAAATGTTGACTTTTCACACTTTGTTTTTTAAGTTTGTTGGGAGCATACAGACTTCGTTCATTAATTTATTTTAATGACACTTTGGAAAAAGATGGAAACTTAAGTAACAAAGAACTGATTAGTTTTTGGATAATATTGGAATAAGTGGTGGGGGTCCTCCCGAACACCTGTTTACTGTGTCAGTATTTTTTCAATGTTTGTTGGGAGCACACAGCATTCGTTCGTGAACCAATTTTGATGACACTTTGGAAAAAAATGCAAACATGTATGGCAAAGAACTGATTAGTTTTTGAGCGATAGTGAACAAAGTGGTGGGGGGTCCCTGGAGTACCTGTTTTTTTGAAAGCTCTATAACTTCTGTACCTGATAAGCTACTTGAATGAAACTTTGTACATGAGCATTTAGTATGATTTACAAAAATTCTGCATCCCAACTTCCGGTTTTTTACTTCCGGTAAAAAAATTTTTTTTTTAATTGTTGGCAGTTTTTTCAGTATCTATATGCACACTACAGCCTACAATAATGAAGTGATTATGATAAAACTTATGGAAAGGTTTCAATTAGTGTAAGAAGATAATTATCATCTTTTGGGACACATTGATCAAAGTGGCGGGGGATCTAGGATACAACTGCTGACTTTTAACACTTGGTTTTTAAAGTTTGTTGGGAGCATACAGATTTCATTCATTAATCAATTTTAATGGCACTTTGAAAAAAGATAAAGACTTTATTGACAAAGAATTGACTGGTTTTTGGACAATATTGGGATAAGTGGTGGGGTCCTCCCGAACACCTGTTTATTGTTTCAATGTTTGTTGAAGCATACAACATTCGTTCGTTAAGTAATTTTGATTACACTTTGCAAAAAGATGCAAATATGTATGGCAAGGAACTGATTAGTTTTTTTAGCGATAGTGAACAAAGAGGTCCTCCAAGCACCTGTTATTTTGGAAGCTCAAAACTTCTGTACCTGATAATCGAGTTGGATGAAATTTGTTGTACATTTAGTACGGTTTACAACAGTTCTGCATCCTAACTTCCGCTTTGTCACTTCAGATAAAATTTTTTTTACTTTTTCTCGTACAACAGAACTTATGTTTGTTGGGATACTACTGCCTGCTTTAATATTTTTATTATTAGAACTACGAAGTCCATAATATTGGTTAGCTTTTAATTAAAGTATTTTATGGATATTAGCTCATTATATATCCAGAACACTATGTTTCCAGAGCTGTGGTGAAGTCAGCCTATGCATCAGCGTCGCAATATTTTTTTTTTACTGAAGACCTTAGCGAAGACAAGTTTGCTTTAGTGCAAATCAATGTTAATCATATCTACTAAATCGTACACTTTACAAAAAAATTTTGTAAGCAAAAAGTGTGTAGTTTGATTTACTTAATTTTAAAAGACCCTTAAATATATAGGCTCTAATTTTAAAAAACCCTACTTTAGCATATATCTCCAATACTTATGAGTTTCAAGGTCATTCAATATTACCACTAGACGTCCCCCTCGACCCTTAACAAATATCACCTTGGGTTATTTTGTCCCATCTAGCATGGTTCTCGAGATAAAAGCCTGGCATTTGTTAAAAAACTCACAATGTATATTTTTTATGAATTATACGTTTGCCTACTTTGATAACAGTGAATTATTTCAACATTAGAATGATAATTTTTTATATCCTAGTAGGCCAGACGTATAAATATTTTTATTAATATAATTCATTTTATTGGTGAAATGGAATGATGTCATTACATTTTCATTGGTTTAGAATTTCATTGGTTTAAATTAAAATAAAACTAAGGCAAAATATTTTCAGCTGTAATTTCCCAAAGTATATTGATAATAGCGTGATGCCGGAGGCTGTGGGCTTTTTTCAATACCACTTGCTTGAGGAATTTTCCAAACAATTATGAGAATTTGTTATAATTTCAAATGTTCATTAGAGGGGGTTTAAAATAGAAATTTTGAAAAAAAATTATTTTTTGTACGAGTTAACCGTAAAATGCACTTTTTCGATTCAAAATTTGTCTGTAAAGCAGACTTTTTTTTCTATTGAAATAACAATGCCAAAAGTGAAATAACTATGCCTAAAATTGAAATAACAATGCCTAAAGTTATTATTATTACTATTGTTTCGAAAAACTACTTTGATAAAATAATTTTCTAAAAAAATATTTTACTATTTTGTGTAAAATCCTACTCGTACAAAAAATCTTATTTGCAATTCGGGCATAATAGTAGTTTAATCAATGAGTGAATAATGAAGTAGTTTATTCTCAAGCAAAAGTTTAAAATTTGAGCGAGGCACGAGCGAGAATTTTAATTTGCGAGAGAATAAAATTCATTATTCACGAATCGATTACAATACTTTATTCTCTGACAAAGATTTTATTATAAAAAAGAATTGTGTATTATAAAAAATAAAAACATTTAATTCAATTAAAACAATAAATCTATATTGTTTTAATTGATAAATCAAATTTCTTAATAAAAAAACCCTGATGATAAAAAACGCCCTTCTCATACAATCAACCAAGTTCAACTAAACGAAATAAGAGAATTACTCAAAATTTGATTTTTGAACAAAACTTATCAAAGCAATTGTGATTATAATTTGAAAATAATTTTAATGAAATCAAAACAATTTGACCAATTGGAATCATACCAATTGAATAAAATGTTCATTAGGCACTAGGTTAAGTTCATTAGGCTATAGGTTAGAAAACAATACAATAATACATACTATTATTATCGAAAAAACATACAAATAAAGCTGATATAATTAAATGGAAGAGAATAAAGTATCTTTTTTGCTTGGAAAAGACATACTTTATGCCCTTAATACATAAATAGCTATTTGATCATGGCATGTGGGGTGTCATATGAAGGGTGATTTTTTTTTGTAGTGGAAAAGAGTTTTGTTTTTGTAATTTTCGAAAGCACAGTTTTCGATTTATTTTCAAAAATGTAAACATTTTGTTTGTCCCCCCCCCCCCTTAACTTCGAACATTACAAAAGAAAAAATTTTAAAAAATTCATAGGTGTAGGGATTTTGCTAAATCGAAACACAAATTTTTTTGGTTGTTATAATTTTAAATGTTCATTAGAGGGGGTTTAAATTAGAAATTTTGAAAAAAATTATTTTTGATCATGGCATGTGGGGTGTCATATGAAAGGTGATTTTTGTTTGTAATTTTCGAAAGCACAGATTTCGATTTATTTTCAAAAATCTAAACATTTTTTGTCTCCTCCTTATCTACGAACATTACAAAAGAAAAATTTTTTAAAATTCATGGGTGTAGGGGTTTCGCTAAATCGACACCCAAAATTTTTTTTGGTAGTTATAATTTCAAATGTTCGTTTTTTTGAGGGGGGGGGGGGTATTTTAAAGTAGAAATTTTGAAAAAAAATTATTTTTGATCATGGCATGTCATATGAAGGTAATTTTTGTTGTAGTGCAAAACAGTGTTTTTTTTAATTTTTGAAAGCACAGTTTTCGACTTATTTCAAAAAATGTAAAATTTTTGTTTGTCCTATCTACGAGTAACACAAAAGAAAAAATTTAAAAAAATTCACGGGTGTAGGGATTTTTCTAGATCGATACTAAAATTTCTTTTACTAGTTATAATTTCAAATAAACGTGAAACTTTACTAACAAAAACTGTAGTTTTAGTTACCCACAGCCACACACAGGATCTCTATGTTTTATATAACTTTTTTTCCCGGCATAGCATCATTACATACAACAATAATTATAAAAAATAAAATAATCCTTTAAATTGAGAAATCAAATTTGTATAATAAAGTTGAGAAAATAATTAATTTTACTGAACTCTTAAATTGTACAATATGTTTAAACTAAAATTGAATCGGTCATTTCAAAAACCTCTTAAGTCACATTTTTTTCCAACATGCTTTTTTTGCTGAAAATGGTTCCTTAAAGAGAGATGCGCATTCTGGGTAAAAACCACGTAAGTCGATAGCGATAGCATTCCTGCATTCCTGCGTAGTACGAGAGGAACCGCAGGTACGAACCCATGGTTCAATACTTATTCGAGAGAACAGTGAAACAACGATCGTTGGATTATGCCTGAACGCCTCTGAGGTCATATCCAAGCTAGTCTGCGAAAATTGAAATGGGGCTTTAACAATCTGTTAAGCAAAAACCATATTCTAAAATAGTAATTTACTTATTATTCGATGCTTTTGGTTTAATTGATGCTAATGTGTATATATTTTGGTTTGAGGCTGTTATGATCCATTTGAATGTTCATAGTTTTGCCAAAGATCAGAATAATACAAATCTTTAGTATTGAGACTGTAAGAAAAGAACCCAGAATCAATTGCAAATGACATTATTATCGGCGGAGGCGTTGTAAAGGGTAGAGCAGCTGTTATACTGCGATCCCTCTTTTCGTATTATATATGAACTATATATGAATTATATACGTATCATACTATTATATATGAATTAGCTCTATCCTATTCGTATTATATATGAATTAACTCTATGAATAATTAAGAATGATGGAAAGTATGACTATGTACCATAAAGATATTAAAACATGACAAATTAATACATGTAAAATGTTAATAAGATTATTTTTAATTCTCAATAATAAGCAATAAAAAATATGATTACTACGATTGTTTTGATTAAATTTTATACCACTAACCCTATTTCTTGCTAAAACAACATAAGTCAAGAACTGTTTTTCAGGTTTTTTTCATTATTTCTATTAATAAACTGTAAAAGATATTCGCTATTTTTATTTTTTACCACTCAAATACTAAATTAAACTTAAAAAAGTCCTTTAAAACTCATTTGTTTGAGTATGAAACAGTTTTTATTGATTTCTGAAAAATTCTAATTGAGCGACTTATGAGGTTTTTGAAATGACCGATTCAATTGTAAATATATAATAAAAATAAATTGAATTGAATTGAAGGGTTCGTTATAAAAAACGGAACCCTAAAAATACAAATATGTTTTTATTTTTTTTATTGCACTAACGATTATCGAAGTTTCAAAAAATCGGAAATGGTCGCATTCAGATTATCTGTGTTTTGGCACATTTATACTTTACAATTTCGATATTTCTTTTTAAATAAAATTTTCTCTACTACACAGAAAATTCTCTACTACTCAGCATTACGATATAATATGTTTCATCACATAAAAACTTTTTAAGATCTATAGATCCCACAACAACATAACAAAACTTAACAGATCATCGAAATAGATAGATCCACAAAATTTTAAAAAATTATAACTGCGGGGTCTAATAGTTTCGCGTAGTTTTGTCAAAGCGGTGAGGACCTACCTAGTGTATACACTGTGACGGCCAACAGACAGCAGGACTTTTTTTTGTTGCTTTTTTAGAATCTTTATATGAATTAAAACGTCGACAAATGCCAAAAAAAGTGTTGGTGAGATGTTCACTTTTGGCTCGATATTGTAATACTTATAGGTCTTTCAGACAGTATAATAATAATTAGTTTTAAGAATCATGTTCTCAGTTTCAATCTTTCACCTGTGCATTACCATTTTCATTACACAAGTAATTGCATTTTAAAATCTGTAAACAATTTTCCCGGTTACGTGTTTATGAAGATTTTTATTAGAAAATATTCAAAGGGGGTTGTCTCGTAAACAAAACAAATTGCCTACCTTTAATTTGAGTATTTTTAAGTTAAGTTTCTTAGATCGTCGAACTGAGAATTAAGTTTCTTAAGCCGACGGTATTATACGGAATTTTTCTTAAAGGAAGACGATATCTATATTGTCTTCCAAGAATACATTTTATCTATAAAAGAGGATAGAAAACGTGATTACCGTAAAGAAGGATTCTTCGTTCAAATATAGAAAGTCGTGCCAACTCGATTTAAGGGTGACGAAGAGTTGGTGTAGTTTGTAGTTAATTTGATAGTCATAGTTAATTTTTATATTAACGTTTCTGAATAGCCGAAGTAAAATCCGAACTAGTTTCGATCAAAAACAACCTTTTGTGCAATCATTTTGGATTGACCCCTAATAAGATTTTATGTTAAACCTGGAAGTAACATTGAGTTTCTAGAACTGGCATATCAGAACAGAATAGCGTTTCGGCACGTTTTGCATCATTCTACCACTGCTTTCAATCAAGTCAATCTAAAACCACAATGTTGACAATCTAATGTAACAAGGATCAACACTACACAGTAGGACATGCAAAGCTATCTCATATCATCGAATAATCTATGTATTGCTATTCATCATTTGACCCATTTCATGAAAAATTTCTCGTGTTTCGAAAAATATCAGAAATTAATCTCTTTTTACAAAAATATGTTTTCATTATTGTAACAAATCTTGTTCTATTTAACATCAATAAGCTTGTATCTATCCACCTACCTACCTGACCGAATAAATTTTTTCGTTACTGTATTTCATCTTAGACTAAAAAAAATATAACGAAAATCTTACAAAACATAACCATCAAATAAATATTCTTTTGATTAAATTTAATCGCCGTCATTTAATCAATGTCCTATTTTGGGTAAAAAATTTTTTTGATTCATTTTAATTATTCGTGGTTTGAGACTAGAAACACATGTAATAGAAAAATTATTAAAACCTGAGAATAGATAAAAAAATAAAATTAAAATTTGAACACGATTTTATTGTTTTGACATTTTGAATTATTTGTTTTTATTTCATCTTCCTTTTTTACAAGATCGAAATGAACAACAACAAACAGTACATGAAATATTTCAATAGAAAAAAATTTTTTATTTGGGCTTCTGAAAAACAATTTTTCTATGCTGTTTTGATGCTTTCAGCCTTTTGTTTCTTCATGATAAGTTAGATTAGATGGAAACAAATTACAAAATGAAATAGAAATTAGTTATGGATTATTTGTTAAAATTATGAAGTTGAATTTAAAGAAATTTACTTTGTCTGAGAATTGATTAGCGGTTGAGTGGATCCTTATAGAAAAATTGTGTATTAGTTTGTTGTTCGTACAATTTACAAATATATGTTATGGTTATGAATAATTAATGAGCTGCTGGAGGTATTTAGAAAAAAAATTTAATTATTTTTCATAATTTTGGATAAGTATGTTTTGGTGTGTTTACTGAATAGGTTGTATACATGTTTGTAACTGAAATTACTAGATTGTCTATACAAACCAAATCATCATAATATAAGGAGCACATCAAATTGTTATTGGTTTATTGGTTAGAACATATTAAAACTCAAATAACACATCAATCGGTTCGATTGAATTAAAAATATTATAGACTTTAATAATTTAACTACTTTGCTTGTTTTAGATAAGAATTCTTGTAAATTATTATTATGTGTGTTTTTGAAAATATTCATACCAGACTATATATTTTGTATAATGTCTGCGTAATGTAACTGATATATATTTTATATTTAATGATAAAACTGAATATCATTAGAATGTTCACAACAATTTTTTATTATTAAATAATAAAATTCTAACTTTGAGGGTTACTTACCATATCAATCCCAAATTTAGAGTGTTACTATGAAGAAAGAGATGCAGAAACCAACTTTAAAGAAGAACTTACAATTTGGACATTGTGAAATAATATAACGCATCAGGCATTGAAAAAACTGTTAATTTTGCTAGTGAATGTGTTGCCTGAAATAAGGATTCCTCAAGATCCACGTACTTTATTACAAACACCCTATTCAAATAACTTTATTGCAATTGGCGATGGGTATTACTGGCATCAAGGTTTAGAATTTTGTTTAAGACAATACTTCGATAATAATCTAGACCATAATTTCAGCATATCATTAAATATTAATATTGATGGTTTGCCCATATATAAAAGTTCTCAATCACAATTTTGGCCCATTCTTTTTTCCATTAATGAAATTGAATTTTTTTAATCCTAGGATCATTGGTATATATTGCGGAAAAAGAAAACCGATAGATTTACACGATTATTTAAGTCAGTTTGTTAACGAATGTAAGGAACTTTTGAAAAATGGTATTACTGTTGGAGGTTACCAAATTAAAATCAGTATTAGATGTTTTATTTGTGATTCACCTGCAAGAGCTTTTATAAAAGGTATACATACGTAAAGTATTTTAGAAAAAGTATTATCTCAATTTTGTTACTCATTTTGTTTACAGGTGTTACATATTTTAATGGAAAACATGGATGTTTAAAATGCACTGTTGTAGGTGAGCATATCTCTAATCGTACAGTTTTCTTAAGGAGTGATTGTATTAAGAGAACAGATGAAGTAATAGTAATACAGTTACACGGTAAATTTCACTTACTCTAATTATTACGATATAACAATTTGTTTCTTTTTGTTTTATATGATTTAGCTAAATTTTGATTTTTCCTTAGATTTTGTATGGACGACACAAACATGCACTCGACATATAATTACTTTTTTTTATTAGACCAGAATCCATTCCAATAAATCGCTCAGTCCCTGGTTAAAATTAAACTCCAGCTTTTTCAGATGTTCATTATCACAAGCGATCAAAAACACCCAGTCAAACGTCAAAATTTTAATTCCAATCAGACTAAATGAATATCACAATCGACTAAGATTCACATTGGAATCATAATAATAAGAGAGAGAGAGATCGCAAAAATTTTCTTATTTATAAGTAAAATCAAACGGTTTTACATCATAATAAATGAAACAAGCTTTTCTATTAAGACAATTATATCTGGAAATTTAAGTGTACTAAAAAAAGAGTTGAGTCTTCGCTGCTGTAACCCGAGACAATTATTATGAAATATATTTAGGAGATTACGTTCTACCAATTTATAATACATCTTAGTGAGATTTATATTTGCACCCCGCGGAACCATGAATTGATAATATTATACAACCGTTAAGTAGCGATCATGAATTGAACAAAGAGTATTACCATGTAAAACATAATATATTAGAATAATAAATTTTTTTAACGGAAACTACATTGGGAGATATTAGAAATCTACATGAATATAGCGGAGTTTATGAACACCAAAAACGAATCTACACTGGAACAATATTACACAACCATTACAGATCCGTTCTATAACGTTTAATGATCACCATTTGCATACACGGAATGATATTTACGAGAATAAAACAAAAATGATTACGAAAGTTCGGTCCAGGCAAATCTTATGCGGGTGGGAAAGCAGGGCGAGGCCCAATTACCAAGACGGATCAACAGTCTTACAACTATCATGAAATTAGAGTATTAGCTTCGTAACAATTGTTGGATATGTTTGTCACCGATGGTTTGAAACTAGATTAGCAAAAGTCATAGTGTTTTGACTATTCGTATGCAAATCGATGCAACAATTTGCATTAATCATTTGATAATGTTTCAATGAAAAATTATTTGGAAAATTGTTTTACTGACGGTACCAAAATTGTTAAACATTGATTTGCATCAAACTAAAAATAAATATTTAATATAATTGGTAAAGTATAAAGTGTAAAACAAACTTCCTAAAAAATATAAACACTAAATGTAAATAAATTAAATTTTTTGAGGCTTGTCAAAATCAAACATTGTTGGACCTCGATATATTTGTATTATATATCCTCATTTATTAGACCAGTCAAGAAACCTTAAAAACAGGTAAAAAATGGAAAAAATTAGTAACGTGATGAAAACTATTGGATAAATAAGAAAATATTGCGCAAATGATGGTAAACATAAATTAAAGATGATCCGACCTACGGGGGTGAAATGGGGTGAGGCTTTAGGGGTAGAAAATGGTTCTTCATGATTTTCAGCGAAACTAGACCTTTTATCGAACAAAGTTTAAAGCAAAAGTTGTAGGTAATAAAAAGGTCTATAGCTTTTATGTCGCCCATCTTTTCACAGAACCTAAAATTTGCCGTTTAAATAGAAAAAACCGAGGAAAAAAGGTCTTTTCGTTTTTAATTTTTATCTCCCACAAAAAATTTTTTTTTCACAGAATTTGGTGAAAACGTACCTTATTATGTCCTTAATAGGCTGTATTTTTGTGAAATCAAAATATTTATTTTTACGTTTGATTTTGATTTTAAACCAAAAATGTGACCTCATTTTCACACGAAAAATCACCTGTAAAGAAAACAGTTTATTCAAAAAAAAACATTAATCGTTGTTTGTTGAAACGTCTACTTTTAGATGGTGTAAAAAAAATTAACATTACCATTGCAAAAGTTTATATTTTTCAAGGATTTCGACGGTAAATTTCAACAAATATGTAATGAATATTTTTAAACAATCATTGAAAAATAACTCTTTAAAATCAAGTTTTTTCAGTTTTTCGCATTTTCTGCTTAATGTTTCCGTGTTTATGTTACGTGAGTGTTTATTTTTTTTACACCATCTTAAAGTAGACGTTTCAACAAACATAACGACTAATTTCGGATTGTTTTTTTGTGAACAATTAAGCTTAAGTACATATTGGAAATCACTTGAATTTTGCAATTCGAAATAACTTTTCATTTTCTCTAAAATTCCTTTAGAAAAAATTTGTTGTGTTTCGTGTCAGGATTCGAACTACATTCATCAGAGACACATTGTTCAAATCCCGTGTGTCTTACACAACTTAGCCAAAGCGGCGATGACGAAACAAATTTTTAATTTTGATGTTCAGATAATTTCAAAATTGAAACCTTATCATTTTTCATATTTACTTAAGTTGAATTTTTCATCTATGATTACATATTGAAAATTGTATTTCTTTGGTATTTTTTGTATTAAATTTCTAGATATTACGATGTGTGAATTCATAGGATGAGAGAATATTTCGTCAACATCTAAGTCAACATTCTAATCAACATCCTAAGTCACGAGTGTAAAGTCATTATTGATTGTTGCCAATCAATGCGAAACTTAATATCTGACGTAAAGTCAATATGTTGTTATATTTTTGGCTAGGAAATATAGACAACTTTAGTGGAATTTTTAATTTCGGATTGGTTTTTTGTGAACAATTAAGCTTAAGTACATATTGGAAATCACTTGAATTTTGCAATTCGAAATATCTTTCTCAGAGACACATTGTTCAAATCCAGTGTGTCTTACACAACTTAGCCAAAGCGGCGATGACGAAACAAATTTTCAATTGATGAATGTAGTTCGAATCCTGACACGAAACACAACAAATTTTTTCTAAAGGAATTTTAGACAAAAATTTATTATTATTTATAATTTGTTATTTCTTTGACAAAAAATACCAAAGAAATAACGATTAATGTTTTTTTTTTGAAAAAACTGTTTTCTGTACAGGTGAATTTTCGTGTGAAAATGAGGTCACGTTTTTGGTTTAAAATCAAAATCGAACGTAAAAATAAATATTTCGATTCCACAAAAATACAGCCTAGTAGGGACATAATAAGGTACGTTTTCACCAAATTCTGTGAAAAACAAAAAAATTTTGTGGGAGATAAAAATTAAAAACGAAAAGTCCTTTTTTTCTCGGTTTTTTCTATTTAAACGGCAAATTTTAGGTTATGTAAAAAAATGACCGGTATAAAAGTTATAAACCTTTTTATTACCTACAACTTTTGCTATAAACTTTTTTCGATAGAAGCTCTAGTTTCGCTGAAAATAATGAAAAGCCATTTTCTACCCCTAAAAGCTCACCCTATTTCATCACCGCAACTCGGATCACCTTTAATTTTTGTTTCCCATCATTTGCGCAATATTTTTAGTTTTCATCCTGTTACTAATTTTTTCCTTAAAAAGAGCTAATTTGACTGGTCTAAAGGAAGATAAAATTTATAGTAGACCATCTGCCTGCCGGCAAAAATACGCTGAATAACAAATCTTTCGGAAATGACGTATAAAGAAATAGACTCATAAAGAATAGAGTAAGGCGGATATATGAGAGATATGTATCCCAGGTCCTTCACATTAAAATTTCAATTCTGTTTACACCGAAAGAAACAATATTGGTTGATTCAAACATGTTGCAACTTGCATTGTTAATCGAGCATTAAGTGAAAATTGGGGAATTAAATACGTTTGTGATTGAATCAACCAACGCTCCGTATTTAAATTAACAATTTAACCGTTGTTGCTATATTTTTTTATAAGTATCACAAACATATTTGATTTAACCATGTTTGTAGTTGAGTCAACTATGATTTCATTTTCGAGCAACAATGCCGTGGTTCATTTAATTTTCAATTGACTACAAACGTGGTATATTAAAAATTAGACTAAAAATAGTGATCCCAAGTAGATTTTGCCCGACATTGACATACGGCCAAACACTGGCCCATTAATGGTTAACAGTACTTGGCTACTTTTATTGGACCAGTACTAGAACCATTCATCGGCCGATCTATGGTTTACAGAAAATAGCCAGTATATTGTTACATTTGAATGGCCAAGCACTGGCCCATGAATGGTAAATATTACTTGGCTATCGTTATCCTGCCTTTAATGTCACCATGAATCGGCCAATCTACCGTTTATAGAAAATTGCCAGTGCAGCTTACTTTGAATGGTCAAGCAATGGCCCGTTAACATTAATTGGCTATTGTTATTGGGCCAGTACTGTCTGTAGCCATGAATTTGCCGATCTATGTCATTTTTGTTGATTGTAACAAAGCATGTCAGCCATCCCAACCTCAAGGAAGTATATACATTTCAGAGTGACTCTCATCTTTATTGACTTGATTCTTGATTGACTTCATTCAGATTGACTCTCGTCTTGATCGGATGTGTTTTTTGTTTGATTTTTTTCTTTAATTTGTTATTAAGTTAATAAGTTTTTGTTACAAAATTTAAATTTCAGTATATATTTTTGAGTTAAAAGTTTTTATTCTTGAAAATTTTAGTTTGTGATTTATTTGCAAATTTTGCATTGAAGTGTTTATTGTGATTCTAAAAAATAATAATAGCTGTGTTTTTTTGTAATTCTATATAGAACAGAATTAAAATTTTCAATACGATTTGACAGCTAAATAGTTCTGTAGAATTATTACAGAATTAATTAGTTGTCAAATCGTATTGAAAATTTTAATTCTGTTCTATATGGAATTTCAAAAAACACAGCTAATAATAAAAACAAAAATGGAAAACAAATGTGTGGAATGTGACACAGCAGATTTTGTGCAATATTTCAGGTGTAACGGATGTAATAATATTGTGGATTATAAATGTGCTGGATCAAGAAGTAAGGCAACATACGATGTAATTGCTCAGTTAAAAAATTTTAAATTTTACTGTAATAAATGTAATGATATATATATCAATCTCAAATGAACATATTTTTAAAATTATATGATGTAATGTCCAACATTGAAGTAAATATTTCGCAAATGTATAATGGTCTTAAACCAGTTGTAAATGCTAAAACATTAATGAATAATAATGTTAATACAGATAATCAATTAACGGAAAATGAACCTACTGTCATCAAATAATATAAACAAAATTAATGGTTTAAAAACTAGTGATACTTCAAAGTGTAATGATCTAGAAAAACAACAATTTGAACATTTGGACAATAGTGTTGAGTGATCACTATCAAAATCATAAATAAAAAAACAAAACAAAAAAATAATAACAACATTAACAAGATAACTGACAAAATTGTAGAATGAGCTGTTAAAATATTACCTACTAACAAAGAAGAATGAAAATGTTGTAATTGGAACTGGTAATATAAGTTCTTCTATAAGAGCTGTATCCCCTCGGAAATGGATATTCGTATCACGAATAAAACCTGACGTGAGTGACGAAGATTTTAATAATTTTGTTAAAAATGATATTGGAATTACTGATGCTAAATGTTTTAGAATTAAATGTTGAATTTTAATGTTAGAAAACATTAAAAATGGTGAAGCTCCAAATTATATATCTTATAAGATAAGTGTACCTGAATTAATGTTTTCCACTGCTATGAAAGCTGGATCTTGGTCGGAAGGACTGCTTATAAAAGAATTTGATAATAATCAAAAACATTTTCACAACACACGATACCTGCCTCGTTGGACGTAAATGTTGCTTATGACGGTACTAAATCAATTAACAATAACTTTATATAGTTTCAAAATATTCGCGGCACCTCCACGAAATCATCAGTATTTTTACGATTTGTGTGCTCAACAATGTATCCAGTATATGTTAATATTGAAACCAATTTAAAATGAAATCCCGGGAAACGTTAAAAAGCTAGAACTTTCTAATTGGGTGGTAGAAAATTGTGTAAAATTAAAACAGCACAAAAAATGCGCTATTGATTTTTAAATTTCCATTATTTTTAATTAGAAAAACTTTAAAAATTAAATAAAAAAGAATTCATATAAACAAAACGAAAATAAATTCATAATACTAATTTTTAAATAATTTTTCAAAAAACAAGGTTGTCAATGGCGCGGTGCCATCACTCAATTTTGTCCGAATTTTCGTGACGAAACGACCTGCCACAGAAAAAGCTCTTTCCGATTCAATTGATGTCGGTGGGATAGACATTAGTGCATTGTATAATCTAAATTATTTGTGCGCTGCTTAGTTGCTTCAAAAATTACCAATTCTTTTGTGATGTTTTTAATGTCATATGCTACATGTTTTGTGAAACAAACAAATGAGCATGAACCAAAATCAAAATCACAATAACAACGGTAACAACTTCTCTGCACCATAAGACAAAAAATATTGGACCCTCAGTCCGTATTTTGCAATTGAACATTGAAAGCATTAGCAAGTCAAAAACTGAACACTTAGAAAGAGTATTAAAGTTATTATTTCGATATCAACGTTGTAATTCTGGCAGGAAACGCATGCAACAGATGAAGCGCAACTTACCTCTAGAGGAAATATTGTTGGTCACAAGCTAATTTTTTTTTTTATTCAAAGTTAGGTAAGTTTAGTGTTAATTATAATAAATTATAAATTAACGTCTCTGAATATCCGAAGATACCATGCCAACTAAGGATAAGAATGGAATGCAAATTAAGTTTCTCTGAGAAATTTATGAACGTTAACTTTAAAGCCTTAAGGATTAAATTCATCAGGGAAAACCCAGGAAGGTAAGGTATTCCAAAGATGAGATACTTTGTTGAAAAAATCACGTTGGAAGGCTACAGTTCTACACCTAATTATAAGAACTGTAAGGGGATGCGCTGCTACATTTGCTCTGGTGTGACGCGGAAGGTTTGCTGATTTAGGTAAAATCGATTTGATCTCTTCAGAAGCTCGTTCTTCCATAATATATTTATAAAATATAGTCAAATCAGCAACATTTCTTCTGTGCTGCCAGGAATCAAAACCGTTAGTAAAACTTGAGTTACCAATGAGTTTAATAGCTCTACGCTGTACAGAATTAAGACAAGCAATTAAGACTGGCAATTAAGACTACTCATGTAAGTTCCACCCCATATGTGAGAACAGTATTCCATACAGGGACGTATAAAAGATTTATAAACTAAAAGAAGTTGTTCGCTATTGAAAAACTTACGATATCGCCCTTAAAAATCCTAACTTTTGAACAGCATTCATAGCCAGATTAAAAATATGAGAATTCCACTTCATATTATTTTCAATCTCAACTCCTAGAAGTCTGACAGACTCATTCTCTAAAAGATGTTTGGGGCCAAACGTTAATGGAAAAGGATTGGGAGTCGTTATTCTAGAAAAATGACAAACCTGTGTTTTGCTTGTATTGAATTCAACACTGTTAGCAATACCCCAATTCATTATTGTTTTAAGATCAGTGTTGAGGGAATCTATCAATTTTGATCGACAGTTACTAAGCGCTGATATTGTGTATAATTTAGGTGCTTTATGAGACGCATGAAGTGTGCTATCATCAGCAAAACTATGTATAGGATGAACCGTTGAGTCCAACAAATCATTAATATAGATAAGAAAAAAAGTTGGTGACAAAGTGGAACCTGGAGGAACTCCTGCATTAGTTGAAAAAGTATTCGATAATACACCGTCAACATTGACCCGAAATTTTCGATCAGATATAAAGCTCTGTGTCCAAGATAAAAGCTGAAATCATGAAGTGCACCCATGTACTTACACCAGACGGACAACGATATACAACTTATTGTTGTTGATATATCAAACATGAAGATTGTTAACGTAAACAAGCCCCAAAATACAGCGTGACTTCTGGTGGAGAATACCTTTCTGGTTGGAGTAGAGAGAGCGATATATTTATTATTTGAGGAGCACCTTAGTAGTGGTAAGGCGTGGTTGATGATTTAATATACTCACTGGGCACCGCGAGGAAACAAAAGTGGATTAACGCTGTTGAAAACATAAATTTTTCCCATTCTAGTAGGGCAGCTTGGAGTCTTCTTCGGAAGCTGGATGGCTCAAACACAGTTACTCGTGCTAACAATGAAATAAATTCAGAGGACATTGCAAATCACATTGTAAACATGTCTCGTTCCTCTATTAATCGCCTTCATAAAAGAACCATTAAACATAAATTAAGAGAAATGAAGCGCAAGTTTTGTTTTAGGGAGATTTCACCGATAAATCGACTTATTTTAAGTTTTATTGGTTTTAATTTGTTGTGTTTATAGGTGTCAAAAAAAACCATACAAAAAAACCATGACACATATGGCAAAAAAGCATTTTCCTAATTTTGAAGAAATTAATTACTACAGAGGGAAAAAAATTAAAAACTACTCGATTTTCGAGTGAGAAAATTTTTAATATCTTGAAAAAAAGTAAAAAAAATGTTAATAAAAATTAGCTGGATACCCGGGATCCCGGGATGAAATCCCTGGATAACGGGATGAAAATTCACCGCCGGGATCCCTTTTGAGAAACCCTAATAAGAAGTTAAGGACCTTGGAGTAATGTACGTTCCATCCTTCTCCTTTATTCATCATATTGATAATATTATTGCAAAAGCACATTTAATGCTGGGGTTTTTAAAGAGAATCATGAATGATTTCAATAACTCAAGTGTTTTAATCTTACTGTACCAATCATTTGTTGGATCACAACTTGAGTATGCTTCGTGTGTGTGGAGTCCTTATTATGTAAAGTATATTAACAGAATTGAACGCATACAGAAATTATTTCTCTTATTTTATGCTAGAAAGTTTGACCGTACCAAAAAGTATTGGGAAAATGTTTAGGGATTTGCCTCCCTACATTGATAGATGTAAGGAAACTCGTTTGGATACCTTAGAAGTTCGTAGGCAACATGCTGGTGTAATATTTATTGCAGATATTATTGATGGTCGTATTAATAGTCCTTTCCTACTGGAAAGTTTCAATATATTTGTTCCTAGCAAAAATTTAAGGAAACGACAATTTCTGTCTATAAATGTTCATAAAACAAATTATGGAACAAACCAACCGCGGAATAAAAGGTCGGAAAATTACAACAAATTAGCTGATGTATGTGACTGCGGACTAAATAAGTACGAGATCAGACAATTATTAAAGGAAAACATTTATAGGCATAACTTACTTTTTGTTTTATTTTATTGACTATTTGTATTGTATATGATTGATGTATTATTTTATAACATATTTTTGTATTCTTTTTTTCTTTAAATTTTTTGTAATGACAAATCGTATGGAAATTGTATTCAAATTGATTATCTAAAATAAATAAATAATAAATAAATAAAGGATAACGACTAAAAATAGGATAAAAATAAAACAGCTACATAGGAAAAACCTGATTTAAATAGTTCATTGAATGATTAAACGAATCAGAGTTTCAAAAACAGACGGAGCTTTGTTATTCAACGCGTTTTTAGAATTACTCGCATTGAAATGTATGCACTTTTCTATTTAGACAACGGTACGGTTCGTTATGGGAACAGATTTTGAATGAAATGCAGCAGTTGTAATATTGTTAAATAAAATACATACTTATATTGAAATTGTTTAAATATTTAATATCAAGTCAATACAAAATCATGTTGTAAGAACTCCGAGCTTTTTTTCCATTAAAATTAAACCATAGAAAATCAATAAAAACAGTAATACGCGGTACATCACAAAGAAAACATAAATAATCGACAACTAAAAAAAACAAGAAACTTAAAATCAAATTACGTCAAAATGAAAAGCAGCAGCTAATTTTCTTATCTCTGAATACATTTTTTTTATTATATTTTTGTTTTTTTTTCGTTTAAGAAAAAAACATTAAACAACTTTTCATCTTTATATTTTTCATCTGTTTTCTTAAGTTAAGTTAATTTTTTTTTATTTCTTAAAATATTATTTTTTATGGTTTTAATGATAATAGTATAGATAGATAGGCACACTTCATATTCATCTGGAGTTGAAAAAATAAATTATTTTTTATATAAAAAAGATAAGTTTTTGAAATATATTTAACACAATAAAATCGAATTGAATTGTTATTAGTGAAATTTAAGTAAGTTTTTGATTTGAAAGTACGAGGAATTAGGTTTCGATTCGATATAAAAGTAGGCAAATCCATGTGTGTGTAGGGATGACATCTGTTTTATCCATTCCACTCAAAATTAAAAAACAACCGTAAATCAATAAAACATTAAATATTTACCAAAAAACATCAAAAAGAGTTAATTTCTATGAAAACATAAAATCATTTAATAACCCAAAAAATACAAATAAATAATTTATTTCTAAAATTTCATCCATTAACTTGAAGTTTTTGTTATTAATTAAATCTTCATAAAAAAAGTAAAACAAAAAAAGAATTAAGGTCATTAATAAAATGAGTATCTTCATTAAAGAAAATAAATATTAATTCATCAACAATCAACTAACTGATGGAATAATGTTAGGTTCATTTCCATTTAATATTAATTACATTAATTCGTTTTAGACGAATGTTTTAGACGAATGTTAAAATTAATGAGAATATTCACAAATAAAACTCATAATTGTTATCTATTGAAAACGAAAAAGTTTCTATCATAACACAAACAAAAAATCCCTTTTTCATTAGGGAAGAAAAAAACCTACAACAAAAGGGTTAACTTTTAACGATCTAACAATTTTCTGCTCTCACAATTCGTTTTTATTATTCTTTTCGCTTTATATAAAAATGTGATGTTCATTTTATATACATATGTATATATATCTTCGACCAAATTTTACAACAAACCATAAAAGGGGAAAACTCAACTCAGCTTCAAAATTTTAAAAACGAGTAGAAAAGCCTCTAAGAAATTCGTTTTAGATTATTTGTAATAACTAAAACGTTAACAGATGTCCTTCTAAAGTTATTTTTTTTCAACACAGAAAAAACCCTTTTTTCCTCTCTAAAGTTTTCTTTTTCTGCTGTTTATTTCTTAAATGGTTGAGTGAATTGGTTTTTAAAATCATCAATCACTATTAGGTGACAGGTTGAAGTTGATACTTTTTTATGGAAATGAATTGAATCAGTTCAAACGAAAAAACCAAATTAATATAATATTGGGATGAGTGAACAAAATATTTGTAAAAACAAAAATATATATTCAACATTATCTTATTAACAATAATTACCGCAAAAAACCGGTTTATCCTTATCAAAAGAATAAATCTAAGAAAAGATTATTTATCATAATCGTTTCATGTCACATAACATTAATATTTCTAACCAGAATAATAATTTTGCTTAATAAATTATATTTCCCTACTACAATTATTATTCTTGTACCCTTGTTCGATATAATTTTTTTGTCAATTTATAAAACAATTCCCAGTAAACAATTTTTTTAATAAAAAATTTTGCCCTTTATAATTTTCTAAAAATCAAATTAAATCAAGATTATAGTGTTATGGTTTAGTTTACTGGAATAATTAGTAAGTCAAATTTAAATAAGTAAACAAAATATTTGAAATGTAGTATTTATAACATTTTGATGACGTTTATTGTGCTATTGCTTGAGTCATTTTTAAGGGTGTTGTGTGAATGGCTAAGTACTCTAAAATGACAGTGAGAAAATTCAACTTAAGTAAATAAATAAATCATCATAAAGTTTCAACTTCGAAATAGTCATCGTCTCGGTGATGATAGCGAACATGGGACGAAGAGGAAGGATCCGAAACATGTAAAATTAAAAGTGGAGTTTTTATCTGAGAAACTTCCAACCATACCTTTGAATTAGTTAGAAAAATTCTAATTACTTCCTTACTTACTTGGGTTTAATTGTTCTCGAAAATCCCCAATACATTTAATTTTATGCAAATTTTTGCTTTAATTTTATTTAAATTGAACCCATTGAAATTCTCTTAAATGTAATGACATCATTGATTTTTTTCTATCACATTGCAATTACACTAATTATAGAGCAATAATCATGAATAAGCCAATAATCACGAGCCTTCAGGGGAATTATCACGAATATTTTACTTTTTTTTTTACAGAAATATATGAATTAATAGAATTACAAATTAAGAATCCAAGTTTTTTCCTTCAAAATAATTTTCATAGTGAATATATTGTATCTGCTGTTTATAATATTTTTCTGGTTGTTTGTTTATTTTCAATTTTCGACAATTTTGTTTGACGCCTCACTTGATTTATAGTAGTCCAGAATAAATAAAAACAATCGGCGCATATTGCACAAAACAAAAAATGTAATGACATCATTCAATTTGACCAATTACATTTTATTTTTAATTATGCTACTAATAGGGAGATTATTAACAATAGGTAGAGATGGAGATGGAGATTATCACTAATATTTTATTTTTTTTAGAGAAATTTTGGAAAAAATAAAATTAATTATTTGTATGACATGAAATTTTATTATTATTATAGAGAATTATGGCGTAAGTTTGTCAAAAAAATAATGTCAAGTGTGTCAAAAAATAATTTCATTTATTTTTTTAGCCAATTTTTCGGAAAAAAAATTTAGCTGTTTTTATGACGTAAATGTAATTCACTATGTATATATGAACATGAAATTGGCGCGGAAATATTTGAATTTGTTATAGTTTTTGAAATATTTTTGATATTGTAATAATTTTTGCAATATTTTTAGAATTTTGGAAAAAGTTTTAATTTTTAATTTTGTTATAATTTTTGTAATATTTTTAGAATTTTGAAAAAAATAGAATTTTTTGAATTTTATGTATATTTTTAGAATTTTGAAATAAGTTTCAATTTTTGATTTTGTAAGAATTTTTGGAATATTTTCGGTATTATGAAAAAAGTTTCAACTTTTGATTTTGTTATAATTTTTGCAATATTTTCAGAATTTTTGAAAAAAATTTTAATCTTTGATTTTGTAATAATTTTTGGAATATATTTAGAATTTTGAAAAAAGTTTGATTTTATTTAATTTTTACAATATTTTTGGAATTTAAAAGAAATATGAATTTGTGATTTTGCAACATTTTCTCAAAACGCTACATGGAGAGGTTTTTGAGTAGTTTGCTGATTGTATCATCTTTTCACTAAATTATGTTAATTTATGATCTGTTATAATTTTCCGGCAACGTATTGATGTTTCGTGTTAGTTTTGTAATAAATTTTTAAACAGAGATAAAAATAGAATACATATGTACTTTAAAAAAGAGTTATGTTTGATATACTTCGCTGCTCAAAACTAAAAACCATGTCCTCGTAAAAGTTTTTTGCCGAAAACTTTATCAAAATCCTTAACCCAGACCGAAGTCTTGATATCTCAGAGCCTTGAGATTTCAGCTCCTTGATATTTTTTTTATTGCCTTTGTCAGTGCAGGACAGACGAAAAGTCAGCGAATTAGATTGGATTGATTTTGATCGAATTTCTCCTAGTTTCAAGAATTTTGTTAGCTGTATTATAGATTTGGTTGAGGAGCATGATTGTCTTTTCTATCTCTGAGCATTTGGTTATTAAACCACTTTTTACAGTCAATAGTATGATGACCAAGAGTTTTACAGTAGCTACAAATTAGAGAATGTTGAAGAATATTAAGCTTTTGGTTTGCCGGTGGCTTACAAAAATTAGTTGGTTGCCTCGAAAAGGAGAAGCACCTATTAGCAAAATGCCCAACTCTTTTCTACTTTAAGGAAGTAGAAGAATTATAATTAAGGGCAAACTGTGCGACATTATAAAAGAATCCAGACATTTCTACCTAAATTTTTCACTAATAGTTTGCTAGGGTCTCTAAGACTACCTTTGAAAGAATGAAGCGCGATTGTTGAATTTAAGTTTCTAATAGTTTTTGAAAAGTTGCACACTGGCCTTCTCCTTCAATAATTACCTTAAATAATGTCAGAAAATAAAATTTCAATACGACTCGCAAATGACTTGACATCTTCTGATCTTTACTGTTGGAATTTGACTAGTTCTATTTGAAGTTGCTCTAATGAATGAGAATCACTACATTGTAATTTTATTCGTTTTTTTAGCTCATCTCATCGACTTTTATTTTAAAATAAAATCAATCTATAATATAATAGCCGTACGTCTATCCTTCTATACGAGCGTAACGGATACCTTATCTATCCTTTAGTCTATAGTTCAAATATAGTTCAAATTGGTATATTGGTAGCGCGCTCGACTGATGATCATAAGATTGAAAGTTCGAAACCTGAATATTGCGATTTTTTTTGATTTTTTTTTTAAATAACATTAAAATTATTGTTTTTTTACACACTTTTATTTTATTCATATTAATACATACATTTCGTTTTACGATAATGCAGTTTTTAAATTTTTATTTTAAATAACATTAAAATTGTTTTTTTTATTCATAAATTCATTATTTTCTTTAAATAACTTTAAAATTATTGTGCTTTTTTATTTTATTATTCATGAATGAATTCATATAAATAAATAATTCATATATAAATAAAACTTATATAAAATTTTGTTTTTGGATACTTAGAATTATCGATAAAGTAGTTCTTTAAAGTTAGTTAAAAAGTTAAGTTGTCTTTTGCCATAATTTGTTCAAATTAAAATCATTAAAATCATTTCGATATTTACATTTCGATATTAAGAATAACAACAACTACTATAAATAACATTAAAATTATTGTTTTTTTACACACTTTTATTTTATTCATACATACATTTCGTTTTACGATAATGCAGTTTTCATAGCATTTTATTGCACTGTCATTTCGCGTTTCGTTCAAATTATTATATAATTTCGATATTAACAAGAAAATTAATTAGTTTTTTGACAGGCAGTGCTAAAAATCATATAATAGTGGTTTCCGATAATTATTTGCCATAATTTCATTCCTGTGAACTAAATTAAGGAAAAACAAAAACTACTATTTGAGTATGTATTTCTCTTGCAATATAACAGCTTTATCATAAAAGATCGTGTGACGTCATTTTGTTTAGTTATGAATGCAATCATGTTATAGAATGCATTTAGGGGATTTTATTTTTTTATTTTAATTAAGTTACATAATACATATATTTATAATTTTTGTTGATGTTTTATTAATAAAACCTTTTTTATTTTGAATTAGTCACAAGATATGTAATATTTATTATGAAAAATAGATCGAATCTTTTTTAAAGGAATAATAACCTTTTTTTAAAGGAATAATTTTTACATTAAATAGTAAAGTTGGTAGATGGTTTTTATAATAAGTTTATTAAAAAAGAAAAGAGGAAACAAATTGATGAAAGTACATGATTAAAGGTCTATTTCCTCACTTTTTGACACAACATTTCGTAAAATACTAGCGCTATTATGGCAGGACCAGAACCAGAAAATTGTTCTTTAGTACAGCGAACATAACAGCATAGAAAAATATAGATTTTTAACAATTTTTAAAAACAATGTAGGTTGAAAACATTTGATGTTTTTATAAAAAACAGTTTAGGTTATAATAGTACATTATATACCGAGGTGATAAAGTAAATTTTCTACATTGAGGTGGATATTAATTCGCGAGAAACGAAGTTTCGAGCGAATTAGGCACCGAAATGGAGAAAATTTTCTTCACCGAGGTTTATATACTATTTTTTTTACTACTTGATATAAAAAATTATCCGTATCATCCGTATCATCCGCGACAACCTCTGGTCCGCACTCATATGCCTTGGTATCCCAGAGAAACTTGTTTCTCTGTGTAAACTCACAACATCGGGATCAAACTGTAGAATAGTAATCGAAGGGTCAGTTTCTGATCCTTTCGATATAACATCAGGTGTTCGACAAGGTGATGCACTCGCGCCCGTACTATTTAATTTGGCGCTGGAGTACGCGATAAGAAAAAGCCGAATTGAGACACAAAACTGCATATATAACAAATCTAGTCAAGTTCTTGGCTACGCAGATGATATTGTGCTTCTTGGACGTAGAACAAGCGATATTAAGGATAGTCTCTCTCAGCTTGAAAGAAATGCTAAACGGCTTGGATTATGCATCAACACCAGCAAAACTAAAGTGTTAACAACATCTAAGAACATACCTCCCGGAAATCTGGATACTGGCGACTATGAAGTGGAACGCGTGGAAAACTTCAAATACCTCGGGTCTGTAATAACATCGTCAAATGACATGCAGGCAGATATCAAAGCCCGTGTCTCTGCCGCATACAGAGTTTTCTACGCATACTCAAAACTTCTGCGATCAAAACATCTTTCGCGGTCGTGTAAACTCACACTTTACAAAGCATTGATACGACCTGTGCTTACATTTGGAAGTGAAAGCTGGACACTGACTTCCTCCGATTGTAGAATTGTATCAACATTCGAGAGGAAAGTCATACGAACAATTTATGGTCCATGTAAAGTTGCTGAAAATCAGTATAGAATCCGAATGAATCATGAAATCAGACAGCTTCTTGGAGGCTGCGATGTAATCGGATTCATTAAATCCAACCGGATTAGATGGTTTGGTCATGTAGAAAGGGCTCCATTGGAAAGAATGATAAAAAAAGCGTCCCAACAACAACCAGCTGGTGTTCGTCGAAGAGGAAGACCTAGACAACGCTGGCGTGATGACATCATCCAAGACCTTCGTGATATAGGATGTCGAAACTGGGGTCAACTGGTCATGGAACGAGATGATTGGAAGCTGGTGGCACAGACGGCAAAATCCCTTCATGGGATGTAAACGCCAGAGAGAGAGAGAGAGATATAAAAAATTCACTAAAATTATTCACAAAATAAAATGTCAATTAATAAGCAAATGGTGAATAAATAAAAATTTTGATTTGGTGAAACATTGTGTATCATATCATTGGATTGCGTATTGGATATTTATTATTCAGGGCTGCTTAGTTAGAAATTTATTTTCAATGAATTTTCTTAAAACTATATAAAATCACATATGCTTTGCATTAAAAAATATAGCTTTTATTTATTTTTAACATGAATTGAATTGAATTGATAATTTTTTTTTGCTGTCAGATATTTTATTTTTCATTCATACAAACTATGGTATTTAAACAGTAGGCTTTGTTTTTACTGTCGGCAATTCTTCTTGTCGTCGATAATTTTGCTTTGTCGTTATGAAAATTCTTTGTTGTCATTTTTTCTTCTAACAAAATGAAATATAATTTTATCTTAGTAGGCGCATAAATGCTATAAATTTGTAATTTATGTTTGACAAATAAACATAAACAAGCAATCATTTATGAATGAAAACGGACATTTTTATTATTTGCAATTTTACATAATTTTTTATAAGCTGAATAATTTGTAGAAAAAACTTTATTTAGAAACTAATAATTATTATCTTTTAAACAAAATTATAATTTAAAAAAAAATTATCTCATTAAATACCACTCTTCATTGAAATTTTTGTCTAAAATTTTTCAATTTTACTCATTAAATTATTTTTAAGCAACACTGCTCAATCAAACCACTACTAAAACCACTCGTCCTTCGGACTCGTGGTTTATTGTGCGCTTTGATTCGCAGTGTTGCTAAATAATTTAATTCGTAAAATCAAAAAATTTTCGAAAAAATTTCAATGACTCGTGGTATTACAACCGAAAATCTATTCAATATTGTTGAACCAAATTTAGAATTTTTTTAGTTTACAACTCACAACTAAACTAAATTTCAACAGATTTCTGTTTAACACGAATTAAAATTTCAAATAAACTAAACTATAGTTGCAAAGAAGTTTTTGCATTCATTCATTATTTATTATTATTAAAATAAAATCAAAACGCTTATTATTTTTTAATATATTATTATTATTTTAGGAAGAAACTAAAAAAATTGAATTGATGAACTCAGTTAACAAACGAACAAAAATTATATTTTAATTATTTACTAAGATGCTAAAATACTTATTATTAGGTGTGGGGAATAATTATTAGTAACGTTAGCTGAGAAAAATAATTTTTGTCTTGGGTTTTTGAGTAAATAATTGAAATTTCTCATGCAAGTAGTAAAAAAAATACATTTTCAAACATTAATAATTTATACCGATTTTATAAAATGAACTTTAAGAAACTCAGTACGAAATTTCGTTGTCATTGTCGATGTAAATGTAAAAATGTCGATGTCGATGTAAAAATCATAGAATATTTTTTTTCCATCATTATTTTTGCATAGCTTCATTTTCTGCAAATAAAATATAGAAGAACAAAAGCTGCTATTTCAGTATTTTCTTATTATTATTATTTTCAACCATCTGTCATTGATCGTATAAAAATTTATCGTTAACCTCACGATGGTTTTTGTAGAATTATAGTTAAGCAGAAGGTACACACAGAATAGATTAGAAGAGGTTGGATTATGATGGATAGTACTTAGTAGTTGTATCAAAGCCGGATGAAAAGAGCAAGAGTGTATTGGTGTGCGTAGGGAGGGGGAAAGGAGGGAGGGGGGGGGGGGGCCCACGGGATACCCCCTAGTAATTTATATATGTAGATAAATTACTGCAGTGTTGTGTAAATTCTTTACAAAAAGGAATTTACATAATACGGCTAGGAACAAAATATTAATAGTAAAAACAATATACATATTCTTTTAAAAGCGTAGCTTTTGCTTGTTTTATACTCAAATTTGCCATAAAACCAAATCGTGTTCTACATCCCATAACTTGTGAAGAAACACTCTAAATTTTGCTAATGACTTGACGACGGTCATGATCAGAAAGCTCATGACATTCAGGCAGAGGGCAAAAATAACTTTGATGTGGCACATCACATCTAGGCAACCTTCAACCTTGTTTCAAAATGGTGCGTTAAAACAGGAAAACCTGCAAAAGGCGAATGGTTTCATTTTTTAATAAAAGCAGAAACTTTAAATACATTTCTCATGATCATAACGGTGAACTCAGCAAGAACGTTAGCATAATAAAAAACTATTAGCCCCTGGGCCACCGCCGATTTCGTGTGATGATTACCACATATTTTATACTTCGTGAGGCACCTGTCCTTGACGAGCCCAAAAACATTTGTTCTGCGATTTTTTTCAAATCGGCCGCTTTTGCGTTCGGAAAGCTCCGTAAAATGCCGATTTTTTTTTCTTTTTTTTAATAAGAAGTATTATGTAGTAGGAATTAAAAAATGTGTCACAACAACACATAGATACCTTTTAAGACGTAGGTCCCACAACAACATGCGTCTTGAGGTATAGGTGGACGCTTTTTTTAAATCTTTGTGGATTGAAGGCACTCGAGACCATTGATTCGGGCAAAGCGTTCCATGTGTACGATGTACGCACAAAGAAATCCCTTTGCATACTATTACTATGACAGTGAGTAATCTCGACAGTCCGACCGCCTGCACAAACCGATTGACTAGTAAAACGGGGAAAAACATATGTCTGAGGCATTATGGACCTGATTTCATCCGTGCACTGCTGGTGACGATATTTATAAAAAACAACGAGATCAGCAACAGTGCGACGATGTTGTAGGGAATCAAGATCTAATGTTAAATCTCGATCACCAACGATTCGTATACCACGCCTTTGAACAGAGTCCAAAAGAGCCAGGATAGTAACAGATGCAGCGCTCCAAACTTGACAACAATACTCCATACAGGGACGAATATAGGACTTATAAATGTGGAGTAATTGATGCGAAGTAAAAATATGGAGGGGCTGAAATCTCACAGCTCTGAGATATCAAGACTTCGGTCTGGGTTAAGGATTTTGATATAGTTTTCGGCAAAAAACTTTTATGAGGACATGGTTTCTAGTTTTGGGCAGCGATGTACATCAAACATAACTCTTTATTGAAATACAAGTTTTTTATCTCTGTTTAAAAATTTATTACAAAACTAACACGAAACATCAATACGTTGCCGGAAAATTATAATCAAAATTCCAAAAATATTGTTAAATTAAATAAAATCAAACTTTTTCAAAATTTCAAAAATATTCCAAATATTAGAATAAAATCAAATATTTAAATATGTTCAAAATTCCAATAATATTTCAAAAATTCTTAAAAATCAAAACTTTTTTAAAAATTCTAAACATATTGCAAAAATTATTACAAAATCAAAAATTGAAACTTTTTTCAAAATTCCAAAAATTATAATAATAACAAAGATTAAAAATTTTTCAAAATTCTAAAAATATTTCAAAAATTCTTACAAAATCAAAAATACAAACTTTTTCAAAATTCCAAAAATATTGTTGGAAATATTGTCAAAATTCCAAAAATATTTCAAAAACTACAACAAATTCAAAAATTTCCATGTCCAATTTCATTTTAAATTACATTTACGTCATAAAAACAGCTACATTTTTTTTCCCAAAATATTGGCTAAAAAATTAAATGAAATCATTTTTTGACACACTTGACATTATTTTTTGACAAACTTATAATGCCATAATTCTCTATAATAATAATAAAATATCATGTCATACGAACTATAAATTTTATTTTTTTCTAAAAAAATTGGGCAAAAAATAAATAAAAACCTTTCTTTTGACACACTTGACAACATTTTTTGACAAACTTATAATGCCACAATTCTCAATAATAATAATAAAATTTCATTTCAAACAAACAATTTATTTTTTCTCCAAAAAATTGGGTAAAAAACTAAATAAAAATCTTTTGACACACTTGACAACATTTTGTTGACAAACTTATAATGCCATAATTCTCAATAATAATAATAAAATTTCATTTCAAACGAACAATTTTATTTCCAAAAAATTGGATAAAAAAAAAATAAAAATCTTTCTTTTGACACACTTGACAACACTTTTTTGACAAACTTATAATGCCATAATTCTCAATAATAATAATAAAACTTCATTTCAAACAAACAATTAATTTTATATTTTTTCCAAAAAATTAGGTAAAAAAATAAATAAAAATCTTTCTTTTAACACACTTGACAACTTTTTTTTGACAAACTTATAATGCAATAATCTAGTTTTTGATCTCACATACCAATCCCGACCATCAAGATTTCTCCAAATTCAATGTTCCTACTCGTAATCACTTAAAATGAACGTTTATTAAGCCAAAAATATGCAAATTTCCTTGTTTTGACACACTTAATGATTTTTTTGACACACTTCCGGTACAGTTATCGAACACAACGTCCTTTCGGACCTGTCCCTTGAGTATACCTATTTTTAGAAAAAAAAATTTTTGAAATCCCTCCAGTGGTTTTCCCTGCAGCGTAGGTAATGACGGCCGGCCGGACGGCCGGACGGCCGGCCGACAGACAGACATACATTTTTTTTTTTGCTTTTTTAGAATCAGGAGGTCCGTCGAGAAATGTCAAAAAAGTGGGGGTAAAAATTTCACTTTGAGCTCATGAATGTAATACTTAGGTCTTTCAGACCGAAGTAATATTTTTTACATCTATTGAGGAGGCCGAGTTTTCTTGACGCGCTCTTTGCCATGGCCATTATATGATCGTCCCATAGTAAGTCATTGGATTTTGTGACCCCCATTAAACGAATGCTTCCACATTCGTCTATTTGGTCGTCACACATACTAATTGAAATATCGTTGGGAAACTCGGTCTTCGATCTGGAAACAATCAATAGCTGTGTTTTGGTGGAATTAAAATTGACCAAATTTTTGTCACCCCAATCGGCGACTTTTTTTAGGTCCACGTTTACATTTATGGCAGCGTCTCTCCGGGCGGGATTTATTCGTTCATGCATTTTACCCTTTGAAGATAGGGGGGACGAATGATTTGTGCAGTGTACTATCATCTGCAAAACTAGTTATTGGGTTACTGGTGATTTGCAACAGTTCGTTGATATAAATTAAAATAAAGTGGGAGATAAAACTGAGCCTTGGGGTACACCAGCGGTTATTAATTTAGACTCAGAAGAAAAGCCATCTATAGATACCGAGATGTATCGGTTAGACAGAAAATTTTGAATCAACTCCACGACTGCTGGATGAAAACCGTACGCAACGAGCTTGTTGATCAAGTTGGCATGCCAGATTCGATCAAATGCTTTTGAGATGTCTAATGCGATAACGTACGTTTCACCACCTTTCTCAAGTATGCTATTCTAAAGATGTGCCACATAGTTCAATAGATCGGTTGTTGATCTTTTGTTTCTAAAACCGTATTGGCTGCCAGATATCAAATGGTTAGCTTCCAAAAATTTAGATAAATACCAGATTTATAGGATTTATAAAATATTTTGGTGAGGGTTGGTGCAAGTTCTTTTAAAAATGTTTTTAGAATAACAGGAGGAATGTTGTCCAGACCAGAAGCTTTGTTGTTGTTTAGCCCCCTTAAAAGTTTTTCGACAATTTTGGGTTTGAAATGTAATTGTTTCATATTAACTCCTGAAGACTGGATTTGGGGTATTTCTTTAGGAGTTTCTAAAACTGTTGAATTTGAAGCAAAGCGTTCCGCGAACAATGTAGCTTTCCTTACAGGGTCAGTAATGATTGAGTCACCATCAATGATAAGAGGGATAGAAGATTTAGTACCACAATTTAAAGAATTAATGGCACTGTAAAAGCTTTTGTCAGAAATTGACATACTCGAAAGTTTTGCCGCTTTCGCTCTGTCAATCTCTGCTTTTTCGTTTTCAATTATCTGGTTTGATATTTTATTGGCCTTTAAATATTGGGATCGATTAACAGAGTTCTTTTTTATGAATCCAAATATTAAATAATCTACGTTTGTTTCTAAGAGCCAATTTGGCTGCTTTCAAAAACAAATATTTTTGTTGGGGTTTCATTATTGAAAAAGGAACGAACTTGTTAATACCGAATTGAATGGTTTCAGTGAAGTTTTGAGCAGAAACATTGTAATAATCTTAAATTTGAACTGTCCGAATTACCCGGGTGAATTATAATTATTAATTTGTGATTTCATTCAGGTATCTTCTACTGTATTTTGCTTTGACTATATTGTTCTTACAACAGTTGGGCCAAGTAAGGCAGTAGAAGAAACGGTGGTTGTTCGGCTATATATGTAAAACAAAAAAAGATCGAGGAACGAAGATAGAAGAAGTCAGGTTTTTCTTTTTAAAAAAAAAGTATTAAAATAAAAATATAAATAATTTTTGAAAATTTATGATTAGTCTTCTAAAATCAATCACCGTGAAAAGGGCTAGATTGACTATGGTGTTCAAATTAAATTGTGTATAGCTTTATCGTTCAGTTACTTCACCATATAAAACTATAACGTGCAATTAAATAAAAGAAAAGAAAAATTCACAGTGACCAAAACACAGATAAAGTATAAAGCTGTAAATTTTTATAGCTGTTAAGTTATAAAGTCAAGTTTTCGTTTGGTACTGCAACAGTACTCTTTATAAAATTGCATTAAGACAAGTTTGTGTATATATGTATCAAAAAGAATTATAAATGTCTTTGGTTGATTTTTTTTAAAGAACAATAATTGTTATCAATAATTATAATAAGTTATTAAAAAGTTATCGTAGCTCAGATATTGATTGTGTAAAGTTTTAAAAAAAACGTATCAAGTTATTAAATTAAAACATATTGTTAGTCACGTTATTCTTTTTGTTTTTACTTATTTTTTTTTAAAACAAAAATATTTTGTCTAATACAATAAATACCAAACAAACGTTGGTTTGTTTGCAAGAAACCAATTTGGAAATAAGGAAAATCCTCATAATTTGAATCATCTAATACCGTTCAGTGGTTGGCAAATGTTGGCTTATTGGCAGTGCCGCAGATGTCGTATACATTAACCAATTCCAAAAGTAAGAGTACCAATAATTTGTATGCTGTACAACGCAACAATTCACCGAAGATTACTAGCTGTAAGTTCTTTTTTATTGTTAATGAATTCTATTTAATTGTATATTCTCATTTTTGAAATTACGCTATAATGTGCTAAGTTGTTGACCGTGCAAGGGGATACGGCATTCTTAAGGCCAGCCAGTATGTAGATTGTATGCCTTAAGTGAACCATGGGTTTGAGAAAAATGATACGTGCAACATCTCTTTGAAATTTGTTTTTTTGTGTATTTTCAATTTTGTTTTTTTTAGATAAATTTCGCACGAATAATTTTTTTGTAACAAGCAAACATGAACGTAATTCAATCCATCCCAACCGTGAGAGCTAGTTGAAGAAAAGCTTGGCGTGCGGCGTTTGCGATTCGAATTGAAACGCTTGGTTTCAATTTTACCACCATCTTGTTACAACATTTACATCGTCAGTATAAAAACAATGACGATCAAAAGGGAAACCTTGAAAAAAACTTCGGAGACCATTGGTGACCATTTTTGAAAAGTGAAATATTTTACGGGATTTGGGAACTCTAGTTTGTAGCAAAATAGTTTTGATAATTGATGTGATTACATAATGGTCAGAATTTCCAATACTACCATTATCGACTTATCGGGGATCTTGTAAATTTTTGTTTTTTTAACTATGGGGGTTGGAAATTTGATTTAGAACAAAAGGGTAACCTTGTTCGACAAAAGTTTGTCTGCTATTGTCTAGTCCGACAACCCAAACATACCAAAATGTCAGTTGTTGGACTCGACAATAGCAGACACATTTGCGTCGGACAAGCTTACCCTCCTGTTCTAAAACAAATTTCCAACCCCCACAGTTAAAAAAAATGTGGTAGCAAATTTACAAGATCGCGAGCAATCGTCCTTTTTCGGAGCTTGCCGAACGCAAAAGCGGCCGATTTGAAAAAAATCAAAGAACAAATGTTTTCGGGCTCGTCAAGGACAAGCGCCTCGGGAAGTATAAAATATGTGGTAATCATCATAACTACTAGAATTCACTTAACGGCAAATGTTTGTAAAGAAATGAACAGCCAAGAAGTTGTAGATATCCGAATACGAGACTTGTCACAATACACCAAATACTCCTGATAGAGACCGCCTCAGGCAGCCTGTCAGGAATGTTACATATATATGATTAATGATAAGGGACTAGTCGGGTTGTCGACAAAATCAAAACAAAATCTGAACACGAAATCAATAAAAGTGAAGGTTTATTAGACAAAGCTCGATTCAATTAATAAAGGTTTCACTGAAATTATTTTTGGGATTATTGAAAATTCAATTGATAAATGATTTAAAATTTGTCCATTCTACAGCAATCTGATTCTGTTATGCTGTACTTTTACACCCAATATCAATCCCAGCACTACTAGATGGACACAAAAACAGCTTATTTTCGGTGTGTATAGTTCGTAGTGTAAATGATTGAAGCTTACAACAATTTCATTATAATTACAATTATTTTCAAACATTTGTAAGCAAAGAATTTTTTTTCCTACGTACCATAGATAAAGTTAATTCTCTCATTTCCTAAAACGATTGTTAGGTAAATGAGCCCATCTGTATACTAATTTTCGCTAAAATATTTCACAAATCTTCATAACATAAAAAAAATTTAAGAATTTTATATGATTTGCAATCAAACATGACAAAACAATATAAATTAGTATAAAATTCATTTCCTGCTATAAAACAAACAAAAATAAATAATTAAAATTAAAATATTCTAATTGTAACTTGATCTCACAGTAAAGTTCTTCAAATTTCAATATTCCAAAAATAACAATTTATTCTTCTGACCGTTTCAAATCGGACATCAAACATCAAACAATATAATAAACATATATATGTTTGTATTATGAATAAATGTAGGATTCTGTGGTGTTGTCGGATAGAAACATAATCACGATTTTAACCTAAAACACCTTAAATAATTATAGTTTGGATTAAAGTTCATTTATAACTAACAAGAAATATATGAATTAAACAGAAAATTTGTAATTTTTTGAATGAATAAAATACAAAAAAATTGATTTATTAATTGTAATTTCCTGTCAATTTATCTAACTGTGATGGTGTGTTTTGGTGAAATTCTGTAATTATTTTTAATTTTGCAATACGAAACAAATTAACGATACGATTGAATTATATGAAAGAATAGCTACAATTAAAGTTATTATTAATAGCTGCTAAAAGATCAAGTTGTTTTTGCTAGTTTAATTGTTTGTTCTTCAAAATGTTAGAGGCACATTAGGTGTAGTTTTTTTTGGACTAAAATCAAAGTGGAAAGAAAAATTTTAATATAATTGGAAAATTCAATTGCGAAATACTACAACAAGAAATTTTATTTACAATTATTCATCATGTTTCGCCAAGTACCAGCGGTAAAATCCATCGAATTTATTATACGTTTTTAATTATTTAATAAAACCAAAAATTAAATACAAAAGCTAATTTTAGTAATCTATGTGTATGATTGTCAGAAACTCTGGTCAGAAGCAGACCAACCCAAATCACATGACGCTACCCCAGGAATAACCAATTGTCTTTGTTAGGTGGATAAAAAGAATGAAATTGTTAACATTTTTATATCCACATAATTTTCATTGTTTTAACAATATTTTTGTTAAGTTTATGAACTTTTAGTTAATGAGTCACAAATTTTTGGGTGAATTTTGGAGATTTTACAAAAAGCTTATGAATTCTAAAAAATTCGAGCATTTTTATAAATTAATTTATAAATCCCACAATATTTTGTTAGATCTTAGTAACACAGTTTGTCGTTTTTACAAATGATGGGGTTTTAAAATTGACATTATTTTTATTAAATTTTTAAACTTTGTGGTAAAAATGTAATATTCATTTCATGAACGGTGTGATGAAAAAAAATGATTTTATATTTAGTGGTTCAATGAAAATAAACTACAACGAAATTAATCAGAATCAACAGTCGTATATTTGGATACTAAGCAAAGTCCACATAGATAAAATGTTTTATAAGATCGACATTAAAAGAACGATTTTAGATTCAGAAAATCCTTGACATTTTGTTATGATGTGAATACCTTCAATAGATGCAAAGTTAGTTACAATAGACAGTGTAGGTTAATTTCTACAAGGGATGAGTGGTAAAGTTAAACTTGACTGTTTTGATATAATATTGATGCTGGTGTCGTTTATACTAAAAAGAAACTAATAAAATTTAACAATTCTTTGGTAAATTTTTGTTAATTGCCCAATGTATATTGTATGACTAATGCGAACGCGTTTTCCTTGCTTTGTGTATATAGTTGTATATATTTTTAGGCTATGAGATAACGTATGCATTTTTGGCAATTTAATGAGATAACGAGTTTATTTTAACCAGCAACAAGAATTTTAGATATTTAAAGAAAGGTGTTTATACTTACATTGTTGAAACTGACACTTTTATTAAAAAGCCTTGAAAAATTTCCGAATATCGCAAAATAAAAGTCCCCGATAATTTATTATAGCAATATTAGCGTTGATTAATCATAATAAATACATATATATATATATATATATATATATATATATATATATATATATATATATATATATATATATATATATATATATATATATATATATATATATATATATATATATATATATATATATATATATATATATATATATATATATATATATATATATATATATATATATATATATATTGTAATAAACTTCGTCCAGAATGGGTTAATTTTATTTACTCATTCATTAATTAAAAGTTAACTCCTTTTTCAATCTTTTACTTGTATTGCAAATTGTATTGCATAAATTAATGTAAATTAAATTTGTTATACAAATGTTTACATTAATGAATTAAAAGGAGTTACCTAATACATTTTGCATAAATTAAATTTGAGATTCTGTTAACCAAAGATCTGTCTTTTACTGTCGTATTTGCTCAATAATCTAAAAGAACTAACGAAGAGTCGTTACAGTGGTGTCAGAAGTGGGATTATTGAAACAATGGTCAGGACAGTAAATATTAGTGATCTCAGCCAGACCCAGCTGAAGGACGAGTTGAGGAAGAGGAATACTCCAATCCATGGAACGAAGGCAGAACTTGCATTCCGGCTGCGTAAAGTTTTAGAAGAAGCAGGTGAAAACACAGAAGTCATAAACATAGAGCCGGTGGAGGCTCCGGTTCAGAATGCTCCAGCGATTGATCCGAGGATGGCGTTGATGAAGGAAATGGTGCACAGCAACAACAACAATTTTCTGACATGATGGCCAAACAAGGAAACAATCTGATGGCCAAACAAGAGAAACCTGCAGCAGAACAAAAAGTAGATCAACAACGACAACTTGCTGACCTGATGGCCCAACAAAAATTAGATCAACAACAACTACTTGAAGTAATCGAGTCACGTATATCCAGTGCGGTGGTTAAAATCAACAACATGGAAAGGGAGCTGCGGAAAGTTACCGAAGAACATGAAGAGAAACTACGCAATCTTTCGAGTGAATTTCGCCAAGAAATAGCACAATTGAAGTCAGGTAACTTGATCAATCCATCAACTGCTTCAGCTCCAGCTAGAGTGAAAATACCTGCATTTGATGGATCTACATCTTATCAGATATTTAAGATGCAATTTGAGATAGCCACAACTGGGGTTGATTACCAGCAAAAAGCAAACGCGCTTATATTGGCATTAAAGGGACCTGCTGCTGAAATTTTGCAGACACTATCAGCGACAGAGCGTGATTACAGTAAGATAATGGAGGCCTTAGAAGTAAGATATGGGGAAAGTCATATGCAAGCTCTCCATCGCATGCAGCTCAAGACACGAAAACAAGGAGTCAGCGAAACTTTGCAAGAATTAGAGGCTGACATTGTGAGACTGGTTAATCTATCATATCCGAATTATAACGCTGAACATCGAGACGAACTGGCAGCTGATACATTTATCAATGCTCTTCGAGATGTGCAAATGAGAAATCAGCTGTATCTAAGCGGGAAGAAGCTACCTGCGGAAGTCTTAGCATTGGCCTTACAAATGGAAGCTGGAAAAAGAGCGTATGGCTCAGATAGGGGACGTCAGATCGAAGTTGCTGAAGAACCTCTAAAAGCAGCGCTTGATGAAGTGATCAAGCGTGTCAAAAGTCTGGAAGATAAGCCTAAACGAAATCAACGAAGAAGATCTAGCAGAGTAAGATGCTGGAATTGTGGACAGTTAGGGCACATTAGACGGGAATGCAAAACACTAATAGCTGCAAAAGAAGGAGTAGTTCCAGTCCGGTTGATGAATCTTTCAAACAAGCAAGTGGATGTCAAAAAGGCAGGAGATTTCCGCGTTGAACACCGTAAGAAAAGGATACAAAGGAAATGCAAAACACTAAAAGCAGCAAAAGAAGGAGTAGTTCCGGTCCAGTTGATGAACCTCTCAAATAAGCAAGGGGATGTCAAAAAGGAAGGAGATTGCCGCGTTGAACACCGGAAGAGAAGGATACATTGTAACGCTGAAGATCTTTCAAGAAAATCCAGTGTTGAGGAGTGCAAGTCATCTAGCAGAACTGAGAGAAAGGAGGCAACGAAAGTCAAACAAATCAAGTTCCAAACTCCTGAAGATTGGTGTACCGAAGCAATGAAAAGAGAGCAGCTAAAGGATCCAGCTATGGCACCAATATTGAAATGGCAAACCGAGGGAAGGCGACCGGAGTGGAAAGAGGTAGCACCTTTAAGTACGGAGGTGAAATGGGACTGACTATTTATGGACAACGGGTTGCTAAAAAGAAAATGGGAGTCCGCTGATGGAAAGAAAGTGTTGGAGCAACTGGTGTTGCCATCAAGTCGAGTAGAAGAGGTACTAGGAAAGCTGCATGGAAGTATTTCTGGAGGACACCTGGGAGTCAATAAAACCCTGGCTAAAGTAAGGGAGAGGTTTTATTGGGTAAGGTATCGAACCGACGTAGAGCAATGGTGTCGGCGATGTGATACTTGTGCGGCGAGCAAAGGACCAAAGACTCGAGGAGAGATGCAACAGTACAATGTGGGCGCCCCAATGGAGAGAATTGCTATAGACATCGCGGGGCCATTTCCGGAAACTACAAACGGTAACAAATACATCATGGTGGTCATTGATTACTTTACAAAATGGCCGGAAGCTTATGCAATACCGAACCAGGAAGCAGTTACGGTCGCTGAAACATTAGTCAATGAATGGATTTGCAGATATGGAACACCGCTCGAGTTGCATACGGACCAGGGAAGGAATTTCGAATCACTATTGATGAAAGAGCTGTGCAGAACACTCGACATTAGAAAAACACGAACTACACCTATGAACCCGCAGTCGGATGGCATGGTAGAACGATTCAACCGAACCATGGAAGAACATTTGTCAAAGGTAGTAGAAGCCAACCAAAGAAATTGGGACGAGGATCTTCCGTTATTCTTGATGGCTTATCGTAGCGCAGTGCTCGATACGACAAGTGAAACGCCAGCGAATATCATGTTCGGAAGAGAACTACATCTTCCTAGTGACATCGAGTTTGGCATCCCTGGAGGTCTGGTATCTACGAAAACAGATTATGTGGGACAACTAAGGGAGAAGATGAATAAAATCTATCAACAGGTTCGAGACCACATTAAGATTGCCAGTGACAAAATGAAAACCAGGTACGACATAAATGCAAATAGTGGTGGTTTTCAAGAAGGAGAATTGGTGTGGCTATACAACCCCAAGAGAACTAAGGGAAGATCACCCAAGCTGCAGCCAGATTGGGAAGGTCCATATAAAATAATCAAACGAATTAATGATGTTATCTACCGCATTTAAAAGGGACCCCGTACCAAGATGAAAGTGATACATCTGCAAAGGTTGGCACCGTACCAAGGTAACAGCACCAATGCGATATCTGATATTGTTCGGGACGAACAAAACTAAATGGAGGGCAGTGTAATAAACTTCGTCCAGAATGGGTTAATTTCATTTAATCATAAAAAAACCAATACGTTCCGCCTAAATGTTTTCTACATTCAAAGATGAAGTAAAAGTTAACTAATACAAGTTGCATAAATTAATGTAAATTAAATTTGTTTACATTAATGAAATTAAAAGGAGGAGTGGCCTATTTTTTCTAGAAACAACTACAGTGAGTACCAGAATATTCTGCTTATTTGTTTTTGAATATAAAAGAGGCGAACAAAATATCAGAGAATCAGTTTTAATTTTGCAATCAAAAGTGTTTTATAAATATTCGAAAGTATAAGGAATAATCGGTGGTACTTGAGCCTGGGTACTAATAGTGAAAGAATCTGAACTTAGTGGAATAGTAAATACAGATTTTACGATTCCGAATATTATTGATTCAAATTGTGGAAAAGCGGTGAAGTTTATTGTACATAAATTGGAGACCCTGGAATTTATTGTAAGGAAAAACGGAAGCTGCTGTAATTTGTTGACAAATAAAGTTTGAGATTCTGTTAACCAAAGATCTGTCTTTTTAAATGAATGAATTTAAATGACATAAACAGATTTTTTTCGTAAAACATAACATACACATTTTTATATACACACATATTTAATAGTTATTTAGGTATCAAGGAAATTATAAGGATGTTAATTACCGAGGGAAACGTTTACTACCCGAGGGCCTCTGGCCCCAGGGTTAGTAAGTTTCACAAAGTAATTGACATCTAATAATTCACGTGATACATAAATAATTTTATGTTTTGCTACCTAGAACATTTCAAGTATTTGATAGCATGATTTTTCGTTTTAATTGATCAAGTTAGTTATTTTTCATTTCAAATTGTATTGCTGGGGTATTGTTATTCGTTACTATGGCTTTATGTAAATAATGTTGTTTATAAATAAACAAAACAAAATTTATAATGAAAACTAGGTCTATTATGAATACATAACTCCCTCTTATAATTCCCTTGGGAATTAAAAATGTCATTATTATTTCGGTAACTAAGGTCTAAACGACTTATAATATATCAGTAAAACATAAAAGCATTTTTTCTGTGACGGGAAAAAAGTTTAACATTTTACTTCTGCTGACAGGTGCAAAAATGCTACTTTTCATAAAATACTTTTTTCCCCGGGAAAAAAGTATGTACTTTTTTCCCGGATAGATAAAAATATATATATAAATACATATATACACATAAATGATGAATATTATGAATGTTTATGAACATTTATGACTATTTTAATGTTAATGAAAAGTTATACCGTTTTCTTCTTGATGTTAATAACTGGTTTTGACAAATAAAATGAAACTTAATTTTAAGTTTTTATTCAAGAAAAATTCGTATGGTGTGGTGAATATACATATTGTAATATTTGTTTAATATTATTTTTTCTATAAGAACTGAATCTAAAAAATTATGGTGCAAATTATGAAACTTTTTGCAATCGATACAATTTTAGAGCGATCTAGTTTCGAACCAATGAGAAAATTTTTAAACTTTAAAAAAGTTTATCATTCTCATCAGGGCTAGCCGACTAGATAAACTCTACCAAAAAATGTTAACGCTAATGATTATAAACCAAAAATTGGGTTACAACTCTAGCGAAGTGTAAAAACAAAAAATTTACATAAACATACATTTAATAAATTCAGGTTTAGTCAATTAATTTCTCTGGTGATCACTGTTTTGTTATACTCTAGATTTTCTAGTATTGAATAACAAAATTGTATCTGTGAGAAGAAGTTTAACTTTTTTAAAGTTTAAAAATTTTCTCATTGGTTCGAAACTAGATCGCTCTAAAATTGTATGGATTGCAAAAAGTTTTATAATTTGCACCATAATTTTTTAGATTCAGTTCTTATATTATTCTTGATGGAAGATTTTCCATCGGGGTGATGTTATATCACAAATAATTTACTGAATTAATTATTTTTTCAATAATTATATTAATATTTATCCAGTCACAGAAAAAAGTAGTGTATTATACACGGGAAAAATTGTAGATTTTAGCTCTCGGTTTTTTGTCTCCCTCCGCTTCGCGTCGGGAGACAACACAACCTCGAGCTAAAATCTACTACTTTTGTCCCTTGTATAATAAATAACTATTAAATGCATAGACTTAGAAATAAAAATAAAATGCTTTTGAGCTACCTTGGTTAATCTGCGAATGCCGCAAAGTTATGCAAAACCGCTTCATTTGTTAAAAATAATTTTAAATTTAGTATCATCTCTGCATTGTTTAAGCATCAAGAAAGTAGTTTTAATTAAAGCGCTTGTGCTAGAAATTATTATATATTTGCTCTGTAACTGTTCAGAGAGTGAATTTGTAAACGACAGCAGATCGTGCAGCATAAAAAAAGGATGGTTTTTCTATACGATTTTTTAGATCTCGGAAATCCCGGGATTTAAAATTTATGAGTCACGTAGTCCCAGGATCCTTAAAAGTCCTGCGTGACTCCTCTTATGTCGAATCGTTTTTTGTTTGTTTGTTTGTTTTCCTTTATTTGTCTCAGAGAGAAAGAGTTATGTCTACCCTAAACTGACCAGAGCCAAATCGTTAAAATGTCAGACAAAATGCAAACATTCTTCCAAATACTAATTAATTAGAATTTCTATTGCGAGAAAGTGGAACGGTGAAAACGTGCTAACTAGATTGTGCATAAATTTACTATTTAATGCTTTCCATTACTATTTGTTTACTATTTAATTCTTCAAAAAATTCTTTTATTTTAATTGGACATTTTTCAATTGTTAGGAAATGTGCTTGCAGTGGTTCGTGCATTTTCAAAATTCTTTCTAGTACTACCATTACCGCCAGCCAGCGAGATTCACTATATCCAATAAGTTGGTTATGTTCGACATTACTTTTGCCGCACTCCTTCAACGTCTCCAGTAAAGACAGTAAAATATCCAAATTTGTTTAACCCTGTCATTTAAATCAGCAGCACTTCTTATTGCATTATTTAGAATATTGGCTGCGAATCCAATACCCAATACATTCTGGGTCAAATTCGAGTTTAGCTTGCTTTTAAATTTTCACCCCTTAACATGACACCACTAAAATTGGTGTTCGTGTTATCAGCGCAAATTGCAACTAACTTTTTGTCAATGTTAAATAACAACAAGAAAACAAAATAACAACAAAACTTGTTTAAGCTACTGGAGCTGGCGGCTTATAGCAACGCTTTTTTATGTTTATCTGTATCTATATGTCTTTTAATATCATAATGTCCACTGTTAATTTGCAAATTCATTCCGACTGGTAATACAATAAACTTTTGCGTCGTTATATTTTGATTTTTTTATAAAAGGATAGTCCAATTCAATATCGTATGAGAATTTACGTAAACGTTTTCTATCCATCTTGATTTGCAGGATAACTTTTTAAATATAATTTAAAAAATTAGTATAAATTTACCTTTTATAGTAGCTTAAAACTTTTGTTACATAAGTAAAGACTGCAAAACAATTGAAACAATTTATTTTAATTTTACTAAATAATTATTATCTTTTCTGTATTCTATAAGTATAAGAGGTATACAGTATACCTCTCGTTCTATCTTTTGCAAATCTATACCATTTATCAAGTTTTTATGCTGTTTATTTTGTTTATTGTCTTTATTGAGAAAAAAAATTATAAATTAGAAAATAATAATTTTACTTTTGAGCTACCTAGTTAAAGTGTGTTTTAAACAGAGTTTGAAACGCTACTTATATCACTCCTTTACTTTGTTCTTTCAGAGTGCTTAGCTTTAAAAAAATATAACACTCCCACATACAGGAGTGAAAATAATAAAATACCATTCTTGCTACTAAATTGAAATAAATATTTTCTTTCAAATACTAAAAACATTTATTTTTGCTTCAAATTTGATGCTTTCCAACGTAAAATGATTAGTCGAATGATTCGTTCAATTATTCATGTATTGTTCGAAAAATGAATATAAAGGATGACGTAGACTGACTAATTTTGTTCTTTTGCAAATCAAATGAAAGAACAGGAAAATGTAATTTGCTCCAAAGGAGTAAAATCGAAAAAACAAAAATTTTACTCATACGAGTAAGAACGATATTCAAATTATGAGCATTTTAATTTTTGAATATTATTTCAAAGGATTCAAATGAGTGCTCGAATAAAGTAAAATTGTAAACTCTGGTTTGAAAATCTAAATGTTTATGAATTTATACGGAAAACTGCGTCTTTTTAAGTAAAATATTTTGTATTCTATTTTTCATATTATACTTTCAATCTCTCGTATATACACATATACGGGGAGATGTTTCTATAAACAAAAAAACCTTTTCGCTGAGGTAGATCTGTTAGACATCAAAGGATATTTGCAAAATAAGATGTAAATTATTGAAGTCAAAAAAACTGAGTTTAGTATTTCTAAGAAAATTATAGTTAAAACACTATTTTAGTAAAAAAAAATATTGCCCTGGTTTGTTCTCTCAACAGGTTAAATCAACATATACATAACATTATACAAACTGCAAGAAAAAACTGTGAAGCTATTGCTTTGCGTAAGATATTGCGGAAACTGTACGTAGGTAGATATAAGATTTTTTGATTATTTCTAAAATGCGGGCAAATGTGGTGGAAATATTTGTTTCGTGGGACAAATTTCTCCGTGGGACAACGCAATGAAATGTGGGACACTTCCACGCAGCATGGGGCGTCTGGTCGGTTTACTACCCATAAACGTGCGTAAATTTTTCATTTTTCTTTTCCAATGCCCCCCCCCCCCTCCCCCCAGTCCTACCCAATTGACGCCCCTGCTCTGACGCCATGTGACTTTCAAGAGGTCGTATCATTTCCAACATTTTAAGCTTTAGCATTTTTGTTGGCACACAAAACTTGCCCGATTTCTCAAAAAGTCTCCCAAAACGGGCATTTTCTAACCCAATTCAAATGCCGTACGGTTTTTCTAAATACGTGTCAGTTTAAGAACTAATATTTTAAGAAAAATAAAAATTTTTACAGTCTTAAATATATCGTTAATATAGCTTTCATCGTTATAAAGTTTACATCGAAACAGCGGTAATTTTGAAAAATTGTAATTTGCCACACTGCATTCAAAAGCGTTTTTGTACGAGTAAACTGTAAAATCCACTTTTACGATTAAAAAATTGTGCGTAAAATAGGCCTTTATTTCCTATTGAAATAACAATGCCTAAAATTGAAATAACAATGTCTAAAATTACTTCTTTACGCCCTAAAGCGTAAATATTTTTGACAACATCAAAGGAACTCAAAAGAACAAAATACAGTATGGCAAAGTATTTGCAAAAAAACACATATATTTACCGACTTGTTTTATGAAATTTTATTTTGAGAAAATTGTTTAATCTAAGCATTTTTTAGTTTATTTTTAATTTTATATACAATTAAAACTAAATAAATTGGTGGCTAAAGAAATTTAGAAACAAAATTAACAAAATATTACGTGAATTCAACTATTTTCTCAAAAAATATTTTACAATAAATATGCATTCTTAGCAATATAATAGATCAAATGAAACTGAAAAACAGAATGTTTTAAATAAATAAAAAAAATTGGTTGCTATAGAAATTTAGGAAAATAATCATTAAACGAAAAACTACTTGGATTAAACAATTTTTTCAACAAAAATTTAACTATTTTGTGTAAAATGTATGTATTTTAATTTATGCAAATAATACAGAATCTTGCTCGTACAAAAAATCTTGTATGTAGTTCGGGCATAAAGTATCTTTTATGCTTTCGAGTGTTTGTAGTCCTAATGCCTCGAGCAACAATTCCACTCTCAAGCAAAAAAGATCTACTTTACGCCCTTAATACATAAATAGCTATTATAAAACCGAAAATTTTAAGCCCTTAAGCAATTTTGTATCTCTCTAAAAACTGTCTTCAG
>OY856186.1:156931309-157050684 GCA_963693315.1 Diogma glabrata
GTCAAATCCGGTAGTTCTGATTTTTTGCAGACTTGTTTATGATGTTGGCCTAATGAATAATCCAAGTTTGTGACCTCGAGCGCCGAACGCAACTTCGTCAAAAATCGCAAAAACCGCGAAAAAATCGTTATTTTTTCAAATTTTGGCGATTATAGCCCTAAAGGGCTAGTTTTTTCTTTAACCTTTCTTAGGCCGTTTTTAAAGTAGACTAAATTTGCTACAATATGATACTAGAACTGTCTCTGTAGACCCAATAGTTTCCGAGATTAAGCCTTTCAAAGTTTATCACTTTTTACGAACTTCGCAATTGCTTGCAATATACCTTTGTAGAGTTTTCTACATCCCTGTCCTAATAATTGTATTAATAGATATATGTGTGTGGTGGCCGATGAGAAAAGAAGATTATGTAACTGTACCTGATCATTTTTGTAGTTGCAGTAGCAGATATCCCAGAAGGTGACGATCTCTCCGATGTCGAAATGGAGGATGACTTGTGGGCACACGACGTCGACGATTCATCACCATCCTCTGATGGGAATATGCCATCCCAATACGTCAATCCATATACGGACGAACCTCAAGCGGAACCTTCCAAGAGGGCTAAATTAATTTAATTTTTTGATGTAGTCCAGTAACTTTGTCGCCTGAGAGTATGGGGTCTAATCCGGTAGTTCTCATAGTATGCGTCAAATCCGGTAGTTCTGATTTTTTGCAGACTTGTTTATGATGTTGACCTAATGAGTAATCCAAGTTTGTGACTTCGAGCGCGGAACGCAACTTTGTCAAAAATCGAAAAATCGAAAAAACCGCGAAAAAATCGTTTTTTTTTTTTTTTTCAAATTTTGGCGATTATAGCCCTAAAGGACTAGTTTTTTCTTTAAAATTTTTGAATGTTTTTAAAGTAGACTAAATTTGCTACAATATGATACCAAAACTGTCTCTGTAGACCCAATAGTTTCCGAGATTAAGCCTTTCAAAGTTTATCATTTTTTCGAACTTCGCAATTTTTTGCAATTTATACCTTTGTAGAGTTTTGTACATCCCTGTCCTAATAATTGTATTAATAAATACATGTGTGTGTGGTGGCCAATGAGAAATAGTAGATTGTATTACTAGTGCGAATGTGTTTTCCAAACAAGAGTTAGTTTGCAGCATGGCCGTAGGGAGTGCTGTAATAACACGCGTTTGGAAAACGCATTCGCACTAGTTATACACACCATTTTTTGTAACAAATGCATAAAATTTATAAATATTGATTTAATTGTTAATTTAATCATTTATTGCCTTTTGTTGAACAACTGTTTGGAGAATATCAGTGTGGTTTCCGGCGGGGCCGAGGTACTACCGATGCACTTTTCTCGATAAGGATGATTTTGGAAAAGTATCGAGAGCTCAACATACCTGTGCACACTGTTCACACTTCTCATTTTCTTTTTTAACATCCCATCATAAAAGTACAGGACTTCGATAGTATATTCAGGGTCACAGTTTATTTAGAACGACAGAATTGCAAAAAATTGCGAAGTTCGAAAAAAATGATAAACTTTGAAAGGCTTAATCTCGGAAACTAGTGGGTCTGCAGAGACAATTCTAGTATCATATTGTAGCAAATTTGGTCTACTTTAAAAACGGCCTTAGAAAGGTTAAAGAAAAAGCTAGTCCTTTAGGGTTATAATCGCCAAAATTTGAAAAATAACGATTTTTTCGCGGTTTTTGCGATTTTTGACGAAGTTGCGTTCGGCGCTCGAGGTCACAAACTTGGATTATTCATTAGGCCAATATCATAAACAAGTCTGCAAAAAATCAGAACTACCGGATTTGACGCATACGGTAATGTATAAAGTTACTGGACTAATAAAACAGTGCGGAAAAATCTCACTTGTTGATATTGTTGACAATATCGAAATACGTTGAATTGTGATTCGGAATTGCAAAAACTAATATTTTGCTTTTCCTTTAGTTTAGTTTATCAACATAAATTTTTCATTATCTTTCTCGTTGGTAAATATTAAATTGCTGTTCGTTGTTTTTTTTAGTGAAGAAAATTAAAAAAACTTAATTTAAACAAGTGTAAATCTTTCAAAAATTATTTAATTAATACCTCATCATTAATACAGTATTTCTGAAATTCTTATCTACCGACATTTAATGATTGTATGAATTTTTTTTACGAATGTCTATGTTTAGAGTTGGATTGGATTCTAACAGTCAATACAAAAATTATGACTAATTTGAACATCAGAAGTAATATCAGTAAAAAAAGCTTCTATGTTAACTGATAAACATAATTCCTGATGTATAATTAATCTTAAAAATTTATGATAAACGATAAAACATATCATTTGCTAACAGTTGATACATTTTTCCTTTGAATCTTTCTTAATGATGTAATATCATCACTTCATCAGTTATGCCAAAAAATAATGACTTGTAGAGTTGGCAATTCATCAGAAAAAATATAAGTCAGACAAATAAAATAAAAAGAACTGTTGTACAAACATGCTACGTTTGTTTATTGAAACGAAATTAATGAAATCATTACATTAATAAAACCATGAAGTGAAGACGAATTGATGTTTGGTAAATTCAAAATTTATATTTGTTTTCGCTATATTATTTGAACTTAAATTATAGTAAATTTTCTTCATCACTGATTTGGTAAGTCCCAAAGGTCATAAATTTTTCTTATCTTTTTAGAAATAATCAAATATTCTGTTTGTAAATAGGCGTTTGAATCAATAATAATCGTAAGAACCATTATCGACATAAACAACGTTTTTAAGTTGTTTCAAGAGAATTTGATAATTCGGTTTGAATTTTTGATTTAATTTTTACATTCATTTAATTCATCAAAAAAGATTCATTTTATTAGGGTTCCATTTTTTAACAAAGATTAAATTAAATAAAATTGTTTTCATTTGTTTAAGAGGGATGTTATCACTATAAATGTGCGACGTTTAAGAAATACAAATTTTAACGGAACAGGTCACCTGAAAGGATGCTAACTCTGAAAGTTCAAAGTTAATTATAAAATTTTACACCACGAAGTTATACCAATACTTTTAAAAGTGTGCGCTTTTCCCTTTTTTCTCAGGCCTTAGTTCTGAACTTTATAAAACAACAAATTTGAAAAAAATAAGTAGTGTTAGAAAATTTAGTAAATTTTGAACGAAAAATATAGCGATGAGTCTAATGTTCATATATAGAAAGGAAATAAGACGTTCACGAGTTTTTATTACAGTAGTCAGCCAATAGGTTATTTAAGAATAAAAAACCTTGGCGTACTACTAAATTAGAGGGTGAAAATTGACAATAGGGGTGACAAATGCACCCTTCTATATATCCCAAAAACAAAACAGAACTTTGATTTGCTTTTATGCAAGTTTTTTAAACAATCGTATTTCCCATCGAAGTTGCTTATTTAAACCCAAAAAAAAATATTTAAAAACACACTTTTTAAAAAACGAACTTAAACGTAGAAGAATAAATTTTGCATTGACACACACAATAGTATGTTGCAAAGAAACAAATAATATGTTCGTACAAGCGTTATGTCTTTTATAAAAAAAACTTTTTTGACCCAAATGAGTGGTGTCATGTCATATAAAAGAGCACCTAATTTAGGAAGTAATGCAAATTTTTTTAGAATTTTGTGGTGCGCAGTTTTTCAGTTGTAATAAAAAAGTACAACTTTCAGACCGCCCCCGCCCGCCCTTCTACGTTTCGACACTGATTGACAGAAAAATTTGAAAAAATCAGAGACAGGAGATTTGGTATATTTGGAACGAAAATCATAGCGAAGTCTCAAATAATCATATTTCTGTGTGTGTTTGGGGGATTGGTGTGGCCAGGGTAAAAAAACATTTTTGACCCAAATGAGTGTCATAAGAAAGAGCACCTGTATTTTTGCAAACAGCATTTTGTATTTTTTTAGAATTTTGCAATGCACAGTTTTGTGTTATTGTAAAAAAAATTCTATTTTTAGTATGTAGCCCTCCGACCCCCTAAATTTTGACGTTGATTGACAGAAAAAAAATCCAATTTAAACCATAAACAAGGTGTTGTAATTGAATCTTTCTTGAGTTACCATAAACAGCTATGGATAAGATTTAACCTGAAATAACCCTTTTTGTGTCATTTTTGATCAATGTAGATGTGATTGTATTACTATTGACATTTACGATTAAACGTTTATTTTGTTATGCGTCTATTGTCTGGCAATATAAAGACTTTACAACACCACTTTTTGTCAATTTTTTTTGATATTGTGTTCTTTTACATTCACGGAACACTTGACGAGCGAATTTTATTCGCACTTGTCTGACTTTTTTTATATTACATTTGATCAATTTTTTGTACTTTGATCAATATTTCAAAGTCTGAACTCCGATTATGCTAATAATTATATATTGTAGATCACAAAAGCGAATTAAAAACTGCCTTAAATTTGCAAAAACTGCCCTGCCTTAAATTTGTTTGTTTTTCTATGCGCTTACAATACAAAATTTCTCTTGACTAACACCAGCGCATCTATTAACTGATATTTGAATTATAAATATATGACGGAGAGTTTTAAATAAAAAAAACTAAGTATGAAATGATGTAACTTTTATACTCATTTTTCCATATAAAAATGACAATGTCCTTGATTATAATGATATACTCAATATGAGCAAAACTCCAACGCGGGAAACGGCTCATTCAGATCTTATGGATTTGCATATAAATGCAGAAGCTTTTATAGATGGAGAAATAATTATTTAAAAATTGAATATTTGTTTTTCAGTCTGATTATGTTTTTTGCTATAAAACTTTTAGAAACGCGTTCAGACAAGTTCAACAAACTTGTTTTTTAAATTTGAGACTAATCCCATACTGGGAAGTTGCTGAAAAATTGATGACAAAATTCAACCCAACACAATTACTGTCAAATCTCAAGTTAAATAAAAGTGTGTAAAAATGTTCTTCAACTATATTAGTCGGGGAGGCAAGAGACAAAAAATTGCAAGCACTTTCTAAAGGCTCAATTTTTAATACTGACATATTACTATATACTGACATAACTTTTTCAAACAAACTTACTTGCCGAACAACGGGATTTATATTTTAATTTTCGTTACTGTCTTCTTATTGATCGTTGCTGCAATAAGTCGATTGTTTCATGCGCGGTGTGGCAAGTGGCGCCGTCCTGCTGAAACCACATGTTGTCCAGATCCATGCCGTCCAGTTGAGGTCACATTAACTCCGTTATCATATTCCTGTAACGAATGCCGTTCAGTCACTGCAATTTCGGCCTCATCTTAAAAAAAGTAAGGTCCAATCACGCCGCCTGACAAAAATTCGCACCAGACAGTTGCTCGTTGTGGGTGCATTTGTTTCTCATGACTTGCATGAGGATTTTCTGAGCCCCAAATTCGACAATCTTGTGTATTCACGTAGCCATTCAGATGAAAATAGTTTCCCCATTTTTGTAATGAGTTTTCACAATTATAACGCGTTGTTCTTTCGAAAAGCGCTCCATTTTTAATAATCGTAATAAACAAAGGTGACAGCTGTCAAATTTCAGAGTTGCCACTTGCACAAAAAAAAAATGATTCTAAATTTAAAAAGTGCACTCTTAATGAGACACCCTTTATATATAGCATGTTGCAGTTTGGGATTATTTAGAATTGAGTAATTCGACAGAAACAATATATTCAACAACTTTTGTTTTTGTAAGAAATAGAATATGCGATATCATTTTCGGTGCAGTATTATTTTTTAAATGATGTTGCAGCATCGCTAACAAATATATTGTATTACAGTCTAGAAAAATATTATTATGTTATATAAATAGCCTTATTTATAGTCATGACATAAGTTCCACATCCCCTAAAAATACGCTGGCTTAGAAATTCTTATATAACAAATATAACACTAAAGGGTCATTCCATTGTGACCAACGTAACATTCTTACCCTTTTAAACTCATACTTGTGCCTATTATTCATGAAAAAAATTGCTGTTTTATGAAATTTATGTTATTTTATGCTATAATGCAGGTAAGAAATACACTAACAATGAAAAAAGCAGTAAATTAAATATATATTAAGTAATAATAACAAAATTCAGTGTTGTGACCAACGTAACAAAAAAAGTACCACAGTAAAACTTACTCATACTTTCAAAGCAATTTCTCTGAAAGCATGTCTTCAATAAACTCAAATTTAGGTTTTTATAAAGCACAAGTTATTTATTTTTAATATGCATATGTTTTTTTACAAATGCTAAATAAAATAAGAGGTTCCCTTTATAAAAATTGTGTGACCAACGTAACGTGACCAACGTAACAGAAAAAAAACACATAAGAAAATAATGTATTTCTAACAACAATTTTACTACTTATTTATTTTTTTCAATCTTTTAGACAATTTATTTGTTTACTTTCTATCTTTGGAATCAATAATGACGGGCAAGTTTCCAATTAGATTAATTTTTCCACACAACATAAACTTCATTGAGGTTTATGTTTCCATGGGATGACCCTAAATTGTCTTCTCTAACTATGTTATATTCTAAATCAAACTAGTTTTCCTTACAACGAATCGAATTTCCATTGACTTCTTAACACTTTTTAGTATTTACATAAAATTATGTTCAATAATTAAAAATACAAAGTTATTGATTAATGACAACAACTAATAATAAGTTATAAAAATACACAAGGTAACGTTTAATGAGATCATAATAATAAATTTAGGATTGTCCAATGCCCAGTGAACTTATATTGATTTTCTTTTTTTTTTTCAATATTAAAATTATTTTACTTTGATTTTTATCATTTAATGGCATGTTTTGACGGTTAGGAAAATTTTGTGAAAAAAAGAAATCAAATAATATATGAATCTAAAACAGTTTGAAAAAACGTTCCTAAATCTAACAATCTTTTTACCACACCTCGTTTCTCAAAACTAAACAAATTAAATTTAAAAGTAAGGAAGGACTGTGGTGATAGTAAATTAAATAACAGATTAGACTAAATTGTTTTTGGTTGATTTAATATAGATTTTGTAGAGTCATCAATAGTGTTAATGGGTTTTTAGATGATCAAAAAGTGTGTATAATGTGTATAAATAGATTTGTTTATATTCTATATCTGTAAAACATTTCAACAAAATCGCAAGCAATAAATAAATAATCATTCATATTCATTAAAATGATTATACTATAATACTTTAACTTTCAAAGTTGTATAATTTTTATAAAGCTTTCCACTTAAGTATTATTGTCTGTTGATAAGACTCTTATCTTAATTTATTTTTTATACATAATTTGTGACAAATTTAGTTTTTTTCTATAGTATTTAAATACAAGGTAATTTAATACTACAACAGAATGATATCTTGACTTTTCCTTGATAGAATTTTTCTTGAGAAAATTTTTACTGGCAATATTACTGTAAAGTGGCTTATCGGTTTTGTCCGCAACTATTTGTAGTTCATAATCAAAGTTACAAATTAATTATTTATTATTTTTATGTAGGTCTGCAACCGCTTAACTGCTACTATAAATTCGCTATAAAAGGCGTTTGATTTAACTTTTTCGTAATTGGACTTTTATACCAATTTTTTTCAGACTATTTTATCTAACCACGTTCAAAAAACCTAAAATAATAGAAACATAAAACAAACAATAACAAAATAAATAGCTTAAATCAAATAACTTCAGTGGTTTGCAATTTGTGCCGTGGTTTGCAATTAACAAAAAAATAGATATTGGACTATAAGATGTTTACCAAAATTGTGGTCAATAGGTCAACTGGTTTTTCAGATAGTTTGCCCACAGACAGACAGACAGACACACACATACACAGACAGGATTCCAGGATTTCAATCGCGTAAACACACACATACACAGACAGGAGCATCAAGCGCCTATACTATCTTTATAGCTCTCGAATACATTGCTGAATATAACAAAATATCACAAAATGAAAGAAAAATGAGATATTGGCCTATGATATCCGTGTGGCCTATGATATTAAAAAATATATTAGCCAGTGTGCATACCTTGGCCAAGATACCAAATTTTAGGACCCCCATATTTCAAATCAAAACTTGCGGATCTGGAAATCAATGCCATTGGATATATTGGCCTAAAATACCCGTTGAACAAATTTGGGATCAATAGGTCAATTAGTTTCTGAGATATCCTGTCCACAGGGCACAGACAGACAGATGCACAAATAGCTTTCGACCTTCATATCTCTGGTCACAATTGATCTGCAAATCGGTAAATCAATGACTTGGGAGATATTGGCATAAAACAAATGTGTATTAAATTTAGGTCAATAAACCAAGTAGTTTCTAAGATATCGTGTCCACAAACAGACAGATACACATCCATTTTAACCTTTTGACCCCCCAATCGGATCACAATTGAATCCACATATCGGATCACAATTGACCTGCGGGTGGTAATCAATGATTTGGCAGTTATTGGCGAAAGAAACCTGTACCAAATTTCGGATCAATAGGTCAAATATTTTCGGAGAAATCTGGTTCACAGACAGACCAGACGGACGGGATGCAATTGCATAAATAATGTATCTCTATAGCTTTCGATAGTTAATAATATTTCTTAAATGTTGTTTTTTCAGTTTTTCAGTTCATATTATTAATATTTTATGTAAAACTCATTAATTGTTGATTATATTTATTTGAACAAATTCATTATTATTGTTGTACCTGACGTTTCGATACATACGATACCATTTTCAAATGTCTGTATAATTATTAGAAATAGGAATAACAGTTATTTTAGAAAGTAAATGATATAGAGTAGTTCAATATATACTTACAATTGAATTAATTTAAAACAAAATATTCTTATATACAAACACTTAAACAAATGTTACAGGACGGATATTGTATCGTAAGTTAATACTATAAAACATTTTATCCTCTTCCAACTATTAATAACATCTTTATTTGTATGTTTTTCCATAATAATAGCATGCATTATTGTAGTGTTTTGTTAACCTATTGAATAATGAACTTACCCTATTGAATTATGAAGATTTTTCTATAAAAAATGATCATTGCTCGATACTTTACGATTGTATAAATCAAATTGTTTCGACTGTATTAAATATTATTTTTCAAATTTCAATTACAATTGATTTTCTATAATAATCCGCCAATTTATCAGCGTTGTCTTTTTTTCAGTTCGTTTTTGCTTTCAAAAATGCTTCTATGGGCTTGCCATAACATGTTCAATCGCTTAAATGAATTTATAGAATTCTAATTAAATCATAATAGATAGTTCAATCATTTTAAAATTTTAGGTCAGTCTTAGAAATAAATCAATTTTTTTATGTTAATAAAAATATAAAGACTATTGTCATAAAAATACTTATTGAACAATTTATTATAAATAGCTAACTGACTGATAGCTGTGTTTACATATTTAGTCATAGTATCATAATAAAATCCCAATGTTTATTTTTAAACGATAATAATCTCTTAAATAACAGATGAGTTTACAAAATCAAATGATAAAAACATTTAAAAATATAACTTTACACCCCAAATAATAAAATAAAATGCCAAATATTACGTTAGGTTAGTCAAGGACTACCGTGTCAATTAAAAATAGCTTATTACCATCTACCATAGAAGAAAAACGTGTTCTAGATCGATTTGTGAAAACTTGACCATTTTTGATTTTCCTGAAACTTGGCATATAAGTAGTATGGACAAAATAAAAAATACAACTTATTTTACAATTTTTTTAACCTTCACGTGAACAGTATCTATCCGGGTAGATATCACGGTTTTTGTAACTCAATAACTTTATGAGTTTTTAACCAATCATCATGCCTGTTCAGCTATGTGACTAATTTTTAAATTGATTTCGCAAAATCTGAGACAAAAATATTCCTTCCTTTTAACACTTTTTTTTGGATTTTTATGGTTTTTTTTACGCAAAAAACAATATCTACCCGGGTAGATATTTTTTTCCTTTTTTCTTATATGAAAATTTTTACTGGTCAATGTGAAAAACAAGTAACTTTATTTTTAAATATAGGCTTTTATTGTATGCTTACACAAAAGTAAAATAAATACACCGTTACGTTTGTAGATATTATGATTTATGTAATATCTACCGAGGTAGATATTGTTCATATCAGTCGCTAAAAATTTCCGTTCACGCGAAGGTTAAAGTGCATAGTTTGACCATAGGAAGTACCCCAACATGCATGAAAAATGAAAATTCTGCCAATCCGATGTAACTTTGAAATTAAATTGCTCAAGAACGGCTATACCGATTTCAGCAAACTTTTTTTTGTTTGACAGATGATTAGTCGTTTGAAAAAAAATTAATTAATATGTTTTGTAATTAGTTTTTAAATAAAAATATTAAAAAAACGTTTTTAAAGATAGCGCTATAGGGTCGAAGATCAATTGGAATTTAATTAATTTTTTTTCTGAAAAATATTCCAAATTTACAAAGAGGCTATAATTTTTGTTCTTGAGATATTTAATTTTAAAGATTTTTTGTACGACTAAAATTCTAATTTCTCATTATTTTTTCAATTTTCGAACAATTTTTATCAACAAAAAATTTTAACCACTGAAGTTCGAAAAAATGATGAACAATTAGAATTTTAGACGGACTAAAAATCTTTAAAATTAAATATCTCAAGAACACAAATTAACGCCTCTTTGTAAATTTGATATATTTTAAAGTAAGAATAGAACTACATTTTAAAAAAAAGAGTTAAAATTTAATTGAATTTAAAATTTCTTTGTTAATGGAAGTTGTTTGAAAAAAATGATGAGAAATTAGAATTTTAGTCGTACTAAAAATCTTTAAAATTAAATATCTCAAGAACAAAAATTATAGCCTCTTTGTAAATTTGATATATTTTAGCGTAAGTATAGAACTATTTTCAAGAAAAAAATTAATTAAATTCCAATTGATCTTCGACCCTAGCGCCATCTTTAAAAAAGTTTTTAATAATTTTATTTAAAAATTAATTACAAAAAATATTAATTAATTTTTTTTCAAACGGCTAACTATCTATTAAACAATCAAACCAAAACTATCTATCAAACAATCAACAAATCTATCAAACAAAAAAAAGTTTGCTGAAATCGGTATAGCCGTTCTTGAGTAATTTAATTTCTAAGTTACATCGGATTGGCAGAATTTTCATTTTTCATGTATGTTGGGGTGCCCCTATGCTCAAGTTTTTCATCCATATAACAATCATGTATAAAATTATTTTGACATTATCATTCATAATTTACTTTATTTTATTAAGAAATAGAAAAATGACATTTATTTTATCAAAATGTCGTGTAAATCATTCATTTGGAAGAATGTTAGAATAAGAATATGTATATCCAAATATTATAATATCTTACATTCTATATAATTTTATTTTGCACTTTCAGGTTTTCAAATCGATACGAACTACCATTGCTAATCCAAAGTGTTATAATGACAATTACAATGTTTATAATGATACATTTATGTGTCAAAGTTAAACGACGTAATGCCATAATGAGAACAAGAGATCGGACATTTTCAGGTAATTTGGGTTCTTTTTTTATTGACTCGATGTAAACTTGATAATAGTTATTTATTTATCTAGAACGAAAAGTGAAACTTTAAAGTACGAGCTAGTTGTTTACTAGTTAGAAATTACTAGTGAGTACCTTTAAAAACACTTTTCGTTTGAGATAAATACAAAATTTTATTTCATACTGGAAATTTATTAAAATAAAAAGAAATAAGTTTTAAATTTTGCTCAAAAAGTTGAACTTTAACGTCCTAGGACTTTATAAAATTTTATAAAGTCCTAGGACGTTAAAGTTCAACTTTTTGTACCATAAATAATCCGAAAAATGTCGTTTTAGATATCAGTATGAAATAAATTATATTTATACAAAGTGATGTGTTTATAAAAGTTTATCATTTTATTTACATTTTAATTTTTTATGATCGTCATCAATTAAAAAGTTCCTAAGTAGGAATTATTTAATTTTTTCTTTATTATAAGTTTTCATTCGATATGTAATTCCTACAAATTAACACTACTTAAATTCGTGAATAGATTAAATCGAATGAATTTATATTTAAAGAGTTTTAAATTTTCTATTTACGTTGTTTTGAGAATATGTATAATAATACATATACTATTATATCCACAATATGGATCGGTTTCAGTGTGGTTTGTAATTCACAAAGGCTCGTGTTACAATCAATTCTGAGCACTAGTAAAATATAATAAATGTTATATGGGCTTTGTTGCATTAAATTTCTAGACAACACTTTGTGTGAATTCATAGAATGGCGAACATTTCTATTCTAATTAACATCCTAAGTCACGATTGTATAGTCATTACTGATTGTTTTCAATCAATGTGAAATCAATGGCTGACACTTGGTCAATTTGTAGTCCTACATGTATTAACATTAGACCACATTAAGGGAATTTAAATTAATTTTGAATTTTTTGAGATCAATTAAACTCAAGTAAGTAAAGAAGTAATTGGAATATTTTCAATTCAAAGGTATGGTTTGAAGTTTCTCAGAAAAAAACTCCACTTCACATTTTTCGTGTTTCGGTTCGGATTCGAACTTACCTCGTCAGTGCCCGGCTCGAATCCTTGGGCAGACACGCTATCGATTACGCCGTTGAGGCGATGACAATTTCAAAGTTGAAACTTCTTCATCACTTATTTATTTTTACTTAAGTTGAATTTTTCCACTGTCATTAGACTCCATATTATGGAAATGTTTTTACATTATATGGGATTTGTTGCATTAAATTTCTAGACAACACTTTGTGTGAATTCATAGAATGGCGAACATTTCTATTCTAATTAACATCCTAAGTCACGATTGTATAGTCATTACTGATTGTTTTCAATCAATGTGAAATCAATGGCTGACACTTGGTCAATTTGTAGTCCTACATGTATTAACATTAGACCACATTAAGGGAATTTAAATTAATTTTGAATTTTTTGAGATCAATTAAACTCAAGTAAGTAAAGAAGTAATTGGAATATTTTCAATTCAAAGGTATGGTTTGAAGTTTCTCAGAAAAAAAACTCCACTTCACATTTTTCGTGTTTCGGTTGGGATTCGAACCTACCTCGTCAGTGCCCGGCTCGAATCCTTGGGTAGACACGCTATCGATTACGCCGTTTAGGCGATGACAATTTCAAAGTTGAAAATTGAAAATATTGCAATTACTTCTTTACTTACTTGAGTTTAATTGATCTCAAAAAATTCAAAAATTACCAGATAATGATTTTAGGATTATAGTGCCACATGGCACATTGTTTGTCCTAAAACAAATTAATTTTGTGCGACATTGAAAGGAAGTTAACTGTCTCCAAATGCTGATGTCAATTGACCGCCCAGTCTGCCATTAAAAAAGAAAATCCATTAGCAAGCAATTTTATACCGCCGGTGACAAATAAGTGACTTGCACAACGGGACAAAAAAACAATTTAATTAAAATGGGAGGAAAGAGTATGGTTAAAAACGCACATTTTGGATAATATTTCAATAACTGTGAGATGTAAAATTTAAAAAATAACTTTATTTTTTTTAATAAAATGTGTTGTATAGTCAGAATTACAGTATGTGTCACAACAACACAGAAAATATTTAAAGCCTAGGTCACACAACAACATGCGTTTTTTGCGGTATTGGTGGACGAGGGTCCCGTTTTTTATACGGAACACTATTGGTGAGAGTACAACGTATTTTTCACATTATTTCGATTATCTCAAGAACCATTAATCCGACGAACTTAAAATTTGAGGTGCTTATAAAACTAACTTATCCACACAAGATGGCGGGTTAAAAAATAAATAAAGTTGTGTTCGTTTATTTTACAGAGGTACGATGTAAAGCCTTTGAGAACATACATTTTTTTTATCGAGACAAGTTAGGGTATCATATGAAAGGGCTTCATTTCAGCATTCCCTAAAAATGTATTTTGGAATTTTTACACCTCACAATTTTTTGTATAATTCTGAAAAATGACGTTTTCTCTATGTTTTATTGCCCCGATTAACTCCAACCCTATTTCATCGAAAATCTTGAAATATATTTGGAATGATAGAAAAATAAGTAGGTTTTTAATGAAAAATATAGAAAGGTGTCAGATACTCATAACTATATTTATTAAAGGGGTGGTAATGATAAGGGGTAAAAACATCATTTAGAACCAGGTCAAGTGGGGTGTCATTTGAAAGAGCACTTGATTTTAGAAACATTGCCATTTTTTTAGAATTTTGCAATGCATAGTTTTTGAATTATTGTCAAAAAAGTGACACAAAAAGTTGGTTCCCCTTGCATTTCGACTAACAGAAAAATTTGAAAAAATTCACAGAGACAGGCAGTTTGATAAACTCTGGACGAAAATTATAGCGAAGTCTCAAATAATTATATTTTTGTGCTTTTAAGGGATTGGGTTGGGAAGGGTGAAAAAAAACTTTTTAGAATTTTGCGGTGCTCAGTTTTTGAGTTATTGTTAAAAAACTTTTATTTTAAGTATATGGGTAATACGTTTCTTATTGAAAATTGAACGTAGAACACGATGATTACATTAAACACTCTTTATTTTTTTTATATTATTACTAAAAACTGATTTTAAAATTTTATTTGTTTATAACAATAGGTATTTGTTAATAATTTTTATAATTAACAATTTTTTTTTTAAATTGCATCTCTATTCTTTAAAATAAAACAAACAAAAATTGTCTATATTTACCAGAACCGAAGTTATAAATCTTTGAAAACAAGTCTTCAAGCCAAAAATCACAAAATTCTCGGAATTTAGAACCGCTCTATTTCCCCTAAAAAACAAAAAAAAGAAAAAATCCGAAAACAAGTATATCGTAATGTTTATATAGAACCCTCAAAAAAATTTTCAGCTGAATCATAAATGTCTTAGTCACATTTTGTCCTATTCTGTTCGGTATGTAAAAGAATGATCCATATATGGAACTTTTTGTCGTCCCGCGCTCGATAAATTAATTTATTTCTAACAGTAAATATCATTTCTCCATTAAAAAAAAATACCATTTTTATAGAAAATTGAACGATGAATACGATGATAATATTAAAAACTAATTTCATGGGTGGGGCAATGGTTAAAATTTAATTTTAACACTTTATTTGTTTATAACAATAGGAATTTGTTAATAACTTTAGTTGAAAATATTTATTTTTAAAAAATTCCATCTTTTAACTTTCAAACAAAGAAAAGAAAAACCTTCTATCTTCTATAAAACCGAAGTTATGAATTTTTGAAAATAAGTCTTCAAGCCGAAAATCACGAAATTCTCGAAATTTAGAACCGCTCCATTTTCCAAAAAAAAAAAAAAAAAAAATCCTCGAACACGTATATCTTTTTTTCGATAGAAAACCCCTAAAAAAAATTTCAGCCAAATCAAAAATGGGTCGGTCAGATTTTGTCCAAATCTGTTCGGTTTATAAAAGAATTACCCATATGTCCACCACCCTAAATTTTGATTCTGATTTATAGAAAAAAAATTCTCAATATAAACCATTAAAAAGCTGGCTAAATCTTTCTTTAGTTAACATAAACAGCTATGGATAAGATTTAACCTCAAGTAACAATTTTTGTGTCATTTTTTATCAATGTAGATGTGATTGACATTTACTATTGACGTCTACGATTAAATATTTATTCTGTGGACTATGGTGTGGACTATGGACGCATATAGTCTGGCGATATAAAGACTTTACAACATAACTTTATGTCATTTATTTTTGATATTGTGTTATTTCACATTCACGAAACCCTTGGCGGGTTAAAGGGAGCGTTAGGAGCGTTTGGAGCGTTAAAGTAAAAAACATGCTATTTATAATTATAATGTAACATGCAAAAGGATTTTTTAATAAATAAGCCGCTTACCTCTCCTTGCAGGGATGGTTAAAAAGCCGGCTTTTTTAATTTTGACCTCTCCAGGTGGATAAAATCCGGTTTTATCCGGATAATATTAAAAAAGCCGGTTAATTTGTTTTTGTATAAAAAAAGATTATTTTTGGCATATTCGAAAAGCACACAGCATCATTTACTCATATAGTTTTTTATCCTCTAATAAATTAGATCTTTCTCTAGAGTCTAGATCAGGGTTTGCAACTGAATTTTATTGGCGTGCCGAAACAATTTTTTGTTCTAATAATCGCTATTTTCGCCTGCCAATCCAATTATGAAAAAGTACATTTGGCTACAAGAGATGAAATCGTTGCTTTTTCGTGAATGACACTTTTATTCACGAGACGCGTTAGCGTCGAGGGAGACAATTTCACGGACGTAAAATGTGTAAATAAAAATTTGTTCCTGCAAAGTTTCTAGTTTTAGAAATTTGCCGTATTTTCCCAACTGTAGCACAACGCAAAGAAATTCCAGTCTGGCATCGCAGTTAATACCTGTCCTCTCATCAACTGCCAATGCAAAGACTTCAACCGCATGAAGATTAGATTTTAAATGTTTAGAAATATTTTCACGTATTTTTATAAAATATTTATAAGCTCTTACGGTATTTGTACTTAACTGCATACTTTGGCTACGGGTGAGAATTTTATATTTGCTTTTAAAATTTTTGAAAAGTGTTCCACCAAAACTTAAAAGAATTGATTTAATAAATCCGTAAATGCTTTGCCATGTTTGGCAATATCTCTTGCTACTTTGAAACTTGCGGCGGTAATATTATTAGAAGATTTAGTATATATTTAGTAATTTTATTTGATTGCGTTTCATGTTCATAAACCTTTTTTGAAATATTCTTTTGTATAAAATTAAATGGCACATTTACAGCAGTTTTTCCCGAGAATACCTCTTTTATTTGAGAAGAAATTTCGGTAATAATATTACTGTTGTATTTATAAGGATGTGGTGCATTATATAGCTGTCGAAAAGTTGGACTTTTTTGCAACGCAACTTGTAGAGGATGCTCTGGCAAAATCTGTCATAATAGTGCTCCGATTTTAGATCAAGAAAAGGAGGAGATTGACAGTCATTATAGTTCTCATGAGGATACCATGTTCTAAATATTAATGAAAAAACATTCAAATTTAATGTAGTTAAATTAAAAAAAGAAAAAAAATTTGTCGCCCGTAATAACTTTTTTTTAATGTTTTTTTTTTTTTTTTAAATGTGTTGTGTAGTAGGAACCACAATATGTGTCACAATAACACATAAAAACCTTTTGAGACCAAGATCCCACAACAACATACGTTCAAAGGTGTTGATGGACGTAAATCTTTCTTTTTTTGTATTTTATATTTTTTGTTAAAGAATGGATAACTAAACAAAAAATCCTATCACTGACAAAATATGACATAGGCCAATATTTTATAATAGAATAGAGAAAATAAAAGTAAATTAAAAAGTAAATAGCAAATTTTGACAAAAATTTGCTGAAACAAAACAAAAATGTAGTTGCCAATAATCCAGCCGGTTGCATATTCCTTGATCCTGTGACGCACTCTCTTTCTTAAAGATTAAAGGCCCACACATAATTATATGAAGGCTCATTTCTTCAAGGAAGCAACAGCGTCTCATCATCAAGGATCATTTAACAGCTAGGATTGAGGGTGCTACCGTTGACTGAATACAGTTCATCCGCCACCCCCCCTAAGATGTCACCTTGGCTAGTGATATCTCACTGCTATTGCCAGTGGTGTGTGATATCTCACGTCAACTCGTATGTCGATAGCAGGGACTGGAGTACGCGGGGTTGTCACACCCGTAGATCAAAAATAAAAAAAAAATGTCAAAACAATAAAAACTGATCCCTCCATGCGGGGAGTAATGTAATCATAATATTGGGTGGTTTTTAAGGGTTGAGATATGTGGTTTTGATCTTTATTTAGATCTGTTAAGATTTAATTTGTAGTTTAATAAGTTTTGACAATAAGGAGTAGTTTGTGCACCTAAAATTAAAAGCACTTACGGTAGATTTTGAAATGAAGGGTGTATTGAGCTTAATTTCAAATTTTCAGGCAAATCGATTAAGCCATTTCAGGCAAATCGATTCAGGTATTTAAGGCAAATCGATACTGTTTCAAAGAATTCAGAGGTTCCCTACTATTTTTACCGTCTTTTACTGGACTAACAGTAATATTTAACTTATTACAAAATATCTGAAAAAATCTTTTCTTTATTATGATTCCTAAAACGCGAATTTAAAGCCAACTTTGGACACAATTTCAGAATGTTTGCCGTGCCAGAAGAATGTTTGCCGTGCCAGACAAATTTTCAAACGTGCCAAGTCTGACACGCGTGCCACGTATTTGCGATCACTGGTCTAGATTATCTATCTTTTTAATTGCATAACAATTTAGTATATTTGAGATCAATTATAAAATGTATCTGTTTGTCATAATCACTTCCTGAGAAATCACAATAAGAAAAAAAAAATTTCTTTCATCTTTTGAATAATAAAATCGCATGAATTAATTTTATCCGGCTAAAATCCAGGATAAAATGAATTAGTCACCCGGATCAAATCCAGTGGATAAAACCGGTTAGGAGAAATCGCTGCCATCCCTGTCTCCTTGAGCAGCATCCTGAATGATAAAATGTTGATGTCCGTAGGGTTCATGTGGTCCTGAAAAGTTGAACTAGTTGATGCATTTTAATCAGTTTTAGTTGAATCTACGGCGTTGCTTGTAACTTCTTATTATTCTTAATGGCGAGCTGTGTTGGCTTAGAAAAATTGTTTAAAATAATATTTTAATGTGTTTGAAATTCAATTTGACTTTGAATATCAATTTTCCAGATCAAATTCTTTTTTTTTCCATAGAACTCGACATTGAATACATATTTCACTTACCAACTGTAGTCCAGTGCAGTTAGGTTTGTACCTCGGAACCCAGCTATAATGAAGCGATTTAGATGTTTCCGGATATTTCAATTTCTTATACTAAAAAGCAAAAAGTTTATCTATTGAACCGCTAATGTTTTTTTAAGAGATGTCCCATGAAAATGATGCTACTTCTAGTATAGTACATTCCTTTTACAGCTATATTTATTTTTTCTCTCGAGTATAACTAAGTTTCTATATAAAATATTCATAAATTGTCATAAATTTTGTAAAAACAACTTCAAAAACTAAAACAGTTATTATTTTTTTAAAATAAATATTTAAAAATCCCGAAAATTGAATTTTTTTTGGTAGAAATTTTGATATTTTGCTTAAATTTATGGATTGTAAAAATTGCGGTAATTTTTAATGGGTAAAGTTTTTAGTTTATGGTATTAGAAATCCAAAAAAATCGTTTACCCATTCTGGGTTCCGTCATTTTTTATTTATAATGACTATTTTCACTGGACTATTGCACTATTCTTACTTTCTTTCTTGCTTTGACACTTAATCAAAATATTTGGTACAATCGTTTTAATTATTTGTTTAATACTTATTTTAAAAAACTAAAAAATAATCAAAGGGGGAACCAAGGTAAAATTGAAATACATACACGTCTCATAACTATGAAAGCCAAACTCAGAATAAAACCTAACCCAAATGGGCTAAAAACCATGTGGTTGTCGCAAATTCGTTGCCACGGCGTCGCGGCGACCGCCATTAGGCAGTCTCACATGACGACTGGCTCTCTCTCTCTGGCATTTACATCCCATGAAGGGATTTTGCCGTCTGTGCAATCAGCTTCCAATCATTTCGTTCCATGACCGGTTGACCCCAGTTTCGACATCCTATATCACGAAGGTCTTGGATGATGTCATCACGCCAGCGTTGTCTAGGTCTTCCTCTTCGACGAACACCAGCTGGTTGTTGTTGGAACGCTTTTTTTATCATTCTATCTAATGGAGCCCTTTCTACATGACCAAACCATCTGATCCGGTTAGATTTAATGAATCCGATTACATCGCAGCCTCCAAGAAGCTGTCTGATTTCGTGATTCATTCGGATTCTATACTGATTTTCAGCAACTTTACATGGACCATAAATTGTTCGTATGACCTTCCTCTCGAATGTTGATAAAATTCTACAATCGGAGGAAGTCAGTGTCCAGCTTTCACTTTCAAATGTAAGCACAGGTCGAATTAATGCTTTGTAAAGTGTGAGTTTACACGACCGCGAAAGATGTTTTGATCGCAGAAGTTTTGAGTATGCGTAGAAAACTCTGTATGCAGCAGAGACACGGGCTTTGATATCTGCCTGCATGTCATTTGACGATGTTATTACAGACCCGAGGTATTTGAAGTTTTCCACGCGTTCCACTTCGTAGTCGCCAGTATCCAGATTTCCGGGAGGTATGTTCTTAGATGTTGTTAACACTTTAGTTTTGCCGGTGTTGATGCATAATCCAAGTCGTTTAGCGCTTCTTTCAAGCTGAGAGAGACTATCTTTAATATCGCACGTTCTACGTCCGAGAAGCACAATATCATCTGCGTAGCCAAGAACTTGACTAGATTTATTATATATGCAGTTTTGCGTCTCAATTCGGCTTTTTCTTATCGCGTACTCCAGCGCCAAATTAAACAGTACAAGCGCGAGTGCATCACCTTGTCGAACACCTGATGTTATATCGAAAGGATCAGAAACTGACCCTTCGATTACTATTCTACAGTTTGATCCCGATGTTGTGAGTTTGCACAGAGAAACAAGTTTCTCTGGGATACCAAGGCATATGAGTGCGGACCAGAGGTTGTTGCGGATGATACTATCATATGCTTGCCTGAAATCAACGTAGAGCTGGTGAATGCTGATGTTGTACTCCCAACATTTTTCCAGAATCATCCTTAATGTAAAACATTGATCTGTGGTTGAGCGGTTGGGACGAAAACCACACTGATAGTTACCGATGATAGATTCGGCGAACGGGATGAGTCGAGCAAGTACAACATTAGCTAGTATTTTATATGCTGTGTTCAACAGTGCGATGCCACGATAATTCGCACACTTTAGACGGTCACCTTTCTTATGTAGCGGAACAATGAGAGCTGTTTTCCATTCAGCAGGTAGTTCTTCTTGGTCCCATATTGCAAAAAACAGATCATATATACGTGAGACCAGAGCTGCTCCTCCATTTTTCAAAAGTTCTGCGGGAATTCCATCGAAACCTGGTGATTTGCCATTTTTTAATTTTTTAATTGCAGCTTCCACTTCTTCTATTGCTGGGTAAGGGACAAAAATCTCCTCAGTTGATGGAGCAGTTGCTCGAATAGGATGAACTTCATTCGTCCTATTCAATAGGTCTTGAAAGTGGGATCGCCACACTGCCAGCACATCACGTTCACTTGTTGTAAGTTCATTATTTTCATTTTTGATGGCTGTAGATCTTGGGTGGAAATCTTTTGTCAGATTCCGTGCATTGGCAAAGCACTCTTTTGAATTTCCGATGGCCGCATGTTGGTTGATGTCTTCAATGCAGCTCTTCATGTGTTCGCGTTTCTTTTTACGTAGAAGTTTTGCTGAGGCTTTCCTGGCGCATAGATAATCAGCTTGGGAGCTTCGGGTGTTCCTTGTTAACCATTTTTCTCGCAGTTTTTGTTTATGTTCAACGGATTGGCGGCACTCGTCGTCGAACCATTCGTTGTGTGATTTCGGTGGCCGCTTTCCGATTGTAGTTTGTGCTGCGGCTATAATGGTTGATTGAAGCGTTTGCCATTCTTCTTGTATGTTTAATGGCATCTCAGAAGAGATGTCATGCTCTTCTATGTTTTGTGTTATTATTTCCTGATATCTTTTCAGCGTTTCCGGATGTTTAAATGCATCGACGTTCCAGCGTACGGTCTTTTTTGCTTGTCTGTTAAATGTTGATGATAATTTGCACTTGTACTTAAAGATGACAAGCATATGATCAGTGTCCATATCAGCACCTCTGTATGATCGAACGTCAGTTACACTTGTGGAGTGTCTCTTAGAGATCATGACGTGATCGATTTGATTTTCCGTTCTTCCGTCATTTGATTTCCACGTTGCCTTGTGAATTCTCTTGTGAGGGAAGAAAGTGTTGGAAATTACTAGATCATACATCATAGCCAGCTCGGCTGCGCGAAAACCGTTATTGTTGCTGATATGATGCAAGCTGTTAGGGCCGATATGTGTTTTAAGTTCTGCAATCCTACCGATTTGAGCATTAAAGTCACCTACCACGATTTTTATATCGTGCCGCGGGATTGTATTGATGACTTCTTCGAGTTCTGTCACTAAATATAAAGTATTCATTATTTAGACTCTTTGAATATCCGAAGATACCATGTCAACTAGAAAGGAAGAAGGTTGGGAAAATGGAACGAATAAGCATATGGGCATAACTATATTAATTGTTTTAGATGACTATTGACATTTTCTTTAAATTTTTGAGGGCCAAATTCATCGGGAAAGACGGAAGTGGGCATAGAGTTCCATAATTTGGCCTCTATTAAAATAATCGTTTTGGAAGGACATAGTTCTACAACGAGGTATTTGCAAACACCGTAAATACAGCAAATGAGTGGGATAACTCTGAAGTTCTTGTTCGTCGATTGAACTGCGCACACGATGGAAGGATATTTTGAATTTCTTTAGAGGAGGATTCGCTAAAGTTGTATTTATAGTAGATTGACAATTCAGCCACATTTCTTCGGTGTTGGAGTGCTTCAAGCTGATTAGTTAGTTCGGTATTATCAATCAACCGTACTGCTTTCCTCTGTACAGAGTCTAGACATTTTATTGTTGATTGACAAGCACCTCCCCAAACACGACAGCAATATTCCATACATGGACGAATAAAGGACTTAGATAGATCAGCAAAATTTGATTAGGATTGAAAAATTTTTTGCATCGGCTGAAGAATCCTAATTTTTGCATTACAGATTTAGCGAGATTGAACACATGTTTATTCCATTTCAGGTTACTTTCTATCCACTCCAAGAAGTCTAACTAATTCTTCTGGATAAACGCGTCTTTGTCCAAATCTATTTTGTATTTACTAAAATTTCTTGCTTTTTTATAAGCACTCAGGGTTTCTAGAGATTTGTTTGAGTTATAGGCATTAAAAGCTTTGCGTTTACTCCTCACATGCTCATCAACATCCTCCGTGAACCAAGGCTCAGTTTTAAGAGTGATTAGTCGATTTGGAATAAACCGCCGCATTCCATCTTTTGTAAATTCAGAAACTCTTAATGCAGATGTATTAGAATCCTGCTCAGCACAACAGACAGCTTTCCAATGTGTTTCTTCATAAAAGTTTCTCAGTTCCTCCCAGTCAGCACGTTTATAATTCCAAACTCGACGAGGATTGGCTTTAATTGGTGTAGGTGATGCAAAATATACTACGGCTGATATTAGTAAAAGGCCCGATGATCCGAGAGGTAGTTCAACTTTTATGTTCGTTGTATCGGGTTCGTTTGTCAAAAACAGATCCAACAAATTATTATGATGTGTATTGTCTGATATTCTAGTCGGACACTCTATGATTTGAGTCAAACCATAGTAATAGGTGAGCAATAGTTCAGCTTGTCTGTGCGTCGTCAGTGCTTGATGAGTATTTCAACCATTCTTTGTTATGAATGTTAAAGTCCCCAAAAATGACGAGTCATGCTTGGCAGCGCTTATTTTGTCTAGGTTAGACGAAAGTTTTTCAAAAAAAGGAAAACCTGGGGGAGAGTTTGGAGATCTGTATATGCCTATTATAAACATAGCTTCATCCCCTCCTGAGATCTTTAATGCCAGAAAATTATGGTGCTTACAGTTCAACTCATAAGCCTTAATTCTCATACATGAAAGTGAATTTCGCACAAACACACAGACACCATGTTTGTTATAAAGGGAATGTTCCAATGTGTAAAATACCGGTATCCGGTATTTATCGAGATCCAATTTCGATGCTTTGCCACTAACTATTGTTTCGGTAAGAAATAATATGTCAGGTTTTTTCCTTTCGATATGGTGGTGAACTTAATTTAAATTGGAATTAAGCCCTCTTATATTAGTATAATCAATGCTCATCTGTTGATTAACCCTGCTACCATTGTATTGGGACTGAGACTTCCCCTTTGACATTGTGGCTATAGTGATTGAAATTCGGCCAGGCCTAAATTTCTGCACTAAACAACACAAGTAAATATTATCTCTTACGATACGATGATATTTTCAACCAACAGTAACACGATAAAAAAACGGAAACCAAAAAGCAGAATATATAGGGATAAAAAGATAATAAAAACAGTAACAAAAAATTTATTATCTAAGAAAATAAAAGAGTAATCTTAGAATTTAAAATTTGCACTTAAATTTTTGTAAGCAGGTAATTGGGAAAAACCTATTACCAAAATATAAAAACAATAGAAATAGATCGGACGATACAGAATGCACCTTACCTTACACATAAGTTTCTTTTCCTATTTTTTGGGCGGAACACTTTGGTGAACTTTTAAAAACTTAATATTTAATATTTTAAGAAACACTATATGTAATAAAGTTTTGATATTTTTTTCTCTACTTAACCCTTTGAAAAATATATAGGAGTAATTTGTTTTATAAAAAAAAAGATTTATATGAAAATTTATTAGTTTCACTTATTTTTGACACTTTTATTGATTTGGTAAAAATTTAACTAACCATTCCGTCTTTATAAAGACAGATAGATCTTTAAACTTCTATTTTGATTTTTTCTTTATTTTGCGAAGACACAACCGTATCGTTTGTAAGACAAATTGTTAATGACAAATTTACTAAAGTAAAAATATTATTAGCGATTTTTAAAGAAAAAGAAGGTGCTCCAAAGTGTCTGTTACCAGATCTAGGGTAGGTTTGCTTAAATATTCGTATTTTTTTGTGTCAGCTTAAATATTACCAAGCCTTGTATCTCCAGATATAATTAAAACAAAATTTATCGGAATCGAAAAAGTAATTTAAAACGGTTTTTCTGAAAGTGAGAATGATAAACCAGAGTGAGAGTGATAAACCAAATTTAATTAAACCAATTACTAATTAGTAATTACAATAATTCACTCAAAACAAAACAAAAACTTTTAATTGTATTTTTGTCTATTTTTGTCAACCTTCGTTTTTCATATTTATAATTGTTATTTTTTTTTTGTTTATTATTTATGTTTCGTCCACACTTTACTTTTGTAATAAATAAATCACGTAGTCTAAGAGCCAGTGACCGGCAGACTTACGGTATTTTAGCAAACTTCATATTGATGCCAGGTATAGTTTTTCACCTGCCGTAGTTGAAATGGGCATTCACTATCCCTGCCGATGGTTCCTATGGGCGTGTCCGCAAGTCAAAAAACGTAAAAATTGACTTCAAAAACGTGATTTCAGCAAGTCTGCCGTTTTAATATATTAAAGTATACAATCTTTTTTTAGTAAAACATCCAATGGCAGACACCTACTCCGGTTCCGAGTATTTTTTTTTAAATTTCAAAATTTTAAAATTTCATGAAAATTTACTTTATTGTCCAGTAACTTTATACATCACAGTATGCGTCAAATCCGGTAGTTCTGATTTTTTGCAGACTTGTTTATGATGTTGGCCTAATGAATAATCCAAGTTTGTGACCTCGAGCGCCGAACGCAACTTTGTCAAAAATCGAAAAAACCGCGAAAAAATCGTTATTTTTTTCAAATTTTGGCGATTATAATCCTAAAGGACTAGTTTTTTCTATATACTTTCTTAGGACGGTTTTAAAGTAGACTAAACTTGCTACAATATGATACTAGAACCGTCTCTGTAGACCCAATAGTTTCCGAGATTGAGCCTTTCAAACTTTATCATTTTTTTGACTTCGCAATATTTCGCAAGATTTTGCAATATTTTAGACATTATTTTAGTCACTCGAAAATTCATTCAGAACGACAGAATTGCAAAATATTGCGAATTTCGAAAAAAAATGATAAACTTTGAACTGCTTAATGTCGGAAGCTAGTGGGTCTACAGAGACGGTTCTAGTATCATATTGTAGCAAATCTAGTCTACTTTAAAACCGTTCTAAGAAAGTATATAGAAAAAACTAGTCCTTTAGGGTTATAATCGCCAAAATTTGAAAAAATAACGATTTTTTCGCGGTTTTTTCGATTTTTGACAAAGTTGCGTTCGGCGCTCGAGGTCACAAACTTGGATTATTCATTAGGCCAACATCATAAACAAGTCTGCAAAAAATCAGAACTACCGGATTTGACGCATACTGTGATGTATAAAGTTACTGGACAATAAAGTAAATTTTCATGAAATTTTAAAACTTTGAAATTTAAAAAAAAATACTCGGAACCGGAGTAGGTGTCTGCCATTGGATGTTTTACTAAAAAAAGATTGTATACTTTAATATATTAAAACGGCAGACTTGCTGAAATCACGTTTTTGAAGTCAATTTTTACGTTTTTTGACTTGCGGACACGCCCATAGGAACCATCGGCGGGGATAGTGAATACCCATTTCAACTACGGCAGGTGAAAAACTATACCTAGCATCAATATGGAGTTTGCTGAAATACCGTAAGTCTGCCGGTCACTGGCTCTCAGTCTAACGATTATGTATGTAAAATATAAATATGAAAATTAAATTGCCTTCATAATAAAATTAGCTTCATCGGAAGACAACAATGACGTAAGGTTGAGGAATGTTCCTCCAGAAACGACAATTCTAGAAGGATCAACTCTTGCCAACAAATCAGAACCAAAACAAAAGCATTACTTAAGTGGTACGTTCTTTTTATTGCAAAATAAAATAATAATAATAATTAATAAAAATTGTTAATTCATGTATTATTGCTGTCAACAAAAATAATTTATTCATTTTAATACTAAAATTAATTTTTAATGTAATTATATGCTTATTAATCATATTTGTTATTTTTGTAAACGGATTTTGATAATATTTATCTATATATATAACTAAAGTTTACAATTGAAATAATGTTTCAGTAGATATTTCTGCGTCAATAAAAAATTTTATGAGACGAATTTCACAAAACACTTGAACGATTGATTAGAAAATATTGATAAATTATGAATTATTCATAATTTACAATTAGAAATATGCTAAACGAAAATATTCAGAAATTTGATTTTATTTTATCACAATATGCAAAGTTCTATGCTTGGTATTTTTTTAACCTTCGACTTAAATCTGTAGAATGGGTATCTTAACTGCATTTTAACCGAACTAATTAAGCCATAATAAATTCATATATTATGCAAACATAACGTTATTTAATTATTCTTAACAAATTAAACATCAAATTAACAAATAAACATATTTCTTGAATTATATTTGTACAAGCAGATTTTGATATTCACTACTTTTGGCAATGGACTGACTTCCAATCATACTTAGATTTTATGTTAATTGTATGGTTGGTTGGAGCAGCGGTAACATACATTATGCTTGGTGTTGAGTGGTTTATGGAAACGCTTGGGTTTGTGGCAGTTTTTACAGAAGCAATGTTAGGTAATTCAAAATCTTTTTCTAGAAATTGTTGTTATTTAATTTATTGATTGGCGTACTTTTTTTATAGGTGCACCACAATTTATAAGAAATTTTCGAAGTAAATCTACTCATGGTATGAGTATTTCAATGGTTATTATGTGGACTTGCGGCGATTTATTTAAAACCGGATATACGCTTATAAGAGAGGCACCTACACAATTTTACATATGTGGTATCATGCAGGTATTTTATTATTTATTCATTATTATTATGTTTAATTAACATTTATTTTGTATAAGTTTAGTTAAAACCTTAATCTGAACATTGGTGCAAGAAAATATAGGAGTTACCCTAAATTGTATCTTTAGTTTCACTGGGACGTTCTGTCAACGGTATGGACAAGAATAACTAAATATTTTTTCAATTTGTTTCAATTGATGTGTATTCTGTGGTGATCTGTAATGATTTTTGACAAATCGTTATCAAACATTTACTTTAACGTCTATTGTATTGAAACTTTAAGCTTCGGCTCATATTTTTGATCTTGACAAAAAATGTTTTGAGTTTAAAGTTTATAGCATTGTTCTTCCATCCAGCCGGGCTAACAACGATAGTTCGATAAGCAACTGATTTATAACGGATTTTAATTAATGTTAATGCTTTTAGTTATTACTTTAAAAAATACGAGTTATTACTTTAAAAAAGATGGATTAATCCGCAAGACAAAAAAACCCACAATTACACATTCTGTAGTGCTTTTTCATATGCAAATTAATAGTACCGATTTTTTTAATTAATTCGAATGCATTTTGGGGTGGGACCAACAGCTGTTAAGTAAGATCACTGGGTTGTATTTATTAGAGAGTATTGGTTGTGAAGAATGTGCACATAGAAATCAAACTATAGATTTAGGCTCATTTCACTGCTCTTAAACCGGATGCAAGAAAATATGAAATCACAACCAACAGCATCTCCAGTTTTTCCTCTGCAAGTCGCACAAAGACATATGCAAAATAAAGCAAGCTTAAAATTAATTCCTATACCTTGTGAAGAAAAGTGTGCTAAAAAGTTAGATAACTGGATAACTTCGTACGATTACTATAGTTTGAATTTAATTTTCATAAATTTGATTGTTTATGTCGTTTTCTTTTTGTCAAAAAAAAGTGATCTAAGGGCAAAAAAAATCAGCTGTCAGATCATTTTTTTTGCATTTCGTATTCTTTTTGTACAAAAATCTTTTTTTTATCTGAAAATATTTTTCTGAATCTAGATTTTTTGGTAGATCAAGTTCAAATTAGTAAACAAACAAGACGCCATTTACTTATTATTATTTTTTTAAAGTGAAAAAGTTATTATAAAGTATTTGTTGAACTTGTATATTTCACCAATAATTATTCTTCACTTTAATAAAAAACTAAAACTTAGAATTAAATTTTAAAACTTTTTCAGCAATTCAATTGCTGTATAGTTGGTGATCTTTATAAGATTGAAACCGGCAGTACGAAAAATAAAAAATGTGAATTGGAGTTTTTTTCTGAAAAACTTCAAACCATACCTTTGAATTGAAAAATTCCAATTACTTCTTTACTTACTTGAGTTTAATTGATCTCAAAAATCTAAAATAAAAAATAAAAAGTTTTAAAATTTAATTCTAAGTTTTAGTTTTTTATTAAAGTGAAGAATAATTATTGGTGAAATATACAAGTTCAACAAATACTTTATAATGTATAGTTCACGTCACTCCGAAGAAAATATTAATATTATGAAAAAGTTATTGTTTAAATAAATGTAAGAATGTAAAATGTAAAATGTAAGTTCACAAACACAACTACAAAACTAGATCAAATTTTTTCATATTCTTTTTATGAAAAAAAAAATCACTTTTTCTGCTCTGGCAAAAAGAAAACGACATTAAAGATAGAACCGTTTTGTTCGAAAGAACAAGTGGTTATTTCAAATTGTTGAAATTTTCTTGGTAAATTAGCTTGTAAGAATTTATTAAACAATTTTTAATTCTAATACTGAAATTATTCCTTTATAATATTTCAGGTTTGCCTAGATTTAGCAATACTCCTTCAGGTATATATTTATCGTAAAAATGTAGAAAGAGTATCACATCGTGGAGACTAGCAATTTGCCCCCCAATTACAAGTCCATCTACACGATCAAGAACAACAAACCAATAATACTGATATAACTCCAAACTGTGAACGACAGGTCGTTTCAATTCACACCTTATCGCCATCTCTATCAACAGCGCGAAATAATGAAATTATTAATCATAATAATAATAAAATCAAAATTAGTTTTAAGAATGGTAAAAGTGGTAAATTTTTATTTACACAGACAATACCAAAAGTGATACGAAGACATTCGTTTGAAAAAGTAGAAAAATTAAAAAGTGTATGTCATAGTCGTGGTCCATCAATTCGTCGCGAAATAAAAAATAACAGACGAAATAATACATCACCTGTTAAGTTAAAAACCAACATTGCTGAAATAAAGCCATGCAATAAAAAAAATGATAGCAATGAATCGTGTAGTATCGATAATATTGATGAAACAGAATGTATAAAAACTTTAATGTCATCATCACCAAGTGATTCAAATTACAAAGTACCTAGTATAAGTTATATTAAAGAAACACAAACACCATCAGTGTTAATAAAACAATCGTCTTCGCGTGATCTTAGTTTAATAAAAGATATAAATATAAAAGATGTGTTATGACATAAACTTACGCTGGTCGCGTGGCCAGCGATTAATATAACATCGTTACTACAAACGATTTCAATTAATTCAAAAACATCGAAAAAATCGGTGGGCAATGATTATTACATTAAAAAAAATGAAATGGTTTCAACCGAAACACAAACCGACTTGATTTTTTGTGATGATAATTTATCAAATTATGAACTTGACGAAGCTATTTTATAGCAGTGGCGTGTTATTTATTATGATTACATTAATACTATTTTTGGTTTGGTTTATTCGAAGAAAAATGATTTTATTATTGCATTTTCAATATAAAAACAAAATAGATAGAATTTTATATAAAATCTACCTTAAGTGATGGGCAAAATTATTAACAAGAAATTATGTATATTGGGGGTAAACGTAGGTTTTAATAAAACAAATATTATTTGATATTTTAAGTTAATTGTATATGAAATTTTATAATTTATTTGGATTTTTTCTTTTCTGCAATTTGCATATCAAGAATAATTGTATTCTTAATTTTTTTATATACATATATAAAAAGAGTAGTTTTTGAGACTCTTATTTATTTTAAATGTGTTTATTGTGTAAATGAATAAAAGAAACCAAATATTTTATTGTTTGACTGAATTTAAATTTAGATTAGACGCTTTAATACGTTTATTTTTGATAAATTTTAATTTAGTTTTTTTTTCAAATCTAGTTTAATATTAATAATAGTGTAAAAATAAGTAGGATGAAATTTTATTTCTCAGAGAATTGTAAATTTTCTACATAAATTATGTTGAAGGATTTAAAGATTTAATTTTGATATATCGTGTTTTGGTAATAATTGAATGTTTTTATAAATTTAATTTATTGTAATTAAATTGCTTTATTTTGTATGTTACGTTTGCTGTATAGTGTGAAGTGGCTTATCTGGTACATACAGTACAGACTACAGTTCAATCCTTCATCGGGCATTTTTACACGAATCCTGTTGCAAATTTTGTTTACTGTATTTTTTTTTATCAATTTTGTGTTTCTTTTATGGCTGTAAAGAAGCACAATATTCTTGGTTCAGGCACACACAATATGATCATTTCCACTTTTACTTCAACTTTAAAAGTAAATTTGATCAAACGGATATTCATGATTTTAGAAAGATTCCTTTAATAAACATTAAAAAAAAATTTAATTTTTAATACAATTGGTAAAAATAAGCGCTAGTCCTAATATCATCATCACTGATAGTTGTTCTGTAGCTTCTTTTCATAGTTGAAAGTAACTCCTGGTAGTTGCTACTAAATTTCTATTATATTTATTTGAGTTCAAAAACTTTATTTTAAAATTAAAACTTTAAAAATAATAAAAGTCTTAAAATAATATTTCTTGACTAATCCAATTTTTTTCCTGCAAAATAATTTTCATAGTGAAGATTGTATCTGCCATTTATAATATTTTTCTGGTTGTTTGGTAATTTTCAATTTTCGATAATATTAATTTTGTTTGATGCCTCGATAGATTTATAGTAGGCCAATATTTATGTCATCCAAATAATACACGAAGAAGCTATTCAACTTGTAGCGTGCTGAATGATATAATTTATACGCAAAAAACAAGAATAAACACAAAATGAATAATGAAAACAACGAAATATATTAACCAGAAACAATTGCTGTGAAAGCTATTTTGCGTACAGCTTCTACTATGGTAAATTTGTTTTGTTTTCTACGTACTGTTTTAATTGTTTTAGCTAAGTTTTGTTACTTTACATCAAAGTATTGATTTTAATAAGAACTTGGATTTTTTGTTTGAATTATAAATATTAAAATAAGTAATTATGCTGCATTATTTATTAAGAATTATTGCAGGACAGTTTCCAAAACAGCTTTGTTTTAAAATATAAACATATTTTTCAATAAGAAAATAGAAGATCATATCAGTTATCACTGATTTCCAAATTATATAGATATTTGTCTCTTGATTTTCGTGGTTCTATTTCTCGATTGTTTGCTAGAATAGAACCAATCAACAAATTCAATTATGTTTACCGATGGTGGATTTCAATTTGGCACTTTTGACTTGATGTGAGAAGGTGCACAAAAGCAGAATGGTCTTAGACGAAAAATGCAGATTGTTGAAATCTTTCAAATGCTTAATATTCGGTAATGTACCAAATTTATGAACATAATATAAACTAAGATTTAAGAATATGTAAAACTCAGAATATCAGAATATAATTTTAAATTCTTACGACGTTTTCCAGTTCTAACCAGAAAAACAGTTATTCAGTGTTTATTAAACCACTAAATCGGTTGTCTATCCACTAAATCTGAGGCCAAATCTGAGGCATCTATGGTTTGGTCTTATTCGTCTTCAAATAATAACTTCGATTCCCGAATAAGATATTCTCACGTTTTTCTAACATTACCTTTCCGTTTTTATAACCGTAACAATATTTTTCCTAACAAAAAAAACTGTTTTGCACCATACAACTATGTACTATGTACTTCCAAAGGAAAAAAGTTTGCTCTATGGTCTAAGGGCCGATTGAATGAACAAGGATGGATAGAAAAAAATCCGAGAATAAAGTTTTATCTTCATCCGAGGATTTTATTTTTCGTCGATTGTATGAACACGGTAGAATTTTTTTTTAACTTCCCGATGTGGGAAGTTATTGTTTTTGGGTCGATTTTCGAAATCGGAATTTTTATGATATCTTTACGTTTCATGACCTCCTGAAGCTGTTTATACTATTTTTAGCTGGCAGTCTGTATGTGTGTGAGTGTGTGTGTGTATCGCTGTGTGGAGAATTTTTGCTCAACGCTTTCTCAACAACGGCTGGGTCGATTTTAACGAAAATGGTGCAATCGATGTATCTTGTCGTAACTTAGAGCCCAGTCGTTTTCTAGCGAAATTAAATCATTTGTTTTTTAATGGTTTCCAAAAAACTGAAAATCATCTCCTGCAAAAATTACGAGAATAATGCTATCAAGATCATTTACCTCCCATTTTGTTTGTCATCATGTCAGACATTTATAATGCCATTTGTATAAACCATTGCTATCTTACTTTTTGAATTTTTTGTAAGAAAATTTGAAAAATAGGTGTTATTTTCATTACGCAAACGCATTAGAACTTGATGAAACTTTTGAATTAAAATGAGCTACAAACGCATTCGGGTTTATTTGAATATAGAAAATATGCTATTTTGAATGAGCTATTTTCAAAATTTGGCAAAGGAGTCGGGGAGGATGTCTGTGGTTCGTTGAACAACTATTTTTTTTAGACTTCAATAACACTCAGTCCTGACGTTTAATTTTGTTGAAACTTAGAGCATAAGGCTTTTGTAATGTTTATAGTAGTTTTGCTACTTGTCACTTTCGGATAAAAACTTTATCTTATTCTTTTAAATATATCACAACAACAGCCACAGTTATTAAGTGTTTTTGCCGAATGTTTGGTAAAACTTTTTAGTTAACAAGAGATGGAACAAATTTGCTTTTGAGGGGTCTTGTATATAGTGGTCGCCGTTCACCAAACACATGCTGAACTTTTATCTTACCATAAGGATAGGTTGTTGTGTTGGAGATCATTTTTGATATTGATCATTTTAATGATATCTACCTTTCAATACCTTCTAAATCGGTCTAGACAACTTATTTTAGTTTGCAGTTTGAGTGTTAGTTTGTTAGTTCTTATTAAATGTAAATATGATTACACAGTACACACTGCACGTACACATTCAAATTCTATTTAAAAAATTATTACAATTGATGTGTCGTATAATAAATAAATCTTAATTTTGCGTATTTAAGGCTTTAGGTATTTCATTGAGCTAATATTCACTTTTTGTTGACTTTTTTTTCAAATTTGTTTTAATATTTATTTTGTAATTTTTCGTTTTTTTATTTGTATTTATTGCAGTTAATTTTTTTTTATGTTTGGTACTATAGTATACCTTATCCAGTACTGGTTAGTTTTTAATCTTACGGAAAGTTCTTGGCGTGGCCCCTATGGTCACACCCCCATCCCACTAGTTATTTTTGTTTTAATTGCAGTTTATAGCAGTGTTTTTTAAGTGGCAATGCTTTTTTCTCCGATTGACAGCAAATATAAATTTTGCAGACTTATTTCAGTCAGCAAAGTGGCACTTTTCCTGCCTAGGCAGCAAAATAATTAGACTTCATAAAAATAACAGATATTTTTCCACGAATCTGTCAGAAATTTTTTAATTTGTCAAACTATAATTATTATGACATTTCCATAACAACTAATCCTTCCAACAATTGCGCTTTTTTTTTCATTTTTAAAATTTTGCTTTATTTTAAAAGTAATAATTATTAAATTACATATCATTGTAATTAATCGAAGAAAAAATTATATGTTCAACTCGGCAGCAAGGTAGATTGACTGCCTTGGCTGAATTCCTAGCCTCGCTTCGCTCGGCTTTGAACTATCAGCCGCGGCAGCCAATCTACTAGTTTGCTGCCTAGTTAAACAAATAACTATTTCTTTTACTTTTCTATTAAATAAATTTAATTATGAATTAAAAAACATTATTTCAAAACTTAAATTGAATATATTAAAATTATATTGAAAATATTATTTATTTTACTATTAATTTAAATATCAAAAACAAATTTTAGAAACGCACAAATTTAAATTCAAAAATAACCATTAATTCAAACCGAAATTATCCTATGCGCATGTCAAGAAAAAAAAAGAAATTGTTTTATCCTTTGTTTTATACAAGAAAAAGAAAGAACAAATCTGAAAATAGAATTTTATTCTCGAATTAATTTGTTGTTCTATCCAGATTCATACAATACAAACGACAATTTATCCCAGGATTTATCTATCTGCATGCATACAATCGATCCTAAATGTTGAAGTTTTTTCTACTCAGTATTCAGCTAAATAAATTACTTGATTTTTGTTATTTGGTCTTTCAAGTGTCGTTTAAGAATTGGTTTCTTAAGTTTCTTTCCCTATGGAAAAAATTACTTTGGATTTTCTGATCGTTGTTTATCACATTTAAGTATTCGGTTTCCATTTTCATATAGTCTCTACGGAAATAGTTTATGTTATGAATGTAACGAAAAACACTTTATTTTCACTACTAGATGCCACATATTTCCCACATATTTTTAAATGTCATTGGAATACAATTTCATAAAGTAAACACACTTTTATTTCACTATTGATGAAATTCGTGATCTATGCGACCGACGTTCAACCCGACCATTCTTGATCGACTTCATACTTGGCATTTAAGTAGTTTTGTGAAATAAAAAGAAAACGTGTGTTTTTGTAAATTTAAAGTGTTGAGTTTCTGTTCACAACCTGGTGGTCCGAAAAAATTCTAAAAATTCAAATTCAGGGTAACTTTAAAAGCAAAATATCAGAGAACGGATCACCCGATATCAACGGTTCCATGAAAGTAGGAAAGGTAATTGAAATTGACAGGGTCTATCAAAAATAAAAATATACTTAAAAATTTTGGTTAACACTGTTAAACGTATTAAGAAATAAAATTTTAAAAATTGTTCTCAATCTAAACACTTTAAAATATTTATAAAATTACAGGTATATCGTATTTTACCCATACTACTTATTGGCTAAGTATAAAGTCGGTCAAGAAAGGTCCGATTTAAATTTTGGCTTTTTGGGTCGTTTCAAATTTCATCTTTTACACGTCTCGTAATCAAAATTTTTACTTCAAGCGAGAAGATATTTTTCTAACGGTAACTATAAAGCCTATAGCTATGTCTTTGTTGTTTTTGACTCTAGGACTATACACATTGTTGAAGTCTCGAAATGAATTATTTGGAGAAAATAAAAATGTAATGTTTATCTTAAATGATAAAGCAATATACATAGTTCCCATAAATATTAGAAAAACATGTATTTGACCATTGTACTAAAATAAAATAAGATAAAATTAAATCAATCATTATGTCAACTTGTCATAATTGTTTCAATCATTTTCATGGAGCTTAAATTCTGTCTAAATATTGAAATTAGATAAATATGTATTCTAAATTTTCTGCAGATTATTGTATAAGATTAAATGATAATTTAATAATAGTTTTTATCTTCCTATTAAACATAGTTTATAAAATATTTCAACTGTTGATATGTGAAAATATGTTTTTATCCACGGCTACTAAAGAATATATGCTTTCCATGTGTATGTCTTCCATTGTAATTTTATACATTTTCTCACTTGATGTAGAATGTGACGCAATCGTTACATTCTACTACAGTTCTATAGTTTATTTGTTGACATAGTATTATCAGAAGGTTAAAACGAGAACAATACATATATAACATATAAAATAAAAAATTTAAGATTTTCCGTTATGTCAATTGTTCAATTCTATTCTATCTATGATGTACATATTTCAATATGGTGATAAAAACTTTAGCAGCCAAACAGGAAATTAATCGAAATATTTTGCAATCGTGGATAAAATAGCATCTTGTATTAGCATAGAATGATGGCAATTCTTCTCTCGGATGATTCCCTCCACTTGCTTCGCGGGAAACTTCATCCTCGAGAAGAATTGCCATCATTCTAAACTCATACAAGAATCTACTATTATCCACAACTACTAAAGAATGTATACTTTCCATGTGTATGTCTTCCATTGTAATTTTATAAATTCTCTAACTTGTGTATAGAATGTGACGCAATCGATACATTCTACTACAATTATATAGTTTATTTGTTGGTATAGTATTATCAAAAGGTTAAAACAAGAACAATACATATATAAAATATAAAATAATAAATTTAATTTCGTTTTTCTATGCTATCTATATTTACACATATTTCAATATGGTGATAAACACTTTAGCAGAGGCAAACTGGAAATTAGTCGAAATATTTTGCAGTCGTGGATACAATAGCAACTTGTATTCGCATAGGATGATGGCAATTCTTCACTCGGATGATTCCCTCCACTCGCTACGCTCGTTTCAGGAAACTTCATCCTCGTGAAGAATTGCCACTCGCTACGCTCGTTTCGGGAAACTTCATCCTCGTGAAGAATTGCCATCATTCTCAACTCATACAAGAATCTACTATTATATTTCATAATTTGTGTTTAATAATTTTTTGCAACCGCCTACAATGATGAACATTTAAAAATTTAATTTTCATTCTTTTTAAATGATTAGATTTAGTTTTTAATTTCATAATTATATTGATGTCGTGCAAATAATAGTATATTCACCACGGGAGAGAGTATGCTATCTTTCTCAGTGATATGTAGTCCTTAGGCTTCGCCCTCGCTCCAAACGCACCTGAAAGAAAAACATGAACAAGTGTATAATCTACTATTATTAATTATTATCAACATTTTTTATTAAATATATTTGAACACTGATTTACAAATAAAAATTCGTTAGTAATTTTTCAACTTATAAGAATTAAAAATTTATAAAACTTCAGTTCATGTCTGTTCAAAATTCTTTAAATCTACGTTTTGATTCGTTCCAAAAAAATAAAATAACAAAATAAAAAGGAAGAGTATAAGAACAGAATCTAAATAATTATGGTGCAAATTATGAAACTTTTTGCAATCCATACAATTTTCGACCGATCTAGTTTCGAACCAATGAGAAAATTTTAAACTTTAAAAAAGTTTATCATTCTCATCAGGGCTAGCCGACTAGATAAACTACCGAAAAATGTCAACGCTAAATATAAACCAAAAATTAGGTTAGAACTCTAGCGAAGTATAAAAAAACAAAAAAATTACATAAACATATATTTAATAGAGTCAGGTTTAGTCATTTAATTTCTCTAGTGATCACTGTTTTGTTATACTCTATAGACATACTAGTATTGAATAACAACCTCGTATCGGCGAGAAGAAGATTCTATCACAAATAATTTACTGAATTAAAAAGTAATAGAATACATGGAATTAATAAAAGAATGATTCAGGTCAATTTTAGAATATACAGAATATCGGATTGAATAAACGAAAACACGGTACATATTCGATTTAATATTAAGGTTTATATTTTTGTTGTTGTACGTTACATTCACCCCCTTATGAGTGATGTTGCTATAAAAATGTGCAGAATAGCGTAATTTAAATATCTGATTAATAGTAGGTTTTTAATTTTTTTCAAAATTGTATAATCTTGTCAGCGTAATTAACCGAAATTGTTGCTGATCGATGTGACCAGACCCAGTAACAAAAGTGTAAGGTTTGAAACTGAATCGCACTGATTTGTTCGTTTTAATCACAAAATTAGTGTCTAGCTTTGTTCACTCTACCTCTACTATTTAAGGTGAAAATTGCGTCATCTTGCTTGTTAATAATGAAGGGTGCGTCGAAGTTTGTTGAAACTACATACAAAGCGTATCTATTCTGAGGAGATGTTATTCTTTTTCGGATCTCCCATTGAAACTCGGCAGCTTAATTGTTGATAGCATAAAAGAATGATGGACAATAACTTTTTCATCATTGTTCTTTCTATCTAATTTGTTGTCAGGCTCACATCTTGTGAAAATAATACTGGACATCTGGCGACCCATAATAACTTACACTTTTATGTTAGGCTTCTTCATGCCACTTACCACCTATATCGTGGTAAATTCAAATTTTACATTTAGATTTACTTCTTTGAACACTATTTTATCTTTATTTTACTCATCTTTATTAATTAATTTCAAGGCTAACTCAACTATGTAAACCAACCATCAAGTATTGCATAAGCTTCCTTCTTCGCTTTTAATTTCATGTTCAGGAAATTTTGAAAACATATATGTATGTAGGTAAGTACTTTCGAATGTTGGATTGTGTTTGACGCAATTGAAGGTGTTATAATTTGCACATTAGGCTATGTGTTGAAATTAGTTTATCAAATAATGCCTGCTGTTGTATTATTAATTATTTTGTCATTTTCACATAAATTTGAAATCATAGGTAATGTTCACGTTCCGTTATCATTCAATCTGTTTATATTCGTTCTCAATTATTGGCGTATTGTAATGAATTTCATTTTAATGTTTATGTTTCGTACATATTATTATAATATTGAATTGTTTCTTGAATAAAATACAATATAGCTTTATCTTCAATATTTGATATTTGACTTGTTAAATTCGAATCATCATGTTTAGATAACAATAAATGTCTTCATAATTTTAATAAACTTCCGATTACCGCATATTGGTAATCGGACAATTATTAAATTTGTAAATCAATATTTGGTTTCTAATTTTGCCGTAATGGCAATACGTTTTATTATTCAACCTGTGTTTACTAATATTGCCAATTTGCATTTGATTTAGTTATTATATAAAAATACATTTGAATTTATATGGCCATGGCCGTCACCACATGTTTATAGCAATCCTAAGCGATGCTTGATTGTGAAATCGATGAAGGCTCAACCAAACCAACGTTGCTTTTGGACTGAAAACGTAAACTAAAAAACTGTAAATTGTGAAATCAATGAAGGCTCAACCAAACCAACGTTGCTTTTGGACTGAAAACGTAAACTAAAAAATTGTTCTAGTCGTTTTGAATTATATTATGCCGCGTTGCGTGCACTGAAAAAAAATTGAAGTAATGATAACTTCATCTCGAAGTTGGCAGTTTATTATTCAAACAAAGAAAAAATACTTTCAAACAATTTCACCGTGTTTGGGACAACTACATGAAAACATTTTCCTGACAACGGCATGACGTTTATTTACAATATAAAGTATTATATCCAATATAGCAGTAGTTGAATAAAGTTAATAACTAATTCCCTGAAAAAATTTTTCTTTGGCCTTATATCGTGAATTTTTTATTTTAAAATTGAAGTATTTGAGATTATAAACAATGAAGAAAAAACTTGCAACTTTAAAAGTGACGAAAAAGATTTTTCGAATAACTATTATAATTTAACTCGATTTTCTTAAAATTTTAAAGTAACGTTAATTTTCAAAAAAAACAAAAATTCCACTTGACAACCATTTTTTAAGTTAATTTTAACATAGTTATCTTACACATAGTTTATATATCAAACGTTGTTTTATTTAAATGTCATTTAATTATTTTATTTCAATTTTGATATAATTGTTATTTTTTATAATGATCCTGAAGATGGGCCTAGCCTGAAATATATTGATCAATTAAATAACAAGTATTAATATAAATTGAAAACGGGTTTTTAATTGAGGAAATACAAAAGAAAAAATTATTTGAGATTAATTGAACTATATTTTATTTTCACATAAATATTACGTGTGATTGTCGTTCTATAATTGCACAGTTGTAGAAACAATTTTGTAGTTCTATTCCCCATATCTGCCCGCACGGTGAGGTTGAGAAAACTGAATTTCGATTGGAAATAGAACATGTTTTTTTCATTGTGTCAATATTTTTTCCAGAGTTTATGTGATTAAATTATGGTTTAATTTTACATTGCAACCGCGATGATAAGTGATCGTTATACGGCATTTATTATGTTTACCTCAGATGAGAGGTAAAGATTGAGAAACGTTACACCAACAGTGGTTTTAGACAGATTAAATCAAATTGTATTTTTCAGGTATGTATTTCTATGTGTCATACTCCAATATATGATCATATAGTATACAATACCCGACATAAGAATGCAAAAAAAATTATTTGTTTTATTTTAGGAAAATTAATTATTATTAATATAATTTATAATCAAATTTATTTAATAGAAAAGTAAAAGACAAAGTATTGCCACATAAGCTACTTTTGCATTGTACAGTGTTTCATGATTCGATGGTTAAATATTAATTGTACGCTTGCTAAAGTTTTAGTTGGAGCAATTTATTTGTATTTATATAGCCATATAAAAATGTTCGAAGAGAATCAATCGAAGGTAATATTCCTTTCAACTAATTTTGAAAAATATTTTCTTTTATTAGTTTCAAATTAAAGTTTATCAAAGCAAATATTTTATTTAGTTTAATATAGTATAATTTAGCAAAACGAACATAAGCTGGTGCGCATTCTAGAGTTTTAGGATTTTAATTTATAATTAAATCAATTTAAAAAAAACTTGTTTTATAAATATATATTTTTGTATTAATAAATAAAAACTACGTAACTGTTATTATTAAAAAGAGAAAAATTAGTAATAGTTTAAATATTAAATTGTAAAATAGATATGAAATAAGTTAATTATTGTAGATTGACTGAAACTTTGCATAATAAAATGTGACTCAAAATTCTGTTTTTCATAGATATTTTGCTGGTTCAGTAAAAGAGTATGTTTTCCATTCATTTGATGATTTAACGCTTCCTGTATTTGGCAAAGTTTCAAAGGCTTTCTTTTTCATTATTCATAATTTCAATATCTTCTTCATATAGTCCAATTTTATTAAAAACCTGTTGTAGTCTGATTAAAGAATTGAAGAATTTTGAAGATGAAACTGTCTTCCGAATAAACTATATTCATCGTAACCGTACTTTCTTTCTTTTAATCTCAACCATTTTTATTGAGTTTAGTCAATTATTATTAAAATTAAAAAAAACTTTTATTGTGTGATAAATAATAAAATTTTGCTTTTACTATTTATAAAATAAGCAATTCACATATTACCAAAAAAAAATAACTTAAAATTCCACACCGACACAACACATAGCGAAATTGTTTTTACAAATATTTAATTTATAATAATTTTTTCTCTAGTCTATTTTTGTTTAAATTTTGAAAAAAATATTATTTTTATAATTTATCGTAATTCAAAAACAACCACCGAATACGATTTCAAATATCTTAATAATTTAAATAATAAAAAAATTGTACAGGTAAATCTTTAATCCCGCCTTGCCTTAAATTTTGATTTATTTACAAATTATTTCTATTATTATGATTATTATATATAAAAAACTATAAGCAATTCTTTTAATAAATATATAAATTAAATTAAATAACTGTAAATATTAATGTAATAATAAATACAACAAAAAATATTTAAAAACAATATATTAAAAATTCGAATGAATAATATTAAAAATTAAAAGCAAATAGTAGTTTTTAATTTGTGAATCTAATAAATAGAAGAATAAAATTAACGATAATTTTAAAATGCCTTTAAGTTAACAAAAAATGATATAGAGTTATATTATACAATATATCTGGATAATATAGTTAATCTTTATATTACAAAACAAAAAATAAATATTGCAAAATTTATTTTTGATATTTTTCTCTAATTTATTTTATAATTATGCGATATTATTTAAAGACATATTTGATGACCACGTCCAGCATTTTTTTTATTTAGGACCAAAACACGACTTACTATTTGATTCCAAATTCAGTATTTCTGCAATACACTACTGGTTTACTCTCTAACTAAATGGTAACTATAAGGAAAATCGTTTTTAGCTAAATTCAAATTTTCGGGAACAGAGCAATGTCTTCAACAATAAATACAATAATAAAATATGAATGGACTGAAATCTCACAGCTCCGAAATATACTTCGGTCTGGGTTAAGGATTTTGTTGTAGTTTTCGGCAAAAAACTTTTATGAGAACATTGGTTTTAGTTTTGGGCAGCGATATATATTAAATGTACAACTACTACGGTAAACTAAATCTACGAGTGTGACAGCCCCGCGTACTCCAGTCCCTGCAATTGACATACGAACTAACGTGAGATATCACATACCACTTTCAATATCAGTGAGATATTACTAGCCAAGGTGACTCTTCAGTCAACGGTTGCATCTTCAATCTAAGCTATGGAGTATTACTTGATGATGCCTCGTTATCGCTTATTCAAAGAATCGAGCTTTCATATAACTCTATGTATGAGCTTTAATAATTGAGGAAGGAAGTGCGTCGCATGATCATGGAATATGCCTCTAGCTCGGTTATTGGCAACCACATTTTAGTTATGTTCTTGCAAATTGTTAATACAAATTTGCATTGGCCTTTTATTTTATTTTAATTTTTTTCTATTCTATCATGAAACATTGGCCTATGCCATATTTTATATGTGATAGGATGTATTGTTTAGTTATCGCCCTTCTATAAAAAACATAAAAAAAAACAGATTTGCGTCCATCAACACCTTAGAACGCATGTTGTTGTGGGACCTTGGTCTTAAAAGGTTTTTATGTAATGTTGTGACACATATTGTAATTCCTAGAACACAACATATTTTATAAAAAAAAAGTATTTTATTTCTGTTTAGAAATTTACTACAAAACTAACACGAAACATCAATACGTTACCGGAAAATTATAACAGGACATAAATTAAAATAATTTAGTGATAAGATGATACACTCAGCAAACTACTCAAAAAACTCTACATTTAGCGTTTTATGAAAATATTACAAAATCGAAAATTCGTATTTCTTTCAGAATTCCAAAAATATTTTAACAATTATAATAAAATCAAAAATTTATTTTATACTCTTTTTAAAAATTCTAAAAACATTCCACAAATTATTACAAAATCAAAGATTGAAACATTGGCCAAAAAAAATAAACATTGCCCTAGTTTACTCTTTTTTAAAATCAAAACGACATTTAATCTGCAACAACTTTAGGTAGGAGTAGCTGAAGTTGGAAAGAACCACATTACATGTCCAATTTCATGTTCAATTTCATTTAATGTCATACAAATAACTAATTTTATTTTTTCAAAAAATTGGGTAAAAAATAAAAGAAAATCCTTCTTTTGACAATATTTTTTGGCAAACTTATAATGAAATAATCAAGATTTTGGTCTCACATACCAATCCCGACCATCAAGATTCCTCCACATTAGGGTTTCTAAATATCCGACCTATTTGATTATCCGGATATCGAATACATAAACAATAAATTATCCGGATAATCCGGATATCCGGATAATTAAATAATAAATAAAGCATATTTTGCGGTATTTAAATCATTTATGTATATTTTTCGTGTATCTATATTTATTAATTTTTATACATAGTCACAAAATAACAAAAATAGTAACAAATCATAAATAATAATAATAAAAAAATAAAATTATTGATAAATTTAATTAAATTAATGAAGCTATTGATGCATTTATAAAAATGCATATTTTAGAAAAATTATTGCATTAATTAATTAATTATTACAATGTCTCGAAATTGAGTCGAGTTCTAATTTTTGTCCTGATAAGACCAGCAATTGCAAATACCCGCTCCGTTGCAGTCAATGTAGGTTTTATTGGTAATAATACGCAATATAGAATATTTAAATTGCCCTCCGTTTTTTATAATTATTTAAATAAATGAAATCTTTCTTCAGCAATATGGAACTTCCTTCATTCTGCTTCTCAACATGAGTAATTAAAGCAATAGCATTCTCAAGTACTTTCTGCAGTCACGATTTCTTATACAAACTTCACTACTTAGACTTTCTTTATCTGCACTTTCAAAAGTAATTTCATTAGTGATTTCCTCATAGTCATAAGTACAGCTCTCATAAACTTTAAAAAAATAGCCAACACTTCAGATTTTATTGACAGGGCCACAAGTTTATAAAAAATTATTTTTTTTAAATTAATATAGCATTAAATAAATATTAGTAAAATATCTTTACACTGCAGATTCACGAAGTGTTTCATAAAATATTCAATGATTACAGTTTTCAAAACATTAAAGTTGTAAATAAATTTTAAAAAATTTTAGTCACTTCACTGCACTAACAAAATTTGCAACGCAAGTTAATAGTTATTTGAACTTTTCAACGCAATTTGAGTATTTTTTACAAAATAAAGGGTTTTTTAATATCCGGATAGTTGCAAAAAAGTATCCGGATAATCGAATAGTCAAAATATGGTCGAATAATCCGGATAATTCGATATCCGGATATCCGGATTAGAAACCCTACTCCACATTCAATGTTACGACTCATTATCACTTAAAAAGAACGTTATTTAAGCAAAAAATATGCAAATTTTCTTGCTTTGACTCACTTGACGATTTTTTTGACACACTTCCGGTACAGTTATCGAACACATCGTCCTTTCGGGTAAGAGAGTATACCTATTTCAGAAAACAAAAATTTGAAATCCCTTCAGCGTTTTGCTAGATTTCGTCGGTTGTGACGGCCGGCCGGCAGACAGACAAACATTTTTTTTTTGCTTTTTTAGAATCGTTATGACTTAAAACGTCGAGAAATGCCAAAAAAGTGGGGATAAGAATTTCACTTTTGACTTATGGATGTAATATTTTTCAGACCCAAGTAATACCACAATAGTTTTATAGAACAAGGTTATTCTTCTTTTAACACCTAATAGTATCTTAAAAATTCTACTACTATTAGCTCTAAATTTCTGTCATTATACTACTTCGGTCTAAGAGACCCAAATATTACAATCGCGAGCCAAATGCCAAAAGCTTACCACCACATTTTTTGCATTTCTCATTGTTTTAGATCATACAGGATATAAAGAAGCAAAAACAAGTCCGAGTGGCAGGATGCCCGCTAGAAATAGGTAGATTTCGAGATCAGACAGTTTTGTGTACAAGTAGAATCTGATCAGATTAGTTTAAATCAAACTAATTACAAACAGATATCGAACAAATTTTAAAAAGAAAATTATCTACATATAAGCAAAACTACATCTATGCATTTTTGGAACGTTGTTACGAACGTAAAAATAAATATCAAATCTAACACAGAATATATGTGTGACAATGTATGACACTATATGAAAAACACACGGAAAACCTACAGTATATCATACGTCGTGCTCGTGCAAGTACTACGAAATATCATTATAGTTTAATTCTAAGAAAAAAAATTGATTTCTTCTGTTCAAATCTTTTTATTTTTTTTTTTCATTGATTGTTATAAAGTTTTTGCAAATTGTTGTTGTTAGGGATTGTTGCAAACTTTTTTGTTGAAGCCGGCAAGTTAAGAGGCATTATAAAGCCTCTAGTTTCTTAACCATGTGTTGGATTTAGCTGATTTACGAACTTGTCCAAAATATTCATAAAACACTCATTTTTGAAAAAAGTTTTTTGATATGGCTCCACAAATGCGACCGTGAGAGTGCCGGTTGATTCAAACGCATTTTGGGTCTTACAAGGTTTTTTGTTGGAGCCGCTCACTTAGAAACCTCTAATTGCAGAGGTCTATATTTAGAAGAAATTGATAAAAAAGATTCCAAAGATTCTAAATTTATGAAGTTTTTAAAAATAATAGTATATCCAGAATAGTAGTATCCACTTGAATTTCGCAATTCGAAATCATTTTTCATTTTCTCTTAGAAAAACTCCTTTAGAAAAATGTTTGTGTGTTTCGTGCCGGAATTCGAAATCACAAACGGGGAAGCGTTCTGAGAAGTTTTTTAGTGAATCCATGTTTGGTTACTGATGAGGTACAACAAATTATGTTTTTAAAAGAAGCATTTACGGTAAATAGAAAAGTATTTTAATAAGTTTATTTGCGTTTTAGGAACAGTAGGTTGGAAAATATCAAGCCGTGTTAGTCGTGGGGAGGAGGAGGGGGAAATAGAGCGGATCTAAATTTCGAGAATTTCGTGATTTTTGGCTTGAAGACTTATTTTGAAAGATTCATAACTTCGGTTCTGGTAAAGATACACCTTTTTCTGTTTTATTTTAAAGTTGAAAGACGGACTTTTAAAATAGTTTGTTATCTATAAAAATTATTAACAAATTCCTATTGTTATAAACTAACGAAATGTTAAAATCGATTTTTCACTATATCTAACAAAATTAAAGAGTGTTTAGTATGACCATCGTATTATACATTCAATTTTCTATAAAAAACGTACATCTAATTAATGGAGAAATGAGTTTTATTGCTACAAATAAATTAATTTTTCCAGCTCGGAAAGACAAAAATTTATGAAATTTTTTGTCGTCCCGCGCTCGATAAATGAATTTATTTTTAACAATAAAAATCGTTTCTTAATAAATAAAAAATATGTTTTTAATAGAAAATTGAAAGTAGAATACGATGGTGGTAGTAAATATTTTTATTTCCGCTTTAGATCCACACCAATTTTTTGGAAAAAAATAAAATTAATTATTTGAATGACATGTAATTGAACATGAAATTTTTATTATTGAGAATTATTATCAAATTGAAAGTTTGCTAAAAAAATATTGTCAAGTGTGTCAAAAAAATGATTTTCATTTATGTTTTATTTTTTTTTTTACCCAATTTTTGTTGAAAAAAAAAAATTAATTATTTGTATGACATGAAATTGGACATGGGAAAGTTTTATTTTATTATAATTTTTGAAATTTGGGAAAAAACTTTGTATTTTTGATTTTGTTGTAATTTTTGCAATAATTTTATGAATTTTGGGAAAAGTTTAAATTTGATTTTCTTATCATTGAAATATTTTTGGAATTTTGAAAAAAGTTTGTATTTTTGATTTTGTTATCATTTTTGCAATATTTTTAGAATTTTGGAAAAAGTTTGAATTTTTGGAATGTTGTCGGAATTTCGGAAAAAAGTTTCAATTTTTGATTTTGTAATAATTTTTGAAATATTTTTAGAATTTTGAAAAAGTTCCAATCATTGATTTTGTAATAATTTTTGGAATTTGGATGTTTGGAATTTTGAAAGAAATTTTGATTTTGTAGTATGTCTCGAACCGCTAAATGGAGAGGTTTTTGAGTAGTTTGCTAAGTGTATCATATTTTCACAAAATTATATTAATATATGATGATCTGTTATAGTTTTCCGGCAACGTATTTCGGGTTTGTTTTGTAATAAATTTCTAAACAGAGATATAATAATGATGCTTTTTCAAAGAATTTTATTTTTGATATACATGGCTGCCCAAAACTAAAAACAATGTCCTCATAAAAGTTTGTTACCGAAAACTATATCAAAATCCTTAACCCAGACCGAAGTCTTGATATCCCAGAGCTTGAGATTTCGCCCCTTCATATATATTGTATTGTTTTCTAGCCTATAGACTAATAACCTATTGTCTAATGAAAATTTTCCTATAAAAAATTATCATTATTTAAATGGTGAATCATACCATATTGGTCAAACTGTTTTGATTGTACATATTAAAATTATTTTCAAATTATGTATAATCACAATGGCTTTTATACGTTTTATTCAAAAATCAAATTTTAAGTTACAGGCTGATTCTGACATGCCCACATATGTAAAAATAGTCATAGCAAAGATTTTTCTCTTAGCTAAGACTAAAACCTCTTAAATGCGGTTCTGTATGCAGTCACAACTGTGAGATGTCAAAAAATAACCTCTTAACGTAAGCGGTAAGACCATCAAAAATGGTCATCTTAAGCATCATAATTTAAAGTTTCGTATTTTTTATTTGAATTCTTGTATGAAAAATTATATTTATAAAGGATAAAATATTAATTATGAATTATTTATATAATTATTATAAGATTTATAATAATTATCTATATTTTATTTTAGTTTGAATCAAAATTATAAAACAAAATATATGAACCGTTTTTTTTAAAGTGGTATAGGTCCACTTTTGGAAAAAATTGAGTTAGTGGTAGTTTTAGAAAGATAATGATGGCCTCTTTTTATATATATAATCACACCTTCAATAGAGCCCGATTTGGGGTGGAGCGTGGGTGGAGAAATGCCTAAAGATCGATTTCAACATTTTATTTGTTCACTTTAATAGAATAACTTTTGATAATTTTATTTTTTTTTAAACTAGCATCTTTTAACTTTAAAATAAATCAAAACAGAAGTTTCTATCTTTAATAGAACCGAAGTTATGAATTTTTGAAAATAACTCATCAAGAAATTTAGAACCGCTATATTTTCCAAAAAAAAAAAAATCCTCGAACACCCATAACTTTCTTTTCGATATAAAACGCATAAAAAAAATTTCAGCCAAATCAAAAATGTGTCGGTAAAAGAATGACCTATTGAATGGGACTTATACTACATTTTGTTCTTATTTTTTAGAACATGTTATTATTGAAAGTGGACTTATACCCATTTGGAGTCAAAAAATCAATTATTTTCTTTGTAATTTTAAATAACTATTATTACATAATAAAATTAAATAGGTTTAAAGTGTGAAAAATATCACAAAATTTTAGTTACATTTGCTTATATTTTTATATTAGTGCAAACGCAAACCCCTAATATCTCAATATATGAAAAAATGGTCTTAAACCACTTTAAAAAAAACGGTTCATATATTGATGTTGATTTTAAATAAAATGGCGATTGAAAATTTCATATATGCAATATCAAACATTGACGTCTCATGTTGTTTTATAAACATTTTGCAAATTTTATATAAACTTTAAGGAAAATCAATAAAAAAACAAATTAATTGCAAACAAATTAATAATTAATATATGGTATAATTTTATATTAATTATATATAAATTATTATAAAATAAAATATATTTTTGATTTTAAGATTGATATTCAATAAAATGACGGTTGAATATTTTCACAAACAAAAATTATTAATACCTTTAAAAAAATTTCTAAAACATAAACTTGATTTTTATAAAAAACTATTATATAATACACCATAATTCTTAATAATAATTTATATGGTATTTGAATTTGTATATAAATGATTTAAAAAGAAAATATGACATTTTATAATAATTTTGTTTATAAAAATAGTTTGAAAGATCTCCAAAATATATTTGTATAGTTATTGTGAGGTTTTTTATGACAACGTTCACAGAATCGCATTTAAGATCTCTTAAAAAAATTGTCATAACAAAAATAATCATAGCTAAGACCTCTTAACTCAGAATCAGCCTGTTAAATTCTCTTATTTCTTTTAGTTGAATTTGGTTGATTGTATGGAATGGTTTTTTTTTATCATCAGGGTTTTTTTTAATCAGAAATATATTTCACAATTAAAACAATAAAGGGTCATTCCATGGAAACATAAACCTCAATAGTTGCAATGAATTTTATGTTGTGTAGAAAAATTAATCTAATTGGAAACTTGCCCGTCATTATTGATACCAAAGATAGGAAATAAACAAATAAATTGTTTAAAAGATGGAAAAAAATAAATAAGTAATAAAATTATTGTTAGAAATGCATTATTTTCTTATGTGTTTTTTTCTGTTACGTTGGTCACGCTACGTTGGTCACACAATTTTTTTTAAAGGGAACCTCTACTGTATGTAGCATTTGTAAAAAACATATGCTTATTTAAAAACAAATAACCTGTGCTTTAAAAAAAACTAAATTTGAATTTATTGAAGGCATACTTTCAGAGAAATTGCTTTGAAAGTATGAGTATGTTTTACTGTGGTACTTTTTTGGTTACGTTGGTCACAGCACTGAATTTTGTTATTATTACTTAATATATATTTAATTTGCTGCTTTTTTTATTGATAGTATATTTCCTACCTGCATAATAGCATAAAATAACATAAATTTCATAAAATAACAATGTTTTTTATGAATAATAGGCAAAAGTATGAGTTGAAAAGGGTAAAAATGTTACGTATGTCACAATGGAATGACCCTAAAGATTTATTGTTTTAATTGAAGTAACCGTTTTTATTTTATATAATACATTTCGCTCGTTCACATTTCCGGGTGAAAATCAAAATTAAACGTATAAATAAATATTTTGATTCCAAAAAATTACAGCATATTAGGGACATAATAAGGTAAGCCGTAAGTTTCCACCAAATTGTGTGAAAAAAAAATTTTTTTGTGCGAGATGAAAATTAAAAACGAAAATACCTTTTTTTCTCGTTTTTTTCTATTTTTCACCACAAATTTTAGGTTATGTGAAAAAATAGCTTGTGTAGAGCATTTTATTACCAACAACTTTTATTTTAAACTTTTTTCGATAGAAGGTCTAGTTTCGCTTGAAATCGTAAAAACCCCATTTTCTACCCCTAAAAGCTCGCAGCTGTAATGCTGCTTCCTTTTCTATCGCATGGGATGGTTCGCTGGGACCTCTGTCGCACGTATTCACTCGCAGCAATATTTCACTTTTTAAAACTCGACAACCGGAATTCAGGACTGATTATTTGCACACAACTTTCGCCCTCGTAGCTCGGATCAGTTTGTTTTTCGTATCATTTGCGCAATAATTTCTTCCTTAACAGTTTTCATGCAGTTTTTTTTTAATAAAAAGGGTTGTGTAGTAGGTATTACAAAATGTATCACAACAACACAAAGATACCTTTTAAGACTTAGGTCCCACAACAACATGCGTTGGACGTGATGGTGGACGCTTTTTTTTAAATGTTTGTGGATTGAACACACTCGAGACTATTGATTCAGGCAAAGCATTCTATTTGTATGATGTACGCACAAAGTCCCTTTGCATTTTCTTACTATGACAGTGAGTAATCTCGACAGTTTGACTGTTTGCACAAATCAATTGACGAGTAAAACGGGAAAAGAATATGTTTGAGGCATAATGGATCTGATTTCATCTGAGCACTGCTGGTGACGATATTTATAAAAAACAACGAGATCAGCAACTGTGCGACGATGTTGTAGGTAATCAAGATTTAATGCTAAATTTCGATCACCAACAATTCGTATAGCACGCTTTTGAACAGAGTCCAAAAGAGCCAGGATGGCAATAGCTATGCAGCGCCCCAAACTTGACAACGCAATACTCCATACAGGGACGAATATAGAACTTATAAATGTGGGGTAATTGGTACGGAGTAAAATATTTTTTACATCTATTGAGGAAACCGAGTTTTCTTGACGCGCTCTTTGCCTTTGCCATTATATTATCGTTCCAGAGTAAGTCATTGGAAATGGTGACTCCCAATAAACGAATGCTTTCACATTTGCTTATTTGGTCGTCACACATATTAATTGAAATATCGTTGGGAAACTCGGTCTTTGATCTGGAAATAATCAATAGCTGTGTTTCGGTGTTTGTTAAAATCAAAATTGACCAAATTTTTGTCACCCCGATCGGCGACTTTTTCTAGGTCCTCGTTTACATTTATGGCGTCTCTCTGGGTGGGAATTATTCGTTCATGTATTTTACCCTTTGCAGATAGGGGACGAATGACTTGTGCAGTGTACTATCATCTGCAAAACTATATATATATATTGGGTTACTGGTGATTTTCAACAGTTCGTTGATATAAATTAAAAATAAAGTGGGCGATAAAACTGACCCTTGGGGCTCACCATCGTTAATTAATTTAGACTCAGAAGAAAAGCCATCTATATATACCGTGATGTATCGGTTAGACAGAAAATTTTGAATCAAATTCACGACTGCGGAATAAAAACCGTACGCAACGAGCTTGTTGATCAAGTTGGCATGCCAGATTCGATCAAATGCTTTTGAGATGTCTATTGCGATAACGTACGTTTCGCCTCCTTTATCAAGAATGCTATTCCAAAGATGTGCTGCATAGTTCAATAGATCGGTTGTTGATCTTTTGTTCCTAAAACCGTATTGGCTGTCAGATATCAAATGATTATCTTCCAAAAATTTGGCTATATGTGAATAAATATAGTGCTCGTATATTTTAGACAGGACGGGGAGTAGGGCTATTTTTCTATAATTTGAAATATCACATTTCGTTCCTTTTTTTCGTTCCTTTTCGTTCCATTGATCCGCATGGACGGATCAGTTTTTATTGTTTTGAAATTTTTTTACGGGTGTGACAATCCGGCGTACGGCAGTCCCTGCTATTGACATACGAGTTAACGTGAGATATCCAGGGTTTCGAACCCGAACCCGAACCCTGAACCCGCTCCGGAGCAAGATTTTTTTTAAATTATGTGAACCCGAACCTGAACCCAATCAAAAACGCGGTTCAGGTTCAATTTTTAATATAGGAAATTTAGGAAGTTTGCGTAAGAAATTTCATATTTCGCAGAATTTTTTGTGTTTCAAACAAGATTATTTTGGTTATTATTGTTTCAGTAGAGAATAATGAATAGTGAGAATTAAATGAAAAATTTTTTCCAAAATAAATATGTGTGTAACATAAATACGGTATGTAATGTAACATAAAAAATAAAAATAAAAAAATCCCATATAATGTCAAAACATTTCCATGAGTCTAATGACAGTGGAAAAATTTAACTTACGCAAAAATTAATAAGTGATGAAGAAGTTTCAACTTCGAAATTGTCATCGCCTCAACGGCGTAATCGATAGCGTGTCTGCCCAAGGATTCGAGCCGGGCACTGATGAGGAAGGTTCGAATTCATCAGAAACACGAAAAATGTGATTTGGAGTTTTTAACTGAGAAACTTCAAACCATACCTTTGAATTGAAAAAATTCCAATTACTTCTTTACTTACTTGAGTTTAATTGATCTCAAAAATGCTCAATGAAAAAATAATGAATTCATAAAAAAAATTCGAAAAAAATGTTTTTTTTTTGTAACAAATTTGAACCCGAACCCAAACCCGAACCGAACCCGAACCCACTAAATTTTAATGTATTGAACCCGAACCTGAACCTGCACCCTCAATCTTAGCTGTGAAAAAATCCTTGATGATGAGACGCTATTGCTTCCTTGAAGAAACGAGCATTCATATAACTATGTGTGGGCTTTAATCCTCAAGAAAGACGGTGCGTCACAGGATCAAGGAATATGCAACCGGCTGGATTATTGGCAACTACATTTTTGTTTTGTTTCAGCAAATTTTTGTAAAAATTTGCTATTTGCTTTTTAATTTACTTTTATTTTCTCTATTCTATCATAAAATATTGGCCTATGTCATATTTTGTCAGTGATAGGATTTTTTGTTTAGTTATCCATTCTTTAACTAAAAATATAAAAAAACAAAAAAAGAAAGATTTACGTCCATCAACACCTTTGAACGTATGTTGTTGTGGGACCTTGGTCTTAAAAGGGGTTTATGTGTTATTGTGACACATATTGTAATTCCTACTACACAACACATTTTATAAAAAAAAAAAAAAAAAATTGGCCAACTTCCAGCAGGATGGAAAAATACCAGATTTATAGGATTTATAGAATATTTCCGTGAGAGTTGGTGTTTGGGTTTGAAATGTAATTGTTTCATCAGAGCACTGCACAAATAATAATAATTTACTCGTGTTTATTGCAAATACTCAAATTATTTGTATTTGTTATTGTACTCTAAAATTACGTACAAAGAAAAAAGGAACAGAGAAAATGTTCCATAGTAAGAGAGAATTAGTGAATTCATACAATAGTTCATCATGAAAATCATGATCTATTCAATGAAACGTATATGAGCTTGTGATGTGAATTCACTTATTTGCTTTTGTATATATGCTCTTCTCTTCTAATGAATGTTTCAATGAAAACCATGCTGCTGACTTTGTTATGAATATCAGTATTATGGAACTCATGAAGTTATTGATAAATATCTATCGGAAACTCATGAATGATAAAACAGAGAGTTTATGAATGAACTTCATCAGGAATTTCACTACCAACAAACCGACGAAATAATTAGTGAATTTTCATAAAAGATTCATCACTGATGAAATGATAGAATTCATTAGCAAATTTCAGCAGGAACTTCACTACTATAGAATAGTCGAACTCATTGATTACTTATTTATTATAATCGAAATCAATTATGGAGTTAGTGAAATCAATGTGAGCATAGAGCATAAAACCCGTACAGAATATTTAGAATAAAAGTAGTATAGAATACAGAATAAAATATAGAACAAAAGGAAATTGTGGTATTTTAAAAGCCATTTTTATGTTTTAAATTAGAATTTTATTAATTTTAAATTTTTTGAGGCATTAAAATAAATTTAATAAAGCATTAATATTTTATAAAGAGATTGCTCTTCCTTCTTCCTCTATGATTTAGACGCGTCAGTTTTTTCTTGAAATTAAAAATTATTATAACAAAAAATTATTGTACTGCAGCTTCTTCGATTTTCTGTACCGTTAATCCTATTGATTTGTATATTGTTTTTCAACACAATATTTCACTATTAAACAAAAACTGACAAAAATCACAAAGTTGCAGCTCTAAAAGTAAAAACAAAACTAGAAAAAATTTGTTGACTATGTTTACAAGATATATCAAAAAGAATCATAAAATGCAACGAGAGTAAAGAGAAGGATTTTCACTCCTTTTCATGTTAGTTGCTGATAATTATCATGAAATTAATTAAGAACTTCATCAAAATATTCATCGCAGGATCACTATTTATTTCTTTTAAGAAAAACAATGAAAATATCATCAATACTTCAAGATTTTTAGCTTATTTGTTTGTTTAACTTATTTGTTTGTTGTTGTTTAATATTTTTTTTGTAAATTGTATTAGTAAACTGGTGAACAATTTTTACTAGGGTATATTTTGAGAAAATCGTTAAATTCACGTAATTTTTTGTTGGTTGTTTTCTTTTTGTTTAATTTTAATTGTATGTTAAATTACTAGCAAACCAAAAAAGGCTTAGAAACGATTTTCTCAAAATAAAATTTCACAAAACACATGTCTGTAAGTATAAATATGTTGTTTTTGGAAATAGGCAGGCATAATGTATTTTTATTTACATACATATATGTTTGGACAATTTTCTAATTCGAAAATAAGCATAATAGCTATTTATGTACCAAAGGCGTTATGTAGGTTATTGCGACCGGAAAGCGACGTAATCTAGTCCGAGGGATGGATGGCGCTTGATGGGCGTAATACCCAGTAACACCAGTAGTGCGGTACATACAAGATTTTATGCTTAACTAAATAAGCTTAAAACTAAGAAAGAATTTAATTTGTTAGTATATATTGTAATGCAAAAAAATACAAATGCATCCTAGTATGCCAAGAAAATAAATATTTTGAAGTTTTAAATAATTGGAGCGAAGCGGGCGCGAAGCTCCATTCTTCCCCGATTCAGACTTTCGTTTGACGACATACTCCTCCCAAGCTATTAAAGATATCAAAATGAAATTTTGCATATAAGACGACATCTAGCCATAGATGGTTTACAAAAAAAAATATTGTTAATAAGACATACCACGGAGGAATAATCACCGAAAAACGGTTCCTATAGACTTTCAATGGGAAAATTATCATCTTTTCACAATACTTAAACAAATTATTAAATTTTTTTTTTGTTCGTTTTGTTTTTTTTTTTTGACGAGTTTTTATTTGGTTCGTTCACCTTTTTTTCTTTGCCGTTTTGTTAAAGTACTTTTTATAGACAAAATTCACGATACGATCGTTTCAAATCCGTTTCAAATTTTTCATTGATTTTCAACTAAAAAACAATGAGCAATATCCACCTAAACAATGAGCTAATATCAATTAAATACTTTAATTAAAAGCTAACCAATGTTTAGACTTCGTAGTTCTAATTATAAAAATATTAAAGAAAGCAGTAGTATCCCAACAAACATAAATTCTGTTGTACGAGAAAAAGTAAAAAAAAAAATTTTCCCGGAAGTGACAAACCGGAAGTTTGGATGCAGAACTGTTGTGAACCGTACTAAATGTTTATGTACCAAGATTCATCCAATTCGATTATCAGGTACAGATGTTATTGAGCTTCCAAGATAACAGGTGCTGGGAGGACCCCCTACCACTTTGTTTACTATCGCTAAAAAAACTAATCAGTTGCTTGCCATACATATTTGCATCTTTTTGCGATGTGTCATCAAAATTACTTAACGAACGAATGTTGTATGCTTCAAACAAACTGAAACAATAAACAGGTGTACGGGAGGACCCCCACCACTTATCCCAATATTGTCCAAAAATTAATCAGTTCTTTGTCATTTAAGTCTTTATCTTTTTTCAAAGTTTCATTAAAATTGATTAATGAATGAAGTCTGTATGCTCCCAACCAACTTTAAAAACAAAGTGTGAAAAGTCAGCAGTTGTATGGTAGACCCCCCGCCACTTTGATCAATGTGTCCCAAAAGATGATAACTATCTTCAAACACTAATTGGAACCTTTTACATAAGTTTCATCATATCACTTCATTATTGTAGGCTGTAGTGTGCTTGTGCATAAAATTGAAAATTTACAAAAAAAAATTTTTTACCGGAAGTGAAAAACTGGAAGTTGGGATACAGAACTGTTGTGAACCGTGCTAAATGCTCATGTACCAAGATTCATTCCATTCGATTATCATGTACAGATGTTATTGAGCTTTCAAAAAAATAGGTGTATGGGACACCTCCCACCACTTTGTTCACTATCGCTCAAAAGCTAATCAATTCCTTGCCATACATGTTTGCATCTTTTTCCAAAGTGTCATCAAAATTCCTTCACGAACGAATGCTGTGTGCTCCCAGCAAACATTGAAAAAATTGTGACACAGTAAACAGGTGTTCGGGGAGGACCCGTTACTTTGATCAATATGTCCCAAAAGATGATAACAATCTTCTCACACTAATTGGAACCTTTTCCATAAGTTTCATCACCATAATCACTTCATTATTGTAGGCTGTAGTGTGCATAAAGACACTGAAAAAACTTCAAAAAAGTACAAAACAAAAAATTTGAACGGAAGTGAAAAACCGGAAGTTGGAATGCAGAACTATTGTGAACCGTACTAAATACTCATGTACCAAGTTTCATTCAATTCGTTTATCAAGTACAGATGTTATAGAGCTTAAAAAAAAACAGGTGCTCCAGGGACCCCACACCATTTTGTTCACTATCGCTTAAAAACTGATCAGTTCCTTGCCATACATGTTTGCATATTTTTCCAAAGTGTTATCAAAATTCATTCACGAATAAATGTTTTATGCTCCCAGACAAACATAAAAACATTGTGGAAAAAACCACCTGTTGTATGGTGGACCCCGAAACCCTTTATCCAATGTACTCCAAAAGCCGATAAAATCTTTCTCATGTTACTTGAAAGCTTTTACCATGAAAGTTTCATGAAAATCGATCGGTAATTGTAGGCTACAGTAGGGATAAACACCTGGAAAAAAAACTTTTTAACCGGAAGTGACAAACCGGAAGTTGGTATGCAGAAATATTGGAAACTGTACTAAAACCTTATATACTAAGTTTCAGTAAGATCATAGTCTGGAATTAGAAGTTATTCAAGATTTAAACTTGGAGCATTTTGTCCAAATTTGAAATGAATCCAGATCTTCCATTTACAAGTGAACCTGTATCATTTGTCAAAGTTTCATCAAGATCCTATGCAAAAAGTCCACACAACCACCCACCCACACACAGACGTACACCCAAATTTTTATTGGCTATTTAGAAAGGGGATGGTCCAAAACAAAAGAAAAAACAGAATTTGGGGTATGCAAGATTTTTTTTTCACGATAGATTACTTCACACAATTTAAAATTGTGCTGAAGTAAAAATGTTTGCAACGTCTAGTTCAGGCAAAGCATAAACTGAAACTGAAATTAAATTTCATTTGTTTCGTTTATTTTATCGTTTAATTTTTTATATTTTTTTTGTATTCTCTTCTTTCCTTTCCGTTTTCGTTTCTTTCCTATGATATGACTACGCTTTTTCGTGGCTTCTGTATTAAATATATGATAATAAGTAAAAAGAGGAAAATATTAAAAAATATTCACTGTCTCTTTTTACTGTCGCTTTTTTCGTTTCATCGAGTTTAAAATCACAACGATACTAAACAAGTTTTCACTTCAAAAAACCTCACAATTAGGGAACTTTGCTCTAATCTCGTCCGCAATTTTTGTCAGTAAATTAAAAAAGTTTGGGTTACGTTTGTTGGGGGACCGGTATAAAGCTATTTTAAAATAAGTAATTTCTGGAAGACAAATCTTTAAAACCATTATATTGAAACCGTCACCGTGTAGTTCAAAATTTGGAAAGCGTGTATACGCAACACTCTCATGAATGAATGCGCATACGCCCTGATGGAGTTTGAAAGCTGATTCAAGCCTATATTTGGAATTAAGCGATTCTGTAAAGAGAAAATTTTCAGAAACTTGTGTTTCTGTAAGGAATAGAATGTTAGGTTTGTCGTGCTCAAGATGATGTTGCACGTGGTCATGGTTAGCCTTCAATTCCCAGATGTTTTGAACATGTATTTTAAAATTTGTTTTTGGTTCATATATGTGTTGTCCCTGCAAATACCGGGGACATGCCGCTTTATGGGCGGGTGGATTGCGCATATTTGCTTTACCACTTGCAGACTTATATCATTTCTATTGTACTGCCATATATGTTTCAAAATGTTTATTTTGTTTCTTTATGTTTTATTAAAGAATGGATAACTAAGCAAAAAATCTTATCATACAATAAAATATGACATATGCCAATATTTCATGATAAGATGAAGAAATAATAACAAAATAATAAGTGAAAAGCAAATTGTGAGAAATTTGTAGGAAACAAATCAAAACTAATTGCCAATAATCCAGCTGATGCAGCGCACCCCAGACGCACCGCTCACCACCTCCATATCATCTTGGCTAATGATATCTCTTGCCATTGCCACTGGTATGTGAATATGTGATATCTCACGCTAGCTCATATGTCAATGACAGGGACTGGAGTACGCGGGGTAGTCAGACCCGCAGATCAGCATTGATCATAATCGATCAAAATCGACCCCTCCTGCGGAAGTTTGTATTTCATCACATTCAACGGTTACGGTAACGATTTTACGAAAAACGAATTTCACAATATAATAATTTTCATTTATATTATTATTATTATTATTATTATTATTATTATTATTATTATTATTATTATTATTATTATTATTATTATTATTATTATTATTATTATTATTATTATTATTATTATTATTATTATTATTATTATTATTATTAGTATTATTTATTTCTCTCAAAAATATACAGGTTTTAAACTTAATAGTACATTATAATAAACTTAACAATTAAATAAGAACAACTTAAAACATATTGAGAAAAAATTAGGGTCATCCTGTTGACGAATGAACCTTCATATTAATATAAATATATTAAAACTTAGTGTGAGGTGCTTTGAAATTAGTAGTGACTATAGAACTTAACAAATATAAAATCATATATTAATTATAGCAATGGATTTGTTTACGATGTTTACGACGTTTAAGTAAAATCAAGAGGAAACAAGCAAAATACCAACAGCTTAATTATAATTATAATTATTATTATCAATAATATAATAGCCGTAAGTCTATCCTTCTATACAAGCGTAACGGATACCTTATCTATCCTTTAGTCTGTAGTTCAAATATAGTTCAAATTGGTATATTGGTAGCGCGCTCGACTGATGATCATAAGATTGAAAGTTCGAAACCTGATTGTTGCAATTTTTTTTTATTTTTTTTTTAAATAACATTAAAATTATTGTTTTTTTACACACTTTTATTTTATTCATATTCATACATACATTTCGTTTTACGATAATGCAGTTTTTAAATTTTTATTTTAAATAACATTAAAATTGTTTTTTTTATTCATAAATTCATTATTTTCTTTAAATAACTTTAAAATTATTGTGCTTTTTTATTTTATTATTCATGAATGAATTCATATAAATAAATAATTCATATATAAATAAAACTTATATAAAATTTTGTTTTTGGATACTTAGAATTATCGATAAAGTAGTTCTTTAAAGTTAGTTAAAAAGTTAAGTTGTCTTTTGCCATAATTTGTTCAAATTAAAATCATTAAAATCATTTCGATATTTACATTTCGATATTAAGAATAACAACAACTACTATAAATAACATTAAAATTATTGTTTTTTTACACACTTTTATTTTATTCATACATACCTACATTTCGTTTTACGATAGAGCAGTTTGATCGACAAAGCAGTTTTATAGTATTTTATTGCACTGTCATTTCCCGTTTCGTTCAAATTATTATAATTTCGATATTAACAAGAAAATTAATTAGTTTTTTTACAGGCAGTGCTAAAAATCATATAATAGTGGTTTCCGATAATTATTTGCCATAATTTCATTCCTGTGAACTAAATTAAGGAAAAACAAAAACTACTATTTGAGTATGTATTTCTCTTGCAATATAATAGCTTTATCATAAAAGATCGTGTAACGTCATTTTGTTTAGTTATTTTAAGTTTTAATAAAAATTAGAATGCATTCAGGGATTTTATTTTAATTCAGTTACATAATACATATATTTATAATTTTTGTTGATGTTTTATTAATAAAACCTTTTTTATTTTGAATTAGTCACAAGATATGTAATATTTATTATGAAAAATAGATCGAATTTTTTTTAAAGGAATAATTTTTACATTAAATAGTAAAGTTGGTAGATGGTTTTTATAATAAGTTTATTAAAAAAGAAAAGAGGAAACAAATTGATGAAAGTACATGATTAAAGGTCTATTTCCTCACTTTTTGACACAACATTTCGTAAAATACTAGCGCTATTATGGCAGGACCAGAACCAGAAAATTGTTCTATAGTACAGCGAACATAACAGCATAGAAAAATATAGATTTTTAACAATTTTTAAAAACAATGTAGGTTGAAAACATTTGATATGGGGAGCCCGCGGGATACCCCCTAGTTATAAATAGGAGTTATGGGTAAAGAAAAATAAAGTATTGGCACGCAAATATGTATTGCGAAAAAAGTAAATGAAGTTGCTAGTTGTTTGACTGCCTCAAAAACAAATTCGACACTCTCAAAGTCAAAAAGCCACGTTTTTAATAATCTTAAGAAGGTTGTAAAGTTAGTTTGACTGTTCAAATCACCAGGTAAAAGATTAAATATTTTAGGTGCTATAAAGAAAAAATATCGGCGAAACTTTTCGGATTTCGGAAAAGGCATAAGCATCGACAAAATTATTCTAACGTGACATCATTCCTAGGCATTCGATTACGTGAAGTCATTCCTAGGCATTCGATTACCACTACGTAGGAAATGTACTCGAAGTACTCTCTAAATTAAATTAAATTAAAATTAATCGAATGTCGCTCGAATAGATCAGACGTGTTTTTTGATTTTGCATTGGATCTATTATTAAATTTATAAATTCACAAATGTTAAGATAAAAATAATTGTAATAAATAAAAAGTGTAGTTTTTGCTATAGATTTAAATAAAAAGTGAAGTTTTCTTACTAAATATATATATATAAAAAATAAAATAAATCCAAAATTTATTTAATTTAGAAAAACATATTAAAGAAATATAAAAATATATTGTTATACATGCATAATTCATTTTGTGTTAAACCGGAATTTATTTGAAACAAAAGTTTACATATATTACGGAAAAAAATACGCTATTTTAACATCAACATAGTAAATATATTTTGTGAGAACATTTTGCAAGCATCTATACTTTATTTTAAAATGATCAACGACCTAGAAAATATTGCAAACCGCACTAGAAAAGGCAGCACGACAACTCTCACAGAATTTGCCAAAAATAAAAATCCAACATCTTCGGATTTACTAAATGCAATAGTGGAATCCAACAGGAGTACAAATAATCGCTTTGACTCACTTCAAGGACATATGGAACATTTATTCGCGGAAATTAAAAATATTCAAACGGACGTTGTTAATTTATCGTCCAAGGTTGATACTTGTGAGAAAAATATAGCCAATATTCAAGCTGAAGTGGAGTGGTATAAGCAAAAAGATTTAGCAAATAATGTGATAGTATCTGGTGTTAAGAGTGATGTACCTACAGAAACAATTCTCAACAAATTATCTTTATTATTTAAAATCGATGACAAAGCTATCGATTATATCTCCAAAAGATCATTTAAAAACTAAGGTCGTGACTTTGTGAATTATATTCTACGGTTTAACGATACTACCTCCAAATCGAACTTCATGTACAATGTTAGACGTCACGGACCACTTTATCTGGAAGAGCTTTTTTCTGATCAAAACACCGATAAAAGGCAACCAACATATATTAACGACCATGTTACATCATATTATCATAGCCTGGTAAGAAACTTGCGTACGATGAGGAAAAATAAACAAATTCATACGTCATATTTTAAATTTGGTGTCTTATATGCGAAAATTAAAAAAGAAGATAAAAGGCTTTATGCGATAAAATGCGAAGATGACGTCACAAAAATACCGAAGAAAATCTAAAATTTTATATTTATAATTTCAACAATGAACTCCATTGCTACATCAAAATTACACAACACAAAGAATTCAAATAAGTAAAGTAGATATAACTTTTTTTTATTGATTTATTGATTTTTGAAATAATTTTTTTTTGTATTATTTATTTTTTTTTGATTAACATAAATTTATAGCATTTTTTTGATAAAGATGAATACAAACAAACATTTTGTGGATCTTAATGATTTTCATAAAATAATTAACTGCAACGATTTCAATATGTTATACATGAATATCAACCGAATTAGTAATAAAATCGATAAACTTGAAGATTTTCTTTACAATACAAACATTAAAATAGATATAATTGTTTTGACTGAAACGTTTTTAGACACAATTGAACAAAATAAATATTTAAATTTAAAAGACTATTACTCATATCATGTAGTTCGACATAATAGGGGAGGTGGAGGTGTTTTGATATATGTTAGAAACGATCACAAATTTGAACTTATCAAAAGTATGTCTGTAAACGAGAATGATTTTGTTATCCTAAAATCGTCAAAGCATAAATTCAATATTATTGGAGTATACAGACCTCCAGGCAGTAATATCAAAGTATTCTTAGATCATTTTGAGGAACTTCTAGAGCTATATAAAAATTCTATTATTGTAGGCGATTTTAATATAAATCTGTTAAACTCCAATAGCCCAGATGTCTTAAATTACAGTAATACAATAGGAATGAATATGTATAATATTGTAAATAAAATCAGTACAGATTTTCCTACAAGGTGTTCTACTGTCAATACAATTATAGATCATGTTTTGACTTCTCTTAACTACGATTTTAATATTTTGTACGGTGATGTACAATTTAGTGACCACAAATTTTTAATAGTAAATTTTTTGCCAAACTTGAGTGTTCAGAAGGTATCCCAAATTGAATATGAGTCCGTAAATTTACAAATTGTTGATAATTTTTTAGATGGTTTAGATGTTAGAGATATGGATTTTGAGTCACTATATAATAATTTAATTTCAATTATTGAGCTCAACACTAAAGTAAATAAAATTCAAATTAAACCAAATATTTCTTATAACAAGCCCTGGTTCACAAATGAAATAAAATATAAAATGAAACAACGAGACAAATTCTATAAGCTTTATAAAAAGTATCCGATTAATAATTTTTTACAAAAAACATTTTTACAATTTAAAAAAGAAACAAAAGATCAAATCATCAAAGCTAAAAAAAAATACTATACAAACAAATTTAAAGAAAATCTTAAAAACCCCCAAAAATGTGGGACACAATAAATGAAGTACTTACAAATAAAACGAGTATAGCTAACCATGATGAAATTATTCTTAAGATCGATAATTCTGAGGTTGATGATAAATCAAAAATTGCTAATGAGTTTAATAAATTCTTTAATGAAGTTGGCACTGAGATAACCTCTGGTATACCTGACATTAATGATTCAACCCAGTGTATAAATCATAATGTAGATGATGAACTGCATCAATTTAAGGACACAACAGACTATGAAATAGAACAAATTATTGATCAACTCAACTCTTCTAGTGCTGCTGGAAATGACAAGATTCCCATAAGGATTCTTAAAAAATATAAAACTCATTTTAGTCCGCTTCTTTGTGTAGCGATTAATAAATCATTTGAAACCGGAATCTTTCCAGACTTTTTCAAAATTTCAAAAATTACTCCGATTTTTAAAACCGGAGACAAATCCAATAAAAACAACTATCGGCCAATATCAGTACTACCATGTTTTTCTAAGGTATACGAAAGGGTAATTCAAGTAAGAATTGTGGAACATCTGCAAAATAATCATATTATCCACGCTAATCAATTCGGTTTTCTTAAAAACAGTGGCACACTCTCAGCAACAATAAATTTGACCGAACTAATATACACGAACCTAGAAGCAAACTTAAAATGTTGTTCGTTATTTATTGATCTAATGAAGGCGTTTGACTGTGTGAACCACAACATTTTATTGAAAAAAATTTACAACATAGGCATAAAAAACAAGTCATACGACCTCTTAAAAAACTATCTAACAAATCGGAAACAATATGTAAAAATTGGTTGTGATATAACAGAAATGCTCACTATTACCTGTGGTGTTCCACAGGGATCTATTTTGGGTCCCATTCTCTTTTTGATTTATATCAACGATATTTTTTCTTTACCTCTTAAAGGAATGCTACAGCTATACGCTGATGATGCCGTGATAGTATACGGAAATGAGACTTGTGAGAAAGTAGTATGCGATATGAAATCGGATTTGTATGTTCTTAAATGTTGGCTAGATAAAAATAAATTGCGAATGAATAATAATAAAACCAAGTTTCTATTTCACTATCTAAAATACAATCCAGTATATGATTCGATAAAAAAAATAGGTATTGCAGATAACGAAAAAATTTTAATCTCTGACTCCATACTGTATCTTGGACTACATATAAGCTCTCGCCTAAACTGGTCAAATCATCTAGCTAAAATAAACACCAAACTTTCACCTATAATTGCAGCTCTTAAAAGGGTAGGAAAATATCTGAATCGAAAGGTTGCAGTAAATTTGTACTACTCATACATTCACTCCAATTTGACTTATTTGATGCCTGTTTGGGGTTCAGCCCCAACAACTTGTATATTGGAACTGCAAAGAACACAAAACAGAGCATTGAAAGCTCGTTTTGGTTTCTCGAGACAAACACCATCTATACATTTATTCTCAAAAGATATTCTGCCTATCGATAAACTGATCAAATATCAATACATATTAACACTTTATAAAGTACTCAATACAAATATGAAATCCAATACCATATACCTCTCCAATTTTGCTGTTACACAGAGGCAAAGCCGGCAGGCAAATCTTTTCCGACTACCGAATTATAGTATTCGTGTGACGCAGGCTAGTTTGGGATATGAAGGTCTAAAATTATTTAATAAAATTCCTCATGATATTGTGTCAAAAAGCATTCAGTTGTTTAAAAAGGAAATGAAGAATCAATTGTACTCCCAATATGTCCATGAATATAGTGAGAGTCACAATTGATTATTACGTCATATAAAATTAGTCAAACAATTAGTATTTGATTGTCTTTTATGTGTGATGTGTTGGAATTGTAGTTAATAATTGTAATTAATAATTAGTAATTAATGTATATATTATACTTAAGTTTATTTTGCTTATTTCTGTTTAATTGAAATCTCTTGATTTGTATATTTTTGTTTTATGCATATGCATAATTTGAATTTTTTTTTTGTTTTAGCGCATTTACATTGTATATATTTTTTTTAATAATAATTTTCCTGTATAGAAATTTTTTGGAAAATAATAAAGACATAATTGTTATACATTGTATAATAAAAAAAAAAAAAATGTTTAGATGGCGTAGTGGTAAAATGCCGGACCGTTTGAAAAGTGGGAAAGAATGAACAAATCTGGATTTGGAATGCATTATATACGAATCAAACTTTTTTGAGCAACTATAATGGGCCAAATATTAGATATATTCCACCCCAGCACACAACTCCATACTGAAGCCTTGACTGTATTAGTGAGTAATATATAGTGGTCAGAATACTTGTGGGTACCAACCGATTTAGAAGATAAAATTATTTAGCCAACCGCAACTGCAATTATATAGGTGGAAAAAATATCAGTTTGGTAAGATTACTAGTGAAAATTTGGTTGTTCAAAAAATCGAAAAACATACATTTGGTTTTACTGCTTAGGATCATATGGTGCGCGGAAAACCAGTTAGAGAGAAGACAAAGATAAAAAATTCATATTCGCTATCAATTTCTCTCTATTACTTCCAAAGTAACCGAGTGCATCATCATCAGCAAAAGCAAAGGGCTTTCCTTTGAATTGAAGGTTGAATAGAGAATTAATATAAATAAGAAATAAAATGGGTTCAAGTACCGAACCTTGTGGAACACCCATGTTAATAATGTTGTTGGAACTGTGAGTATTACCAATTTTGACACATTGTAAGCGATTTTTCAAATAAGATGTAAACCACTTTAGGGCAGTACCTTGAAATCTGGCTGCCCTTAGTTTTTCTAATAGTAGCTCATGCATTACTAGATCAAAAGCTTAGTCATATTGATAAATAAGGCCGCCGTTTTTTTTCTTATTATTAATTGAATTGTAAATCATATTCAGAAATGCCAGTAGATCTTCTTCCGTGCTTAAATTTTGTCTGAAACCAAATTGAGCTTCGTTGAAAAACTTATGCTTGTTCAAAAATTTCAGCATGCGATTTTTTACCACTTTCCCAATAATTTAGAAAAAACAGACAGCATAGAAATTGGTCGGTAATTTGCTGTATCTGTTGGATCACTCTTTTTAAAGAGCGGAATTACTATTGCTTTCTTAAGAAGTTCAGGGAAAATCTCTGTATTCAAACTTGTATCAAATAAGTATTTTAAAACAGGTACAATCTTTGGCGCAACATTTTTGACTATAAAATTATTAATATAATCAGGACCCATAGAATAAGAATTATCAAGTTCATTTATCAACGAGCTTATTTCATGTTCCGTAGTTGGGAAAAAAAAGAGAGAAGACAAAGATCAAAATTCATATTCGCTATCAATTTCTCTCTATTACTTCCAAAGTAACCGAGTGCAACATCATCAGCAAAAGCAAAGGGCTTTCCTTTGAATTGAAGGTTGAATAGAGAATTAATATAAATAAGAAATAAAATGGGTCCAAGTACCGAACCTTGTGGAACACCCATGTTAATAATGTTGTTGGAACTGTGAGTATTACCAATTTTGACACATTGTAAGCGATTTTTCAAATAAGATTCAAACCACTTTAGGGCAGTTACTTGAAAACCGGCTGCCCTTAGTTTTTCTAATAGCAGCTCATGCATTACTAAATCAAAAGCCTTAGTCATATTGATGAATAAGGCCGCCGTTTTTTTGTCTTATTATTAATTGAATTGTAAATCATATTCAGAAATGCCAGTAGACTATCTTCCGTGCTTAAATTTTGTCTGAAACCAAATTGAGCTTCGTTGAAAAACTTATGCTTGTTCAAAATATTCAGCATGCGATTTTTTACCACTTTTCCCAATAATTTAGAAAAAACAGACAGCATAGAAATTGGTCGGTAATTTGCTGTATCTGTTGGATCACTCTTTTTAAAGAGCGGAATTACTATTGCTTTCTTAAGAAGTTCAGGGAAAATCTCTGTATTCAAACTTGTATCAAATAAGTATTTTAAAACAGGTACAATCTTTGGCGCAACATTTTTGACTATAAAATTATTAATATAATCAGGACCCATAGAATAAGAATTATCAAGTTCATTTATCAACGAGCTTATTTCATGTTCCGTAGTTGGGAAAAAAAAGAGAGAAGACAAAGATCAAAATTCATATTCGCTATCAATTTCTCTCTATTACTTCCAAAGTAACCGAGTGCAACATCATCAGCAAAAGCAAAGGGCTTTCCTTTGAATTGAAGGTTGAATAGAGAATTAATATAAATAAGAAATAAAATGGGTCCAAGTACCGAACCTTGTGGAACACCCATGTTAATAATGTTGTTGGAACTGTGAGTATTACCAATTTTGACACATTGTAAGCGATTTTTCAAATAAGATTCAAACCACTTTAGGGCAGTTACTTGAAAACCGGCTGCCCTTAGTTTTTCTAATAGCAGCTCATGCATTACTAAATCAAAAGCCTTAGTCATATTGATGAATAAGGCCGCCGTTTTTTTATCTTATTATTAATTGAATTGTAAATCATATTCAGAAATGCCAGTAGACTATCTTCCGTGCTTAAATTTTGTCTGAAACCAAATTGAGCTTCGTTGAAAAACTTATGCTTGTTCAAAATATTCAGCATGCGATTTTTTACCACTTTTCCCAATAATTTAGAAAAAACAGACAGCATAGAAATTGGTCGGTAATTTGCTGTATCTGTTGGATCACTCTTTTTAAAGAGCGGAATTACTATTGCTTTCTTAAGAAGTTCAGGGAAAATCTCTGTATTCAAACTTGTATCAAATAAGTATTTTAAAACAGGTACAATCTTTGGCGCAACATTTTTGACTATAAAATTATTAATATAATCAGGACCCATAGAATAAGAATTATCAAGTTCATTTATCAACGAGCTTATTTCATGTTCCGTAGTTGGGAAAAAAAAGAGAGAAGACAAAGATCAAAATTCATATTCGCTATCAATTTCTCTCTATTACTTCCAAAGTAACCGAGTGCAACATCATCAGCAAAAGCAAAGGGCTTTCCTTTGAATTGAAGGTTGAATAGAGAATTAATATAAATAAGAAATAAAATGGGTCCAAGTACCGAACCTTGTGGAACACCCATGTTAATAATGTTGTTGGAACTGTGAGTATTACCAATTTTGACACATTGTAAGCGATTTTTCAAATAAGATTCAAACCACTTTAGGGCAGTTACTTGAAAACCGGCTGCCCTTAGTTTTTCTAATAGCAGCTCATGCATTACTAGATCAAAAGCTTAGTCATATTGATAAATAAGGCCGCCGTTTTTTTTTTCTTATTATTAATTGAATTGTAAATCATATTCAGAAATGCCAGTAGACTATCTTCCGTGCTTAAATTTTGTCTGAAACCAAATTGAGCTTCGTTGAAAAACTTATGCTTGTTCAAAATATTCAGCATGCGATTTTTTACCACTTTTCCCAATAATTTAGAAAAAACAGACAGCATAGAAATTGGTCGGTAATTTGCTGTATCTGTTGGATCACTCTTTTTAAAGAGCGGAATTACTATTGCTTTCTTAAGAAGTTCAGGAAAAATCTCTGTATTCAAACTTGTATCAAATAAGTATTTTAAAACAGGTACAATCTTTGGCGCAACATTTTTTACTATAAAATTATTAATATTATCAGGACCCATAGAATAAGAATTATCAAGTTCATTTATCAACGAGCTTATTTCATGTTCCGTAGTTGGGAAAAAAACACAAGAGCTAGAAATATGCTTCTAATGGACAAAATTTGAAGGGACACGTTGACAAGAGCCATTGTTCATAACATGGAACTGCGAAATTTCATTTGGAATGTTCATAAAGAAGTCGTTCATATGATTGGCTATTAACATTTCATCAAATTTTAGTCAAATTTTAGTTTATCTATATGTGGGGTGGAGCGTTGTTTACCCAAAAGACTATCAATCAAAGCCCATTGTTTCTTAGGATCCTTTTTACAATGTTCAAATTATGTTCGGGAATAGGGCCCCAGAAAGGTAAAAATCACAATTTTGTTTTTGGTTAATTTGTGTTGACTTTTAAATACAAATTTCATCGATTGGCGTAAAAATGAATTTATAAAGGGGTCGTCAATGCAAAAATAAAATATGAAGGGGCTAAAATCTCACAGCTCTGAGATATCAAGACTTCGGTCTGGTTTAAGGATTTTGATACAGTTTTCGGCAAAAAACTTTTATGAGGACATTGTTTTTAGTTTTGGGCAGCGATGCATATCAAACATAAAACTCTTTGTTAAAGTACATATATTTTTTATCTTTAGAAATTTATTACAATACTAACACGAAACATCAATACGTTGCCGGAAAATTATAACAGATCATAAATTAACATAATTTAGTGAAAAGATTATACAATCAGCAAACTTCTCAAAAACCTCTCCATTTAGCGTTTCGAGAAAATATTACAAAATCACAAATTCATATTTCTTTCAAAATTCCAAAAATATTTTAAAAATTAAATAAAATCAAACTTTTTTCAAAATTCCAAAAATTAGAATAAAATCAAATATTTAAACTTTTTCTAAATTCCAATAATATTCCAAAAAATCTTAAAATTCAAACTTTTCCAAAATTCTAAAAATATTGCAAAAATTATTACAAATTAAAAAATTCAAACTTTTTTCAAAATTCCAAATATTATAATAAAATCAAAAATTTAAAATTTTTCGAAATTCTAAAAATATTCCAAAAATTCTTACAAAATCAAAAATTAAAACTTTTTCCAAAATTCTACAAATATTGCAAAAATTATAACAAAATCAAAAATTGTAACTTTTTCAAAATTCCATTAGTTTTTACAATATTTTTGGAATTTTGAAAGAAATATGGATTGATTTTGTAATATTTTCTCGAAACGCTAAATGGAGAGGTTTTTGAGTAGTTTGCTGAGTGTATATCAACTTTTCACTAAATTATGTTAATTATGATCTGTTATAATTTTTCGGCAACGTATTGATGTTTCGTGTTAGTTGTGTAATAAATTTCTAAACAGAGATAAAAAAATACTTGTACTTTAACAAAGAGTTTTGTTTGATATACATCGCTGCCCAAAACTAAAAACCATGTCCTCGAAAGTTTTTTGCCGAAAACTATATCAAAATCCTGAACGCAGACCGAAGTCTTGATATCTCAGAGCTTAAGATTTCAGCCCCTCCATATTTTATATTGATGAAAAACGTGTTCTAGACAGAGTTGTGAAAACTTGACCATTTTTGATTTTCCTGAAACATGGCATATAAGTAGATGGACAAAATAAAAACTACAACTTATTTTAAAAATTTTTAAAGTGCATAGTTTGAACATAGAGCATGCATGAAAAATGAAAATTCTGCCAATCCGATGTAACTTTGAAATTAAATTGCTCAAGAACGGCTATACCGATTTCATCAAACTTTTTTTTGTTTGATAGATGATTAATTAGTCGTTTGAAAAAAAAATTAATTTATTGTTTTATAATTAATTTTTAAATAAAAATATTAAAAAAACTTTTTTAAAGATGGCGCTAGGGCCAAAGATCAATTGGGATTTAATTAATTTTTTTTCTGAAAATAGTTCTATTCTTACTCTGAAACATATCAAATTTACAAAGAAGCTAAAATTCTTGTTCTTGAGATATTTAATTTTAAAGATTTTTAGTACGGCTGAAATTCGAATTTTTCGTCATTTTTTCAAACAACTTCCATTAACAAAAAATTTTAAAATCAATTAAATTTTAACTTTTTTTATTTTTTAAATATGTGTTCTTGAGATATTTAATTTTAAAGATTTTTAGACATTCTAAAATTCTAATTGTTCATTATTTTTTCGAACAATTTTTATCATCAAAAAATTTTAACCACTGAAGTTCGAAAAAATAATAAACAATTAGAATTTTAATCGGACTAAAAATCTTTAAAATTAAATATCTGAAGAACACGAATTAATGCCTCTATGTAAATTTGAAATATTTTAAAGGAAGGCTAGAACTATATTTAAAAAATAAAAAAAGATAAAATTTAATTGATTTTAAAATTTTTTGTTAATGGAAGTTGTTTGAAAAAATGAAGAAAAATTCGAATTTCAGCCGTACTAAAAATCTTTAAAATTAAATATCTCAAGAACAAGAATTTTAGCTTCTTTGTAAATTTGATATATTTTAGAGTAAGGATAGAACTTTTTTCAGAAAAAAAATTAATTAAATCCCAATTAATCTTTGACCCTAGCGCCATCTTTAAAAAAGTTTTTTAATATTTTTATTTAAAAATTAATTATAAAAACAATAAATTAATTTTTTTTCAAACGACTAATTAATCATCTATCAAACAAAAAAAAGTTTGCTGAAATCGTTCTTGAGCAATTTAATTTCAAAGTTACATCGGTTTTGTAGAATTTTCATTTTTCATGCATGTTGGGGTGCCCCCTATGCTCAAACTATGCACTTTAAAAAAATTTTAAAATAAGTTGTATTTTTTATTTTGTCCATACTACATATATGCCAAGTTTCAGGTTAATTAAAAATGGTCGAGTTCAAATTTCGACTTTTTCGCCTGCGTAGATCACGTTTTTCATCTATTATAGAATACCATTTAACACAAAGTTGTAAGCATTTTGGTGAAATTGAAAATATTGTCGACTGACAAATTTGTGTTCGGGAATAAAGTCATGGTTTAGTTATTTAATAGACATAATACAATACATTTAATAGACATAATAGCTAAATATTAGTTATAAAAATATTAGATTCATTCTAACTTAAATGCAATCCAGAAACACTATAAAAAACCTTCTTACAAAAACAATTGCTAATATCAGTTTCAAAATTGCATTCTCATATAAAGTGTGGTGTTTGTTCAATGATCACTTCCGTTTATGAGATTTGAACCCCAAGACCAGATGAGAATATCATATTTCACTGATCGTAATAACAAATTGTTGCACTTATTATTGACAAACCAATCGGATCAAATGGGAATAAGGGTTTAAATCTCTTATATAACCTGTTACCTGACCGTTTATTAGTATTCGCAAAACTTTATTTTTTTTATATTCAATTGCGATATCTCTTTATATTAAATTAACCTCCTCAAGCCATTCCAAACTTTCAAAGTGACAATGAAAAAAACATACTGCAGTATGGATGCATTTTAGTATGAACAATCTGGCATAACTTTAAATAGAAGACAAAATCAAATCGATCGTAAAATAAGTTTTTCCATCCTTAGCTATACAAATATTCAGTGCACGCACACAGTAGACGTACAAGTATACATTTATTACTGCTATATGTACTCATAATAAAAGAGCAGCTACAAACTCCTTAATTATTAATTTTTCAGTAAAATATATAATCATGGTAGTTATAAAATATACAACATTAGCTCTTATCAACATTTACCCATAATTATACTCATTCTTCAATAATTATACTATTTCTGCTATGTAGTTTAATCGTATCAATTTCTATATTTTTTGCAAAAAAAAACCGTCAGAATAAATCAAGATAGTAAGCTTGTTAATAAGAAAACATCGAGATCATAAAGAAAATATTAACTTAAGACGTTTTATATCTGTTTATTCTAGAATAAATCTTCAAATCAAGTAAAATGATAGGAAAATTTCAATGATTTGTTTCTAAATTAGATAATAATTCGAGTGTTAACTGCCAGGTGAAACTATACTTGTGCTTGATAGTATATTATACACTGTATGGTCTGTTTGCAATCAGCGAAGCCCTCAAATAACATACAAATCTCTGAACCGAACCATCTCCACTTTTCCGTTTTATTTTTTGTTGTCAAGTTGCCGTTTTATGGACTCGTGTTTTTTATCTCAGTTATCAATCTAACACATTGAAAAGCAACAGAAAATATCTGAAAAAAGCTTATTTTCAGATAACTGTTATTTTATATTCATGTCTCTAGATTTTCAATGAGCCAGAGAATAAAGTTTTGGGAACTTCAAAAAGACAGATAAAGAAAGGTGTTTGAGAGTATTCCCCGCAATTTACTTAGTCCCTTCAAAAAGGAAAACGATTGTCAAAGAATTATTATAGAGGAATTTATAATTACTTTTAACAAGTCTACAAACATTGGTTGCGCACACACTATATCATCTAGTGGTTCTCAAAGCGTGTTCCGCGGAACACTGGTGTTCCGCGATGCACTTTCCACTGTTCCGCGAAAAAATCAGATGCACAATCAATTCAATTAAAAATTATTTGAAAATAAAAATCAATTCAATGTAAAATTTACACGTACGTAAAATTTACACGTTTCTCGGCTTTGTATGAATAAAAATATCTTTCGGGTTAAAATTATTTCTTGAAAACATAAAATATTATTGCAGTTATTAAAATTCTCCTTTTACACATAAACAAATAAAAAATGTATGAAGTTTTTGTTTCACACGATATGAACAAATGATTGGATAAGAAACCCGTTTACTTCTTCCGAATTTTCTAGTTTTACTTTAAATGAAGAAGAAGAATTGGCGTCGCTTTCTTCATATCGTGGATTAAAATTACAGTTCCATGAAAACACTCCTGAAAATGTTTGGATCTCTGTTAAAGATGAATACCCGAGTATAAGCAAAAAATCCTTGAACATATTATTGTTATTTTCCACGACATAACTTTGCGAAGCAGGATTTTCAACTATGATCAATATAAAGACAAACAAACGTGAGAGACTAGGGAATTTAGAAGAAGAAATGCGTGTGGCGTTATCATTTATTCGCCCCGATATCGCTGAGATCTGTAAAGATCGTCATGCTCATGGATCGCATTAAGTTTGAGATTTTTTTTAAAAGTATTGTAATTTTAATTGTGCTTTCAATAAATATATTTGCATCAATCGATATCGGTACATATTTTATTTATATACATATTATTTTCTAAAAGTAGCACTTGGAAGCAGGGGGTTGCCAATCACACGCTGCGACACGATTCCGTTTCCTTTTTGCTTTATAATTACTACGTTTTCATGCAGATCGAAAAAGAATTGAGTCCTCATCCCGTTTTCAAACTGTAAAGTGTTTTCATGATTGGATTGAAAACGGGTTGAAAACGTTTTTAAAACAGTGTTGAAAAACTGTCAAAATGTCAAAAAGTGTTTAATTGTGTTTCATTAATTGTGTTCAATATTTTATTTTGTTACGCTTCTTTTAAATAAAGTTAATGAAATAAACATTTTATAAATCAATGTGAAATTAGTTGTTTTGTAATTTTATTTTTTATTTAGCGTATGGTTTTTTTTGTGACACATTAAAAATTAAACTTAAAAATAGGTAGACTCTTCTATGAAATCTACCTAAAACAAAACATGGATACACATTAAATGAACTTACAATCGATTTGATTGCGCGTCTTTTAAGTTAAAATTAAAAAGTAAAATATTTGAACATTGGGCAGTACATTTGAACATTAGATGTTTACATCGAGCGAGTCTATCCATGCTATTACATCGGGAGTTGCCAAATGGATGTCTGAGATGTTGCCATTGTAACGTCGAATTGGACACACAGTTGCAATGTGTTTTATAGTTTGTTGTGGAGCGCCGCAGTCACACTCAGGGGACTCTGAAATGCCCAACTTGTAAAAAGAATCAGCACAACGTCCATGATTCGTTCTTATTCGGTTTAATGTGGTCCAGGTATGACGAGGCAAATCGAAACCAGGTTGGGTAGAAGTCGGGTTAGTAATAGAAAAGCCAGTTGTGTTGTAATGTTGCCAGGAGGTGTCCCAGGCATCCAAGATATTAAAATCAGTTGCCAGCAGGTTGCTAGCAGATTTATGTGGAGGCTTTCTTGACTTCAATCGACAACGAGTGTGGTCACCGTAATATTCGTGCAAGGGTAACGTGATGTTGTTGGGTACCTTTTTATGTTCACGCATGAGAGCATGCGAGCGTCTGAGTGCAGGTGGACCGATATTGCTTAACACAGGGAGCCAAGGTAAAGGGGTGGATCTGATAGTACCACTTATAGTACGCATCGTGGCATGCAGCTGGCAGTCAACTTTTTCAGTATGTGTGTTATTCAACCAGACTGGTGCGCCATACTCAGCCACTGAGTAAACCAGACTTAGAGCAGTTGTTCGGAGGGTAGCTGGAGTAGCACCCCATGTAGAGCCTGCCAGTTTGTGCAATATATTGTTTCTCGTTTTAAGTTTTTGAGACGTATTTTCTAGGTGGAGTTTAAAAGAAAGAGTTCTATCGAGAGTAATGCCCAGGTACTTTGGCTGTTCATTGTATTTTATGGCAGTGCCGTTAAATAACACTGATAGTTCGTGTTTTGCCAGTTTGTTGTTTAAGTGGAAACAGGAGCTCTCGGTTTTACTTAGATTGGGAAATAAGCTCCACGTTCGAAAATAGTCATTCATTATCGCTAGGTCAGTTGAGAGCAAATCCTCCAAGACACCCATGTCTTTGTTTTGAAATTTGGTTTTCAAATCGTTTTGAACTAAGCAAGAAAACGTAGTAAATAATGGAGTGTTTTGGCAAACATTATTCTGTTTTTTATTGCACTTTTGGTTTCAAAAATGTTAGCCACCCTCGCCCCCTGTTGTAAAGTGTATGCTGTATTGTAGATGTTCCGCCTAAAAATATATCAGAGTTTAGTGTTCCCCGACTTCAAAAAGTTTGAGAACCAAGGATCTAGACTACAAAAATGAAAAGACATAACTAACGGTGGTCAATAGACGACTTTTATCAGAGTTGGGGTGTGTTAATAGACAAGCTCCTCGTGCTACACCCTGGGTTACGCGAATAGTCTATTTCAACTTGGTAGCCAAATATTTCATTTCGAACTCTTGGCTGTGATACAAAAAAAAAATAAAAATGAATCAAAATCACAACAACAACGGTACTTTTCTGCACCATAAGACAAAAAATATTGGACCCTCAGTCCGTATTTTGCAATTGAACATTGAAGGCATAAGCAAGTCAAAAACTGAACATTTACAAAGATTATTAAAAGATTTCAACATCGATGTGGTAATTCTGCAAGAAACGCATGCAGCAGATGAAGCGCAACTTACCTCTAGAGGAAACATTGTTGGCTACAAATTAATTGGTGCTATTTACCATCAAGCATATGGATCTGCCACGTATGTTAAGTCAGAAATCATGAACTGCACCCATGTACTTACACAGACGGACAACGATATACATCTTATTGTTGTTGATATATCAGACATGAAGATTGTAAACGTATACAAGACTCCAAATACAGGATGGCCAGCTGCTACTCTACCATTATATCATCACCCAGCAATATATACTGGTGACTTCAATAGCCATCACACCCAGTGGTCCTACTCAAACAACAATCCCAATGGCATAAAACTGACGGACTGGGCGGATGGTAACAACATGTTCCTGGTATATGATGCGAAAGACTTGAAAACCTTTAGATCTGCTAGATGGCGACGTGATTACAATCCAACTAGCAAACTTACTTCTCAATTTTGAATTATACAAGTTTTAGCTTCAATAAAGCTTCGCTAAAGCTTCAAGTGGAAGCTAGTTATATTTTACTTCTATAAAGTTTCGATACAACTTTCACAGAGAAGTTCTCCCCACCACCGGAATGAAAGCTTCTAAAATACTTCTATATTTAATATTAGAAGCTTTACCGAAACTTATCTACAGATCACTAAACAAAGCTTCCGAAAAAAGGTTATAGAAGTTATAGCTATCATTAGGATTGTAGTTGTTTCGGTCGTAACTGTTTACAGATCTTAATGAAGCACAGCTGTCATAGTCTAAAAATTGCTTCAATATCTTAAACGAAATATGTCAAACTGACGGAAGCTGTTTCTTCTATTATTTCAACTAAATTCAACTAATTTTCAGGGGCTTACTTTTTATGGAAAAAGATATGTGACATGTAATTTCAATGGGTTTATACGAAATTAAAGCTTTGGTTTTTGTCAAAAAAGTATTGTGCATAAGGTGGTTTTTGTTTTTTAATCTATTATTTAGACTTACTTTGCACAATATAAAATATTCTTTATTTAGAGTCTTAAAATAGACAAAAAAATCAATTAACATCATAATCAACTAGACTAGATAATCAGAATCAAAAATCAACTAGAGTGGAATAGAGAAAATTTAAAGTTTTATAAATAATGGTATATGAATTTTCTTTACATTTCTGAGAGCCAAACTCGTCAGGAAGAACTAAGGCAATACAAAGTTTCATAATTTAGTCACTCTATTAAAATAATTTACAGCAAATGGATGAGTGCGATATATCGTTGCTTCTTTTGTTATTGTTTTATATTTATATAACATTTTTAAAAATTAACTGCGTTCATTAGCACCTTAGTACGCATGTTGTTGTGACACCTATTAAAAATCCAATTACAAAACTTTTTATTTAAAAAAAAATATTGTTCAAATAAAGGTGTAAATACGCTAAAAGTTAATGATTGAAAAAATATAACCCCTTAATGTTGCTATACCTAAAACCTTTGAACTAATAAAAATAAAACAAATAGAAAATAGATTTTTCAATATTCTTTTACGTCTATCAAAAAGAAACAAAATATTTTAAGAACGTAAACCTCAGATTATGATTTCGTCGTTAAAAAGCCTATTGAAGTTACATGTCACATACCTTTTTCAATAAAAAATAAACCCCTGCATTATATACTATATTTTCTACATCTAAATTAAAAAACAAAATTCTATGGAAGTCTTATAGAAGTCTTATAGAAGTTATTGTTATTGTAATTACTATCAAAGATATTTATTGTTTCTTAACATTTAAATTAGCCGATTGGAATGCGCGCAGGACAAACGATCGAAGGACCGGGGTTCGAAACTTGATGCGACCGTAAACAAAAACTCAAATTAAAACACAATATAATAACATTAGCAATAACAATAATTACGTTAAAAAAGTGGTAGATATATAAAAAACATTGTAATATTTTTGTCACATTTTTTAATAGTTTCTCTAAGACTTCTAAAGATTGCTTAAAACAAGCTATTAGACGCACTTTACCGAAGCTATAACTTTAGAAACCATAAATTCTATTCAGCTTGCATAACTGCTTACAAAGGACCTTACCGAAGTCATTTCCGAAGTCTTTTACAAATTATAGCTTCGTTAAAGGCGGGGAAAGTTCTCCAAATGGCCTTTATCGAAACTGCTTAGAAATTTTAAAGAAACTATGAAGGTGGGGAAGTTAGTTTCGGTAAGACTGTTTAGTGTTTTAAAAGAAGTTAAAATGCTAGAGTGGGAATCCCGACCTCTGTTTTTCCACAAAAAACGAACAACGAAACCCTATTCCAATATCTAGGGCTGTTTTACAAGGTTTTCCACGCTCTCAACATCGTCCAGTAATTCTTGAGGTAGGAATCCGAATTCCGCTCGTTAACTCTACTCCTCAACCTAGATGGAATTTTAACAAAGCTGACTGGGATAAATATAGGTTGGAGTTGGATGCAGTGATACGCTGGATCCAACCCATTCCTAAAAACTACGATAGGTTTGTTGGAGCCATCATCTCAACTGCTAAGAAATGCATCCCAAGAGGCTTCCATGATGAATATATTCCTGGCTAGAGTAGAGAGAGCAATAAATTATATGAAGAGTACCTTAGTAGTGGTGAGGCAGACGTGGCTGATGACTTAATATCAAAACTCACTGGACGCTGCGAGAAAACAAAAGTCGATTAACGCTGTTGAAAACATTGATTTTTCCCATTCAAGCAGGGACGCATGGAGTCTCCTTCGGAAACTGGGTGGCTCAAACTCAATTACTCGTACTAACAATGAAATAAATCCAGAGGAAATTGCGAATCATATCGTAAACATGTCTCGTTTTTCTATTAATCGCCTTCATAAAACAACAATTAAACGCAAATTAAGAGAAATGAAGCGCAATTGCTCGTCTCCATCGAAGTATGCGAACTCTTTTAATAGCGAAGAACTTGATTCAGCTCTGTCCCAAACAAAAAATGGAAAAGCAGCTGGGTACGATGGTATATTTCCAGAATTTCTTAGAAATGCTGGAAAAAATGTAAAACAATGTCTAGCAAAATTTTTCTCGAATATCCTAGAAACCGGCAATCTTCCAAAACATTTTAAGACTTCAAAAGTGATAGCGATACTTAAGCCAGGTAAACCATCTAATGAACCAGGAAGCTACCGTCCAATTGCCCTTTTGAGCACCTGCTACAAATTGTTAGAACGGCTCATATACAACCGTATCGCTCCGATACTGAATGACCAGATCCCAGTCGAACAAGCTGGTTTCCGTCCCAATCACAGTTGCACTGACCTGCTCGCTTTAACATCCTATATCGAAGCTGGTTATCAAAAACAATTAAAAACAGGCGCAGTATTCATCGATCTCACTGCAGCATATGACACGGTCTGGCGAATTGGGATTATATATAAGCTGTTCAATGCAATACCTTGTAGCACCATCTCGTGTTTAATTAACAACATGCTGAGTAATCGTGTATTCAAAGTCCATCTAAATAATTCCTGTAGTAGATCCAAAATGCTTAACAATGGTTTACCACAGGGTTGCGTCCTGGCGCCATTACTTTTTAATTTGTACATTCATGACATTCCTGACATAACATTAAAAAAATTTGGTTACGCTGATGATTGGACCCTGGCCACTCAAATGTCTTTATGGGTGTCTTGGAAGATTTGTTCTCAACTGACCTGGCGAAAATGAATGAATATTTTCGAACGTGGAGTTTATTTCCTAATCTAAGTAAAACCGAGAGTTCTTGTTTCCACTTAAACAACAAACTGGCAAAACACGAACTATCAGTGTCATTTAACGGCACTGTCATTAAATACAATCAACAGCCAAAGTACCCGGGCATTACTCTCGATAGAACTCTTTCTTTTAAATTCCACCTAGAGAATACGTCAAAAAAACTTAAAACGAGAAACAATATATCGCAGACATTCATTTGGCAACGTCCGATGTAGTAACATGGATAGACTCACTCGATGTTAACATCTAATGTTCAAGTGTATTGCCCAATGTTCAAATATTTTTACTTTTTAACTAAAGACGATGGTATAATCAAATTGATTGTAAGCTCATTTAATGTGTATTCGTGTTTTGTTTTAAGTAGATTTCATAGAAAAATCTACCTTTTGTAAGTTTTATTTTTTAATGTGTCATAAAAACCGTACGCTAAATAATAATAAATCAGAGTTTAGATAGATGTTTCATGCCGCTATAAAAGCGAATAATAATCGAGACATCAATGACAAAAAAAGTCACACACAGTGATAGCCAGTTCTCATAGACGCTCCACATTTTAATTTCGAGCAGCACTCCTATATCCATTCGTAGTCAATGCCTCATAATATGGCTAACTACGTAAACGATTCACCCTACTCGATGTTGAGAAGCCTGTTTGATATATAGTCTCGTAGTTATAGATATTGTAAAAATCTAGGGATGTGTGTGATATGCAAGGTAGTTGACCAAAGAGGTAGTGGGCATCTCAAAGGAATCGTAAAGTAAAAGTAAAAAAAAAAAAAAAAAAAAAAAAAAATAAACCTATGAAAAGACATTAACATACATTTTAAAATCAACCTAAACCACTCCGATACTATACATAAGACTTGCTAGGTAATGAGTCTGAATATTATATAAATGAGCTTAGACATAGTACGCAGTTGTCACCGAACTATATAGAACTGTTTCAGGCAATGGGCATTTAAAATCGGACAAGAAGAGCGAATCAGTCATCTGGAACTGCAACTATCTGCCGTTTGAACGAAAATTGAATCGCCAATATGAAGGTTTTGTGTATGCATAAAATAAAGCATTATTCTTTCCTTTATTCTTCAAAGTAACTTTGTAAATCCTTTGAATTTTTGTTCAATTTTAAATCAGTTTTGGGTTTATTTGAATAAATCTTACGGTTTATTACATCAAAAGTTTTTCGTATACTTCGAGCGTGGTCGAACTCCCCGCATCGGTAACACGGTTTGATCCTGAGTGTCAGACAGGTTATCAACTGAACTACAGAGTCGATGGTTAGCTACATTTTAATTTTGATGTCCAAGTTTGAAAACTTTTATCATTTTTTTATATTCCCCATTCTACGAATTTACACATACCTTTATATAGGAATCGCCATAGTTAACAAATATAGATAACATTTTGAAAACCAGCCAAAGATGTTATTAGGATTGTGACAATTTTTTGATTTTAATGGCTTGTATTATAGTATGTTCTCTACATTTTTTTTGGTTTTTTATTATTAATAAATTTGAAAAAAAAAAAAATTGTGCCCTTGCTTTGTTTTGGTTTCCGTTTCTCTCGTAAGGAACCATATGTAGTTTCCTAGCATCACTTCATCCCAAAATCCCTGATCTCAATAGTCTTAATTTGCTGTTGAAATCATTCACCGTGTTCGTCACTTACATCACCAAGATTTTTCGAAAAGAATTCCCCATAATATGGCTTTTTTCAATCGCATTTGAGTAAATGCGATTGAAAAAAAATGATTTTTAAAGATATATTAAAGCCTGCAAAAAACAAATAAAATGGTAAAAACAATGCATAATAAAAATTGAACAAGAATCAAATAAATAATATTTTTATGATTTTGACCGCCCCCTTTTTACATTTATTAATTTTTTTTAAAAGAAATATTATATTTTATATAAGGTACCCGAGCAGAAATTTGTCAGGGTTTAAGTAAGGCCCGGATCAGGCATTGGTAGGGCCGCCTGATTGGGCCCTGATCATGAGTGTAATGCTTTTGCTCTATCAGGTCCTGATGGGGATTACCGGATCAGACCCTGATTGGGATAATCGGATCAGGCCCTGATTGGCATATCCGAACCAGACCCTGATATATATTTATATAGTATATACATAAATTAATCAAATTAAAATAAAAAAATTACAATGGAAAAAATTAAAACATACATACCGCCTTAATCACTATTATTATAGTCTTTCAGCCGATAAGCGATAACTAAAATATACATGAAACGGTTTTAACTATATATTTTTAAAATGGATAATACTCTAGTGAATTTTAACCAATTGAAATTTCAGCTAGGGGTCAAATACGAAAAACCTGATCAGGGCTGGATATATTCAAATAAGGTTAACCCTAAAGGGTATTCTAAATCAGGCCCGGAACAGACCCACATCAGATTGCCCTAATAGGGATTGCCTTTGTAGGACTGACCAGGCCCTGTTCACGCCCTGACTGTATTCAGGATTTCCCTAACTAATTTCTGCTCTGGTATTTATTCAAAATTTCAGAAAACCTACCTTGAAACTTATATTTTACAACTCTTTATGATGCGGAGTGCCATCTTCCATCGGCGCAATTTTTATTGACAACTCACCACATCTGTTACATAAATATTTTAACTGATTGTATTTCTTGTGATTATAATAATACTATTCACTTGTATAGTAAATTTTAGGTTTTAGAAAATAATTTCATGATGTACCGATTTTTTACAACTTCAAAGCAGCTGACGCGCCCGGTTACAAGATTTGCATGAACGACTATCGTAAATAGTATATTATTTAATTTGGAGCTAAGGAGCTTATACTTTTTGTGTTGAGTATATAGTTTGGCAACCGACCGTTGGGAGGCTGACAATTATAGACGAAACCCTAAAAGTCACTTTAACTCCAAATCAAAAATACTATTTTTTCAGCAAACTTATCATTTGTGATAAAATTAATTGAAATTAAAGGGACCTATAAAGTTTGACATATAAATCCATCTGTTTATTCAATGAAGTGAAGTTAGAAGAAAAAATTTGACGCAAAATATCGTGATATTTATTATGATATTGCACGACCGAGCCAATATTATGTGTCACAACGACACATAAAAACCTTTTAAGACCAAAAAAATTAAATATAAAAATAAAAAATTTAAACGTTTGCCGAAAAGTGGTGTATTTAATTCGGTGCTAGAGTGTCTTTTAGCTCCTAATTAAATAATAGCACTTTAGCTCCTATTTAAATAATATACTATTTATTAATTCAAAATCTCATGTTAGGTTACTTTTTTCTGCCGCCGTGAAAAAAAGAAAAAAAAACGGTGTTATATTTCAAAAAAGTAAGACTTTAACCTTCTCCCAAGCGGCTGTAAAGTTAAATTTTACAGCCGTTCGTTAAAAAAAAATGTTTTCAAACACAAATTTTAATACTTGTAATTTTCACAACAGAATTATACAAAATATTCGAGTTAAATTAACATTACTTCGGTCTGAAAGACTTAAGGCTTCGCATCAAATCAAGTTTTTGGTTCAAAAAATGGTCTAAGATCCATCCAACTTAACATTTCAAGAAAAAATACCCTTTAAGAAAAAAATCAAACAATTCGATTCGTTCCACCTCTAACGTATTTTTTCAAATTTAACAAATGTTCAATCGATCCCGCATCAACCCAAACTAGAATGATAATTGTACGCTTCAAACAAAACGAATCATGTTCCCCTTCTAACGGACTACACAAAATTTTAGAATTGTCTAGACGATTCGTATCCATTCGTTATCGATTTTTGAGTCAGAATAAATTTTGTTAGCCAAAATTAATTTTTACAAAAGAAATTTGGTCTGTCCATTTTTCTTCACTTGCACCGTTCCGACTTTATGGTTTCGACTCATATCTATATATTTATGGAAATCTCTAAAAGAATGATCCATTCAAGATTGCTTTTAGAGCCAGACGTTAAGGAAATTACGTTAAATTACAACAAATTTTAAGATGTATTTGGATTCAGTCAAAATTGTATTTTTAGCGCAAAAAATATCAAGAATCAGAAAAATAATGGATTACAACTACACAAAGCTTATGTCAATCTCGATCATATTCCAAATGTAGCGGATTGACCAAATTTTATGTTGGTTCAGATCCTACCGGTTCAACACAAATTCGCTTTTTGTGTCATACAAAAGATCCAAAATAAACCTCTTTAACAGATCTCAATTATGATTTTCAACCTTACTTCGAATTGGCCATGCTCTCAATTCCATAAACGCAATTCCCCAAATCTCCTTCTGGATTCGATCACTAATTAGTAATTAAAAACATCAGGTTTTATTAAGTATTAAACACCGCTATTGTATTACAACAAGAGGAAAACCATTCTGAAAACAATGTTCCTTAGCCATTTCCAGTCCACAGTGTTCAAAATAAAACACATATTTCTTTTAAATATCACTTAAAACTCTAATCACTTTATATATACTGTCCTTGTAGGGTTTTTGTAATGTTCAAGAATCAAGAAACAAAAAACAAAAAAAACAACAATAAACCAAAATCATCAACATCATACAAAATAATTACCTTACTCAAAGAGAATAAAAATATCATATTGTTACGTTTTTCTAACCTTACTTCGAATTGGCCTAACTCACAATTCGATAAACGCAATCCCCAATCTCTTCCTGAGTTCGATCACTGATTAGTAAGCACAAACACCAGGTTTTATTAAGAATTCAACACCTTAATTGTGTCACAACAACAGGAAAACAATACAGCATACAATATTCCTAACTAGAATATTCTTTCAACAGCTTCAGAAACTCCAACGGTTGATTGTAGAAATTTCCAGTTCACAACGTTGAAAATAATACACAAAATATTTCTTCTCAATAACACTTATAACTTTATTCACAATAACTAATTGAAAAATCACTTTTATAATAATAACTTTACTATCGCAGGTTTAAAATAAACTAATTTTACATTTAATTTCACTTTACTGTCGCAGGTCTAAAATAAAACTAATTAAAAACTACAAAAGGTATTTTTCTTATATACCTTCTGCAATACTTCTAGATAATTCGACATCACTTTCCAGAAACCTTGAGAAAACATTAGAATACTCGATTATTTTACGTTATGTTGATTTGATTCATAAAATCGTTTATGTTGACCCTATTTCTAAGAAGAGACAACAACAACAATATTCATTTCATTAACTTGTTTGTTGATTTTATTTTCCTGGAAGTGACCGTAATCGTTTAGATCTTTCTGTAATCGTCTAGATTTTTCTGCACTCGTAACATTACCCTCCACTTAAGCCTGTTCGTCCCGAACAGGATCTAGCTCTCTCCTCCAATTATTGAATCCAAAAACATTTTTTTTTTCTTTTCCTATTTCCCAGGCTGTTTAGAATTACTTCCGGTTCCTTTCTAAGTACTGGGCCATTACTTTGTTTTATGTCAGCCCACCGTGATGAGTAGGGATTCTCGTTATTTCTAAAGTGCTTCTTATCATTTCCCTTTGGGAGTTTCACAATGCCATGTCTCCGAACCATTCTCATTTTCAGCTGCGATTCATCCCCGTTTGCAGCTATTTGAACCACCTCTTTTACATCGCTCACTTCGTTATAGGCTTGGACCTGTTTCCTTTTTAACTTTCGGCATTTGTTTAATCGTCTGCGTCGGTTGACGTTTCTCTCCCTCATCTGTTTGGATGGTGCTGGATTTTCCTCTGCACTGCGTAGTTCCTCATCGCTGCCAATAACTGTTGGCTCTGCCTCATTCACAAGTAGTGGCATCTCAACATTATTAACCTTTAAGATTCCACATCCAAAATCGAAGACTAATCCCTTCGCCTTCATGAAGTCCATCCCCAATATGACTTCATCCATAATGTCAGCCACTAGCACCTCTTGTTGATAGCAGTTATTTCCCAATTTTATTTCAGCGATTCTTTTACCTTCTATTTCAGCGCATTCTCCAGTTACTGTTTGGAGTTTCAATCCATCTGATGATTCCAAAATGCCGTCAATTAAACCTTTGCGAACGAATGTTCGAGCTGAACCTGTATCCAGTGTCATGAAGCAACCTTTACCTTCAAGTTGTCCGTTGATACCCAAGCTTTCACCATTTACCGCAATTCTTGAAATTGGAATGTAGGCTGCATTCTCTTCACTTTTTGGCTTTACAGTTGCACCTTCAACAGACTTTCGTTGAATAGGAGACGAAGATCTATCACGCTTCCTGTTCCAGCAGTCCTGTGATATATGGCCCGATTTTCTGCATATCCAACACAAGATTTTCCTACTGCTGCTCCTGAACCCTCCGTGCTGCTTGTCTTCGACTCCCATATTCTTCGCAGAAAACGACGATCTATCTGCTTCTTTAGTTTTCCTGCACTCCCGTGCCATGTGACCCTCTTCGTCACATACCCAGCATCTGATGTCGCTTCCACTTCTGTGTGCCAATACTTCTCCTTTGATGTTCCCCTCTACATTCCTTTTTCTGCATCCACCAGATGGCATACATATCCTCTGTACCATCTCATATAGCATTGCGTATGCGACAGTTTCATGGAAAGTCGCCTTAGGTGTAGTCATTAGTTTGATCCTGGTTTCTGATTCTCGGATACCATCAATGAAGGCCTTGATCTTCATTTTCTCCATAAAATACGGTGGAGTATTCGAGTGTGCCAAATGTACAAGCCGTTCTACTGCCGAAGAATAGTCCTGAAGGCTTTCTCCATTCCGTTGCAAGCGACCCTTTAACTCGATCCGGTATAGCTCCTTTTTGTGGTCGCTGCCATATTTTCGTTCCATCGCATTCATCACTTCAGCATAACTTTTCCGATCATTTTCCGGCACTGCCTGTAATGTTTCAGCTGCTTCCCCCTTTAGAGCAACTATCAATGCAGCAAGACGATTTTCGGCGTTCCAAACATTTTGATCTGCTGCAGTCTCGAACTGGAACTTGAAAATACCGAAGGATGTTGTTCCATCTTACGATGGTTGTTTTTTGTTTGATATTTGCTACTTGATGTACCACCTGGGGAGCAACTTTAGTCGTTTCAACATCCTGCAGCCGTTTCTCGAAATCATCTACTTTTGCAAGTACCTTTTTGTTTTCATCAAGCACTTTCTGCTCTAGCTCTTTCACCTCTTGATGAAATCTGTCTACCTCCTCCCGTAACGTAGTAGATATTTCGAGAAGTTTCTCGTCCATTATTTGCTTGACGTTCAAACTGATTTCTTCCTTGGTTGTAGCCATGTTATTGTTGACTATTTCCAGCTGTTGATTGATGTTGAGCATTTGCTGATCAAATTTTTGATTCAACTCGTCTTTGTTAGCAGCTATGCTTGAGTTTACGACATCCAATTTCTGATTCATATTGGTATTTACGGCATCCAATTGCTGATTCATGTTCAAATTTATTTGTTGACTGATGTTCAAACTCATTTGTTGCATCATAGCCATTAACTGCGTAAATTAACTGCGCAGTTTCCAGATGGTAATGTTGTTGTTGTTTCTGCAACAAAACTTTTCTCCTCATCAGCTGCCACTAGATCATTATTTGTAATAATCACTCCAAACTGGTAACTTTCCACGTCCATTCCATTGGCTTCCATACCTTGTCGAAGCCGTAGCATTAATTCAGTTTTGTTTCCACTTGTTGACAATCCACGTTGTTCTAGTTCTTTCTTTAACTCAAGAACCTTCAAATCACTTAATAAAACCAGTATTAACAGCTAACTAATCCGCCGATGTCACCAATGTTACGTTTTTCCAACCTTACTTCGAATTGGCCTTACTCACAATTCGATAAACGCAATCCCCAATCTCTTCCTGAGTTCGATCACTGATTAGTAAGCACAAACACCAGGTTTTATTAAGAATTCAACACCTTAATTGTGTCACAACAACAGGAAAACAATACAGCATACAATATTCCTAACTAGAATATTCTTTCAACAGCTTCAGAAACTCCAACGGTTGATTGTAGAAATTTCCAGTTCACAACGTTGAAAATAATACACAAAATATTTCTTCTCAATAACACTTATAACTTTATTCACAATAACTAATTGAAAAATCACTTTTATAATAATAACTTTACTATCGCAGGTTTAAAATAAACTAATTTTACATTTAATTTCACTTTACTGTCGCAGGTCTAAAATAAAACTAATTAAAAACTACAAAAGGTATTTTTCTTATATACCTTCTGCAATACTTCTAGATAATTCGACATCACTTTCCAGAAACCTTGAGAAAACATTAGAATACTCGATTATTTTACGTTATGTTGATTTGATTCATAAAATCGTTTATGTTGACCCTATTTCTAAGAAGAGACAACAACAACAATATTCATTTCATTAACTTGTTTGTTGATTTTATTTTCCTGGAAGTGACCGTAATCGTTTAGATCTTTCTGTAATCGTCTAGATTTTTCTGCACTCGTAACAATATTTATTAAAGCTGATAAATGTAATGCGGTGGTAGTTATGGACAAAGTGGATTCTGATCAAAAAATTTTAGATACCATCAAACCATACATCGAGCACACATGGAAAAACGGTAACACGAGAGATTCATTGAATCTATTCATAGATCCATTGAAAGAAGTGTCTGCGTTGTTACAAACCCCGTTCCTAGAATTTAAATTCAACGTTTCGAATCTAAAAGTATCAAAATGCAACCAATAGCATCAAACATTTCAACACCAACAGAACATATGGCTAAATGGTTCCTAGATCAGGTTAACAAAATACCATCACCTAAAGGTCTCAGCGTAGTAAACTCACTGAAATTAGTCAACAACATAAAACATATAATATTGGATCCAGATGAACTTCTTGTTCCCTTTGATGTAGTCGCGCTGTTTCCCAGTGACTCCAGCAATAGAATGCCTTGAAGAACATCTCATGAAAAACAACGTTCCATATCCACTTGTTAGTGCTTTGGCATGCATGGACCAAAGCTTCTTCAGAAAGAAGTTTCATAAACAAACATCTAAAACAACGATGGGTAGCAAGTTGGCTTCATACATTAGTAATGTGTTCAATGTTCATGAGTAAATTGGAATCAAATCTTAAAGAAAACTTCAACCTGTTTCCAAGAATATGGTATAGATATGTGGATGACATCTTCGCAATTGTTAAAAAATCAGATATTTCAAGTTTCAACAGTAGTAGAAAAACTGAATTTACAGCATTCAACAATTAAATTTACATTGGAAGTAGAAGAAAATTATTGCTTAAACTTTTTGGATATATAAGAATTATCAAACTGCCAACAAATAAAATTAAATTTGGGATATTTAGAAAACAACACCAATAGATTTATCACTTCAGATTCACATCATCATATTTTACACAAGCAAGCTGAATTTCATTCCATGATCCACCGTTTGTACAACATTCCGATGGAGGAAAAAAAATTTCAAGAAGAAGTTAAATACATAGAGAAGCTCTCAATAGCTAACGGTTATACAATAGAATTTGCCAATAGAATCATTGAAAAGCATAGAGTTAAACATCATAAAAAACAACTAACCAATCTTTCTCCGATACCTGATAAACATAAAACATACAAAAGAATAAGTCTACCGTTTTATCCAAAAATAAATTGCAGAAAGTCTTCCACAAGCATTAAATAGAAATAGTAACAAGACCAACTACGTCCATAAAACCCAGCTAAATAATTTTAAAGATAGAGAAGGATCAAATAGTAAATCCGGCATTTACCAAATCAAGTGCGAGGATTATCAAGATCAAGAGACGCGGTAGTGTCTTGCGCGCCATGTTTTGAAAGACACTACTAGTATATATACTGTGCACCGAATAGGTTTTAAAGGTTAAAATTTTCATTTCGAATAATTTGCATTTTTTCTACAACTGCATTCAAAGTTATCAATAAAAGTATATCTTATTTAACTATATGTTTCTCATTAGTAAAAAAAAGTCAGCATTCATGCTTTTTTCCGAAAGTTTATAAAATCAAAATTTTGCTTTCCCAAACTTTTAGTAAAATTAAAATGTTTTTACAAATTTTTATACCACGTTGGTAGCATTGATATGAATGTAGTAATTTAGTATCATTTTGGCGAATTTTCAAAAACCAACCAAATGTACAGAATTGAAAAACACAAAATTATGCGAATTGAAATTTATTATCCCTCAATATTGGTAATATTTAACAACAGTTAAAAAACTTAAACACGAACCCAGATTAGTTTGCAAACATATAGTTGTTTTCGATAAAAATATTTGTTATGTTTGTATCCAGAAAACCCATCAAATGTTTTATTAATATATTAAATGGAAGTTGGTAATTATAAAGGTATTAGAAAAAAGAATATATTTAGAATATGCTTTCAGTAAAAAGACCTATTATTGATGTGTTAAGAAAACGATGTTGTGAAAACATGTATTTGGTCTATTATGTAAATTTGTTATCTGAAAGAACCCAACAAATGTTATATCGATAATAAATTTTAATTTTTATTTCATATTTTATTTTAGAACGTTGGTAGTTATTTTGAAGTGATGAGATTAAAAAATAATTTAGTAGGCTTTAAAATTTTGTGTTTTTAAGCTTTATGAGATATAAAGAAAAGAATTTGAGAAAATTTTATTATTATTTTAAGGGCTCCGTACTTTGAAAAAATAGAACAAAACCCTTATGGTGAGGACTTGATTGTTTATTATCCATTATTCACAACGACTTTCTCACTGAAAATGAAAATATATGTATTTACGTATATTTATGTGGTAAGATAAGGCGAAAATGACAAATATGTGCCGATTTCGAGATTGAGGTGATATATAACCGTAAAAACTGAAATTTTTTAAAACTTTCAGTCAATCATAGACTATAAAGTTTATGGAAGACACCAATGGTACTTGGCTGAACATAATCAAGAATTTTTAAAAAAATTGTTTAATTGCGAAACACTTAATTTCACATCTTTTTTCGCACAATGTTGTTTTGTTTATTATTTATTTAGAGTAAATAACAATCGATTTAAGCTTTTATGCTATCCTCAAGAACTTTTATAAAATTGTTATGTTAATTTTTTAAAATTATTAGTCAAAGACTATAGTTTTTATGTGTGTGTTTCTGTTGTATGTAATAATTTTATTAATTTTCGAATGCATTGCTTTAGACTTATTTTCGAATATTTCTTTTACTTTTTCATGAGTTGTTCATGTCATGAGTTGAGACCTGTTTACATAAAAACGATACTTTTATTTTTTAAAATATTGCACCTAGATTGATAAAAAATCGAGAGTAAAGTTTTCTGTAGAAAACATTTTATATGGATAATAATAATTTGATTCTCCCATATTATATTATAACTTTACAAAAAACAGTCAAATCGTCGCAAAAACAACCAAAAGGCTGTAAAAAAGCCGCGCCATGTTTTTCTTTAGCTTGAAACTATCATTTTAACAATAACAAATAAATTCTTGTATCTTATTCTTTACAAAAACTTCTCAAATCATAAAGCACCAGTTATAAAATTTCTTAATGGCATTTTGTTTTCTAAACATCTAGCTATATTATATAATTTAAGTAATACTCTAGAACTACATATCATAATTCTAAAATATATAATAAATATGCACATATATTAAAATTTATTTAAGCAGAGGAAATATAATTTATTTTTTTTTTCTATGAAAAACCGCTCACTTTCACTTACATATTTCTTGAATGAACAAAAACCTTGGCGCGACCTTTTCTCAATTAATTTAATAATGTCATTCCTAAGGTCTATTTTCAGATGACTGTGAAGAGCCGATGAATTCAACAGTGGACTTCTAATTATATTAATTAAGTCAGTATCATATTTTCTACAATTTTCCTGAAGTATAGTAATCTATTTGAAATTCCCTTTATATTATTACGGTATGCTTAATTTTATATAAGACATGATTTGCTGTAAGAATATCTAGCAAATGGCAACTATAACAATATAACGATGACTATGAAATAACATTATCAATAAATTTCTTTTCGTACTGAATTTTAACATTCATTGATATTCATTTAAGATTGCTATTTAATCAATGGTTATTTCAATATAATGTTTATTATGAGTCAACCATAGTCACTATGCGGTTGGCTTTATTGTCATAGTAAGAAAAGGTCGAAAGGTCGTCATATTAAGAAAAGGTTAATATAGCTAGATGTTTAGAAAACAAAATGCCATTAAGAAATTTTATAACTAGTGCTTTATGATTTGAGAAGTTTTTGTAAAGAATAAGATACAAGAATTTATTTGTTATTGTTAAAATGATAGTTTCAAGCTAAAGAAAAACATGGCGCGGCTTTTTACAGCCTTTTTGTTGTTTTTGCGACGATGTATATATAGAACAAACATCAAGGGACTATGAAACGAGAATTAAGGAACACAGAGCAGCCACTTTACAAAAACAAACACACAAATCCAGTGTGGCAGAGCACATGATACAATCAAACCATAACATAGATTTTAGAAATTCAAAAATAATCAAACTTGTAATAAACAAAGGAAATTGGATGCATATGAATCATTTTATATTGCAAAAACAGAACACCTGATGAATTTAGAAGATGCTTAAATCCAATATCCATTGTTTAATATTATAGACTAATAAAACTCATAACCCGCCTCTTGTTTAATATTTTCAGTTTTCTTTATATATTAATTTTTTTCTTCTCTTTGTATTTTTAACCTTTTTTCTTTTTTCTTTTTTGATTTTGTTTAATTGTTTAATTTTTCCATCAATTAGTTTACACCCAGAACAAAACCTCCTTAATCATAGCCCTACTGATTCACGCCATTTGCAATAAACAATGAACATTGCCATATGCAAAAAATTGGATTAGTGTTTTTGATTAAATTTTTTTGAATTTTTTTTATATGGAGTTTTATTTGGTGGCGTTATGGACGTTATGGCGATTTTTTGAATTTTTTATATATTGAGTTTTAATTTCAAAATGGCGCTAGAAGTTCACTATTTTCTTTGTGCTAAAATATGAGTTAGGCTTCTTCTATATTAGACTGAGTGCTAGTGAACCCTTTGGGTAACGGTCGTTCTGTAAGGCTAGAATTTTTTTTACTGATAAGTTATGAAATATGAAGAACGGAAACTACCACCGGGCAGGCATCAGCCGGGAACAAGTGTCTGCCAGGCGAATCGAAAGGTGTTAAATCCTGCCGGCCGGCCGTCACAACCGACGAAATCTAGAAAACCGCTGAACGGATTTCAAAAATTTTTGTTTCTAAAAATAAGTCAAGTCAAGTGTGTCAAAACAAGGAAATTTGCATAATTTTTGCTTAAAAAACGTTCATTTTAAGTGATTACAGATAGAAACATTGAATTTGAAGAAATCTTGATGGTGATATTGTTATTTGATGACATGATATTATTATTATTGACAATTTAACTCACTAAATAAAGTTTCAAAAAGGTCCAACAAAAACGCTTCATTTACTATTTTTTAGCAAATCAAAACGATTTGTTTCGATTATTTTTTTCTGGTAGGAAGGAACAGCGAATATTTTCGAATATTTTCCGCCTACTTAATATATTAATTTAAAACAAAACTTCACATACAAAATTATGTGAAAATGCAATTTGCAAATAGTAAAAATGTCCGTTTTCATTCATAAATGATTGCATGTTTATGTTTATTTGTCAAAAATAAATTACAAATTTATAACATTTATGCGCCTACTAAGATGAAATAATATTTTAATATGTATGATTATGTTGTATGAAATAATGTTACTATTTCTGTTCGTTAAATTGTCTGCTAAATACAACTCGTCACCAAATTATTAGTCGATTATTTTTCAACATTACCACTCATGCCATTTGAGGTTAAAAATTTCCCTCGTGCGCTACGCGCACTCGGAACCTCAAATGACATTCGTAATAATGATTATGAAAAATAATCGACTATTATTTGACGACTCGTGATATTATATATGAGAATTTTATTGCATTATAAGTTTGTCAAAAAAATATTGTCAAGTACGCCAAAAAAATTAGCTGTTTGTATTACGTAAATGTGGCATGGAAAATTTTAGGTAGATTTCATATAAAAATATACCTTTGCAATGGGCTTCATCTCGGAATTTTGGAAAAATTTTTGTGCCAAACGACTATATATGATAAGCGGAGACGAAAAAATAAAAAAAAAAAAATTTATATATATATATATATATATATATATATATATATATATATATATATATATATATATATATATATATATATATATATATATATATATATATACACCTAATTCTGTTTTTACACGACAGATTGGTTCCAGAGAAAGACGTGTAAAAAAAATTCGTGTAAAAATATACATTGTATATATGGAAAAATAGAGGATTGGTTTCACTCTCAAGAAATCAGTACAAAAAAATATTGGACACGCTGTTGCATTGACTCACACTACCATCAGTTCTGAAAATATAGTACGCTTATATATATTATTCAATTGATGGCTAGCTGTTGCCATAAATTAGTTATAACTTTAGAAAATTTGTTAAATAAAAGTCGAAATTCAATAATTTTATCGAAAGTGGCAAACCAAAAATTTGAATGTGCAGAATTATTGTGAGTTTTCAAAAATTAAACCGCTTCACAATTACAGAATTTGGCTGTTGATCCAATTTTAGTACTCAGGCCCAAAACGTAAACAAAATTCAAAAAAGTTGGCCAAGTGCGAATAAAATTCGATCACCGAGGATTCGGTGAACGTAAAAGAACATAGTATCAAAAATAATTGATAAAGTTGTGTTGTATGTATATAGTCTTTCTATTGCCAAATCATAAGGACATACAAAATGTATATTTCCTCTTAAACGTTAAACGATTTTGCCACCTGTGCAATCAGCTTCCATTCACTTCGTTCCATGACTAGTGGACCCCAGATTGGACATCCTGTATCACGAAGGTTTTGTATGATGTTATCACGTCAACGTTGTCTAGGTTTTCCTCTCCAACAAACACCAGCTGGTTGTTGTTGAGATGCTTTTTTTATCATTCTATCTAGTGGAGCTTTTTCTAAAAGACCAAACCATCTAATCCGGTTGGATTTAATGAATCCAATTACATCGCTGCTACCAAGGAGCTGTCTGATTTCGTGATCCATTCGGATTCTTTACTGATTCTCAGCAACTTTGCATGAACCATAAATTCTTCGCATAACCTTCCTCTCGAATGTTGATAGAATTCTACAGTCGATGCGATTCAGTGTCCAGCTTTCACTTTTCAAGTTAGGCACAGGTCGAACTAATGCTTTGTAAAGTGCGACCGCAAAAGAAATTTTGATCTCAGAAGTTTTAAGTATGCGTAGAAAACTCTGTATGCGGCAGTGACAAGTGCTTTGATATATGCCTGCATGTCATTTGACGATATTTTTGCAGACCCGAGGTATTTGAAGTTTTCAACGCGTTCCACTTAACAGTCGCCAGTATCCAGATTTCCGGGAGTTATGTTCCTAGATGTTGTTAGAAGTTTAGTTTTGCCGGTGTTGATGCATAATCTAAGTCGTTTAGCATTTATTTCAAGCTGTGAGCCTATTCTTAATATCAATTGTTCTACGTTCGAGAAGCGCAATATCATCTGCGTAACCAAGAATTTAACTAGGATTGTTAAAAATGCAGTTTTGTGTTTCGATTCGGCTTTTTCTTATCGCGTTCTCAGGCGGCAAATTAAATAGCACGGACGCAAGTGCATCACCTTATCGAACACCTGTTTGATTGTGTTATACACTGAAAAAAATTTCTGGGTAATTGTAACCAAAAAAAATACTTAACTTAACCAAGAATATCGGTTGTTTTTCAACCAGCTAAGCGCAAGTTTAACATTATTAATTTTGCATCGGTTACTTTAACACTTGCTTTTGCTTAGTAAATTAGAACTTTGCATCTGGTCAATTTTAACTATAAATGACATCAGTAATTGCTTAGTTATTTTGACCTTTGCTAATCATTTAACTTAACAAATTTTTTAGTCAATTTCACTTATGTATAGTTAAAAAATGTTAGTTTGTATTAAACTATTTTTAACGTTATTTTTAACGAATTTTAAAAATGTGGCTTGTTTAATCTAACCATTCTTAAACTATGCGTTATAGTTCATTTAAACCAAATGTTGACCTATTTCTTAGTTAAGTTAACGCGGGTTTGTTATGTTATGTTTAACACACATTTGAACTTTTTACTAAGTTAAAATATCTTTATAATCAATTATATACTAAACAAAGAAAAACTTGATTTTTAGCTCATTTATTAGAAATTAATATAAGAATACATTAAATAAAAATTAAACACTAAGGGCTGATTGTATGAATGCGGATAGAAGATAAATCCTCGGCTTAATCGTCGTTTGTATATATACAAACGACGATTAATCCGAGGATTTATCTTCTATCCGCATTCATACAATCAGCCCTAAATACATTAAAAACAAAATAAATTTAAACAGGTATGAAATAATTGCATGATTGCTAATGCTAAGTTTATACCGCCGATAGTTTAACAGAATAATATGTTTTTACTATTAAACTAACGATATCATGGGTGTTTATACTACAAAAAAGTATTATGTATTCACTGAAAATAAATTTCAATAAAATTGTCGTTAAATAAAAAACATTAATGATTATTGAACTCCTTTCGTTGGCTCAATAAACAACATCGTTGGTTCGATAAATAATTTGTTAATATTACGAATGGTTTCGAATAACGAATGATATATTGCTTATATATCCAATGAAAAGTAGCTCATTAATTACTGTTTATTAATATAACGAACAATTTTATTCGAGTTTAGTAAATTTTTTTTTCAGGATTCTATCTGTGGTATAAACGCTCGGAATAATTTTGAGAGATAGAATGCGGTAGCCATATTTATAATTCGTCATGCTACCTGGGCAACGCTAACAGAATTAGATCGGTGTAGTTGAGAGGGGCAGAGTAAATACTGCTTATACTCAATGATTCTGCACCATGGCGAGTCATTGGCGCCATATAACCAATGCAACTCAAGAGTCTGTTCTCCATGTTAGGTACGGCTTGGAGCAGGCGTCTATCTAGGATCAAGCGGCTTGCTATATAAAAGTGCAAAAAGCGTATGTTCTCCATGTTAGGGGCGGCTTGGAGCGGGCGTCTGTCTTGGATCAAGCGGCTCGCTATATAAACGTGTAAAAAGTTTGTTTCTGGTGACCTTAAGATGCAGAACGAACCCATTCACGAAAATTTGGGTTGGGTGATGGGTTAACACTCCATTTCTGTAAAAAATTATTGGTCATGAATTCTGTACACTGGCCTTGGATTATCTCGGATTCATCACAAGAACGTTCTCCGAAACAGTACCCGAACTTGGATTTAAAAATGAGAACCTGGAACGTGCTAAACCTTAGAAGACCAGGAGATCTAATAAAACTTACAAACCAAGGCAGTAGCTACACACTAGATATAGCGGAATTACAAGAACTAAGATAGCCAGGTAGTGGAATCTATGAAACAGCCAAAAGACACACTCTCTTCTATTGCGGTCATCAACAGGAGGAGAATTTGGAGTTGGCTTTCTCATACATCGTCGCGTGAATCAACATATTAACGACTTTTGCCCAATTAATATGCGATAATGCACAATGAGTAACGATCATCAATGTTCATGCACTTACTGAAGACAGAGCAGATGATATTAAAGACCTGTTTTTTCTAGAACTCGAAGAAGTCATTAATAACATATTGCGGCACGATATAACAATCGTGGTAGGTTACTTGAATGCTCAAATTGGAAGAAGTACAGAACTTTAAACACATATCGGCCCTAACAGCTTGCATCATACCGGTAACAATAACGGCTTTCGTGCAGGTGAACTGGCATTTAAACATCAGGAAACGCTGAATAGAGATGAGATGTTCCATTAATGTGAGGTGCTGTCTGAGATGCCACTAAACATACCAGAAGAATGGCAAACGCTTCAATCAAACATTATATCCTTAGTACAAACTACAATCGGAAAACGACTACCAAAATCACCTAATGAATGGTTTGATGACGAGTGCCGCGATAGTTTTGAGCACAAACAAAAAGAATTGACAGATTTATAAAATTCATCATAAACCCAAAATTAATGTAAAATCAAACGTCAAACTCATAGGGTCTTGTGTTACCGAAAAGTTTAAGGTAATGTTAAGGATAAGTTTAACGACTAGAATTCGGACATTATAATATAGATCAAAATCATAAATATCAAATAACTATCTGTTATAGTAAAACAGTATTATTATATCAGTTAATATCGTAATAGTTTAGTAGCTATTTGCTATTATTCTATTATTGTGTAAACTCTACCGAGGCACTCTACCGAAAATACAAATTTCAAGAGTTGCCATCAATTTGTAGTTAATTTTTTTTAAATTTCTTCTCAAATAATGAGTTTTTGCACCAACATTTTAAGACATAAACGTGTTAAACCCGAAACCTGGATTTAAAAAAAAAGAAGACAGTCATGAGGACTGCCGACAGAAGTGAAAGCTTAAAACTGTGAGATAGCTGTGTTTTTATCGGCTAAATAGAACTAAATCTTTACTTATTTTACCACACTTACACACTGTTATTAACTGAGAAAACATCAGAATATTTAATAAAAAGAAAGAACCAAAATATAAACCAAAAGAACGAGAATAAAATTATTTATTATACATTATAAAGTAATTTCAACAATACTTAGGTTATTCGTCCTATCGATTGCATTTTCTATATTAAAAAGTATAAAGAAAAACACACAAATCAAATATGACATAAACAATTTTTTCTATATAACTTAAATTACAACAAAATCTTTGCCTATTATACCACACGTACATACTGTTATTAAAAATCAAAAATTTAATTCAATAAAAAAGAAAAAGAAACAAATTATAAATCAAGAAAATTAGAATATAACAAATAATTACAATTTATTTAACTCTCAATATTTATTTTAAATTTAATATTTATTTAGTGTGACTATAACTCGAATATATAAATTTTTCCCCATACAAAATCGCACAACTCGCCTAAAGAAGTTTTTACTCAAAAAAATCAAAAATCGTTGCGATGCTAATACGAATGAAATGCTTGAAACTCGTTTTGCAGCATTTTCCAAAATAATTGTTTTCATATGAGTGGCTTTGCAAATATTTTTATCTCCAAATAATTTTGTAATAAATATATAATCTAATATTGTACTTAATTGCATTCAGTATATTTTGTCTGTTTAATATTGTTTTTAGAAATTCACTGTTCAGTTAAACGGAAAATTTGAAAAAATGCTTAAAATAACAGAAATTTGAGTAACATAACTTTGAACTTAAAATAACAGAACCTCCGAAACTTTTTTGTTTTTGAGTAAAAGATGTAAGTAAAAATAAAATAAATAAAGTAAAAATAAATAAAAGTTATACATATTGGAAAAAAATATTAATAATATTTTGTTTGGCAACTTTTTGTTAATGTTACTGAAAGCAATGAATCGTTTTTAAAAATTTAGCTCAAATTCTGAAAGTTTGTACTAAAAAAGTTAGGAAATCACAAAACAACGTGGGTACAAAACAACCTCCTAACTTTAAATCTGAAAAATAAAAATAGCAAATAGTACATGTATTAAATTTTGAACTTTAAACGATTTTTATTTATTTTACAAAATATTCGCGTAACTTTGATGTACATAATTAGTAAGGTTATAACTTGTATGTTTCCTTAGATGGTTTTAATTAAAGATAACAATTTTGAAGGAATATAATTTACCTTTATAGACAACATCTTTTAAGACAAAATTGTTGATTCACTTTCAATACATTTTTTTAGTTTGACATTAAGCTTTTAAACTATTTAATTGGTAAAAACTATAATTTCACACATTTTACGCATTTTGCTTGAAACAAACAGAAACTTTTTGAACTATTGTTTAAAATCTGTGTTTATATTTCACAAATCGCACTTTTACGGTATTTACATTAAGTCCACTAAATTTCAAACCATTCGCCTTCAAATTTTTATTATAATTTTAGTTTTCATTTATTTTATTTAACAACAGAAATCAACGAACAGCTTGTAAGCATTGTTAAAAGAAACATGTTTTGTTAATACACTCAAATTCAAACCACATGTTCATTGTCCAGACAACGGTTTGTTGAATTTTACATACAATTTTCAATGCATGTCTTTATAATCAATGCATATCTTCTTCCCCGGGCGTACCTATATACCTTAGTTCTTTTGTTTGTATTGTATATTTTTACTAAAGCAAAGTAGTATAATGTCGTTTTCTTTTTACCAAAAAAATTGCTCTAAACACGCCCATTTTCGATCTAGATCGATTTTTTTTGACATTACGTATTCTATTTGACGAAAAAAAGCACTCTTTTTGCTCTGAAAATAAATCTAGATTTTTTCGTAGAGCAAGTTGTTGCACAGAGTTGCACAAATACATTTACACATCTCTCAAAATTTGTAGACAAACAAAACGCCATTTAGTTATTATTATTTTTTTTAAGTGATATATTATTGTAAATAAATCTTATGTTTAAATCGTGTTTTAAATTGAAAACTAATACATTTTATTTAATTAAATACAATTAATTACTAAAACATTAAATGACAGTTTCACAAACACAACTACAAAACTAGATCGAATTCTGTCATATTCTTTTTATGAAAAAAAAAATCACTCTTTCTGCTCTGGCAAAAAGAAAACGACATAAGATATCACATAGAATAATATACCACATTTGCAGTAATATTAACTGTTTAAATTATTAAATATATTTAATACTTTTAACTCAGCACCACATGACCACACAACACCTTAACAATCCATTATTTACTATAAAAAAGATTTAACAAACTCTCACTGAAACCATTTTAAAAAAGTTTTGCTTTTCAGTTGCAAAATCATTACTAAATAAACTAAAACAAAAAATAAAAAATAAATAATACGGTGAAATGAACCTAAAAATCTAGCGGTGCATAAGTAGATTTTACTTTGCATCATTTAAATTAGCCAGTTCATTGTTATATTGCATAGTAATGTCAACCGTTCGCGCATGTTAAATTTTAAAAAAAAGTTATAATATCCTAATATATGAACATTTTTATTTACATATGTAAAACCATATATTTACATTTAATAATACTACAGAAAATTCCACTATCATTTGCCTCACATATGGTCTAACAGTTTTCAGCTTGAGTTTTAAAATCACACTTCAGTTTCGCATTCAATGTTATCTTAAAAAATCACAACATTAATTAACTTAGCTAGTTTTGTAATATAAAACACGCATAGTTTAAATTAAACATAGCCTATTTTGAACAAATTAACCAAAAACAGGGTAGTTATAACTTAAACGCTTTAAACTAGCTTAAGTTTAACTTTATTTTTTTCAGTGTATGGAAAGTTAGATTGAAAGGACCAGAAACTGTTGTTGTCGCGGCTGATACTCTCATATGCTTGCTTGAAATCAACGTAGAGCTGGTGGATGCTGATGTTGTACTCCCAACATTTTTCTAGAATCATCCTTAAAGCAAAACATTGATCTGCGGTTGAACGGTTGGGATGAAAACCACAACTTGACGGTGCAACTGCTTGAACAGGATCAATTTCATTCTTTCTATTCAGTAGGCTTTGAAAGTGCGAGCGCTATACTGCCAGCACATCACGGTTATTTGTTGTAAGCTCGTAGTTTCCATTTTTTACGATTGTGGATCTGGTAGTAATTTCTTGTCAGATTTCGCGCATTGGCAAAACACTCTTTCGAATTTCCATTAGCCGCATGTTGGTTGATGTTTTCGATATAACCTTTATATGTTCGCGTTTCTTTTCCGTTGAAGATAATTAGCTTGGAAGCTTCGGGTGTTCCTTGTTAACCATTTTTCTCGCTTATGTTCAAACCTTTAGTGGCAATAGTCGTCAAACCATTCGTTGCGATTTCGGTGGTCGTTTTCCGATTATAATTGGTGAGAACAGACGCTTGAGTTGCATTGGTTTTACGGCGGCAATGACTCGCTATGGCGTAGAATCATTCTTACTTTGTTCTTACGCAGTTCTTACTTTGCTCTTCTCAACTAAACTAACCTAATTCGGTCAACGTTACACAAGTAGCACGGCATGGACGTAGAATTTCGCTAACAAATAGCAATTTCAATGGAAAATTGATCGATCAGATACGAAAAATGTAACATATTATCCATTGAAAAATGTTACATATTAAATCTTATTCATAGCGGTTTATGGCAACTAAAGATAAAGAAGAGTAGCGAAATCCGATGTCTTTGTCGTGGTGCCTGAGTAATGCTGACAGCATTTGGTTGGTGTATCGGAGACAAGCAGAGTAAAAACTGCTTAGTCAATGACGCTGCGTCACAGCAAATTAGAGCCTCAAAATGTTAGGGGCGGCTGGGAGCGGGTGTCTGTCTTGGATCAAGTGGCACGCTGAATAAACATGTAAAAAGGTTATTCTCTTGACCTTAACATTAGAACGGACCCATTCACAAAATTTGGGTTGGGTCTGGTTAACGCCCTAGCCCCGAAAAAAGTTTTGTTAAATTTAGAAACCCGAAAAAGAATAACAAACCCGGACAAAAAACAGAATGTTACATGGACGTGAAAAAGGACAGACTACCGAGCGCAGCCTGAGTGCACTTGATGCTCTCTAAAATGTCTAGAAACAGAGGCTGAGAAGTATAGGAAGGATATTATTACTCTGCAAGAAATTAGACAGCCAATAATCGGAAAACAAGATTTAGATATTCACTCTTTATGCTGTAGTGGTTATCCTTCTCGAAGAGAATTTGGTACTGGGTGTCTTGTTGGTGCACGCAACAAGGAGCCGTGAGGAAATTCATTCTGGTCAATGAGAGGATCTGCTACCAACGGGTACACGGTACATACAACAATATTTCTCTTATTGTCGTACATGCACCTACTGCAGTTTAGACCGTCGACGAGGAGAATGCTTTCTACATACCAATGGAAGAGGTTATGAAACAAATACCAACACGCTACTTCATTATGGTTCTTGATGACTTTAATGGGAAGGTTGGAAGAGATATTTGAATCGAATGATAATGGTGAGACAACGACTGAGTTTGCATTATCAAATAAATTGAGAATTGCCAGTGCTTTCTTTTCGCATCGATCGATTCATAAGCACACTTGGTTCTTACCGAATGGAAAAACTTGAAATCAAATTGATCACGTGCTAGTAACAGCACGTTTCTTTTAGGGGGATCTGGTTGCGCGATCATTTAGAGCTGCATACATTGGAAGTGAACACCCACTTCCTTGTATGTGCTAAGATAAGGTTCCACTTTCCAAATCCAGGCATTCCAAAATTCAAACAACAGAATCGTTTTAACATCAATCACTAAAGAATGCTGAAACAGAAGAGAGATATTAAAACCATATTGCCAAACATTGGAGAAATTAGATCCACGAAGGAGAACTATAAACTGTCAAGACAAGCCGTTACAAAGCTATGTAGATGAACGTAGAGATAATGGTGGAAGAAGAAGTGTGAGGAGATTGAAAGCTTTAATAAGGAACATCAAACACCTTACTTCTTTCAACAGGTTAAAACCTTAAAGGAGGGACCTCAAACTAGATCGACTGCTATTCAAAACGAAGATGGGAAGCTAAAAGTGGACCTTAAAAAAATTATAGATACTTGGGCTTATTATTTTGAGAATTTTCTTAAGTGACCAGGAACAAGTCGGCCGACGAGCAAAGCTTATTATATGACTGATATCATACTCGGCCAAAGTGAAAATGTTATGAGTAAAACTTTCAAGTCACTTAAGAATGGTGCTAGAAAATGTGATCTGCAAAATAACTACGATAAAACCAAATATATGGATGGTTCAAGGAAGGATGAGTGATCAATGCTTGACTCAAACAACAGCCTACTTACATATATAATAGCTCGAATCATTGCAGATAGTCGAACTTTCTACTCAATTAAACCTCTCCTTGGATCACCGTATGTATCAACTAACACCAAGCTTAAGTTATACAAGACATTGATTAGACCGGTTGATGTATGAGTCACAAACCTGAATCCTTACAAAAAATCATATTTATCTGTATTTGAGCTTAAGATCGTACGCCACATTTTTGGTTCACTTAAGACAGACGATGGAGAGTACAGAACCCGATATAACTTTGAGATAATAGGTTGTATCCGGCTCAATAGGATTGCTTGGTTTGGCCATGTTCTACGAACCGATTCACAGTCTGATTGGAATGGGCCACAGTCTGACTGGAATGATTAAAAAAATGTACGTTAGTACCAGAGGCAGTGGCAACCGCGAGGTAGCCCGCGACTGCAATGGGAGATGGATGTAATAAACGACCTTAAAAAAATCGACTGCCATGGTAATTATGTCGCTATGGCGAATGACCGTGTTGAATATGCAAAGCTGATTAGCTTGGCAACGCCCCTACATAGAACATGAACGCCAAAAAAACAAAATTAAACAAAAAAAATAAATATTAAATTATGCCAGCCTGTAAATGATTTATATTGAAATACACACTATATTGAAACACGCACTGTTCAAATAAAATTATAATTTATAAATTATCAACTCAAATATAATAAACGACAGTAACTCAAAAACTGTGCACTTCACAATTATGTAAAAATTGCTATGTTTCTTAAAGCAAGTGCAAGTCTTTCAAATGATAGCCAGTTTAAATCAAAAAACATTTTTTTATCCTTCCCCATTTCCATCCCCTCAAAATACAGAAATATAATAAGTGGAAACCGTGCTATTTTTAGATAAAAATTTATAAAACATTCTCCCTTTTCTGATTCCAACTCGTATCACGGATCGTACAATAATGAATAAAGAGTAAAACTGTAAATACTTACTGTATTTCTTTCTACTCTACATTTTAATTTTAAATAATAATAAAATAATACACGCCTTATTCTTTTTAAATTGAGTTTTATTTCACTAAATACGTATTTCGAAAGCTATCGTTTCATCGACAGTAGTATCTAAAAACGTTAAGATACTACTGTCGATGAAAGCATATAGCTTTCGAAATACGTATTTAGTGAAATAAAACTCAATTTAAAAAGAATAAGGCGTTTATTATTTTATTATTATTTAAATATCTTGTTACAGTTTAGAACGTCCAAATTAAAATATTTTAATTAAATTTTTTTTTGCAAATGTGTTGTAATTTGAAGCGGCTTTTAAAAATATATGTAGTACCTTATATATTTTTAAAAGCCGCTTCCATTTACAATACATTTGCCAAATTACAATGCATTTGCAATTTCTTTTCTTGAAAAATCGGATAAACGGGCGAAAAAATTTTAATTTAAAGGTTTAGTCAATTCGTGTTATTTCAAAAATTTTCGTGCATAAAGAAAATTATTCTTTTTCTCCAACTCGTGTTATTTCAAATTCGTGTATAATAAATTCGTGCAAAAACAGAACTGAGTGTATATATATATATATATATATATATATATATATATATATATATATATATATATATATATATATATATATATATACACGATATGAGATATAACGAAAACGACCGGCACTCTCACGGTCGCATTTGTTGAGGGAGATCAAAAAAATTTTTTGTACATATGTGTTCTATTAATATCTCGGACGAGTTCGTGAATCAGAAAAGGCCGACAGGTGGGTAAGGAACTAGAGCCTTTTTTCTAAAAAAAATTGATTTTTTAAAACCGTTATAACGGCCGTTTGGATACTAATATTTTAAAAAAATTAATGAATTTAGAATTTTTGGAATCTTTTTTATCAATTTGTTTTAAAAATAGACCTCTGCAGTTAGAGGTTCCTGAGTGAGCGGCTCCAACAAAAAAGTTTGCAAAAAAAATTTTTTTTTGAAACAACTGGCACTATCACGGTCGCATTTGTAAAGCCAGATCAAAAAACCTATTTTAAAAATGTGCGTTTTATTAATATCTTGGACAAGTTCGTAAATCAGCCAAATCCGACACATGGTTAAGAAACTAGAGGCTTTATACTAGAAAAAAACTCTGTTTTTTAGATCCGCTATAACGGCCGTTTAAATTCTAATATTTTTAAAAACTTCATAAATTTAGAATTTTTAAAACCTTTTTAATCAGTTTCTTTAAAAAAAAGACCTCTGCAGTTGGAGGTTTCTGAGTAAGCGGCTCCAGCAAAAAAGCTTGTAAAACACCAAATGCGTCTGAATCAACCGGCACTCTCACGGTCGCATTTGTGGAGCCAGATCAAAAACCTTCCGTAAACATGTGTGTTTTATTAATATCTTGGACAAGTTCGTAAATCAGAAAAATCTGACACATGGTTAAATAACTAGGGGCTTTATACTAGAAAAAAAATTCGTTTTTTTAATCCGTTATAACGGCCGTTTGGATACTAATATTTTTAAAATCTTCATAAATTTAGAATCTGTGGAAACATTTTAATCCGTTTCTTATAAATATAAACCTCTGCAGTTCGAGGTTTTTGACTTGTTGGCTTCAACAAAAAAGTTTGCAACAATCCATAACTATAATTTCCAAAAACCTTATAACAGTCAATGAAAAAAAAATAAAAAGGTTTGAATAGAATAAATTAATTTTTTTTCTTAGAAATAAACTATTTTGATGTTTTGCAGTAATTGGACGACATATGATATAGCGTAGGCTTGTGTCATAAATTGTCACACACATGTTCTGTGGTAGATTTGATATTTTTTTGGTTGCAAAATTGGATAGATATAGTTTTGCTTATATGTAGCTAATTTTCTTTTTAAAATTTGTTCGATATCTGTTTTAAATTAGTTTGTGTTGTTTAAACTAATCTGATACATCAGATTCTACTGGCACACAAAACTGTCTGATCTCGAAATCTACCTATTTCTAGCGGATATACGTGCCGCTTGGACTTTTTTGAACTTGTTATAGTTTTTGAAATATTTTTTGAATTTTGAAAAAAGTTTGTGTTTTTGATTTTGTAATAATTTTTTGCAATATTTTTAGAATTTTTTGAAAAACCAATTTTTGATATTGTTATAATTTTTGCAATATTTGTAGAATTTTGGAAAAAGTTTCAATTTTTGAATTTTTAAGAATTTTTGGAATATTATTAGAATTTAGAAAAAGTTTAAATATTTTATTTTATTTTAATTTTTGGAATATATTTAGAATTTTGATTTTAATTAATTTCTACAATGTTATTGGAATCTTGAAAGAAATATGAATTTGTGATTTTGTGATTTTAATTTTGATTAAGATTAAAAAATTTTTTTAAATATTTTGCTTGTTGCGAATAAAAAATAGTATATGATACACGGACGTAAGCCTTAGCTTTACGCACGAGGGATCGATTTTGATCGATTATGATCAATGTTGATCTACGGATCTGACTACCCTGCGTACTCCAGTCCCTGCCATTGACATATGAGTTAGCGTGAGATATCACATACCACTGGCAATGGCAGGAGATGTCATTAGCCAAGATGATATCTTAGGGTGCTGGCGGACGAACTTTAATTAGTCAACGGCAGCACTTCCAGTCTTAGCTGGACAGCGTTCCGTAGCGGTACCGCTCATTAGCTCTTCCGAGGAATCGAACCAACACGTAGTTATGTGTGGGCTTTATGCCTCGATTAAGGTGGTGGGCGGTGCGTCTGGGGTGCGCTGCATCAGCTGGATTATTGGCATTTAGTTTTGTTTTGTTTTCTGCAAATTTCTCACAATTTGTTTTTCACTTATTATTTTGTTATTATTTCTTCATCTTATCATGAAATATTGGCATATGTCATATTTTGTAGTATGATAGGATTTTTTACTTAGTTATGCATTTTAAAATAAAACACAAAAAAATAAAATAAACATTTTGATATATATATATGGCAGTACAACCGAAAAAAAATAAGTCTGCAAGTGGTAAAGCAAATTTGCGCAATCCACCCGCCCATAAAGCGGCATGTCCACGGAATTTGCAGGGACAAAACATATATGAATCAATAAAAAATTTTAAAATACATGTTCAAAACATCTGCGGATTGAACGCTAACCATGACCACGTGCAACAACATCTTGAGCACGACAAACCGAACATTCTATTCCTTACAGAAACACAAGTTTCTGAAAATTTTCTCTCTATAGAATCGCTTAATTCCAAATATAGGCTCGAATCAGCTTTCAAACTCCATCAGGGCGTATGCGCATTCATTCATGAGAGTGTTGCGTACACGCGCTTTCCAAATTTTGAACTACACGGTGACGGCTTCAATACAATGGTTTTAAAGATTTGTCTTCCAGAAATGACTTTTTTTACAATAGCTTTATACCGGTCCCCCAACAAACGTAACCCAAACTTTTTTAAAATACTGACAAAAATTATGGACGAGATTAGAGCAAAGTCCCCTAATTGTGAAGTTATCGTTACCGGTGACTTCAACGTCCATAACAAATCATGGTTGGAATTCTCCAAATCGACCGACGATGTTGACAATAGTGGAAAACTGGCAGAAATTTTTGCCGCGTCTCAGGGCCTATTCCAAATTGTTAAAAGCCCTACTTTCACTCCCCGTAATGGCGGTGATAATAGTTTTCTACTAGATCTCTATCTTACCACAATGCCAGATATTACGAGTGTCGATGTTGCGAAAGGTAGTATTGGAAATTCTGATCATTATTTAATCTCATCAGTTATCAAAACTGATTTACTTAAAACTACAGCTCCCAAACTCCGTAAAATATTTCACTACTCAAAAATGGATAAGAGTGGTCTTCAAAATTTTTTCCATGGTTTCCCTTTCGACCGTCATTGTTTTTACACTGACAATGTAAATGTTTCTGCTCAAAACTTTACAGAAACCATCCAATTTGCTATCAATAAATTTGTCCCTTTCTCCATAGTAAAACCCAAACAAAAATACTTGTATTCGAAAGCTGCCAAAACGGCACTTAGAAACAAACGTAGATCATTTAATATTTGGATTCATAACAAAACTCCCACTAATCGATCCCAATATCTAAAGGCCAACAAAATATCTAATCAGATTATCTCAAACGAAAAGTCCGAAATTGACAGAGCGAAAGCCTCAAAACTTACGTCTATGTCTGTTTCTGACAAGAGTTTCTACAGTGCCATTAATTCTTTAAATCCTGGTACAAAATTTTCTATTCCCCCTATTATTGATGGTGATTTAATCGTCAATGATCCCGCAAGAAAAGCTAACTTGTTCGCTGAACGCTTTGCTCTGAACTCCACTGTTTTGGAAACTCCTAAAGAAATACCCCAAATCCAGTCTTCAGGAGTTAATATGAATGAACTTCACTTCAAACCCAAAATAGTCGCTAAACTTTTAAAGGGGGTAAACATCAACAAAGCATCAGGAATGGACAATATTCCACCCATTATTTTAAAAACCTTTTCCAAAGAACTTGCACCAACTTTGACTAAAATATTCTACCAATCCTACAATCTGGTATATTTCCCTCGTGCTGGAAGTTGGCAAATGTCCAGCCCGTCCCCAAAAAGGGATCAAAATCCGATATCTCAAATTATAGGCCAATAGCTTTACTAACGGTCCTATCCAAAGTCTATGAGCATTATATTAATACACATATTTCAAAATTTCTGGAAGAAAATCATTTAATATCCGACAGCCAATACGGTTTTCGAAACAAAAGATCAACTACCAATCTATTAAACTATGTAGCGCATTGTTGGAACAGCATACTTGATAAAGGTGGTGAAACATACGTTATCGCTTTAGACATCTCCAAGGCATTCGATCGAGGCTGGCATGCCAACTTAATCAACAAGCTCGTTGCGTACAGTTTTCATCCCAATGTTGTGAAGCTGATTCAAAATTTTCTATCCGACCGATACATTTCGGTAACCTTAGACGGATATTCTTCTGAGTCTAAACTAATTAACGCTGGTGTACCCCAAGGCTCAGTATTGTCCCCAACCCTATTTTTGATTTATATCAACGAATTGTTGAAAATCACCAGCAACCCAATAAATAGTTTTGCAGATGATAGTACTCTGCACAAGTCGTTCGAGCCCCTTCGTTCAAAAAGTAAAACGCACGAACGAATTAATCCTGGCCGGAGAGACGCTGCCATAAACGTGAACTACTGAAGACCTGAATAAAGTCGCCGACTGGGGTGACCAAAACCTTGTCAATTTCAACTCCACCAAAACACAGCTGTTGATTGTTTCCAGATTAAAGACCGAGTTCCCCAAAGATATTTTATTTAGTATGTGTGATGAACCAATAGGTGAATGTAAAAACATTCGTTTATTGGGTGTCACAGCTTCAAATGACCTACTCTGGAACGATCATGTAATGGCGATGGCAAAAAGCGCGTCTAAAAAACTCGGCCTCCTAAATAGATGCAAAAAATTTTTTATTCCATACCAATTGCTCCATGTTTATAAGTCCTATATTCGTCCCTGTATGGAGTACTGCTGTCAAGTTTGGGGTGCTGCCTCTGTTTCCATCTTGGCCCTCTTGGACTCTGTTCAAAAGCGAGCTATACGAATTGTAGGTGATCGAACTTTGACATCAAAACTTGATTCCCTACAACATCGTCGCACTGTTGCTGACCTCGTTGTTTTTTACAAATATCGTCATCAGCAGTGCTCAGATGAAATCAGCGGCATCATGCCTCAAACTTATTCTTACCCCCGTTCCACTCGGCAATCGGCTGCCGCAACCAGTGAAACGGTAAAGATCCCGCGCTGTCATACTGGCAGATCGCAGAGAGACTTCTTTGTCCGAACTGCGTACAAATGGAATAGTTTGCCGGAACACTTAGTCTCAGGTGGCTTCAACCCACAGATGTTTAAAAAAAGCGTTAATCTACACCTCAGAACGCCAGTTGTTGTGGGACCCAGGTCTAGACCTAGGTCTTAAAAGGTATTTATGTGTTGTTGTGACACATATTCTAAACCCTATTACACAACACATTTTATTAAAAAAAAAAAAAAAATAATGTACTATTAATGGAAGGGCTGAAATCTCAAGATCTGATACATCAAGACTTCGGTTTTGGTTAAGGATTTTGATATAGTTTTCGGCATAAATCTTTTATGAGGACATTGTTTTTAGTTTTAGGCAGCGATGTATATCAAACAAACCTCTTTGTTAAAGTGCATGTATTTTTTATTTCTGTTTAGAAATTTATTACAAAACTAACACGAAACATCAATACGTTGCCGAAAAATCATAACAGATCATGTTTTAACATAATTTAGTGAAAAGATAATACAATCAGCAAAATATGGCGGGACTGAAATCTCACAGCTCTGAGATATCAAGACTTCGGTCTGGGTTAAGGATTTTGATATAGTTTTCGGCAAAAACTTTTATGAGGACAAGGTTTTTAGTTTTGGGCAGCGATGTATATCAAACATAACTCTTTGTTAAAGTACAAGTATTTTTTATCTCTGTTTAAAAATTTATTACAAAACCAACACGAAACATCAATACGTTGCCGGAAAATTATAATCACAATTCCAAAAATATTGTTATATTAAATAAAATCAAACTTTTTCAAAATTCCAAAAATATTCCAAAAATTAGAATAAAATCAAATATTTAAATTTTTTCTAAATTTCAATAATATTTCAAAAATTCTTAAAAATTCAAACTTTTTCCAAAATTCTAAAAATATTGAAAAAAATTATTACAAAATCAAAAATTAAAATTTTTTTCAAAATTCCAAAAATTATAATAAAATGAAAAATAAAAATTTTTCAAAATTCTAAAAATATTCCAAAAATTCTTACAACAAAATCAAAACTTAAAACTTTTACCGAAATTCTAAAAATATTGCAAAAATTATTACAAAATCAATAATACAAACTTTTTCAAAATTCCAAAAATATTTCAAAAACTATAACAAATTCAAAAATGTCCATGTCCAATTTCATTTTAAATTACATTTACGTCATAAACACAGCTACATTTTTTTTCCAAAAAATTGGCTAAAAAAATAAATGAAATTATTTTCTGACACACTTGACATTATTTTTTGACAAACTTGTAATGCCATAATTGTCTATACTAATAATAAAATATCATGTCATACAAACTATTAAAAAAAAATAAATAAAAATCTTTTGACACACTTGACAACATTTTTTTGACAAACTTATAATGCCATAATTCTCAATAATAATAAAATTACATTTCAAACAAACAATTTAATTTTTTTCCAAAAAATTGGGTAAAAAAATAAATAAAAATCTTTCTTTTGACACACTTGACAACATTTTTTTGACAAACTTATAATGCCTTAATTCTCAATAATAATAATAAAGTTTCATTTCAAACAAACAATTTTATTTTTTTCCAAAAAATTGGGTAAAAAAATAAATAAAAATCTTTCTTTTGAAACACTTGACAACATTTTTTTGACAAACTTATAATGCCATAATTCTCAATAATAATAATAAAACTTCATTTCAAACAAACAATTAATTTTATTATTTTTTCCAAAAAATTAAGTTTAAAAATAAATAAAAATCTTTCTTTTGACGCACTTGACAACATTTTTTGCCAAACTTATAATGCAATAATCCAGTTTTTGATCTCACATACCAATCCCGACCATCAAGATTTCTCCAAATTCAATGTTCCTACTCGTAATCACTTAAAATGAACGTTTTTTGAGCAAAAAATATGCAAATTTCCTTGTTTTGACACACTTCCGGTACAGTTATCGAACACATCGTCCTTTTGGCTCTTCCCATTGAGTAAACTTATTTTTAGAAAGAAAAAAAATTTCAAATCCGTCCAGCCGTTTTCTAGATTTCGTTGGTTGTGACGACCGGCCGGACGGATGGATGGCCTACAGACAGACATACATTTTTTTTTTTTGCTTTTTTAGAATCAGTAGGTCTTAAAACGTCGAGAAATGCCAAAAAAGTGGGGGTAAGAATTTCACTTTGAGCTCATGAATGTAATACTTAGGTCTTTCAGACCGAAGTAACTACTCTAAAACCTCTCCATTTAGCGTTTCGAGAAAATATTACAAAATCACAAATTCATATTTCTTTCAAGATTCCAATAATATTGTAGAAATTAATTAAAATCAAACTTTTTTCAAAATTCTAAATATATTCCAAAAATTAAAATAAAATCAAATATTTAAACTTTTTCTAAATTCTACTAGAAATTCAAAAATTCTTAAAAATTCAAAAATTGAAACTTTTTCCAAAATTCTACAAATATTGCAAAAACTATAACAATATCAGAAATTAAAGCATTTTAAAAAAATTCTAAAAATATTGCAAAAATTATTACAAAATCAAAAACACAAACTTTTTTCAAAATTCAAAAAATATTTCAAAAACTATAACAGTTCAAAAATTTTCCATGCCACATTTACGTAATACAAACAGCTAATTTTTTTGGCGTACTTGACAATATTTTTTTGACAAACTTATAATGCAATAAAATTCTCAATAATAATTATATCATGTTCATTACATTTCATTTTATACAAATAACTAATTTTATTATTTTCTAAAAAAAGAAATGAAAATCTTTTTGACACACTTGACAACATTTTTTTGACAAACTTATAATAAAATTGCATGTCAAACAAATGATAAATTTTATTTTTTCCAAAAAATTGGGTAAAAAAATATATAAACCGAAGCAAAATCTTTCTTTTGACACACTTGACAACATTTTTTGACAAACTTATAATGCCATAATTCTCAATAATAATAATAAATTTTCAGGTCATACAAATAATTAATTTCAATTTTTTCCAAAAAATTGGGTACAAAAATAAATAAAAATCTTTCTTTTGAAACACTTAACAACATTTTTTTGATAAACTTATAACGCAATAATCTAGTTTTTGGTCTCACATACCAATCCCGACCATCAAGATTTCTTCAAATTCAATTTTTCTATCTGTAATCACTTAAAATGAACGTTTTTTAAGCAAAAATTATGCAAATTTCCTTGTGTTGACCACTGGACTATTTTTTTGACACACTTCCGGTACAGTTATCGAACACATCTTCCTTTCAGCTCTTTCCATTGAGTAAACTTATTTTTAGAAACAAAAATTTTTGAAATCCGTTCAGCGGTTTTCTAGATTTCGTCGGTTGTAACGGCCGGCCGGAAGGTTGTAACACCTTTCGATTCGCCTGGCAGATACTTGTGCACGGCAGATGCCTGCCCGGTGGTGGTTTCCGTACTTCATATTTCATGACTTATCACTAAAAAAACTTCTAGCCTTACAGAACGACCGTTACCCAAAGAGTTCACTAGCTCTTGGACTATATCGGGGGGTTTTGCCCAGACAGAACCATAAATTCAAAATAGTAGGTAATAAGTTTTGAGGTATAAATATTAGTATTATGGCCATAATTTCTTTAATTGTACAAACAACCTGTAGATGAGATATTGTATCTCGAAACATGCAGTAAAGTCAATAAAAAAAAAATTGAAATTAAAATTAATTTGCATTTAAAATAAAAATAATTATTTTAAAAAAGTAAAAAGTTTTGTTTTATTTTTTTTTTGTTTTAAGTGAGTTTAAGGATTTATAATTTTTATTTTAATTTTTTTTTTTTTAAAAATACAAAAAAAATTTTTTTTACTTTTAATACTCACTCAAGTCACTCCGATAATATCATTTATTTATTTAATCGTATTCGTAAGAAAGAAACAAAAAAAATGTTTAGAAAATCACAAGTCCACAACCAAATCTATCAAATAATTAACGCCTTCTACAGGATCCTCATTTAACTTGTTTATACCACCATTGAATTTGAATAAGGGGCATTCATTCACTATGTGGTTCGTTGTTTGAATAACTCCACACATACATAAAGGTGAGGGATATAAGTCCCACTTGTTCATCAGGTAATTACATCGGTCATGTTTTGTTCTGAAACGATTAAGTCTGGACCACTCTTTACGACTAAGATCGAAGCCGGAAACACAACAAGTAGGGTCGCGCACCAAACTGGCATTTGGAACAGGTGAAGAGTTCCACATAGATTTCCATCTTTCCTTCATATCAAACTTAACTTCAGAACAAATAACCATGATGGTTTTCTTGATGACAAACGAAATTCAGGTAAGTCTTGCAAAATGTCATAAAGAATTGAGTTTTGATGTAGATGACACTTTTCAAATTCTTTAATGCAAGCTGCTTCACGTCTTAATGACCCAGGTTCAATGTTGGCTAAGACAGCCAGCTATGGTAAAGGTGTTGATTTTAAAGTTCCAGTTATAATTCTCAAAGAATTGTTAAGTTGGATATCAATTTTATGTGTATGAAAAGAGTTAAGCCAAACAGGGGCACAATATTCAGCGCAAGAATAGACTAGTGCAAGAACTGAAGATGTTAAAGTACGTACATCAGCCCCCCAATTAGTTCCGGCAATTTTTCTAATGATATTCACTCTGGAAAATAATTTTTTGACCAGATTTTCTAAATGCGCCTTAAAAGACAATGTTCTGTCAAGTGTGACTCCTAGGTATTTTGGAGTAGAATTAAAACGAACTGAAATCCCATCAAACTTGACTTTTAATTCTTTATGAGCCTCTTTTGTTGTTTAAATGAAAGGCACATGCTTCCGATTTAGAAGGATTAGGTGTCAGTCTCCAGTTTTTTTTTCTTTAATAAAATGTGTTGTGTAGTAGGAATTACAATATGTGTCACAATAACACATAAAAACCTTTTAAGCGCAAGGTCCCACAACAACATACGTTCAAAGGAGTTGATGTTAAAGAATGGATAACGAAACAATAAATCCTATCACTGACAAAATATCACATAGGCCAATATTTTATGATAGAATAGAGAAAATAAAAGTAAATTAAAAAGTAAATAGCAAGTTTTTACAAAAATTTGCTGAAACAAAACAAAAATGTAGCTGCCAATAATCCAGTTACGAAAGTAATTGGTCAATATTGATAAATCACTCTCCAAAGCTATTTCACATTCTACTAAGGCAGTTGTTTGAATAGCTATATTAATATCATCGGCAAATTGAAACAACTTTGATTTAGTTGATGGTAAATCAGCTACATATAAACTGAACAAAATTGGAGAAAGAACGCTTCCTTGAACGAGACCATTGTTAAGACGACGACTGCTACTTGTTTTGCCATTTAATGAGACCTGAATAAACTGGTTACTTAACATCGAATCGATAAGATTTACCATACAGGAACAGCGTAAGGTTATTGCAAGTTTTAGAAGTAAGCCATGTCTCCAAACAGTGTCATATGCAGCAGCAAATCTACAAACGCTACCCCAGTTTTCAATGTCTTCTGAAACCCTGCTTCAGTATAACAAGACAAAGCCAAAACTTGATGAGTACAACTCCTGTTTTTCCTAAAACCAGCTTGAGTTTTAGAAATTTTTTCATCTATGATTGGTTCAATACGATGTAAAATCATCCTTTCAAATAGTTTAAACAATGTCTTCAACAAAGAGATAGGTCTAAAGTGAGAAACATCATTCCCATTCTTTCCAGGTTTTACTACAGCTAAGACTTTTGCTTTTTTAAATAAAGATGGTAGTTGAGCTGAATTCAAGATTTTGTTAAAGAGTTCCAGAATCCAATTCTTAGCTCGTGGGCCGAAATGTGATGTAAATTCTGGATAAATACCATCTAGTCCTCTAGCCTTACCCATTTTAATGCATTTAATTGCTTCCTCAAGCTCAAACAATGTAAAAATTGACGAAAGAGAAGGATCTGCGTTGTTTTTCGAAATCGTTGTTTTTCAATTTTAAGTTTTCTTCGTACTTCTTTGTATTTATCCGATGGAACTTGCACTTTAGTAACATTAACCAAACGAGAAGCAATATTATTTGCAGTAATGTTGCTATTTGATGAGGAAGTTGGAGATGAAGCTTCATTACCTAGTTTACGAAGTAAATTCCATGCCTTACGACTAGACTTCTTGAAACTCGTCTTAGCTACTGTATCACGCCAAGTTTTACGTCTATGTAAATCAAGTTCATCAAGAAATTCAGTGACTCTTTCTACCAAAAAAAGAAGCTCTTAGACCTTCTGTGACTAGTTTTGTAAAATACTGGCCAAACACCAACACCTTCAAATAAGCACCAGGGTAGATCTACGATGCTGTATCCCTTAACGTATCCTAAGTGATAACGCAAACGTTAGACTCATTGCAGTTAATATTTTAACTTTTTCGCCCTACCTTAGCCTCATTTGGATTATACCTGTTTTTGTTTAATTAAAATAAATCAATTTTTTACCAAAAGGTGATTAACGTATGATGGACAACTGAATAGGGGTGAAACCCCTGTATCTCATGAATAGTTTATAGACTGAACAATAAAAAATTATGGAAATTATTAGACAAAAACTTTATGTCGCCAACAAAAAAGAGTTGTTCTCCTTTATTCTCCACAGATACGTGATTGACTTAAAATTCCCCTGAAAACAATAATCAGGCAGGATTCATTATACACTTATAGAATAAATAATAAACCGAGTAACAAAGCCTAGCATTATATTTTATTTATAACTTAAGTGATTAATAAACAAAAAGAAATTCTGAAGCACCAAAACTTCACCAATACTATGGATGCAGTTCTTCGCAAAAATTCTTTTCACAAAGTGAGATATTGGTATGAATAAGTATTGATTTTTAGAATGATTTTTACTGAAACATGTACTGTGTTCTTTGTTCCTCTATAACACTCGCGCATTCCCTTTGTTTCGTTCTCCATCAAACGTATAACAAAAATGTTGAATGAATAATATCTAAATGAGAAGTAGAAATACAATTTTTTTTATTTTATTTTTCGCTATATCTGCTCTCACTTTAATATAAGTATCAAGTATGTATGTACATGAAACAATAAAGTAAAAAAATTTTCTATCGTTTCAGTTTTCTTTTATAAACTCAATTAAGAAGATGAAAGTACTGTTATGTTCTTCTTAATATTTATAAAGAAAAATAGATAGAAATCATAGTGATTGTGTTATAATGATATAAATATAAATAAAAATTTATCTTGATTTTGATATCGGGGGGGAAACCATCATCATATAATATCATCCAGGCATTATTAAACTAAATTATTTTACGTACTAATTCGATATTGAAACTTAAAAAAGTTTAAAATTGAAAATTCTGTAATACAATTGTTTTTTGTTTTTGTGTGTGAAAATTTGTGCTTTTCAATGAAACTAAATAGTTCGAAGGTAACACA
>OY856186.1:157050884-157076839 GCA_963693315.1 Diogma glabrata
CCAGTCTTTCAATGTTTTTCAATCATGATTCATGACATCGAACATGACTTGAAGATAAACCACAGCACATGGCGACTTTGTCCAACAAATCACAACAATAAAGCCCAATTATTGAAATTATATAACGATGCAGAATTGAATCCATAACGAGCGGTCAACATTACAAATAGAAGTCAAAGTTAAACTAAGGTGTAAAAATATTAATATATGGGAAATTCAGCTCAGAAAACTAAAGAACATGAAGTGTTTATTTCAAATGGACCTAATTCTGCATCGAATATATCGGATAACACGGCACCAATCAACAAATATGAAATTATTATATCTATAACGATATTTATTTTAATTTTTAAATATATAGTATTTAGGATTAAGAGTTATTTCCATAAAACTATAAGAAAAAAAATAACTAAAAGCAATGTTTAATAAAATTTTTTACGTTTCATTTTTAATTGAAAAAAAAAATAAGCTATATATAACAATTATTGTACTGGTTAGTTAAGATTTAAGATTTTTTGAAAATAGATATATGAATATTAAAGGAATAAATAAAATTTATAAATAAATATTTAAGATTCAAGATCTAAAAATTTAAAATTAAAATATGTTTGAATAAATTAATAATTAATTATAAAGGGTAAACAGAAAATATTTTGATAATTTGACATGGAATCCACTAAAAAGCGGATGACATAGTTGAAGAATTAGAAAAAATTATTCTAAATTTAAATAAAAACCCGAACAGGAACTTCACACATGAGCATATATTAAATTGTACCACAAAGTTGAAGTCTTACAGATCATAATTCGAAAAATTAGTCAATACATTATATTATAATTAATATCAGAGCTTGATACTTACACTTTAGAAAAACTGAAAAATAAATTTGTACAGAAGCAAAACGCTCTCAAAGAAAAGTTGAACAGTTTTTCTGCAGACTTATTAGAATTATCTCTGAGAGAAGATTAACTAGACACATCAGACATGGCGTCTTTCGACATAGAGAAAACTTTGAAGGTTGTCCAACATTCAACAGAAAATCAAATGATCTTCCGATATTTTTAAGCCTTATTCAACATTTTAGTGAAACACTAAAAAATGATGCTGAGAAGTCAAAGGTGATAGAATTCATTTTGGATACTAGGTTAACGAGTAATGTCAAAACAAAATTAACAGCAGCCCAAAAACCAAAGACCATTCTAGAGTTGAAAGAACTATTCAACCGTATTTTCAAGAAAAAGACAACATGATTGAACTTAAAGACTCAACTCACACAATGCAGACATTGGAATTCATCTGTTGAATTCTATACTTTTAAAATAGAAAATTTAATAACAGCATTAAATGAACTTCAAATAGCTAAACAGGGTGATGCTCATACGGACATTATCACTAAGCTAAACGAACAGACTGGACTGAATGCATTTAAAACAGGTTTAAATGTACCAGTTAAAAATATGGTTTATGCTGCACGGGTAAATTCTCTTCAGGAAACGATACAGTACGCTACTAAAATTGACAAACAGACGAAGATAGCGAATATGTTCCATTTTAATTCGCGAAACTATAGAACGGGCTATAGAAATCAAATTTCGAATAATTTTAATAATATAAACAGGTGAAATTATCAAAATAGAAATAATAATAATAATTTTTATAGAAACCATTATAATGGTATGACTAAGAATAATGGATGTAATTGTAGCCATAAGAGCAGCTTCAACAATAATAATAATTATTATATTAATAATTATTTATAAATCATGAAGAAATAACACTACAAATGTATACAGAATTACGATATGAAAGCGGAGTTACGATTAGAGCTGTCAAGATGAATCTAAAAGAAGACAGTGTCGTATTAAATCAAGAGTTACCGGAAGGGGTATATATAGCAAACACAATAGTTCCAACTAAGGGGATTGCACATATTCAGATATTAAATACAAAAGAATATGATGTTACATTAAGGAAAATTTCTCCAAAAACTGAATCATTATGCAACTATCATGTACTGAAAGTGGAGAGAAAAGATAAGAAAATTACAGCAAAACAACGTTTCAGTAAAGTATTAGAAGAATTAGAATTGGAGTAATTAGAAGAACATGCGAGAAGTTCAATTATAGATATCTGTAAAAATTATGCAGATATATCTTACGTAGCGGATGCGCAGTTATCAGCCAACAATTTCTATAAGCAATCAATACAAACAGTGGATAAAAATCCAGTTTATATAAAAAATTACAGATTGCCACAAACTCATATGGAAGAAATTGGTAGACAGGTAGAATAGCTGATTAAAGAAGATGTAATTGAGCCATCAGTCATTTCATTTAAATAACCATTCCTATTGGTACAAAAGGGTGAGAATAAGGATAAGTGGAGGCTTGTCGTGGACTTCAGACAACTTAATAAAAAGATCATGGATGACAAATTTCTTCTAACAGGATTAGATGGCATCCTGGATAATATTGGAAGAGCAAAGTAGTTCTCAACATTAGATTTGACGAGTTCCTTTCACCAGATTGAACTAGAAAAGGAATCAAGACCACTAACATCATTCTCAACCAGTAAAGGTCATTGTCATTTCAAAAGACTACCTTTTGGGTTGAAGATTTCCACTAATAGTTTTTAATGTATGTTAACAATAGCTCTAGCTGCCCTAGAAGCAGAAGCATTTCTGTACGTTGACGACATCATTATATTTGGATGTAGTTTGAGTCATCACAATACGAATCTAATAAAAACTTTTGATAGATTAAGGAAATATAATTTAAAACTAAATCCTAAAAATTGCAATTTTTTAAAAACTGAAGTCACATATCTAGGACATCTCATTATAAACGTGTAACATTTAGATCATGTTAACTTATAGATGTAATATTTAGTTATTGTTAAATTATAATTTGATTGCGGCCTGATCTAAAAGCAGGTCAGATAAATATAATTTTTTTTGTTTTATACGGTATGTATTTATTAATTAACAAAGAGAAAACGTATATATATATATGTATATATATTTTTTTTGTAAAAGTAAATAGGACAAAAGGCCTATATATACGATGGAATAAGACGAGTCCAGGTCAGTATTTTTCTAAATAATCAAACTGGTGGAAATAGTATTTTTGTTGTTTTAATAATAAAAAAAAGTAAAAAAATTTTTTTGAAATACTTATTTTTGTAAAATTTAAAATAATGTTGTTAATAGTTTGAATATTAAATATAAAAAAAAATATCTCTAGAAAAGTATATTAAAATAAAAAAGAAAATGTTTGTAAATTCTAATAAAAAAAAAATAATTTTCTCTGTTTGTGGTGAATAGTTTTGCAAAATATAAAATAATATTGCTTATAATTTAAATACTAAAATATAGGAAAAAAATTTTAGAAAAGTGTATTGAAATAAAAAAGAAAATGTTCGCAAATTCTAATAAAAAAAAAAACAATAGTTATTTATTATACAAGGGAAAAAAGTAGTAGATTTTAGCTCGAGGTTGTGTTGTCTCCCGACGCGAAGCGGAGACAAAAAACCGAGAGCTAAAATCTACAATTTTTCCCGTGTATAATACACTATTTTTTTCTGTGACTGGATAAATATTAATATAATTATTGAAAAAATAATAATAAACAAATATTACAATATGTATATTCACCACACCATACGAATTTTTCTTGAATAAAAACTTAAAATTAAGTTTCATTGTATTTGTCAAAACCAGTTATTAACATCAAGAAGAAAACGGTATAACTTTTCATAACATTAAAATAGTCATAAATGTTCATAAATATTAATAATATTCATCATTTATGTCTATATATGTATTTATATACATATTTTTATCTATCCGGGAAAAAAGTACTTACTTTTTTCCCGGGGAAAAAAGTATTTTATGAAAAGTAACATTTTTGCACCTGCCAGCAGAAGTAAAATGTTAAACTTTTTTCCCGTCACAGAAAAAAATATATTTTTTGTGATGTTATTATTTATGCATTACCACTATACATATTGTGAATTATTTGCAAAAATTTTATAAATTGAGTTATAACAAAAAATAAAATAAAAATAAAGTTAAAAATAATAAAAATAAACATAAATATAAAAAAATAATTTTGTCTGTAAATTGATATAAAAAGGAAATTTTTGTTTGTTTGTAACTTTGTGATGTCGATTAATAATGATTGCCACTGTTATGAAGCAATTCAGTTAAGGCCTACTACCAGTTAAAAACTACTGTATTAAGATTGAAAATAAAGAACTAGTCCAGAGATACGGACTTTTCCAAAAATGCCGTTCATATTGGTTAATACAACATCAACAGAAGATTAAAACCGGATTCCATTAAAAACCCATTTACAAAGCAAGATATAGAGCAAGCAAGATATACAGGATTTGCTTTAACAATTGGAAATTAAAGAAAAAATAAAAAAAATTATTGTCTGTTTGTGTTTGTTTTCAGTAGTAATAACAAAAAAGTAAATTTTTTCTTTTAAATTTGTACTCTAGTTTAAGGCGGTAATGGGAAAAATTCATTTCTTTTTAATAAAAGTAAGTTGTTTTTTTTAAAGTATGATATTTTAATTTTTTTAATATGAAAGAGAAATAACAGTTTCATTATATTTCGATGATTTAATCGATTGAGAGAGAGAATTTCCGGCATCATCATTGGTAATTATATTTGATTATCCATTTCTAATCTCTTTGTATACCGTCTATTTCAAGATCATTCTGAGTTACCTAGAAATTCACGACACCTTTTTCCCTGATGCTTAAGCTGGCAGAAACGACGGTTAGGTAAACAGTCTCAGAATGATAATTTTATGTGGTGTCAGTTATATGTTTAGTTTTTTTTTGCTAGAAGACTAAAACTATATCGCTGACTATTACAAACGAAGGTATAAAAACAGATCCGAGGAAATGCGACGTAATAAGAAACTATCCAACACCAATAAATGCTGAAGAAACGAAAAGATTTACAGCGTTTTGTAATTACTACAGACGATTTATACAGAAATTTATGCAGAACTTGCTAAACAAATAAGCCAAATTTCTAAAGGAGAACTAATTCCATTGGTAGAACAATGGAACGGTTATGGCAGGCCGCGTACCTAGTTTGATTTTGAACCTTTTGCTAGCTCTTGCCTGCGGGAACGAGAGATTACACCTGCCGCCTAGTACAAATTGCGGAATTGTACGCGTGTATGGTTTATCTATCGGATCGGTGAATAAGAGAGGGACCCTATAAGTTCATAGAAATTAATAAAACTAAGGTTAAAATAAGAAAAGGTAATTTATTCAAAGAAATACATAAGAATAGATTCAAAATATATTAAAATGCAATACTTAAAAATATACTTTTTATTGTTTATTTTTAATTTTTTATTTTATTAATAATAATATAAACTTCCTTATAGTAACAATTTGAATTTTATTTTTGATTTTATAGAATATCGATTTCGACTTACGTCATCCCCAGTTCTTAAATTATTATTACAATTTTTGCTTAAACTATTACTTACATACTATTTCAACTGCTATTTTTTATTATTATGTCATATACTTTGTTAGTTTTAGTGTTGATTTTATCATTTAAAATGTTGCTATTGTTTTTATGTTTACATATTTCTATTTCTTCCAATCTATCTAAATGTTGTCCTTTTCGTTTTTTATGTAATATGGTTAAATTTGTGTTGATATTGGGGTATTTGTGTTTTTCTATTTTTAAATGTTGGGTATATCTGGATTTTGAATCGCTTCTGTTAATTTCATTGGTGTACTCAATAAATCTTTTTGTGAAGGACCACCCCGTCTGACCTATATAAAATTTACTGCACTCGTCACAGGTAAGTTTATAAACACCTGTGTCTAAGGTTTGGGTTTTTTTGGTTTTTAGGTAATTTTCTATTTTATTCCCTCATATAGTGGTGATAATCCGACTTGATTTTACCAACACGAACAAAAACAAAGTCGAATTCTTCTAATACTTTCGGAATGTAAATATTGTCTTGAGGCCTTTTCTGTGTTTCTTTGGGTATAAGGCAGCGTAACGTCTGCTTTAAAATACCAGCCAGCGTTAAAGGATCTGACGAATTATACCTTCAGAATGCATAGTTGGTTCTCCAGGGATCCTAAGGCTCTGTCAGTAGATAAAATAAGCTGGAGTGCATTTAAGATCAGATTTAATCGACGAGCGAATACCGAGTAAAACTATTGGGAGTGCATCACTCCAATTAAGGGTATATTACCGTGCACCTTTAAAGAAGCTTTCAGTTGTCTATGGAACCTTTTCACTGGTTTTAGGATTGTAAAACGCCCATCTTGATCTGTGGTAATATACAACTGTGGTACTTCACAGCTGTAAATTACCATATGGTGGTACTCAAAATTGCGAGATGAGCTGATTGACTAAGACTCGTATATCAACAATCACATTAGCTTCTGGCCATCTAGTAACACGGTCGGCAGTAGGTGAGATGTCTTCATAAGAAGATTTTCCTAAAGTAGTCTTACACCAAATTGGCTTATGGCGTGCTCACAAGAGATGAGTTCAAGCTTGAACCTAAAATTTTTTTTTAAGAAAGAAAAATTTAAAAAAAAAGAAAAATTTACCATTCATGATTTTAGCTTTCGGTGCCTAAAAGTTCATATTTCAACATAGTCAAAAATAAAGATTTTCTACCACCTATTCCAATAGACCAAATATATGCGATGACTCGAGGCTACTGAATGGACATCAAAAAATGGATGTCAAAACTATTCATCCTCCATCCTATCCATCCTTACTTATGTTTATTACAAAATATGCGGATGACTGATATTTTACTTAAATTGGCAAGTGTTTCCAAACTATGCCATATATATAACTTGTATGACTTGTAAAATATGCCATATAACGATTCGATATATACATTAACTAACAGAAGTTGCCCTGTTTGTCTCCTATAGAATTTGCATCGATGGCTATACACTCAAAAAAAACTAAGTACATTTTATTTGTTAATTTGATGTTGGCAAACAGCTTTATTGATTCCACACAATTATGTGGAATCAATAAGGCTGTTTGCCAACATTAAATTAACAAATAATTTGAGATTTCGCTGCGCTCCGAACCAAAATTATAATTTTTAAGTACATTTTATAAATTTTTTATGAATGTACAACTCACAAAATTTTTTACAAGTTCACCAAAAATATTATAGATTATAAAAAAATTATTTAAAAAAACCAAAAATTTATTTGATTTACAAATTACTTTTGGATTTGCAAGAAAAAAATTGTAGTTTTATCAAGAAACTTTGTGTGTTGTATATTTATAAAAATTTTGAAAAGTTTCCTTTATTTTTTTTGAGTGTGCTTAGTAGCTACTGAGGTCAACATAAACAGCATCACTTCCAAATGTGTTAGCTCAACAAAAATAGTACCACCGAGACAACGATAATTAATTGCGTTAATAGCAGAGTATTTATTTCAAGCCCAATCGTCGAAGAAACTTTTAAGAAGGGTTAAACAACAAAAAAGCCTCTGGTCTGGACAACATTCGTCCTGATATTCTAAATACATTTTCATGGTCCCACTTTAACCACAATTTTCGTCAAATCGTTTAAATCTGGTATCCTTCGTGGTGATAGTTGACCAATGTGGGATGGAGGGATCAATTTTTTTGATTTGTAAATTTTTTTTATTTTTGATCTACGGTGGGACAACCCCGGGTACTCCAGCCCCTGCTAACGACATACGAGCTAACGTGAGATATCACATACCACTGGCAATAGCAGTGATATATCACTAGTCAAAGAGATATCTTAGGGGTGCGGATAAACTCTATTCAGTCAAGCACCCTCAATCTTATAGCTATAAAGTATTCCTTGATGATGCCACGTTATTGCTTGCAAATCGAGCCTTCATATACCTCTATGTATGGGCTTTATTCATTGAGGAGGAGGTGCGTCACATGATCAAGGAATGTGTTACTAGCTGGATTATTAGCAACCACACTTTCGTTTTGTTCCTGCAAATTGTTGAAACAAATTTGCTGTTTACATTTTTTTTATTTTTATTTTTTCTATCATATCATTAAATATTGGCTTATGTCATATTTTATGTATGATAGGATTTATTATTTAATTAATTTATTGTTGTCGCTTCTATAAAAAAAATATAAAAAAATAAATTTGCGTCCATCAACACCATAGAACGCATGTTGTTGTGAGACCTTGGTCTTAAAAGGATTTTATGTGTTGTTGTGACACATTTTGTAATTCCTACTACACAATACATTTTATTAAAATAAAAAATGTCGCCCATCCCCCCCCCAAAAAAAAACGAAATGTGATATATCAAATTATAGACCAATAGCCCTACTCCCAGTCTTTTCTAAAATATACGAGCAAAAAATTAATTCACATAATTTCAAATTTTTGAACGACAACTTTTTAATAACTGCAACAATACGCATTCAATACGGTTAGAAACAAAAGATCAAAAACCGATCTAGTAGCACATCTTTCGCAGTCGCGGTCGTGAATTTGATTCAACCGATACATTTCGGTATCTAGATGACTTTGCGTCTGAGCCTAAATTAATTAACTCTGGTGTACCCCAAGGCTCAGTTTTATCCCCACTCTACTTTTGTTTTATCTCAATAAACTGTTGAAAATCACGAGTATTCCTATAAATAGTTTTGCAGATGATAGTAGACTGCACAAGTTATTCGTTTCCCTATCTTTAAACGGTAAAATGCATGAACGTACTAATCCAGCCCGGAGAGACACTGCCACAAATGTTAACGAGGATCTAGAAAAAGACGCCGACTTGGGTAACAAAAATTTGGTCAATTTTAATTTCACAGCTTTTTCAAACACATCTTTTGATTGTTTCCAGATCAAACACCCAGTTCGAACGATATTTCAATTAGCATGTGTGACGAACAAATAGACGAATGCGAAAGTTTTCGTTTAATGGGAGTCCCAATTTTCAATGACTTACTCTAAAACGACGATGGCAAAGAGCACTTCAAGAAACCTCGGCCTCCTCAAATGTAAAAAATATTTTACTCCGTATCAATTACTCTACATTTATAAGTCCTATATATTTATCAATGAATTGTTATCAAGTTTGGAGAACTGCATCTATTTCCATCCTAGCTCTTTTAGAGTCTGTTCAAAACGAGTTATACGAATTGTTGGGGACCGAAATTTAACATCAAATCTTGATTCCCTACAACATCGTCGCACTGTTTCTGATCTCGTTGTTTTTTATAAACATCGTCACCAGCAGGGCTCGGATGAAATCAGATCCATTATGCCTCAAACGTATTCTTTTTCACGTTTTACTCGTCAATCGATTTATGGAAACAGTTAAAGTATTGAGATTACTCACTGGCATAGTAACAAAATGCAAAGGGACTTCTTTGTCCGTACAACGTACAAATGGAATGCTTTGCCCAAATCAATAGTCTCGAGTGCCTTCAATCCACAAAGATTTTAAAAAAGGTTCCACCAACATCTCAAAACGTATGTTGTTGTGGGACCTATGTATTAAAAGGTATCTATGTGTTGTTGTGACACACATTGTAATCCCTATTACAACACTTTTTATTAAAAAAAAGTGAAGAGTGAACGTTAAGATTGGTATGATGAGGCTGAATTAGAATGGAATATCGTTTCCTCCTGACACAAAATCTTATTTGCCAGTTATATAATTTAGACGTTAGAGGAACATTTTAGGCTACCACGGGAGGACAAAAGCCAAACTTATACTCATTAAAACTTTTTTATTTCAATATTGTTTATTAATATTGAAATTATATATCAAATAACGATAAATAAGTTGTAAAATGTGTATTACCAATAACGATAAATAATTAGTGCAGCTCAAATAACGATGATTAATTTGCGCACCTCAAGTAAAGATGAACAAATGATAAAATGTACACTACTAATAACGATGGATAAATCTGCACCTCAAACAAAGATGAAGAAAAGTGTTAAGATACCTTGATGAATATTGATTGGCCTTTCTCATCGCCGTTGATTAAAAAAGTGTTAATACAATTCAATAAGCCTATTAAGTTGATGTTTATGATAAATATTCCAATTATGTTCTACTGCGTAGTTTGATTTTAATAACAAATTTTTAATTAAAATTGTTAAATTTTTATTAAATTTTAACTTATTAAATTTTTAATAAAAAAAAACAAACATTCGATCTCTAAGGGCCGATTGGCTGAACAACGATGGATAGAAAAAAGTCCAAGCGGCACGTATATCTGCTAGAAATAGGTAGATTTCGAGATCAGACAGTTTTGTGTGCCAGTAGAATCTGATGTATCAGATTAGTTTAAACAAAACAAACTAATTTAAAACAGATATCGAACAAATTTTAAAAAGAAAATTATCTATCATTTATTATTATCATTTATGACACAAACCTATTCTATATCATATGTCGCGCAATTACTGCAAAATATCAAAATAGTTTATTTCTAAGAAAAAAAATTAATTTCTTCTATTCAAATCTTTTATTTTTTTGACTGTTATAAGGTTGACATTGACTGTTATAAGGTTTTTGGAAATTGTAGTTGGGGATTGTTGCAAACTTTTTTGTTGAAGCCAACAATTCAAAAACCTCTAACTGGAGAGGTTTATATTTATAAGAAGCGGATTAAAATGTTTCCACAGATTCTAAATTTATGAAGATTTTAAAAATATTAGTATCCAAACGGCCGTTATAACGGATTAAAAAAACCACTTTTTTTATAGTATAAAGCCTATAGTTCCTTAACCATGTGTCAGATTTTTCTGATTTACGAACTTGTCCAAGATATTATTAAAACACGCATTTTTAAGAAAGGTTTTTTGATCTGGTTCTACAAATGCAACCGTGAGAGCGCCGGTTGATTCAAACGCATTTTGTGTTTTACAAGCTTTTTTGTTGGAGCCGCTCACTCAGAAACCTCCAACTGCAGAGGTCTTTTTTTTGAAAGAAACTGATTAAAAAGGTTTCAAAAATTCTAAATTTATAAAGTTTTTAAAAATATTAGAATCCAAACGGCCGTTATAACGGATCTAAAAAACAGAGTTTTTTTCTAGTATAAAGCTTCTAGTTTCTTAACCATGTGTTGGATTGGGCTGATTTACGAACTTGTCCAAGATATTAATAAAACGCACATTTTTAGAAAAGGTTTTTTGATCTTGCCTTATAAATGCGACCGTGAGAGTGCCGGTTGTTTAAAAAAAAAAATTTTTTTGCAAACTTTTTTGTTGGAGCCACTCACTCAGGAACCTCTAACTGCAGAGGTCTATTTTTAAAACAAATTGATAAAAAAGATTCTAAAGATTTTAAATTTGTTAAATTTTTTGAAATATTAGTATCCAAACGGTTTTAAAAAATCAACTTTTTTCAGAAAAAAGCCTCTAGTTTCTTAACCACATGTCGGATTTTGCTGATTCACGAACTTGTCTAAAATATTAATAAAACACACAAGTACAGAAAATTTTTTTGATCTACCTCAACAAATGCGACCGTGAGAGTGCCGATCGTTTTCGTTATATCTCATATCGTTTATATATATATATATATATATATATATATATATATATATATATATATATATATATATATATATATATATATATATATATATATATATATATATAAACTTTTTTTTTTTTTGTTTTTTCGTCTCCTCTTATCATATATAGTCGTTTGGCACAAACATTTTTCCGAAATTCCGAGATGAAGCCCATTGCAATAGGTAGATTTTTATATGAAATCTACCTAAAAATCCGGGATTAAAGATATATCCGATGACATCGATTATCTTTGTTATCTTTCTTAGCTTAATGTTGCTTATTTCGTCACTTCTCTTATTAAGAAAACTTCTCTCCATTTTTCTTTGTGTTGTTGCAAGCTTTTCTTTTTCGTTATTTGTTAGTCCCCAGCATTGAGTTCCGTATTTTAGGATTGGTAGGATGCAAGCATTCATCAATCTTAGATCAATCTAAGATAATTATGTTGACACCTTTACAGTTGGATAACAAGAGCAAAATACAACTCAAGGCACAAAAAAATCAGCATGGAAGGATCAGTTTTAGTTGATTTGCAAATTTGTTGAAGATCCTACTTCAGTTCCTAATATTTACATGTTAGTTAACGTGGCCTACCACACTGGCAATACCAGTGAGATTTTTTTTTGTAAAGGTGTTGTGTATTATAGGCATTATAATATGTGTCACAACAACACAATAAAGCCTATAACATACTAAAATATAACAATAGGCCAATATTTTACGATAAAAGCTTTAACCACAGAACTAAAATTTAATTCTTAACCAACTTATATCTATAATTACGGATTAATATTATTTCAAATGAATCATAATCAAACCTTTTTTATGATCAATTGACTGTAAAATGTTGTTTGTAAAACAAAGTTGTCAAAAAATATAATATTGAATTTTAACAAACGACAGAACAGTAGGCTGCTTGATTACAAATATAATCCGTCAAAATTTTATTTGACACTTTAATTGTATTAATAACCAAAAAATTTAATATAAATTGTCAAGCAAAGAACGATCGATCGACTGGTTTATCGATCATTGAATAGTTGTGTGTCTTTTAATATAAATCATTTTGCTATTGTAAAATGTTTGGTTGGTTATTTTTATTTATTTAAAGGATTTCTATGGAAATGAATTAATTTACAAAATGGAAATTTTATTTGCTCGTTTTACCAAAAACTATCGATATTCAGTATTCGTATTTAATTCATTTCAATACCAAACTCATTTTATTATTTTGATTTAATTAAAGAAAAAACATAATGTTCAAACTAAACACCAATCCAGTAATCACGTTTCTGTTTTTTGTAATAAATATTTGAACCATAAAACTTAATTGATCAAAAAAAATAAAAATAATTGGATTCTAGAATAATTTGATTGGTCACGAAAACAAATCAACATCATCTCGTCATCTTTCATTTTTATTTCAATCTCAATTATTGAAGTTTTATTCTGATTTTTATCTTATTTTATTCTTACTAAATTAATTATTTTTACTTCTTTGGTATATACATATATACTCGTGCACTCTTACAGGAGAGATAGATAATTTCTCGTTATTATTCTTATTGAGATTAAATTTAATGGAGATTATAATTTGAACCTAAATCGCGTGGTAGTTCGTTAATATATTTCAACATAATTTAGAAAACTATTCAAAAAAATAATCAATTTGTGTATCAACCAAATAATTAATTGAATTTTTTTTTCTTCTAATTTTATGTAAACTATTACGCCCTCGTTTCTAATTTCAATATAAAACGACAAACAACCAATTTTCCACAAACAATAAAAAATCAATTTCCTTACTTCATTGTAAAGTTAATTCTCGTAATTGTGTTTTCGTTTTCGTTGTCTTATTATTATTGATAAAATAAGAATTAATCAAGAAGTTATATTACTTTATTTGATGATATTGCATGATCCATGACATCCCTTAGAGATATTCGTGACTAATTAACTTGGATTTGTTTTTTTTTCTTTCTAAGTTTTATTGTCCTTTCTGTTGTGTGTAGCTTTTTTTCTATAAATGCATTAAATTATGTATAAAAGAAAATTAGAGGATTGTTCAGGTAAAAGTGGTCAAAATTAAATTGTAATGATTCATATTGAATTATTTTGTGGAATAACTGTCAAAATTACCAGTAATGCATCTTGATTCTTGAATTTGATTTAAATTGTGTTTAAATTTAAACACAAATAGAAAATTAATCAATTATTTTGTTAAATGGGCCAAAAACGAAATAGATCCCAAAAATATTTATAAATCCAAAATTTGTTTAATATTCTAACAAAAAATTTAATAAATTTTTTCAAATTTTATATCATAAGGGAATGTGTTTGTCACAAAGTAGCAATTTAATTGTACAAAATTTTTGTAAAATAAGTAAACAGAAATATGAAAACATTTTATTTTCATTTGAGCATTTCAATTTCGAAGATTTCGAAAACTAAGCTTCCAGCTCCATTATCAAAACTTGTAGCTCCATTATCAATTCTTTAACTAAAGTGATATAGATTATTAACATATTTATATATTTTGAAGAGATTTTACTAATGCAGTAATACACATTTTTGCATGTTATTTAAGTTATATTGGTTCAATGAAAATATTAAAGATTACTTAACTTTTTCCTCATGATTAATAGAGAATGACCCTAGTTACATTTTAAAGCTTTGTACTCTACTATTAAAAAATAATAATAATAAAAGATGCTCAAATCACATGAAGTCATGAGTAAAAGTATTTTCATTGTGCATGCACTGTAAATAAGAGTTTCCAAATAAGAGTTATCCTAAAAAAATATGAGTTAGCCAAAAATCTTGGAAACATAAACTTTTAGATCAATCAGAAAAGGTGGCACAAATTCACTAAATTTTTAAAGAATGATGATATTTTACCTTTATTCACTTTGTGCAACCATGAATGGGTAGTTCTACACACGAAGGAAGAAAATGGAGCTAATTACGGCACGACATGTTTTTTGCGTATAAGTTCTGGCAAGTAGTTTTAGTTACAGTTGATGACATTCTTTCCACTTTTCTGAATGTGGCCAGTCAAAAAAAAAAAAAAAATACAAGAGTCACTATAAAAAAAAAAACTTCTTACTCCCAAATTAACTCAAATTTATCTCAATATTATCTCAAAATACGAAATAAACATCTGGTTAAGTCAAAATCTCAAATATTTAAGTCACTTTGAGACCAGGGGACTGAGAATTTATCAATTTATAAGTCCATATTTCGCTTAAAAATGACAAAAGTACGTCTAAAAAAAATAAACGGATTCTATACCAAGGCAATACATATTCACGACGTATGAAACTACAAAATTACCTGTAATTAAAAGATATTTTACGAAAATACTTGCCAGGGGACTGATAATTTGAGACCAGGGAACTGAGAATTTATCAGTATTTCGCTTAAAAATGACAAAATTACGTCTAAAAAAAAATAAATGGATTCTATACCAAGGCAATACATATTCACGTCGTATAAAACTACAATTTTACCTGTAATAAAAATACTTTATACGAAAATACTTGCCAGGGGACTGATAATTTGACTGGACAACACACGATCTTGCTAGTAATGATGACTGTTTTGATTGATAAAACCTCGGACTAAGTAAAATACTTGCAATATTATATTTATTAAACTTTAATTAATTCCTGTGACGAGCGATAACTTGATAGAAATATGAATTTCCAATATTTTCAATGTGTTTTGATTGGGCAGGAGAATAATAACAAATTCGTGGGACAAACTTTAATAGGATATATCTTATATGAAATATAGAGTAGAGAGTGTAAGAAGAATAACAAATTCTAGTTGCTATGGTTTTTCATATAATTTTACAAAGTTTTTTTAAACAACGCAACCAAGAAAAAAAAGAATAGAATTTTAGAAATGTTATGTTGTCGATTTCTAATTTTATAATTTATAGTAAATATCGATTATATATATGTATATATGTATATATATATATATATATATATATATATATATATATATATATATATATATATATATATATATATATATATATATATATATATATATATATATATGTATATATATATATATATATATATATATATATATATATATATATATATATATATATATATATATATATATATATATATATATATCAGTGGCGGATTAAGAGTTCAGGGGGCCCTGGTGCGGGTAGACTTTTGGGGGCCCTTTATCCTCATTTTCCAAAATTGATCACTAAATAAAACGGTCATCAGCTTCGAAAAAAACCCTAGTAAATTAATGTATTTTCAAAAATTCATTTTTGATGGCTAAAAAAAACAGTACTGATTTCTTGATGATTCAAAACTGCATGTCTGAAATCAGAACTGCGAAAAACGATAACAATTACACCCTTAAAAATCTCTGAAATAGAGTATATACAATGTGTATCATAAATTGATTCTCTAGTTCAAACGATACTCTTGCAGCAGTTTTTAACTATGGGTTCCATTGTTTTCTCAGATTCTCAAATAAATAATTTCAAATAAAATTTTCGATTTCTCTATTTTGCAATCTAAAAGCAATAATCTATTCGAATATTTTAAATAAAGATATATAATTTATAAAGAAAATAAATAAAAAACAAAAGTTCTAATTCCGAACTTCCGAGAGTGATGAAACTCTGGGCTCGAATCACAATGGCAACTTTCTTGGAGCTCTTGAACTTTTGGTTAAATTTGATCCTTTCTTAAAAGAGCATAGTAATAAATTTGGCAACAAAGGAAAAGGTATGCGACATCTGAAGCAAACTTAATGAAATGATAAAAGTGATTGTTATTGGGATATTTTTATGAAGAACGTCGTACCTCTCAAGCACAAGGTAATTATATAGAATTCTTCCGTCACTTCCGATGACCTTGAAAATGGAGTATGTTGTAGAGCTTTTTATACTGAACAAGAATATATATATATATGGGGCGCGGAAAACATTACTTTAGGAGCTATTCATAAACAAAAATTTTTATTTTAATTATTTATTTAAGCTTAAAGATATACTATTTATGATATATTATTTTATTTTTCACTCGCTTCTGCGACCCTGCAGACCTTCGATCAATAGCATCTCCCCCCCCTCACCCCCACCCCCCCCCCCCTCTTCCCCCACACCCATCCCTTCATCTAATAAATTATTTTTTGATCGATTATTGTATGGATAGTTGCGGGGGAAGAGGGAGGGTGAGGGGAGTGGGGGGGGGGGGGGGGGGGGTGGGGGGGGGGATGCTATTGATCGAAGGTCTGCAGGGTCGCAGAAGCGAGTGAAAAATAAAATAATATATCATAAATGGTATATCTTTAAACTTAAATAAATAATTAAAAATAAAAAAATAAATGTTTATGAATAGTTCCTAAACTAGGATATGGCCTTTTATTGTCAAAAAAATTATATTATTATTTTAAAAAATCATCTATTTCTAATGGATACATTTCTGAAATTGTGTGGAAGAAAGCTTCTATTCGCTCAGTATATGATATATTGCGTTTAAATAAAAATTCAGAAATATATTGTTGATAATGCTTTCTTGATCTGCCATATCGCGGAATATTATCGCGTAAATCGCGCCACATTCTTTCTATATTCTGAGTGTGGGCTCCAGTAGTGGGATCAACAAAATTATATCTATGATTGACTGTGAGGTGCATCCATCCCTCACGAGATAAGTGGCGGTATGCAGCCCAACAGTCAGAAACAATAGTTGTCCCTGGTGCAATTCGACGCGTGATTATTTCTTGTAGTACCCTCGCTGATCTTTCACGTACGGGCTCGATAAAACACTCTTTCGTGACAGGATCGATTGCTCCAAAGACCCACTGACCAGGAATCACTCGCCCCCTGTTATATTTTCGTCTTCCAAGCAATGCTTCATCTATTTGAATGGTATGACCATAGCCACCAAGCTGATGTTCATGTTTGTCAACCCAAAATTGACACACCTTAAATAAAACAACAATATAAGTATAATTGATAGAAGCACTGATTGATTAAAATAAATGATCGATACGAACTTCACGACAATATGATATCCAGTCTACTATTGTATTTGAAGATAAATTAAATTCTTCTTCCAATTTTTAGGTAGATTTCATATAAAAATCTACCTATTGCAATGGGCTTCATCTCGGAATTTCGGAAAAATTTTGATGCCAAACGACTATATGTGATAAGCGGAGATGGAAAAACAAAAAAAAAAAAAAATTTATATATATATATATATATATATAACGATATGAGGTATAACGGAATTTAGCGGCACTCTCACGGTCGCATTTTTCGACCTACACCAAAATAATTTTCTGTGTATGTTTCGGCAAATAATGTCTTGGACAAGTTCGTGAACTGGCCATATCCAGGTACCGGTTAAGTGGCTAGAGCCTAAAAAGTCGAATAATCTAGGGCGCTATAACTTCCGTTTTAATAATAATATTTTAATAAAATTTAAAAATATTGAATATTTGAACCTTTTTCTATCATTTTTATCCAGATGACAACTTTGGCGTTTCAGGTTCCTCAAAAATCAGCTGTTTTAAAAATTTACTAAACTTTGCTGCCCTTGATCTAGCTGAAATGGCCAAGCTCATATTTGAAAACTTTTTTTCACGTACTTCAAATATAAATCTTTCCAGAATTTAAAAAAAAAATGATCCAAGTCCAGAGGTTGAGCCGCTAAGTTTGTTGAAACCAATACAAACGCAAACGGCTATGCTTTCATCATTTTTGAGTTTATGTTGTTTAAAATCCTATTTTCTCTTAGATACATTTTTCATTTATAACGTTAGAGATTTTCAACATTCTAACAAAATAGGTTCCAATTTTATAAGCATTATACTACACCTATTGTGTGAAAAATCTAAAGCCAGTGAATACCACTAAGAAAATTATAAAAACCGAAAAAAATTGAAAAATAAATAAATAAAAACACAAAACAAATCATATCTAAATTCATGCATACAATGGGCGCTTAAAAAATTAAGTATATGAAACGTATTTTTACCAATCAATTAGACTAAATAATTACAGATAAGTGTTAAACTTATAAACATTAAACAAAATAACCGTAATCCCAAACAACCTTAAAATAAATTTATTGTAGATAGATAAAACTACATACATCACCCCTAAAATCAAATTAAAGTTTTTTTTCTTTGTCTATTTAAAAAAAAAACAAAAATTGTGGAAAAATGAAAAGAAGGAGTTAAGTATTGGTTTTTGTTTATAGGTATTTGTTTTGTTTTCGAATTGTTTAAAAAAAATAACATTTGAATATTATGAGATTGATAATGTTTTTCTAATATTTTTTTAGCTAGATTTTTTTATAGGTAGATTTCATAGAAAAATTACATTTTCTATTTACCAAAATGAATTGCATTTTGGGTTAAACTAAATTTCCAAGCGGTTTTTAGAAGATTGCATATATTTAATGAGGTATTTACTTTTATGTAAGAAAATGTTAGTAAAATACGTGAAATAGAGAGATAATAGATCTGCAAATGGAAATGATAATTAAAACAATGTGTGTATGGAAATTGTTCTTAACTTGTTGAAAATATTGGTTGGAAAAAATGTTTTGCGTTGTTGTAGTTGTATGCACCTATATATGTGATGTATGCGTATGGATAGTTGTAATCATATTAGAAGCAAAAAATGGTTTAAAAAACCGTTGAAATTATGCAATGGTAATTATCACCTTATAATCGTTTCTAAATTAGTTTAAACTAGACTGTTAGAAGTGTTAGTTGCAACAAAAATTATAAGTCAACAAAATAAGAATAATTATTTTAATTATTTGATATATAATTATTTAATGCTAAAGTCGTGTTTCAAATGTTTTCGGTGAAAATTTCCAACTTCCTACGAAAAACAAAAAAAAAAAAATCTTGTACTCTACCTCAGTGGCGGTAATTAAATTTTTTTAGGTAGATTTCGCATAATTTTAGTTAATTTTATATCTATTTTAATTAATTTTACATTCATTTCCATTAATTCACAATATGTTTTTTAAAATGAATTGTTAGTTTTATTTGTATCTAATGTTAGTTTTTTTTAAAGTAATCTGATAAATCCGATTCTAATTGCACACATAACTGTCTGATCCCGAAATCTACCTATTTCTAGCGGATATACCTGCCGCTCGGACTTTTTTTGATGAGGTGGTCGAGAATATAAAAAATAAGCGATAATACGACATGCTGTCACAATGTCAATGTTCGTATTTTCAAACCACGTTCTTGCAATAAGACTAGCGTAAAATTGGCACTGTACTGACTGATGTTTTTGCTTCCGTTTAGACCGAAGAGTTCTATAATAACACCGGAATTGTAATTTATCACGATTCAATGGAAGCAATGATCCGCATTCATTACAAATAACTTCATTGCGTAGAACGTTATGATCAATTAAAAAATCAATTAATTGATTATTGTTTTCAACTACCGAAAGAAACTCGTACAGTTTCATTTTGATTATACTCGTATAACTAATTAATTCAAACTAATATTTTATTTGCAATGAATAAGGTGAAATTACATAATATCGTAACAGTAAACATATCAATATTTGAAATTATTGAGTGCAACAATTGCAAATTAAACCTGTCGATGATTTTTTGAAAATCAAAACCGGTTTTTTTTTTTTTGAAATTTGATGGTAAGCAATATTACATTATCATCGTAAACATTATGATAAAAGTAAGCATAAGAATAGGTTAGCTTTTCTGAGAATTCTATCTCGATTGATGCTATTAACATTATTGATATTTTCAATATAAAAAAAGTCTATCAAGTAATGTTTTCCGCGCCCTATATATATATATATTCTTGTTCAGGATAAAAAGCTGTACAACATACTCCATTTTCAAGGTCATCGGGAGTGACGGAAGAATTCTATATAATTACCGCAGTTTATTATTCAATTAGTGTTGACTCTACTCTGGGTGTAAGTCATTCGGATTAATTGGCTTCTTGCATTCGATATGTAAAAGATGGTAAAATCAATGAACGATTAGTTGCTTTTATTCCAATTGAGGGTCAAACATAAGAGTATCTTATTGGCATCGTTTCAAAATTCCTCGAAGAAAACAAAATTGACATACAAAATTGCAGAGACAGTCATATGACAACGCAAACAATATGGCCGGAATTAGTGGCGGTTTTCAAGATTGATTCGATTGTTGTAAGGATTGTTGTAAAGATTGTTTGTAAAGATTGTTGATTATTTTTTTTATTTCTATGAAATTAGGCTCGATGTCAATACTGTTACCGTTACCGTTCCCAGCTGAACGATAACTTTTCAAGATGAAAGTAATTAATAACATATTTACATCGAGAGTAGCGTTTCCAAAATTTCCGTTTTGCCAATACTGACAAAGTTCCTCACGTTACCGGTGTAATACCGATACTCTAGAAAATAGAATAACTAAAACACTTTTTTTAGAAAAGTTATTGAAATAAATATAAACAAAATATTTAAATTAGACTTTAGTCAGATTTATTTTATTTCAATTAGTAAAAAGAATACTTTTAAGTATTATTTTCAGTAAAAAAACACACAAACAATCTTATAAAGATTAGTGTTGCAATAAACTTTTAATAGATTTTCAATAAATATTCTTCTATCTATCTTCTTCTATCTTCTGTCTTCTTCTATATAAATAAAAATGTAAATGATCGTTTGTTCAAAATAGGTTATCTCTAGGGCTTGTAAATCGGATAAAACCGAAACCGGTTACCTGGGTTTTTGTTGATTTTTACAAAACCGTCTAAAACCCGGGTTTTGCCGTGAAAACCGGGTTTGTCATGTAAATATCAAAAGTCCATTTTATTGTTTCTTCTAGAAAGTAAATTTAGTTTTTCGTATTCTGGATGCAATAGAATATAGATTCATTAATTAAAAATCATACAGAAATGGATCGCATTTCTGTATAAAAAGATTCGTAACCTACAGTATAGTTGTTAACATCATATACGTTGCCCAAACACAATGTGGAAGTCTTTAATATCTTCGCTTGCCGACACACTATACACTTTTCAATAAAGTATTCGAACATAACATTTTTATCAATGATCTGAACTTTTCTATGCAGTCTTTTATCGGAAGAAATTTTCAAAACATTTCACAATTTATGTTTTGATTTTTGGGGTAATTTATTTTGTTTAGTTTCCAGGGCTGCTTTCATTATACTTAAAATATTATTTCTTTTTCCATGACTTAATTAACTTATTACAATAGAATGTTAGGCTGATTTAAGCGTTTGTTTATTTCAATGAAGGAATAAATACTTGATTTTAAACTTTTAGTAACATTCAAGGTTAATCAAATTTCACTTTAAGAAATTATTTTAATTAATTCCAAAGAAGTATGCAAACAAATATTGTGTGCTACTTGTTAGAAAACAGATATTTCCGTACTCGGTGCATATCAAATCATCACACCTCATCCGGAAAAATCTTTCTTTTCTAAACGCAATAATAACTTTCTACTGTTTTTCATGCAGAATTAAATATTATCAATATTGTTTTATGATAATTTATTGTATTATTTGTCGACAACAATTTTCAAAAGTTATTAATATTTTTTAGAAAAATAGTTCTTACTCCTAGATCGAAATAATTATTTTAGAGAGCATTCACGAAGGTGAAGTCGAACCAATGACATCCGCCTCATGGTTCTTAATTACAACAACTACAACATTAAATTTCTGCTGTATTGCATGGTTCTAACGAATGGGTAAACCATAGCAATTTTTAGTAGTCCTTCCAAAAAGAAATGAAAATGTTTTGTTGAAACTAAGGAAAAATCGATAAAAGTCAATAACTGCTTATTCAATGCTCTGGCATCAATTCAATCCACTTCAACACACAGTGAGAGAGCCTTTTTGATCGCAGGTTATTTCTGTACTAGATTACGTTCATCTGTGACCTATTGGACGCATTTTTTTTTCATAAATATTATTTTATTAAAAAAAAATAAATAATAAGTTAAGTTCATTTCTATTTTTGGTTTACATACCGTATAATGCATCTTAAAATGTTGTTTTCAATTTTTGTTATAATATATTTAAAATTTTACTAAGGATATCTTTTTAAATAACAAAAAACGGTTAAAACCCGGTTACCCGGTTTTTTATTTTTATTAAAAACCGAAACCCGCTTTTTAAAATTACCCGGGTTTTTACATGCCCTAGTAATCTCCTTAAGTACTGGATCGATTCCATTGAAATTTGGACGATTAGTTGCATTTCAATAAAGGCGGGGTTTTACATGATTTTTTTTAGCTGTATATGTTTCATAACATAGGCTGTCAACAAGTACAAGTTTTTTCACCTGTTGTATTCTCAATTAACTCAATGTTATGGTCGAGTTTCACTTCATGCTTAATTTGATCGATTAGTTTTGTATAGTGATCAGCCCATAGACTATTTTGTGTCCTCTTTTCGGTAGGACTGTCCTCCTTTGGAGCAAGAAGGTCCTCCGTCCTCATTTACTATAAAGATGTCTTCTTTACTTGTTTTATTTATTTTATCAATGAATTTTATTTTTAAATTAAAAGATGCTTCTCTGTCGGAAGAGCAAAACCTCGTATTGCTTTCGTGTTTAATGAATTTTATTTTCTCACAAATTTGCAATGCTCATTGCTCGCACGCATTGTAAAGTTTTGATCGAAAATAAACTAGTTCATTAAACATCTCAACAATAAAGTACTATTATACAGTTAGTTTCTTAGGTGCCTTTGCGTGTCAAAACATAGATGCAATGAAAAATGCTGGAAAATATGGTCAAAAATTCACTGAGTTTCATTTTTATAGAAAACTCACAAATGCAACAAAAATTAAACGAGATTGGCTAATCTATTCACCGTCAGCCGAAGCAGTTTTTTGTTTTGTATGCCGTTTATTTGGTGATTTGAATGGAAAATCGCAAGCATTTTCATTAAAAAGATTCAATAATTGGAATAAATTCATCACATTTCGAAGCATGAAGAGTTTAAGTATCACATGACCAATAATTTTACACATAAAATACGTATCAAAAATGAACTTACTTTCGAGAAATCTTTTAATAATACAACTAAAATTGCATCACGAGACTTGCTTTTCGTGGTCACGATGAAGTTTTAGGATCAAAACACAATGGAAACTTTCTTGGATCTCTTGAATCATTGGCTAAATTTGATCCCTTTTTACAAGAACATATTTCTCGTTTTGGAAATAAAGGAAAAGGTACACTCTTTTCATGTAACATTGACAAATGATTTTTTTTTAGTATTCGGAATATTTTTAAGAAAAGCATCGTATCTTTCAAGCACAATTTGTGAAGAATTCATCTCTATCATGGCAAAACATGTTAAAAACCACATTGTTTCGGAAATTATAGAGTCTCGATATTATTCGTTTAGCGTCGATTCTACTCAGGATGTGAGCCATACAGACCAGATGTCTTTTTGTATTCGATATGTTAAAAGTACCATACCATTTGTGAACGATTTATTTCATTTATTGAAATCGAAGGTCATACATCGAATTATCTTTTTGACATCATTATGAAATTCCACATTGAAAACGAAATAAACATTGATAATTGTAGAGGCCAGTCATATGACAACGCTTACAATATGGCAGGTATTTATGGTGCCCTACAAAGATTGATTCGTCAAACAAATGAAACAGCAATTTTTGTCCCTTGCTCTGCTCATTCATTAAATTTAGTCGGTAAATATAGTGTTTCTGGCAATACTGCTGCAACTAAGTTTTTTGATATGGTTGAAAAACTTTATGGATTTTTCGTATATTCGATGGAATTGATTACAAGAACAATTAACTGAAAATAGCGAATACATGTTAAAGAGAGCAACTGGAACGAGATGTTCAGCTAGATACGAATCAGTTCACGTTTTACATTCTTGTTATTTAAAAGTGTTGCATGTTTTAAAATCTTTCCTACATGAGGAAAGCTTCAGTGATGATAACAAAGCGGTGGTAACAGGTTTGATAAAAAAACTATGTCAATTCGAAAATATTTTGATGCTTGTCCTCTGGAAAAGTGTACTAACCAAGTTTAATTTTGTGAATCGAGCATTACAAAAATCTAATTTAACTGTCTCTGTGACAAAAAACTGTTTGATTTAATAGTTGCAGATTTGGAAAATAAAGATTACAACAAAATTTTTGATAATGCCTGTCAGCTTTTAAATTCTGTTTCATCTAATATTCAAACCGTAAATGATATTCAAACTTGCTCAACGTCACAAACACTTTGTAAAAGAAACAAAAAGACCACCTTGAAAAATCGTTGTTCAAGCCAATTATAAAGGCTTTTCTTTTCAGTCTGAGAGAGCGTGCTAAAGATTATGAAGGTCTAGATCGTACTCGTTTTTGATACATCTAAATTTAATGAGTGATGAAGAGATTGCTAATTCTTGCAGAACAATAACCGCAAAATACCCAAAAGATCTCAATGCAAATCAATTGATTGACGAATGTCAATTTGCCAAAAATTATTTCACATTTGATAATTTAAATTATGAATCGATGTACAAAACAATGTTCAATAATAATCTTACCACTTTTCCGAATATCGATATTTTATTACGAATGTTTTTATGCATGTTTGTCGATAATGTTATAGGCGAACGATCATTTTCAAAACTGAAGTTAATCAAAAGTTATTTGCGTAATACTATGAGTAATGATCGTTTGAACGATTTATCCATTCTTTCTATTGACAATGAAATTTTGGACGAAATTAAATTCGATGAAATTATAGACCAGTTTGTAACACTAAAGTACAGAAAAAATGTACGTTAAATGCCTGAAAATAAATATATTTCAAACTTGTCTGGTTTTAGTTTCTTTTTTGCTTATGCTTGGGGCCCCTAAATCGCGGGGCCCTGGTGCGGTTGCCTTAAAACTTGTATGATAATCCGCCACTGATATATATATATATATATATATATATATATATATATATATGTATATATATATATATATATATATATATATATATATATATATATATATATATATATACATACATATATATATATATATATATATATATATATATATATATATATATATATATATATATATATATATATATATATATATATATATATATAAATATATATTTATATATATATATATATATAAATATATATATATATATATATATATATATTATATATATATATATATATATATATATATATATATATATATATATATATATATAAATATATATACATATATATATTTATATATATATATATATATAAATATATATATATAAATATATATATTTATATATATATATATATATAAATATATAATATATATAAATATATATAAATATATATA